>JAYRBT010000082.1:76883894-76924320 GCA_036023395.1 Myiotriccus ornatus | reverse complement strand
ACTTGGTCTGTTCAGCCTGGAGAAGAGGAGACTGAGGGGAGACCTCACTGCAGTTACAACTTCCTTGTGAGGGGAAGGAGGGACAGACACTGATCCCTTCTCTCTGGTGACCAGTGACAGGACCCAAGGGAATGGCCTGAAGTTGTGTCAGGGGAGGATTAGGTTGGATATTAGAGAAAGGTTCTTCACCTGGAGGGTGGTTGGGCACTGGCACAGGCTCCCCAGGGAAGTGGTCACAGTACCAAGCCTGACAAGAGTTCAAGAGGCTTTTGGATGATGCTCTCAGGCACATGGTGTGATTTTTGGGAATGGTCCCATGCAGCGCTAACAGTTGGACTCGATGGTCCTTGTGGGTCCCTTCCAACTCAGCAGATTCTGTGATTCATCAATTTGAAGGGCATGACCAATTTTCCCATATTTTCAACATCCAAATTTGCTGAATGATACCTATCTGGACTCCTTCTGTGTAAAGCTCACTTCAAATTGAAAACGCTTATTATATTTCCTTAACTTCGAGATCTCCCCAGAGACTATAAGATATACACAGGAGCCTTGTTTATAAGAGAGGAAGCCTTTCTTACAAATGTAAATGAAAAATTATGAAAATGGACCTACTGAATGTGCTCAATTACTTGCTGGGGTATTATATCAGGTGTAACCACAACCTGGTAAGCAGTGTGCTAAAAAAGCTGAAGACATCTATTACACACAAGACGTAGTTTGATATTTAGCTGTACATAGGATTAGGATTGTAAAAAAAATTAAATAAAATCATTCAGTTGAAGACCAATAAAAGTAAACAAAAACAGTGCTTTCTTTCTCTCTTCATGAAATTCTGCATATTATACAGGATTCTTATTTTACCTGGACGAAATAACTAACTGTTAAAACATTTTTTAAATTACGAGTTGCATATTCAGGAAAAAACCCACAAACAAAACAGCACTCAGTTTTGATATAAAAAAAGTAATGCAGCATTAAAAAAGCTAAACAACCACATGCAGGAAATACTTACTGGGCAGAACAAAGCACATGAATACGTACTTTTAAAGAATCATAAAAAATTGAGTATGAAAGCAAACACACTATCAACAGACACCAAAATCTGATTTGTATCAGCACAAATGAATTGTCACTGTGAGGTTTTAGTGTTTCATCACAAAGCACGCATAATAATGCTCCGCGGTGCATGAGAGTATTTCTGAGTTTCAAACACAAGCAGAAAGAGGAGTTAAAGGGAGTAAGAGACACTTCAACTGCAGTTTAAAAAGCAAAATACTGCATTTTAGTAACACGAAGATAGCAAATCTTCCTCTATACAAATATGACAGATCATGCTGGATTTGTATCACAAACAGAGAAGAGCTTGAGACAGGAAGGTAGATCTTACCACTAGGGGTGAAAATCTCAACTGCTCTGTGACTTTTTGGCCATGGGATCTTGTTTAACAGCTATAAAAGAAACAAATATTTGGAGGAAAAAAAAAAGTACCAAACAAAAAACCTAACCCCCCCCAGCAATGACCTGAGCAATTTCTAAAGATAACTGAATATTTTTCCCAAATTTTCAAGAAACCCTTTATATACATTTTCATGAAATTATTTACCCTAAGAGCTACAAAAGTACATATGTACTTGTTCATCTATAATCATGATCTGTAATTCAGTCAAGTCACATTAAAATGCAGGGTTTTTTCCTAGGTACACATGCTACTAAAGATTCTGAAACCTGCCCATCTCCCCGTCTCCTTTGGTTTGTGGCAATGTGAATCTATTTTTTCTCAGCAATTGATTTCTTTTCCTACTGAAAAGAAATGAACTATATGAAAGGCAGACCGAACAACAAGATAGTTACACAATGAAATCAACTTCCTTTGAAAAAAATGGTTAAAAAAATGCATGCGGACTTGAAAATAGTTTCCAAAAGTACTGATACAAAGAGTTAAAGCACAAACCTGAGAAGTCTGTAATGTTTTCTATGTTAGTATATTTAGAAGACAAATCTAGATGTAATTCAATTAAGAAGATAAGAATCACTCATCTACACAGAATTTCTAAGATAATTAGAACACTCTGACCACATACTGACAGTGCCTATTTTTAAAAGATTTTGCTGGTATGCTCGCAGTTTGCCAAGACAACCCACCATTACTTCACTGCTACAATCGTCCTATGAACAAGAGGATATGAGCCAGTTTTCCATACAGTCATATAATTTATTCTTCGGTGCAATGTAATAAAATCTCTCGAGAGAATGGTTAGTGCAATTGCAAGCCATAACTAGATCGAAGTCCAGGTCACTGGCCCCGAATTAGACCTTAGAAACTTAAGGATGAATAACTGTAGGACTTCAAGTATATTATAATGTAAGCACAGCACACAGTTATATATTAATTATTTTTACTGATATTAACCCTATTCTTATGCCCCAGCACAAAGAGTCAAAGTTTTGATTAATATTCAGAATTGCCAGCCAAATGTTTTCACACTAAGTGTGATTCATTTTGATTCCTTAAGGTCCATAGCCTTTTTCAATGCCTATATAGAGAAACCAAGGCAGATGACTAAATGATACTGTTAATTTATCAACTTATTAACACCAGCCTCTTATCTATTAGTTCATTTACTGTGTAACAAGAGATGAAGTCTCCAGTGTTTAATATGTCTGATGGCAAAATTACTATCTCCCTTTATAAAGAGCTTTTTTCAATAGCACTATCTTTATTCAATGTGATAATTTTAATAACTGTGCAACTGTAACAAAAAAAAGATAATTAACTTGTTACTAATGTAACTCAGTTTCAAGGCCTTAGTTTTATCTGATGGAGCAACTAGTAATCTGTATGCTACATGCCAGTACTTTCCAACTGCAACAACTGTAACAGCATGTTAGCAAATTTGATAAATTATAAAGAAAAGAGTAACATGTAGATTTATGTAACCAAAGTTTTAAGTATTTATGAGCTAAAATCAGGGGAAAAACGTCAGAGTGCGTGTCACTTTAAAAGGTACATATTTGTGTATGCTGATCAACCAGCTTGTTTAAAAAAAAGTATTAAGAAAATATAGAAGCCCATCAGCACAGTTCATATTAGGTTTTGATCTCACATTATAGCTCTACCAGCTCAAGAGAGAAAACAGACATATAAACTTGTTAAATGCTAACATCAAAACAAAAAAATATTTCTACACACTATCACAAAAACATAGAAGGGTAAGATAGGTAATAATGAGAAACAGCAGCAAGAACTGTATTATACAAAGCAACAGTGTGCTTCACACAATGGCAACTCATACACGTACACAACTGTAAACTAAATAAGATGGTTAATTCTGAGTGTACTGATTAAAACAAAACTAACTTTATCCTGGAGTGACAGGATAAACCAATTTCTTCACAGAGTTTCTCCAAAGTGAATACTTGTCAAACCACAACCATTCTGCTCTTTAAATATCCACCCCTCTGGGAAAAAACTGCAAATTTTAAAGATATGGGAGGCCAATGAAACACCACATAGCTCCACAGAAAAGGCAAGGGGACAGCCAAGACTGCAAAAGAGAAGTCAGCTCTCTCCTGCAATCACACCCACCCCCCAAAAAATCTAGAGAGTCAAATGGTTCTTGGGCTAATACAAGTCAAGAAAGTTTCAGAGGAGGAATGACCGATGAAGACCTGCAGCTTAACCTGTTTGTCAGCAAGGGCACATGTTGATTTGTGATCTAGAGGAATCCCCTGAACCGGCCGGGTGAGCGCTGCCAGAACACTCAGCCAGAAGTGCTGAGCACCTGATAACCTTCACCCTGCCTCAAGAAGACGATAGTATGCATGACATTTTGCTGAGGGGCTGACATAACTGCTGGGAAGCCAAACTAACTTCAGATAGCTAGGCTTTTGTTCCAAAGTATAAAAGACAAATTTTCGTTTTCCTGTTCCTTCACTAATCATTTTTAATTAAATTCAATCCATTTCATAAGGTGATTTAGAACACATGTATGCACCACATTGTTTTGCACAGGACAACAGCAGCTCCTATCACCACTAAAACTTTCTTTTCCCTCATTTTTTAATGGACGTCTAAAGACTTCTAAAGCATCTTTTTTGTTAAGCTGTATAAAATACATTTTAATAGTCCAATTTGCTGCTAGAAGACTGAAAAATTAAGCTTTCAATTTAGAAGTTACTTATATATAAATACATACACATCTATTAAGTCTGTAAAATGCACAATATTTTATCACAGCTTTTGCTGTTTCTTTCAGAATCTTGAATAAGGATCATTAAGCCCAACTCCCTGGATGTTCCTACAGATGTTCTTGTAGAGAAGGGAAGTAGAAGGGTGAAAAAAATAACACTCTGTGTGACTTACTTTAGTCCATTGAGTCTCTCTTATTAAAAATAAACAAATAGAAAAAACCAACAACAACAAAAATCCCCCACAATCCCCAAAATAATTTACTTGGGAAGCATTCAGAGTACTTTAAATATATAATTTTTGAACTGCTTTTCAGGTAACCTGCATTTTAATTCACCTCATTTCAGTGACTGTCAAAGAAAGCCCCAGAAGACTAATTTCCACCTGATAAAATTATTCTTTACAAAAAAAAAAAAAAAAAAAAAAAGCCTCTTCAGTATGGTTTGAGTTTGATTGCTGATTGAAGAAATAAGTATTTTCCAAGATATACCTAGAAGGAGTTTGAGCAAAGTACCTGAAACTTTAACAACAAATTCTGCTTACTGTCCTTTTTAGAAACTTCTATTTCTATTTATCATCATATTGAGATTTCAGCTGAATTCCCACATTTTGAGACTTTTTTAATAATAAAAAAATACCTAATTCAGCCAGCCAGTTAGGACAGAGGTTGTCAAGGTACACATCCTAGGAAAACTGTTTGCTTATGGTGAACTCACAATGGGAACAGTTTTGTACAGTAATTGTTCAGACATCTCAGTTTGTGTTCTATGAAAAGCTCCACCCATATTCAGCAAAAAGCTCTTAAAAATGTTTAGAACAGTATTTTTTCAAGGATCAGGCATGCAAACCTCAGGTATTACTGCTCTGATTGATTTTATTACTCTGATCTCATGCCTAAACCCAAAAAAAGGAGTATCTTATGGTACAGACTGACCTCACAACTTCTGTGGAATGTGTTGGTAGCAACAGACACTCAGTCTAAAATTGGGCAACAGCTATCTCACGTGCCCTTCTGGGATTTCTCAGACTTAAATATTTATATGCAATTTATGCACAGTGCAGAAATAAACAGATATATTTATTTCAGTCTTTGTCACTTAACTGAATAAAAAGTCAATGCTTGTAACACTTTTTACAAGAACAGCTACACTGGGTCAGCCAAAGGCCCATCTAGCCCTCTGCCCTGTTGGTTGCCAAAACCAAATTCCTCAGGATACCTAAGAAACAAAATAATAATAAGGGAAAATACATAATGACACTTCCATAAAATACAATAGATCCTCAAGCAATCTGCAAATCAGCGACTTTCAAACCCACAGGTTTTTAATTTTCTGTGCAATAGCCTTCAATTGATTTTCTTTAAAAACTATCCTGTGATTTGTGTTTTAATCCACATATAGTTCTAACATTCACAACAATCGTGTCAAGGATTTCTAAAGCTTAATTACTTATTTTTATTTGTTCTCAGCCTGCTATTTTGATGCCTCCTTTTTCCAATAGCGTGAGAGAGAAAGCATGTTCCTTATAGTATCTTGGAGAGCTCCAATATATTTCCTCTTAATTTTTCTTTTTCTCTTTAAAAAAAAAAAAATCCCGTTTACTTGTTCTTTATATGGAAATAGTTCTGTATAGTTGATCTACCTTGTTGTTCTACTCTGGACTTTTCTTCTGTATCTTTTTCTGGGAGGTAGCAGAACAGAACCACACAGAGTATTCAGGATTTCGACATACAATAGATTTAAAAGTGTCATGTGGCTGTGATTAGTTTTGCTCTGAATGTCTTTTTTACTGATACTTAACACTAGATTTAGTCTGTTGACCAACGCTGATTTTCTGAGAACACATCTCATTCATGAGTGGTTACAGTCACCTTCACACACTACTATTTTATATATGAATTTAGTACTGGTATTTCTGCATAACTTTACAGTTACGTACACTGAATTTCAAATGCTCTTTCACTGTGAAAGAATCCTGTAAGGATCTTCTGAAATTCCTCTTCGTTGGTCCTTGCTTCATTTTCTCGAATAATTTGGTACGTGGCCATCTCACTATTCACTGCCTTTTCAGACCACTTTTTCAGAGTACGTTTGTGAGAATAGTTCCAGCACAGATAGTGGATATTTTCATATTCACTGTGAAATCCTCTTAAGCATTAGCTCCCACTATAAACTGACCTATAGTAACCTCAATGGCCACAACTACATCAGTGATCTATTAACTGTACTACCAATCCAAGCGCTCAGAAAAAAAGGCTGAATTTCTGAAAGATCATCATCCTTTTTATATCAAATCTAAGCTAGGGAAAGGAAGTGTGTGTGATAAAGCACTGTGGCCACAACATGCAAGTGGAATTGAGAGACCTTCCATGATTTTGTGCTACAGCAAATATTTACCTCTGAAAGTTTCTATTAAACTGGTCTCCTTAATATGTACGATCATCTGTATTCAAGGAGTGTGGAAATGTGCAGAACATGCAGAACATAATGAGCATGTGTCACTTTGTTTTCCTCGGAGTAAAAATTAATGACTTAAAGCTTTACAGAACTGATCTGGAGTGTTATTTAGACTCTAAAATACTTGAAATAATAATTAAAAAAATTTAATGAAATACATTTTAGTAAGTAAACATGCAACATTTCTTCTGCCACTATGAAATACAAGAAAAAAAGGAGATTCAGAGAAGAAATACCATCATGTTTGTTTCAAAACAGCTGAGCTGTTTTACTCAACTGTATGTTGAGTAAAAGAATATGTTATTCTGCTGATAGGTTCACATGCTTCAACAAAACTGTGCCAGGACATTCCTTACTAAATTAGTGACTAATCAGATGTTGCACTGGGAAGCACACCCTCACGTGTTACAACCACCCAGACGTCTGCAACATTAAAAAAAAAGATTATGACTATAGGTTCTTGTGCCCCCTGTAAATAATTTCCATCATGCGCTTTGTAATCTAATGCTTGTATTGCTCGTATTCAGCAAATCAGATGCAATTAAAGGTAAAAAGTTGACATCCACAGAAACTGAAATCTTATTTACTTATTCTGATCTTTCTCCTATCATCATTTTAAAGATTGCAAGCAATGATGTCCTCTTCTGTCCATGTTAACAACTAGTATATATTTCTAAATACCTTGTTTTGTTAATCACAAATATTTCTTGCTTCTTTTACCAAGTTCTCAAACTAAACGAAATTCCTTGTTTTTTTTTCCTTCTTACTGCCCTCAAAGTCCTGTTATCCTTCATAAATTGTTCAGAATTTGAAACTTGACAGAAATAAAGTCAATAGGCTGTTAGGAGACCCACACCTCTTTTTTAAAAATTTCTTTTTCATGTGAAATAAACCCTACTCTTCTCAATACAATTAAAATACCAAAACCAACATTTCTGTCTACAGGAAACAGTTAATATAGACCAATAGGAAAAGAGGATAAAAGCTACTTGTACTTGCAGGATAAAAACATCTTTTTCACATGTTTGGCATAAGCCATATAATTTGCTTTTCATGCAGTCTTCAGTGATAATGCAAAAATACAGAATATGGTTAGGCTTGCTACCTGTTTTTATGGAGTTTTAAATCAACCATAATTAGACTTATAAAAGCCATGGCTTAAGAAAAGCCATTTCAAAATGAAACAGTGTGGTTTTCTTCTTAACTCTAAAAGCAGCCTCTCTATTTAGAGCAACACTGGGGGCTCCCTGAATGCTATAGTTTATAAATACCCTTTAAGATGACAAGTCAAATGACTTCAGGATTGTAAGTTATCTCTCACAGTTGTTCAACTGTTAAAATGGAAAGTGGTAAGAATAGAATAAAAATACCGATGGCAAAAATATTACACGTGCAATGGAACAAACATAGCGAACAGGACATGACCATTTTAACATTAATCTTTCCACTTAAATTTACTTTCTACCCTTTGAAAAGGTCAGCTTTGTGAACTTCTCTCCCAGTGAGCAATCTGAGGTCAGTCATTACATTCAAAGTATCACTCTGATCAGAAATGCCATCTTCCTCTACTCATTATCTGCCTGGTACTTGTTTGCAACAATATTCTGCTAGTTTAGGCATCAATAATAACTTAACATAACCAACTTAATTCTCTAATAAAGAACATTTTCAAAGATATTAAAAAAAGGTGAAAAATATGAACATTACATTTGCAAGCTGAACAAACCTCTGTAGCAGGCAAACATACCCAACAGCTCTGTGGCAATCAGACAGGCTGCTCCTTAAGTAGGCAGTACATTTACTGTACAGTGTAACCCTACAAAGAGTTAGAAAAATGATGTTTCAACTCAAAGTCATGTTTCTGTTCTCTTTAACAGGGCTTGGTATCTTGGCACCCTAAAAAAGGAACTACTGCTTTTTAACCAGTTCAAAATTACAACAGTATGCAGATAAAGTCTAACTGTCTAGACATTTTACTAAATCTGCCTAAGCTTTCTGAGGTCTTTAAACCAGAAGATAGCCTTGTTAACTCTGAGAAAAAAGAAGATATATGTTTTAGAAGGAAATTACTTTTTCCAGTTAGTACTGTCTGCAAAACCTTGGAATACAGTATCTCCACTTGAAAATAAGGAATTAAAGATTGCACTCCACCTAGTAATCTAATGTCAGTTCTACTGTACTGATATGCAGCTAATTCTGCATAGTCACAATAACAAATTGCAAGATGTATGGATTCCCACCATAAATTAGAAAATCCCAGCACACTGAATACTTGTTCAAAAGTCTTTACGGATTATGGATAAATATTCAGGGTGAGAGCTGACACAGGCAGGGAGTGCTTATTTGCTCCATTCAGAATGATGTGATGGCATGCAAGTCATCTTTCCCTCTCTGAGCCAGGTGGGAAGGCTGTTGCTACCTTTCAAGAGGCAGTTCATAACTTGAACCTACTAAGTTCAACAAATGAGTTGAAGTAAATGACATTACTTTTTTGCTGACATTTTGTAACAGTATGTCCAAACCTCTTGGATCCTTCAACTAGAAAAGTCTTTATTTAAGATAAGAGGGGTCTTTGTCACTTTCTACCACGTACACTTGATTCCAAGTTTCACTTTCTTATTGACAAAATATCTGTCAATCACAACCCCAGACAGGTTTTCTTGTAATCCTATTCAGGCTGGCAGCCAAATTAAGAGTGTATTCTTCTACACCCTGTCTCTGACCCATGCTATTTATAATAAACAATTTGTTAATTGAAACAAGTAAAAAACCAAAATAAACAAAACAAGGGATTATACTGAAAAGTAGTAGTATTCAGAATTGACAACAATATATAAGTATGACTGCCAGTATATGACAATTTCCAAGCAGCTTTGAAAAGTAAACAGGGAAAGAATAACAGATGCTATAGTCAGCATAAAAAAACTCATCTGCTCAAAAATAGCCAGAAAACAACATTTTATTAGATGCAGAAAGTTATCGCCGGGGGGGTTGTCCCCCGAGATGAGACCCTCGCGGCACACTTTGATAGGAGACAGTCACTCACGAGTGACCTCAAAATGGCTTTTATTAAAACAAGATGTCAGTTTATATACAGGGGAATAGAAGGGCTGAGAACAAAGGTGGGATTCTGGCTAGGAACATCAAATCCTGAGGGTCAGTGATAAGGGAAATGTAGGGATTGGCTGCAGGCCATACAAGGGGAAGGGATAATTGGGGAGGAAAGGAGTGGTCTGGGGGTACAGAAAGGGAGTTCTACAGAGTCTGTGAGGCTGTGCCCTACAGCTGGGTTTCAGGCACTTCTGCAGCTTCCTCTGAGACTTCCTCGTAGCTCATTCGCATCTTTCTCCATTCTCTGTAGGCTTCTGCTGGCCCACCTCTGACAGAAAGTAACCAAATATTGCCCCTTTTAATTCCTTTGATACTCTTTGTGGGGGTGTTGCACCCCACAACAAGCCAAGACCGATTGCTTGATTCAGGAGGGATCACTGAAGAGAGACAGAAAAAGTGATCTGAGATGGATGGTACTAGCACAGTTCCTCTGCAGTTTTTCAGACAGATATTCTCCATAGAGATGTTCACACACTCAAGAAATCAACCCATGAACATGGGATAGGCGAGTACCTTAAGAGAAGCTTGTAGCTTTCATCATATGACCAAGGTGCAGCCTGCATCGTAACATGAAAGAGTAAGGTTTGTTTTCCCTGCAGTTAAGACTTTTAAAGTTTTATCTCAGTTGGTGAAAAATACTGGTGTCAATACTGCTACATCAGTAAGAAATATGAAACATTAAGAAGTGAAGGACACCTCCAAACGGCCTTGCTGAAAGCTGGGAAAACTTGGCAAACAGCATGAAACCACACTGTACAAATGAGCAAATCCAAATGCAGCACCTGCCATACTTGCTCTTGTCTAAGATGGAAGAGCAGATCTAAGCACTGCTTACTGAGATAGTGCAAAGCCGAAAAAGGCACAAGTGGCATGGGAGAGCTCCAGAGTAACACTAACTATTCTGGCAAGTTTCTCACTGTGAATCTGGTTCGTTTCTCCACCCACCTCCTCCATGGAATTTTCTGTATTTGCTTTTATCACTTTCCTTTCAACTCCATCAGCTTCCAGAAGTTGGGTTTTTTCTTAGTGCTGTAAACAAAGTGAACTAAAAACCCCCAAAATACCTGCAATTCTACATATCTTGTACTTAATGTTTAGTTAGTACTGTGATCAAAAGAACCATTTTATCAAACAATAAACATAGTGATAAAAAATACGTGAGACAGCCGAGGTGATGGTAAGCAGCAGTGGGGAGTTTTATTTTTTCCCTAGTGATGACAATATGGTTAGTAGGTGACATGCCAGCAAGCGTGACACACAGCTATCAGAACTGGGTCACTCAGAATTAGCAGCTCCTCTGTGTTGTTCACAAGGGACAAATCCACCTGCCTGCACTCTCAGACACCTTTAACTGAACTGCATTTCTGACACAGTGGATCCAGGAACAAGACTCTCACAAATAACTGAACCATGACTGTAGCTCCATACTTTAAAATATTAAACACGGAACAGACCTGGTTTTAGGATATGTTGAAAAGTGCTGAAATAAAAATGCCTTAAGTTTAAACAAAAAATGACAAACAAAGGCTATATTTCCACCCTCCTATCATCACAGAGCTAGCATTTTGGAACTGAGTGTAGCATTTAATTTTCACCAATGAGTAACAAAGGAAATTAATTACTGAGTCACTTTTGCACAGGAAGCAGCATACTCTGCAGTTTGCAAAAACTGCACTTACGTCAGGTATTTATTTCACACATTTAATCATGGATGCAGAGACTTCCCCTGAACAAGGTATTTAAAAAAAAAAAAAAAGTATTTCAAACCTAGTTTATTTAAACATAGTAAAAATACACGTCTCACAGTGCCCTTTTTCCATCATGGAGGCAAACTGGTGAAATCACAGAATCATTTAGGTTGCAAAGGGCTTTTAAGGTATCGAGTCCAACCATAATGCTAAGTATAAGCAACTTTTGAAGTCTTCACGTGGAATCACCTTGAGTTGTTCAATGAAGTTACTCCATCTGACTTTAAATAAAGCAATAATATTTGTTTATGTCTGAGAAAATACAAACAACACACACACACAAAAACTTTCAAACTATATGTTTAGAAAAGATTACTGAAATTGCCTATGAGAGATCAGCAAGAACAAATAACAACTGTCAAAATCAGACTATGGGAGATGTTCTTCTGCATCTTGAAATTTTAATAAGATATTTCTATAAGAACACTTCTGTTGTCAGAAGAACGGAAGAAAAAAAATTGGCAGAGTTACACAACAGCGATTTTTCTAAATGATTCCCTAGTATCTAAGTACTGCAAACCCCAAATACACAATATGGAATTGTTTCAGAGCTCTCTAAATAGAATAAAAAGTTTAAAATAATTCTGGTTAGTTGTGATCACAACTAACCAATGGGCTAGAGGAAAGGACAGGATTGTGGGACAAATAAGAGAGTAATACATTTCTCTAGGAATTATGATACATAAAGTTAAAACTAGAAAAAAATAGTGCTATCTAAGCAATTTCAGATCAACTGCTCTCACTTGGATACTTGGAGAGATACTGAGCAAATTAGTGACACAGCTGAGAAGCTGTCAAAAGCAGTAGGTGAGGATTATTCAGTATCCAAAAAAGTGAAAAAGATGGGCATATTTCTTTTGTAACAGTACACAGCCTGTCCTCAAGAAAAAATGGAAGCATCCATCTCAACTGTTGCAATGCTTTTGGAATTTTGCTATAGGACTCTTCATAGCAGACTGCAAAATTACAACATATATGCAATCCCCATAAAATAACTTCACATTTAATTGAAAAGCTATACCAAAGGGCAAGGTATTAGAAGTGTCTTGTTATGTGAGATCAACATGTCCTTAGCATTTTCATTCAGTATCTGCACTAATCCTTCAGATGAGTCAGTGGCAATACCCTGGGAGGAGTGGCAGACATTGTAAAGGATAGAATCCAAGGGTTCTAAGCATAGCTCAGACTGGAAAATGGCATGAAGCAACCTACTATGCAAATTCATCAGGGACATACTATATTTGACAAGCCAAGTGCACGAATGCAAAATGGGAAACAACTTACTACACAAGCAGTGTAGTGAAAAAGGAGAATGTTTCCAACAGAATATAAGCTACTTAAGTTATTTGCAAGTCATTAAAAGAAAAAATATCTATGCCTGGGATGCATTTACAAGACATTTACCATATACAACACAAGTCATCTCTTTTACACGATACTGGTAAGACCTCAGTTTGAGCATCATGATTTGGAAAGCAATACAGATACTCAAAGCTGAATTATGACAGCTTGTGAAAATGTAACAGGGCTGAGGGAATATATCCTTGTATAAAAACAGTTAAAGAGGCCCTAGTACAATTCTGCTGGTCCTTTGTTTCTGCCCTTACTTCTTCAGAAATTACTCTTTTCTTGCAGCCAGGATAATATTTAACCTTTATATTTAACTAATAGGGACAGAAGGCAAATAAGGCTTACAGAAAGAAGAATGCAATATTCATCTGATGATTGTAAAGAGGATGCACCATTCCAGCATTTTCTCCTCATCTCTTCTGTGCACCTTCCACAGTGAAAGGTGAGTTGAGTTTTTAAGGACAAGGAAGACAGATGGCTAAGGCAGAATGGCACTATAACCAAATAACTAAAGAACCACAGATAGAAGCCCTGACTTCAAAAGATTGTTTTCAATCTTCTCTGTGAGAAGAAACTGGTTATATGCACTACAAAACCAACTATTTCTAATAGTGAGATATATGACACCTACAAAGGCTGTGCCATCTCCTTCATTTCCCCTCCTCTGACACAGAATAGAAGCAACCAATCACCAGCCTTTCTCTGCAAGTGTATAGGAAAATGTATTAAACAATCTTCAGACTAAGTGTCAAAGTGTCACTTTTGCCAAACTTATAGCATTTCTACCGAGTATTATTATTTTTTGTTCTTGTAAGAAAATGAATACACAAAACTTTACCAGAATGCTGATTTTAGCATTTATTAATATAAAAAAACAAACCCTGGAGAACATATTATTTGAGAAGTGAGTTAACAGCTTGGAAATAACTAGCCTCAAAACAGGAATGAAGACACATGATATTAAAAAAAAAAAAAAAAAGGCATCAAGAAGTTTTTGCAACTTAGACAATTCTTTCTACAATATGGAGGTTTGATCAGTTATGTATAAAGTGCCTTTGTGATTTAGAAACCCCCCCCACCATGCATATTACTAGCTGAGATGTGACAATGCATTATATAAAATGAAGAACAGTTACATTACAATTTGGCATTTGAATAGTACAGTGGCTACTGAAAAAATATAGTTTTAAACTGCAAATAAAACTCAGTTTCCATTTGCTTTCCGTAAGTATGCATCCACTTTCTGAAGGACTACAACCACTTTTTTATATTAAGAATATTTGTCAAAACCATATTTTAAAGTTGAATTATTTGAGGTACATTATTCAGCCATATATTTACATTCCAACACAAACATATGAATATATGAGCTGAAATGAACAGAATAGCAAAAACACTATGAAACGACGAGAGTGGAAGTCTTGGAGTGTACTAGATGCCTTCAGATTAAATTGAAATAACTGAAGAAGGAAATATTTGCTCTCTGAAGCCTATTTTTATCTGTTTATCTATCTATCTTCTCATTATATTCTGCCCTCTGCCTTGCCGTAGGTCCACAGGATGGGGTTTTTTCAGTCTGTTACCAGATTTCATGCAGTTGTGTAGGGCCATGTGAAGAATGGATCTCATCTGCATGACCAAAACAAGACTAAGGGACTGTGCAACAGAAACTTGTACCAATAGTGCCATGTTTTGGTACTGACTGGCCCACATGACTGTCCTTAGCTTACGTGAACTTTGTTCCTATCTACAACATCAAGGAAATGAATTAACAAACATAAAAGAGAAACACTCCCATTACAACCTTGATCCTGCTTGGAGTTCCTAATGGAAAAAGAGCTCTTATTTCCTAATCCACTCATCTGCAAAGAAATCTCTTGCAACACCCTGAAGGATGGGAGATTTTTGTTTTTGAGGTATGATTAAGCAGTATATCCTTGATGTCTCACGAGTGATCTGAATACCCAATCACACATGTGCTTGAGACTCATTTCAGAGAAATTGGTTACATACACAAAGAGGTAAATAAATCTAGTCCCCATGGCTGCAGTTATTGCTGTGGACTGGTACACCAGCATACTGCAGCAAGACTCAGCTTCGTAGCCATGAGCAGCAGTCAATGGCATCTTTAAAACAGACAGGTCTTCAGACCAAGAGGGAATAATGACACAAGGGTTGTCTCACCACCCTAGGGTTACTGTATATATTCAAGGGAAACAAACAGTCAACATTAAGGCACAGTGTACCTGACCAGACTACAGACACTGCATTTAGGAAGACATAAATCATGATATATATCTCACAAAGTATCTCAACTCTTTTTCCATTGATCATGAAACAATACCAGGCAGACTATATCAGAAATTCTTCGGTAAATGACCTGCAGATTATGTTAAGCAAACCCAGGAAGCAAAGCATATGCAAATCAGAGGTATATAAAGCCTTGGACATAATAAATGAAGCACGGTAATTAGATGAAAAGGGGTATTGTCTCATTTACGTTTAGGTATAACATGAAGAGTTTTTTCATTGCTCTCAGTGACATATTAGGAATCATTTTGCTCAAGTACATTATGGAGTTAGAATTTGGTTCAAAGGATTTTTCTTCTCCTTCTTGGAAAAAAAACCAATAGCCATACATTATTTGAAGTCTGTCAAGCTCTGAATGGTGCTAGTGTAGAATATTGTTTTTCAGAGTGCACTGACCATTGCAGTGCATACAAATGTCTACGAGTTGGGCTGATGCAAGTGTGCAATCTATGTAGGTCAAAAGATGAAGTCATGTCTTGGAAAGTTATGACCTGAATTTGAAGCTGATTTGTCACAACAGGGATATAGCACTTGCTGACCCAGTAATGGATGTTACCTACCAAACAGTAACGCTACCCTGGAAGCAAGCAGCAACTTTGACAGCTCTGGGAGTCAGCAATCTGCAGTCAACTCTCATAGAAGGAACACAGAAAGAAGGGACTGGAGGAGGGAGCAGAAACAGGAATGTCCTAGGCTGGACAACAACCTCTCTGTATCTGTTTGTAACCTTCTATTAGTGAAGGCTGTTATTTCAGAAATACCCAGATAGATAAGTACTGAGCTTCAAGAGAGCTTTAATATTAACTCATGGTTTTCAACATCAAGTCCTAAACTGCTTCAATAAAGACAGCTGCAAGTTAAAAGCTGTAACCAAGAAGAGTCCTTTTTGTCTTATAATGTTCCTGTTTCTTCTTAGAAACCTAAATCCTGTTTCTTCTTTAGAAGCCTAAATCTTGATCGATCTCATCATATGAGCAGCATTGAAGAAGACATGCTGTTCATGGTGCTACACTTCCTTATTTTTCTGTCTTATTGGGACCAGAGGAGTCCTGGGAGGAAAACCCCCCTCTGGGAATAAAAAGACTTTCTTTCAAACTACGAGGCCAGGAGAACCGTTTGAGGACTTATTTTCACAGCCTAAAGAATGATATCCAAAAAGCTCAGTGTATAATGATGCAGTAAGTACTGCACACCTGCTGGAGCCTGTGCAGCTGATGCAGATATTAGTGCAGTAGGGAGCCTAACACCACCACTGGTCAGGAAAGGCTCTTCCTAGAATTCAGTAGTTTTAATTTAAGAAAATGATAAAACATCATGGGGGACTGAAAACTAGCTATGCAGAGCTGCCAGCTGCACTAACTCCTTTCTTTCTGTCTTATTCTCTTTCAGTCACTCTTTGATGGCCATTTTAAAGGACTGTTGCTTAGTCTCTTATCAGGCTGCAACTGATTATTTTAGGCTTGCTATAAAAGGATAATTTTGAATATATATTAATTTGACCTTCTTAAGTTTGAGCACACAAGAAATGAACGTGTGCCACAAGTCCTGTGCATATTCTAATACATCTACTAACTAGAGAAGCATCAGGTTTCAAATAAATCTTACTAGGATATGAAGAAATAAAACAGCTTTATAGTGAAAAAAGAGTCATTTAACAAGTCTTAAGCTTTTCCACTGTTCCTTTAACCCTTTTTTAAAAGGCAAGATATCAGTACAGGAGTTCCTCAGAAACAGAAGCAGAGTCGGGGAAAAAAAAGTTGCTACAGGAGCCTTCTTCAACTGAGGAAGGTTCAGGATGAGCTCTTACCTTGCTTCAGTGTGAAAATTTTAAACTTAAAAAAGTACTAAATGACTCCATTAGAAATAGAAGCACAGGTCTTCTGATATATACACATTTTACATGGGAGACAACTAGCATTTTGCATTTGAATGATGGCAATGAAAAAGAAGGCAGGCTACGCTTGCTCTAACTAGTGAGCAGTGCTCAACGAAGTCAGAGAGGACCAAAAACAAGTGCCACAAATTAACAGCATCTTCACTGAAGTACTCGGATCTCTGCTACTTGGAGTGTATGTGCAGCAGAAGAGATACACGATGCAGGTCAATGTTGAAAAAATGCAAGTTGCAAAACAGTGATAATCAGTCACTCATCCTCCAATTATCAACACGCTTTACTTCCAAAAATAACAGCACAAAGGATACAATTTCACTACTAAATACATGACAGCTATCCCACCATTTATCAAACATAATAGTGCAGTAATGACTGACTGATACTAATTTTCAAAACCAGAATAACACAAAGGTAAGGCAGGATACGAGTCGGTTCACGTAATTTGTTACTTTCTGACTATATTTGTTTAAAAAAACCCCAAACTGTGTGTGGCAATGCTGTCAGGCACTAGGATCAGTCAGTTATGCAGCTGAAACATTAAAATAGCCCTTAGCAGTTTTGGCACATGCCAACTAGGCACTTTCCAAAACAACTCAAGGTAGTTACAAAATTGACATAGACCAGGAATCCTTTCCTGCCTGCACAAGGCCATTCCACATGGACTGTAGGGCAGTTAAATTCTGTGGATGCAGGTGTTTTGTGCCTGGGGCCATGATGCTCAAGAAAAATCATAAACATGTTTAATTTATTAGAATAGGTATTTATTTGAGTAGGCACTGCCTCTCATTGAAAGTACCACAGATCTACTAAGTTTCTTCTCTGTATGTTATTTAAGAGCAGGTGATTTTCTGCTGGGTAGCGTTTTTTGTAAACGGAGAGTATGGGGATACACTTGGCACACCTTGCTTATACGTGGTGACCTGAAAACAGCTTTTCATGTCCAGTCCTGAGTAAAACGAAAAGCAACCATGCACCCAGCCTCAACATCTTACAGTAGTTCTTCCACTTTCAACACAACCAACAGGCATATTTCTGTTAGCACTCAGAAAGAAAAAAAAAAAAAAAGAAAAATCCAAACACCCACCCACAGTTTAAACAAACGCAAAGTCTTTATGGGAACTTATAAAAGTTATAAATGGTGCAACAGGGTGCAACAGTTGAAATTTCATTTATTTTAAACAACCTCTCTTAAAGCTGCCTTCACACCAGAGGACTGTGAAGTGTCTAAAGCAACATCTATTTTTAGAGAAGTTGCGCAAGAGCCGTAGAACTACAAACCGCTAAAGACACTGCTCTGCTCTGTGCAAACCATCAGGAAAACTAATAAAGGACACGCAGGTCCTTTCAAAGAGCCAAAGTGCTTGTAGACAAACATTGATGTCCACAAAAACTCATCTGGATTACTGAGAAGGCTTTCAACAAGCTTTCTTATCAATTGCTCTTATGAAGTCTGAGAAGCAATGGGATATGAGACCAGTTGCAAGGAATTGCATAATTTTAATCAATTATCATGTGATTTGCTTGCAAAAAGGCAGATGAAACAAGAAGAGATTCTCAGAGTTTAAAAAACCCTCTTAAAGTCACCTGGGCTTTAAGCTGACCTTTACTACTCAGGAAGATAATCTTGACATTATGGAAACATCAATTCAGAGCTCAGTAGAGGCTAAAAAAGTCAGCCATGCACTGAGATTTATCCTGAAAAGAAGAGAGGGCATTCTTGTGCTGACGTATAGTTCAAGGGTGTCCCTGAATGCTATTTGTAAGTGTGTCCCTCTGGCAAAAAGGATAACACAAATAGAAGAAAAGTGCAGAAAAGCATAACAAAGACATAAAAACTACAGATAACTTCTATTTTAGGAACGATTAGGTAGTCATGAACTGAACAGGACAGGTTAGAAGCTTATAAAGTCACAGCTTGCTGAAGAATATTAATAGAGAATGATTGCTCAGTATCTCTTCCAAAGTGAAAAAAATGTAGGAAGAGATTAAGAAACTATTATATAAGCAGTAAACAAACACAAGACTGTTCAAAAAGTACGAGGTTCAGCTGTGGATATCTGGGCTACAGCATGTTGTAAATAGCAGAAGTTTTTAAGAACAAAAATAATGAGACAAATTCACTGAAGGTCCACCTAGAACAGCTTGGGATGGGGGTAGTGAAAAAGGTTCAATTGGAAGCTGCTGGAAAAGTACACCAGAGGAAGTACCTTGCAAGCTTGTCCTACTTTTATACACTACCCAAGGTCATGTTTCTCCTGGCTGCATGCCTTCAGAGAACAGCTACTGAGCTAGATGGACTTATGGACTGACCTTGTGTTCTGCCCATTGCAAACTATTTTACACAGAGACATACAGTACTTGTATTACATTACCCAATAGCATAAGCTATGGTGAGCTCATCAAATTCTCTTTTCCACATTGTCTTCCCACAGAACAGCAAATCAAGTCCAAGATTCTGGACACATGAAAAACTGAATCCAAGATATTTAAAGTACTATTTATAATCTTTTCACGAAAATCAGTTTTTCTGGTTTGGTAACCTGACAAATTGGGGAGTAAAAGAAAAAAATAGTCTCCAACCGCAGAATTATTTCTCACAGAAACAAAAGGCAGTCAAAAACCTGTTTCCTTCCACTCCACAAGCAATTTTCTTTGTCTTCCTCTTCTTGAATATAAACAGACAGGCAAATTCAGATGTCAAAATGCCAAAATATAGTAAATTTTATGTAAAATTCTCTCACAAGGAATAGGACGAAGAAACAAAACACAAATCACACTAATCTATGGTGCCACAGCAATGACTTCTCAATTAAAATTTTTGAAGCACTGACAGTCTACACAGATACACAACATAGCACTAGCTATGGTAAAAGAAGCATTTTACGCTTCTCAGTTCATGAACTAACCTGGCATAAATTCCATATAGCTTCACTTCATGTTTATAAGAAGGTCTGAAGATATTTCATACCTCTAGAAGTTTAGAGATAGGAAAGTGCACATCTGAACTGCTTTCTGTAACTGCCATGACATTGGTATCTATCTCTAGGCAGAGAACAAAACCCTTCATCTTCCCCTTTTCAACTCAGCATTACTGTTTCTTCAGTGTCAGGTTGGAATACAATAGTGTACTAATGGATAAGCTTTCAAATGACATCAGATATATAATAATTCCTGGTGGTCTGTTTAGAGGAATAAAACCTTAAATGTACAGAATTTTATACTGCAAATGGGTTGTCTGTAAATTATGTAGAGACATTGATTATAGTGCCAACAAATTAAATAAATTGTATACTCTACTCTAACAACACAGTATAAACATTTGCCTAAGACAGGTCAATGGCAAGTCAACAGACTTCAGAATTATTAATTTTTATTCATATGGATATCAACTAATGTTTATTTGAAATTATAATGATCAATTACTTGTGCTGATTTAAAGGGAAACCTCAGCAAGCTTATCTACTTCTAAACAGAAATGTATAATGAAGTTCTAAAAGTTACCTCCTTGACCAAGACAGTATTTTTCCCCACTTGAAAGAAAACACCAATTTCCAGAAAATACAAAGCATGATAATCGTGCTGTAAGGAAAAGCATTTCTAGAAGTATTCTGATATATTACTATATATTTTAATACAACTCAAATCAGGAAAAAAGAAGAAGTTATTAAAAGCTATGAACAAGCAGTAATAAACTTAGAAAATATGGTAAGATCAAAATAATTTGGTTGTAATTTGAGGGAAAATAGCTTTTTTTTTTTTTAATTTCAGGCTAACCATAAAAAACTAGGTATTAAATAACCAATGTATTAAAAATAATATACTTACTTGCCAGTGATGGTCCTCCAAAGCTTTGCACCTGCAATTGTAGGAATGTAAGATGAAACACCATGCACTAAACCAGAAAGAATACTATTTTTTTCTTTATTCATAAGAAATGTTCAAAATTGAGACAAAATTACTAAAGAAGTCTCTGTATCAGTCAAACAGGAAGGGTATCTTAATTTACAGTAACAGTTCTTGAATAGCTTTCTGTAAACTTAAGACACCCGTTCAAAAAATAAATGGAAAAATCAGTATCTTCTATGGCTACATTTCCACGTGGAAGGATGTCATGAAGAAGATAACCAGTGTAACTTATGCTTTACATTTACACACTGTCAACCACTTTCTACATTTCTTACGAATCTGTAACAGTCTTGCCATCTAGTGGTTGGCTGGAAGTGTGAAGCAGTTACACAGAAGTGTTCCTTCGGGAGGAACTTTTTTCTGCTTTTTGGAGTGGTGCTTCATTGATTTCAAGTCACTAACAAAAGACTTCCACCGTGTTACTTCAAGAACCTGATTGTTCTTGAACTCTGTGTATCATGGCATCAAAGACTATAGTAAAATAAAGATTATGACTAAAGATTATTGTTACAGTAAATAATCATTTTGTAAATGGGAAATACAGGTCTTCCTAGCCTCATCTCTATAATGAATGGTTAAATAATCACACAGACACAAGAGCAGTGCATCTTGAATTGGGTCAATACAAAAATAATTACAGGTAAGATTAAATTTACCTAATCATTACCTTCCCACTAGTGAGGTAATCAATATTTGTGGTGATTTATACAACACAGAGCTTAAAAAATTATTTTCTGCTAAGCTTTACAATTTGGCCTCTGAGCTTGTAATGCTCAAGCAGGAAACAGAATGGCAACCCAGACTCCCAGAAGAGGCAATGACAATAAATCATGCTTCAGAAAAGGCAGCAAATAATTGCCATAACTTAGCAGGGAACAATAGGCTTTGAAAGTCAGAAATGACGTGTTAGTACATCAAAGAGAAATACCATGCTTCTCTGACACCTATTTCCTCCTTTTGTACTATGTTCAGATGATTTTTCAAACATTTGCATGGGATTCAACATTGAACGAAAGGCAAAATAAGACACTTGAAAAAATCTTCCCAAGAATGAAAATTACAGATTTATAATGAACATTTTCTCAAAGAATTTTCAAGATGGTAATGAAATACAGAACAGGAATTAAAAAAAAAACACAACGTAAAACCACCAGCCCAGCCAACAAATGCAAAATCCCTTTCAGAATTGGTTGCATCCACGTAAGACTTTATACACACTGGAAACTAAATGCTACATGAAGTAGAAAAAAACTACTGCTCACTTCTTAGTTCAACTGTGCTAAAATAGATAATTTCTCTACCTATTTACAAATGGGACCAATCTATATTGGATGTCCCAAACTTTCCAACAATGATATAATTAGAATAATGCCAGAAGAAGTATGAATGTTTAGGAAAACCTTGTAATTTAGAAAACAATTCATTTTCATGACCTGGCAGTTAAGAAAAAAGAATGATTGTTCAGTGATACCAATTATACTCATCCAAATGCTTAAAGAAATTTCCTAATGCCTTTACTATAAAATACAGCAAAACTTCATTGAAAATGGTAATAGAGCATCATAGACCTACTATCTCTCTCTAAAATTAGCTAATACTTTTACAATAATCATGATATCAATCTGGCTTTAGTAATGAAATAACATGCTCCAAATTGCAGGTGTTTAAGCATGGAACTCTATCAGTACACTGTCTTACCTTTTATTCTCGAGAATACCAAATCCTTCATGATCTGAAGAATTAGTACTCCAAGTATTATGAGGGAAGTCAGATGAAATACTCTCCAAGAGGTCAATGCAAGAAACCTAGAATGTCAAAAAGAAATAAATGTTGCATACTTTTAAACTTATTGGAAGCATATGAAAACTAACAGCTGCTACTGATACTGAAAAAATAAACTGAGATTACATTGATTGAATTTAGTTTCTCCCCACAACCTTTCCACGGGAAGCAAGCATTGAGAGCTTGAAGCATGACAATCTCATTTGAAGATACAATGATCAAACATACATTAAGTTTGTAGCATACTTTTATTTAAGCATAGAGAATGCATAGAAAACAAAATATTTTAATAATTGCATAGAAAACATTACTTTTAAATTAATTATGGTTTTATTAGCATAAATTGTCTTGGCACAATGCACAAAAGAAAGGTTAAACATTTTCTTGTGTTTGAACACAGCCTGTGTTCAAATACAATTTCTATACAAATCATTCTTTCAAATACAAAGATGAGGTAAATCTTTATCATGGCATAATATTCAAACTTGTTTTCATAACAAGCTTTTGTGAATTTTGTTTTTCATTACATAATTTTTTGGAACATGTCTAGTCAAGTCAAACAGACCTGCACTCAGAATGTACGAGTTATAATCACATGCTCTGCTGACTTTACTGTCCAGGTGTGCTTGGAGATTAGCTCTTCTATCTGCTTTACTGGCAAATATCTTAACTCACAGAAAAAAAAAAAGGGTGAGGTGTGACAGAAAAAAAATTAAAATTCAATTAAATAAATAAAATAAGCAGAAATATTTATTAGCTTGTTTCAAGCACTTTAAATTAGAAATCTGAATACAGATAATGAACAAATGAATCTCTTTTTTAAAGTAAAAGAAATTAACTTAAAAAGTTGAGGATAGCCAAAACTAGTAAGAAGCCACTGTCCAAGGCACTGGATCAAATGAGAATACCAACAGAAACAAAATCATACAAAGCTGGGACGTTTCCAAGAAACCTCTCAGATTTGAAAACAGGGCAACTGGCCACCCAGCAAGTTGCTTCTGCAGAGATTTTCTGCAAAAGAGGGGGAAGGGAAGAGAAAAGGAGTAGCAAGCACGGCCGATGGAGGAAGCCAAGAGAGACCCTTTGAGGACACTTGGATTTTTAAAAAGAAAATTGACTTCCCAATGTTTCTAACAAGCTCAGGACACACTGTTGTTTTAGAAAACTGTTCCAGTATTCCTTGCAATCCTCAAAAAGCAAGGTTGCATCAATAAAAAAAAGTGTCCATGCCACTAATTTTCACATATAACAGAAATCCATAATTGCCCTGAGCAGACCAGTATGTGATTTCCAGTACACATAAACACACAAGCTGAACATAAAGGGTTTCTACAGCTGTGGAGAATCTGAATTACAGGACTATTCTATGAAACAAAAAACCTGCACCCCTGTATGATTTCAGCCAGCTCAAGAGAATTAACAGAGAACTACAGAGAAAAATTATTACAAGGTAAGCTCTTTCAAAGCTGCCCAGTCATAGCTCATTAAATCAAAATTCCTAACAGCTTTGCGTACTGTTATCCTACTATTTTTCTAGGTAATAATATTCAGCATTAAAAATCCCTGATTTTAAGTTCAGCTGTACTGAAGACTTTGTTTAGCCTGCTTACTTAACTTACTGATAATGGGCTGGGGCGAGAGATGTGACACTGTACAGAAAAATCAAGTGAAGAATTTTTCATCCAGCTCCTAGGCAGCAGAAGTTTATAACATATGCAGACCTTTAAATTATTTAGGCTTAATATCATGCCTATTCTATAGGTTTTTCATAGTGCTTGTGCATGAACGTTTTACAGAATCACGCAGTATGCCCTGACTTAACAATTACCACTGGCCAGTCCTCGATGGTTTCAGATACATCAATACCAAAATTGTATGTGTGTGCACGCATGTGTGTATGTACACACGTTTCACTAGCTTTTCAGAGTAAGATCAGGTGTTTATGAAGAAGGTGTTTATGAAGAAGGTGTTTATGAAGAAGGCCCAGTCTATCTTTCAAAGAAAGCACAGAACGTTTGACCTACTTTATACTCACAACTAAACAGCACTGCTAGTTTCACTGCAACCACAGCTGTCACCTGCTGTTAAAAACAATTGCACTAATGCGGACGAGGATTAGCAAACAAGGATTAACAAGGTAGCATCCTCTCTGAAAGATGCTTCCAAGTCATGTCATTCTACGTTCCTGATACTGCAGTCTTTCTGCTCCATAGCTTTTAAGGAAAAAACTTGTAATCTAGTTGGAGCAGCTGTTGTAGTCACCAAACAAGGGCTCTTCACTCATTTGGAGAGCTTTGAATTGTTCTGACTAGACTTCCCATGCCTCAACATCGTTGACTGTCACAGTCCTTTCTTCCCTGCTTCAGTACTCTTCACCTAGATTGTGATGTTTGCAAGAAAGACCATCTCTTACGAATTCATTCTCAGCCACTGTGTGTCAGCCCTCGGATGCCACAGCAATACAGATTAGAAAAACTTTTTGTATGTCAGATCTATGTCCTTGAAGCCCTTCCCGGTGAAAAGCTGATAAGGTCCCCTTGTACTTTTTTTGGCATATATATCTATCATAACCTTTTCAAGAGGTTAGTCCAACATGCTGGGATCTGAAAAACACTTATTATGCTACCAGTGTCAGAAGTCAAAATTCTTCTAGGAATTATCAACATGATGCATAGCAACAAGACTAACAAAAGGTTTCAGCTGTACTTTTGCTTATTATTAAGAGCCAGGGCATTTTTTTCCTCTTCTTCTTTAAGAAAAAACCCAAACTTTACTCTTAAGTACTTCTAACACAGACACAAATACCTGATAAATTGAAAGGCTCCAGAATGCATCTTTTACTCCACTTCTTTTAAGAAGGAGAAGGTTACAACAATGTATAGAATTATGCGTTTCAGATAATTACTTCAGCAGTTAACAGGGCAGCTGGCATAGCAAGGGGGCAGAAAACTCTGCTGAAGGCAGTGCAGGACTGTAAAAAAAATGGTCCTGAGGTGGTACAGGACTGAGTTCCTGCTTTAGCACTGGCTGAAAGAGGCACTCTCCATATAGAAAAGGCCTTTGCTCAGATGCAGTTCCAGGGTTGGGATACAGCCACCTGGCTTTGAGGCTGCAAGAAAAGCCTCTCCCCAGGACTGATGGCAAAAAGTGGCCTCACTGTGAAGGGTGGTCTCTGGTTAACTTGCAGAGCAGTCCAGTGAGAGAGCTACTGGAGGCACTAAGCAGGTGGCAGACCACTATGGAGTATGATTTGCAAACACTTAATTGTGTAAAGAACCTGAGCAACGTGTTCTAACTGGACCTCATTTGATCAAGTCAGACTAGCTGACCTGCTGCTGTCCTTCCAACCTATGTTCTATGTAGAAAGAACATAAGCATGATGGATCCAAGCCTACTACTCAACTCCATTGTGGAAGACTGAAAAAGCAGGTTTTGGGAAATGAAACAGGAGAGCTATCGACTACTGCCCGTTTGGATAATTAAGCAGTGATTGCCCACAGCGGTGGTGGAATTTTTCAACCTTGAAGTCTGTCAAGACAAAACCCTGAGCAATCTGATCTGAATTAATATTGATCTTGTTCTGAGCTGGAAGTCATACTTGAGACCTCCTGAAGCCCCTACCAACCTGAACCGTATCTTCATTTTATGACTATTTTTGTCTATTAGAAGTGGTTGGCAAATCCTTTTCAGTAAGACCTTAGAACTTTAAGATATAACAGTTTCTGTTTCTGGGCCTAGTTATACTGCAGCTGGACTACAGTGATTCTAAACTGCACTACTGAGAGTCAAAACTTGAAAACTTCCACAATTAAAAGTGGAATTTCTTCAACTGTATAATGATGGACTCCTTATACTGTTGTTTTAAATTAATACATATATTGAGATTTTCTGGAAAAAAAACTCAAACAACCGACAATCGTTATGAAATTACACCGCAAAATACCCTACCTTCTCTTCAGCATTTCAGTCACTTTCATTTCTTCCTACCTAAAAAGTAGTACAAAATAATTTTCTTAAATTACATAATTCAACTTTTCTTAGCAAGTTATGCTTCCTTATTTATAATATCAGACAAATGTTAATGCTGTTAATCTCTACTGACTATTCAGAAGTAGCTAAATTCAAATGTAACCTTTTCAGTATTTTGCCAACTTCCATATTTTCTAAAATGTTAAGTTCAAGAATCATGCTCTAAGAGTAAAAAAGTATAATATCCTTTTGCCCAGCTTCCCACAGCTAGGAAGTTCAGATGGAAAAAAAGATGGGACAGCAAATACAAATGAAATTCCAATGGCAAAAGCAAGATGGGACATAGCAGAAGAGCAACACATTAAATGAATGATTAGGCCTCATCTGGTTCAGAGCTCCTTTATTTGCTCCTGGACGTGACATGACCTAATATCGCACAACCTACAGACAGAAAAGTCCCCTAAAGTATCTTGTCCTTGTCTTTTCTTCAGCTCTTTATAGAAGGGGGTGGCCATATATCAATACTGGCAAGATACATTACCTAACAAATCATCCACTGGATTTGATGTATCAAGAAGCAGCTACCTCACAGCACAGAGCACCTGGAACAATTACCTGCACAAACCAGATTGTACAAAGGCATTCAAGTGGCATAAGCCAGCTAAGAAATTTCAAAGGTAAACCATATCATACAATATTGCAGTCTGTAAACATAATGAACTTTTATAGGGTATGACAAAAGCTATTTTTAAGTGTACTCATGAAATACAGGGAAGGCACAGATCCATTAAAATTTTTTAAAAGATAAATAAATAAATTTATCTCATTTTAGCTATTAAGGTATTTTTTTTTTACAACACATTCTAGAACTATGAATGATCTGCACTTTGTAAACACAAACCATATGAAAATATTTAATCAAATATTAAATGATTTAGACTATCAGCAGCGAGAGCTAGTTATTTCTAGAAAGCCTTAGCAGGTGCACTTTCAATAACCATCTCTCCTTAGGTGAATTCCCACATAATCACACAAGTAAAAGAAAGCTGTGAATAACACAGATGTGAACATGGAGCTTTACTTCACCATCAGCTTTTATGATGTATTTATTGGCTGCATGATTTGTGGACTTCAGCTCCATGCTCAACAAAAATGTATTTGCATCTTAAAACCAGAGCCCAAACTCTTCAGAGTAATTCTGTGGAGTTCTAAATGGTGAAGGTTGGTATACACTTGTTTCCTCATTAAATGATAAGCTGAAAAACCTACTGGCACCTTCCAGACAGTTTTCCATAGAACCAGTCTTTTTCCACCAGACACAGGTAAGCCAGATTGGGCTACGACATGAAGAAGACAGAGAACGGCTCTCCCCTGTACAGATCAAATATTTCTAGTGCATTTTAAGAATACTGATCTGCTAATTTCAAAAGTATGTCTACTTCTGCTCTTAAGGGGACCACCCAACACTACTTCAGACAAACATCTATAGTAAAGGCATGTAGGTTAGGAAAAGATGTGGTAGTAACTGTTTCCTGGTAGTAACTGTTTCCTGCTTGGAGCTGAATATAGAGCATTCTTCCATGCTTACTGCTAGAGTGATCAACACCTGTCTGCTTGCAACAAATTCTGATGATTATCTGAAGCAAGAGGTCTGGGGAAGAGGAAGAGGGTTAGTTTTATCCTAAATACAGCATGAAATGCACTGCCTGAAGAGTATTTTTGAAATACATGGCAAAGATAGTATCAGAAAGCTTGTGCCCTTACTGATCACTGGTTCAATCATTTTGTTTTCCCTCTTCTGAATCAAGACGGAATAATACATATTCAAATATATTTTATTTACAGGTAGTTTAAAGCTTTGACTTCTAAATGAAAAACCATCCCAAATCAGGTTTGCTAATCCCACTTTTTATGTCTATTACATTTACAACTTTTATATTAATTGCTCTGATGCATTTATATGAATGTAAATGATTTTCAAACTAGCTTCTGTAAATACCAAAATGTAGTATCTACAAATATCGAAATACAAGCCTCATGTATTCAACACACTGGATGTCCAAAACTCAGTAATCCAGAATATTTCCTGTTGTTCCTTTAGTACCTCTTAGTGTTGTGGTATAATACTAGATGGCAACTAAGCTCCTCACTCACTTTTCTCCCACACTGATGAGATGGAAAGGAGAATTAGAAAAAAGTAAAACCCATGGGTTAAGAACAGTTTACTAACTGAAGTAAAGTTAGCAGTAGTAACAATAACAATAATAATTACAAATGAAAAGTGATACAACAAAAAGAGAGAGAGAGGGAAAAATCCAGGCAAGACCAGTGATCCACAATACCACTGCTCACCACCTGCTGACCAATGCCCAGCCCAACCTGACCAGTGAGGGGCAGCTCCAGGCCAACTCCCCACCCAGTTTGTATACTGGGTAAACTGTGCTATGGAATATTCCTCTGCCCAGTTTGGGTCAGTTGTCCTGGCTGTGCTCCCTCCTGACTTCTTGTGCACCTGCTCCCTGGCATAGCATGGGAAACTGAAAAGTCCTTGACTTAGGGTAAGAACTGCTCAGCAACAAGTAAAACATCAGTGTGTTATCAACATTATTCCCACATTAAATCAGAAACACAGCACTGTACCATTGTACCAGGAAGAAAACTAAGTCCTTCCCAGCCAAAAGCAGGACAATTGGTCTGTGCTGTCAAAAATTTTAGACGAAACAAAGACTTATAAATGTTGTCTAGAAAACCTCCCCACCCCTCCAAAATGCAAAATTTGTTGAATAAAATAATTTCAAATGCACTTACTCTACATCTTATGTTAATTCAAATTTAAAATATGCACACCACCACTCCAGGTGCCTGGTAGCTTGAACTCAGCTGTGTATTGGTTTACCTGAAAACCTGTGAAATGCTGTAATAGGATCCTTCTTAACAACACGTACATTAAAAATGTTTTAATCTACATCTACTTTAGTGGCGAAAAGCGTAAGCTTCTGTAAAGACATAAATTAGGAAGAAGTACCTTTTTTTTAGCTTTTTCTCTAAATAAGAATGCCATCCGATAATTTAGATATCTGAGATATTTCAACCAAAATAAGATGAAATACTGGAGAGCACTTGATTTTTTTCATTGCGTAGTGCTCAGAAGTCTAAAAATTCTATCAAGTACATAAAAAATTAAAAAAAAAAAAACAACAAAAAAACCAAACAGAAGAGGCACGACTATTATTCTAAAACTTGCATTATTTTCTTTAATTCTTTCTTTGTGAAGACAAAGAAAACTCAGCCATCAACCTTTTATTCAAAGAGCTTATTTGTCAGGTTTCATTCAAAAGATTAGGATCATATTTGTTCAGCCAGAAAGCACAGATCAAATCAGCTGTTCTTTAGAAAACCTTCCAGAACTTATTAGGAAAAAAGATTTTTGAATAACAAATAAATCACTTGTCCAAAAAAACAGACTCCCACAAATCTAAACTACTATTACTTTGACAGCTACCTGTAGAAGGAGTAGTTCTCTGGGGGGTCTGTGCACAGGTTTCAGGACAAAAGACAAAGACCGCAGGACAAGGCTAACTAAAGTTAACACCCAAGATAGGAATTCAAATTGCACATTCTCTCTACCCCAACTGCAAGAAACCGACTCTTAAACTTAAAAATAAGTCTAAATAAAAACAAAAATAGCACAAGTCTCTAAGAAAAAAAGTATTGGAAAAATCTTTGCCATGCTTTGCATTTAATCACCAAAGATAAATTTGCTTATAAACTGGTAAATTTGAAAGTACATTGGTGGTCTGGGAAATAGAATTAAGTTAATAACAAAATGTCACATTGCAAAATCATCTCACACTGTTTGCAAGGAAACCTCTTGGGGAACACTCTGCTGTTAGAATCATGTTTCACATTGTGGCTTGTCGATCAGATTTACTGCAACCTGTTGCACTCAGATAGGCATATTAAAAGAAAGGAACTGAGAAGGAGTTTAAATGACCTAAACTACATACCTTCTGAGTCTATCATGACATCGAATTCTACTGTTACATGAGTGAAAACAGGGGATGATATTTCCATGGAAGTTAAAATTATTTCGATTTAAACACATAACATCAAATAACCTGGTTTCCTTTGTTTTTGAAGACACATGCCCAGATGACCTTAATTAACCTGTACTCTGGCAAAGTACAGAAGAAATCTTAATCCCATTTTTTCATACAGTAGCAGCAGTTTGAGCAGTAGCACCTCTACCATGCTGCCCTAAATCTCCTTTTCTTTAATGCTCTCATTAGTCCTGTAACATCTACCATGGAGCATAGCATATCCCCTAAAACGACCATTGTTCTCAGAATTCTACTTAGTGTTTGAAAGGTTTCATTATTTTGAGTTAATACATGAAGAAATTATAATTTATCTCTTAAGACAACTGTTTTAGACACAACATAAGTTTCAGCAAGACAGAATAAACCCAAGCTATGCCGCAATTCATCTATTCTCCTTTGTTTGAGATTTCCATCTTCCACAAAGTCCTCACCCCGGATTTGGTCCTAAATTGTTCAGTAATGCTCACTTTTCCTCAATTCCTCAATTACCCCAATTGATTTCTTTACTGACTGATCCTGATTTCATCTTATTGGTCAAAAAACGCTGTAAACTGTCCAGGCTTTTATGTAACACTGTCTGGCTCTTAAACAAGGTTAATTTTCATTCCTGTAAACCAATCTCTCAGCCAAAAGTATCCAAACTGTCACTAAAAAGCAGTTAATGACTTTTAATTTTTTTTCTAATGAAATTAAATTAATTTAACTTTCTGTTCCACTTTTCTACCTCCAAAGCCTTGAACAGTTTTAATAATTTGTACTAGAAAAGTGAACATAAGCTTGAACCTGCCTGAGTGAAAACAAGCAGGCCCTAAAATTATATCACAACTGACACTCAAATTTTATCTTTAGCTGAGGAAGAGTATTTTGAAATATCTTCTAGGAATTAAAAAAACAATAAACCACAAACATTTTTTTTAAGCTTGAAGAAATATCAGCAATTTACTGTACTGCAGCTGGGTGTAATAAAATAATCTCAATACCAATAAGTTAGAAAGCCTTGGTAAAAGGCAGCAAATTAAATAAGTTATAACTATCAGACAAGAAGAAACAAACTAGCAACCATGTAAGACACCCACTCAGGTGAAAGCACAGTGAATTTCAAAACAGCCTATGCAAGAACTTTTTTCTTCTCTTTTCTGATAATGAATGTATTATCATTACAAAAGAATTATGTCAATACATAACCTATTCTCCTATCCTTACACAAGGGATAGGAGATAAAAACTCTTATTATGGTTTGAGGCAGGACTATTCTCTTGTGTGCTATCCTGATACTTTGGTTCTCAGGAAAGTAATCCCAAAACAACTAAAAGTGTATCCTAAAGATTTCTTGTAACAAAGACAGCCAAAGACTGAAATTTCCCACATTCAAACCCGCATTTGGTTGCTTTAAGGAAAAACCATCTCGTCACAGAAACATGTATGTATTCTCCTGACGTGGGAGGTATCACAAATTTAATACAGCACTCTGAAGACCAGCATAACACAAACTGCCCTTAAAATGTCAATATCCAATCTTACTCAAACTCACTTAATTTTCATGCATTTTTCTTTATGTTTTGATTTCAGAGATTTCTTTTATTCCAATTCTCACTTAAGGCAGTTTGGTGATCTCCCTCCTGACTACCACCACTGATGAATTTCCCACATATATCCTAAATGGAAGTCAGTATTTTGAACCAAGTACTTTCTTCTTAAGGAATAAATTTTTGTCAGAATTAATTATTTCTGTATTAATTTTGCTTGTACGCTCTCAGATTCAAGTGTGGTTTGCGGAAAGTGTATGTCTGAGATGGAAACAAAAAAGGATTCTAAGGTGAAATTACTGTGTGCCTGAATTAAAGCAATAGGGAGTAAATCATTCATATATTGCAACTTTCAATTTCAGTAACTGGACTCACAAAAAATGTCAAGTGAAATTAAAACCTGAATGCAGATAGCCAATGCAATCTATACAGTCTCTGTGAATTTCTTACTAATGCCATCTGGTGGAATGCTGTTAACGAAGAGTGGCTGGGATGAATGAAAGTGACGTGATCCTTGTACAAGGACTAAGTGAGTCATCCTTAAGGAAGGGACCACACACAATGCTGAGGGAAACCCATAGTCAACCTCACAGCCCCCAGGCAGTACTGAAAAACACTAATGACCACAGCAGTCTTCCAGGAATAACATCACTAGCAAGACAACCTAATACAGATAAGACCAAGAAGAAAGTAACATTTTGTCACCAAGATGGCCTGTGTGAGCAGCTCTCCCCGGACTACATTTGCAGTGGTACCCACAGTCATTGCTGATAGCGGGCAAAAATATGCAGCCAACTTTCTCAAACATTCAAAACAGAACATAGTGACTGAACTTCTGGTACCAGCACAGTTTCTCTGCTCTTGGGCCCATCACTCACTTTTTCGGTATGATGTGTGTAAAATAGGGGGAAAAAACCAGCCTTGTTTTCCTGTGTTATTTTGACTTCAGTTTGCAAACTATATACAGCAGAAGAATCCATATTACATTTCAGATGATTAGGTGCAAAATAGTATATATTTAACCCCTGTTTATTTTAAAGATTTTCAATCAGGTTAATTTGGGACAGGAGGCTTAAAGCTGTTCATGGTGAATAAATAATGGAAGTGGCAACTGAAAAATGCTTTTTCAATAATCAAATTTGTTTCTACTTCTACTATTCTGTTGTTAAGGAGTCCATGATAATTTGTTAGGAATGTTCAAAAAATTAAGGCAATCATAATGAAACTGAGTTAGTAAATTTCTTGTACTTACAAGAACATTATTTTAGTAGTAAACATCAGAAATGCATTTATATACAGAACAATGGTTATGAGATTTTCAACACAAAAGAAGTTACAATCGAACATATTAAAAAAAAAAAGACTTTGTGACATCAGAGAAACAGTTCACTCTCAGCAGCTCCTACTGCAACAGTTTACACATGAAGTGTTTTGAATGGCATACATACTGAACTGTGAGGAAAACACAGTCCCAACGAAATTAAACAGACAGGAGAAAGGAACTACTGTTACTTTTTCAACATTTAGAAAACTGTAAAATTAAACCTCACCTCCTCTTCCCCCTCTTCCACCAACACTGTTGCTGCTATAGTGAGAGAAGTCCCCCATCCAGCTATATCGATTTCTCGGCTTTGAGAAATCCTGAGATTATAGGCCCTTCTCACTGGGAGTGAACCTATTCTGTAATGGGGACAGGGATACTTGGAGGCACATGACAAGAAAAGATGAGGCACATGAAGCAGCAATTAGGAAGCGTTCCTTCTACCTGGGCTCTGGCCACAAAGCCCTGTTAGGAGACACTTGACTAGCAGCAGGGGCAGACACTTGTTTCCAGTCCAGAAGCAGTAGCGACTGTCTGAGTCACGACAAACTAGGCTGATGAGCTGAATCTCAAACAAGAAAAGAAGGAGCAAACACATTGTGCTGCAAACACGATGCCAACACTAAAGCAGAGAAATGTGACACTACATGACTGTTTCATTTTCAAAGTGTCATATTTCATATGTTTGCTAAGGACATCTTTCCTGTTGTTCTTCAGTCTCAAACCACAGAATTTTACTGGTCAACATTCCTGCTCCTGCATTTCCTTGTTTGTATACACCTCTCAAAAACTCCCTGGCACGAGGATGGCGAGTTTCCTGCTAAGGTACAATACCAGAAAAGTAAAATGAGCAATCCTTGCCCTGACTTTTGCTATTCTGACTCATTTTGAGAGTAAGAAAGTAGAGCGAACTATGAATTTTTATAAAATAAATTCAAATAGTGGTCACATAACAAGTTGCCAGTAAGACTACCAAAGGAGACTTCCTATAGGCATTACATAATGCTGGAACTATATACTTTGCTTATGATCAAAGCTGGACAAAAGAATAACAAATTGCTTGCCCAGCAGATACCATTCCTTGAGACGTGGAAATGTATTCTGCTAGATGTTGTCCCTGAAAATTTTATCAGAGTCATGTGGCAAAGAAACATAAAGCTTTATGTCTCTTCCAAACTGCTGAAAGAATAGGTGAAGTATGCAGAAAATTACAGCAAAACCATGTTACTTTCTCAGTGAAAAGATTTACCGCGGATACCTAAGAGCAAGATGGATAATACAATTACACACACTTGCACAGAGATTTTCCTGTGCAGCGCAAAGCCTCAGGAAGTTCTCTTTCCATGACTTTGATCTTATGTTTAAAGATCATGCTTGTTAGGGTTATAGAGAACTAAGTGGAGTTTGCAACTAATCCCCCTATGTTGCCTGTTTGCCTCTTATTCGCTCAAGAGGAAAGGAGGCAGTTCTAGTCGCAGGAAACACAATTCAGTCTTAAGAGTCTCAGCAGTATGATTAGACTCTAATTATTAGGGGTATTATTAGAGCCCTAATTCATAAATCACTCTACACAAGCAACATTTTAGATCAGAAAACAAAAACCGTAGGCACTGACAAAACCAAAGATCAGGGGAAAGCCCTGAAGAAGTTTCACAAGTTTTTCGTATAGAAGTAAACAGAAGAGTCATGACAAACACAACAACACATCCCTATGTTAATTTCTGGGGTTTATTCAACAAAACTATCTGACTAGAAAAAACTTAGTCAAGAAAGAGAACTGGCGCACTGCAGTAACATTCCTGCTGTCCCCACTCCACAAAGCCTCCCCTAACTAGGCCACTAATTTGAAAAATCACGTACATCCAACATGAACTCTGAAGCACTGGTCCAGGGCAGCAGCGCAGCTCTACCTATGGGTTCGGGGCCTAATTCCAGGAGGTTTCAAAACTCTGCAGAGAAATACGGGCCCACGGCTTATCTCGGCTGCGGGAAATGCAAGTTCCCGGCGGGGTTTGGTGCAGCCGCCCCGCTCAGCTTCGCTCCGAGGCTCCTCCTCATCATCACACATCATGCCGTGGGAAACGGGGGCAGAAGGGGCGTGTGTGGGGCTGGGGCAGACACCGAGGATGAAAGACCCCGACCAAGCAGATGCGCACAGCCAGAGGGCCATGGCCAGACCCGGGGAGGCGGCTTGGGCAGGGAGCGCCGCGGAGCAGGTGAAGCGAAAAGCAGGACCTTCCTTCCCACGGAGGAGCTGGGGGCGCGGGTCAGATCCCCGCGAAGGGCGGTCGGAAAGGGGGGACAGAGGGGCAAAGGCTCCTCCCGGGGGACGAGGGCAGAGGGGCGGGGGGAGGAGACGCCCGCGGCCGGGCGGGGCGGCGCGGGCCAGGCAGGAGCTCTCCCATCCCGGGGGGCGGTCCCGACCCCGGCCCCGGCGCCCGGCCCGGCTCGCTCACCAGAAGAGCAGGTTGGCGCAGACGAAGCCGCCCAGGCTGCGGAGGGGCCGCTCCCAGCTCAGCGCCGCCGCGATGCAGCAGCTCACGGCCAGCCCCGTCTCCCCCAGCACCGCCGCCGCCGCCCCGGCCCCGCTCGGCACCTCCGTGCGCTCCGTATCCGCGGCCGCCGCCGCGCCCCGCTCCTCCGGGGCCTCCGGCGCCTCCGGGGCCTCCGGCTCACGGCGCTGCGCGGGTACCGCCGCGCTCGCCATGGCTCGGTGGCGGCGGCCGGGCTGCGGCTCGGCCGGGCGGGGCTGGGGCCGGTGCCGGAGCGGAGCCGGGCCGGGCGGGCGGCCGGGAGGCGGGCCGGGGGCGGAGCGCGGCGCTGCCCCCGCGGTACCCGCACCCGGCTCCGCGCAGGTGCGCCAGGGCTCCGCTGGGAGCGGGAGCGCCGGGATGTCCGTGCCTGCCCTGCCTGTGTGTGCAGCGCCGGGCAGGCGCTCTCCCAGACTGCGGGGGGGACCGCGCGAAGTGCGGAGGATTCCCGTTCCCTGCTCGGGGAAGGCTGGGCAGCCATCCGCCGCCTTGCTTTGAGAAAGGTGTGGGGTGAAGCCCGCCGGAAGATGTTGCCGCCGAGACTTGCCTTTCATCTCCTCCTCGTGTGTATCCCACAGCCAAGGAACAGTCGGAGCACGTCCAGAGGAGGGCCACGAAGTTGATAAGAGGACTGGAGCACCTCCCCTACGAAGACAGGCTGACAAAGTTGGGGCTGTTCAGCCTGGAGAACAGAAAGCTGAGTGCAGAGCTCATAGCAACCTTCCAGTGTCTGATGGGGGATTCGTGGTCAGGAATTGTAGTTCTAGGACAAGGAGTAATGGGTACAAATTGAAAGAGGGGAAGTTTAAGTTAGGTTGTGGATGCCCCAACTCTGGAAGTGTTCCAAGCCAGGTTGGATAAGGCCTTAGGCAGCCTGGTCTAGTGGGAGGTATCTCTGCCCATGGCAGTGTGGTTGAGACTGGATGATCTTTAAGGTCACTTACAACCCCTTAACATTCTGTGATTCCATGATTCTACGGTAATAGTCCCCAAAATCCTAAAAAAATAATGGAAGTAAGCTGCTTTTGTCACAGTGCTGGGAACTTCTCCTAAGACCACAAAGGAAGCTAGGAGAATTTGATGGCTTCCATCTTTATCTTACGTATCCAAGAAGTAGCCATGAAAATCTCTACCATGCTGTCCTGTCATCTGCACTATTGCCTATCTGGCCAGCCCCAGGCTCCAGATGGAAGCATGACTCTTATCTACAAGTTGATGATGTGTGTAATAGGTAATGTGATTATTAGGAAGTTAAATTCTGGGGAGTGCACCTGGTGAGAAACATCACTCGAGCATCTGTTGCTGAATAGGAAGAGCCAAAAACTGGAACTGGTGAAGGTGTTTCACAGTGTAAATTGCATAAAATTAAATAATGTTTGCTACAAGAGCAGGAATAAGAACTTTGGATTGGGAGTTGACATCTGTTTCTAGCTTAATTGAGCACCCCCTGTTAGAATGGCTTTTTAAAGGGAGAAGGAGTCATACTCACTTGAAGGTCAACATCTTTTTTTTGTTTTTTTCTTTGAGGTAAAAGAAAACAAAATAAGATCACAAAATTAAGTTGTAACATTGACTGTGGATTGCCGTTCTCCTGCGTGTTTCCACTAGATAACCTTGGGAAGGAGTTATTCTATTTCTCTGATTCCACACAGTCTCTGTAGCATATGAATTGTGCCTGAGAGGAAATATACAGAATGTTATTCTACATAAGCAATTAACATTTTTTTCTAAAGGACATTTTAGTTTTATGCTGATTTGTAGTACTACTATGCTCTTACGTCTGAGAACCTGGAGCCAGGCAGACCTGCCTGAATAATAAGCCCAGCTAAAATGTGGTAAAGTGTTGTCTATGAAAGTCTGAGAGAACAAAAGGAAAGAGACAGGCTCCCCTAGTAACCTAAAACACACAGATGGAAAAGAAAGGCTCTATGAAGTAATCACAGCAAAGCTAGAGGAACACTTTGTTTTTTTGCTTTGGTTTTGTGCTGATGAATAAAAGTTTGTCCTAAAAAGACTTAGTTAAAACAGAGTGTCCTCCCCGTTCTGGAAAGCAGGCAGCTATCTCCTGTGTTTGCAAGCAGCTGCTTACAGTTACTGAGCACTTCTCCTGGTGCCACTTGAGCATCTCATGGTTCCCTAGGTTGAGCAGTGGTTGGTTGCTGATTTCCTGGTTTGGGGAGTGGAAGCAGAGGGAATTGTAGCAGAGAATCTTAACAATTCATGAGAGTAGAAACAATCGTCTTGCAAGGAAAAAGAGGCAGGGAGATAGGCACAAATGGGGGATTTTCTCCTATACTTACCCATTTCTTTTTTCAGGTCGTTGTGGGATGCTGTATTATCCGTGCCAAGCTGCTGTTCTAGTGAACACTGCCCATAACTTGTAAAAACCATCCCCAGCTTAGGCAGCGGCAAGTTGCTTTCCCTTGCTAGCATTCAGTTATTTCAGTAATGTGGGCTGTCTGATCCAGCATCCAAGTCTAGCTAACTCCAAACTGTGAATAAGTAAGCCTGGAAAGGAGTCAGGTGTTCCTCGTGGACTCTTAAAGTGACCATGGGATAGTTAGAGTCAGAAGGCACAGTGGGGTTAAAATGTTAAAATATGGGTTTAACCAACAATGGGAGAATAGTAATATAATCCCGTGGCCTGAAGGATTATAACCATGGCAGGTTTGAGACAATTCTCCCTTACAGACATTCCACTCTTTTTTTTTTAAAAACATTTGAGGATGATTGGATGTAGTGTGTTCCCTCTCCCACCCTATTTTTTACTCTGCCACACTCCCTGCAGTCACAAGAGTTCAAGAATGCCCCCTCTCCTCAGAAAAGTGGGGATGGAATCTGGGAGGGGAGAATGAGGTGGGGTTTCAGTGGGCAGAGTAGAATACAGATATGGGAACTCTTCTGGATTTTGATTAAACTATTCTAGATTACTGGCCTTTGCTTTCCTGACCAATACCATGAAGGATATGAACAGAAAGTAGTGAAAAGTTCTTCCAGAATATGTTTTGTAATTGAACTAAATTTTAAAAAAATGCTTCAAGGGTTAATGAATGTCAGCTCTCTTTTTTTTCCACTGTTGATTGTTCTTGGGCTGGGTTTATATGAGTGAGCTTACCAAAAGCACGCTGGTATAAATATCAGTGTGAGAGAAGAAATGGATGCTTCCTTCCCAGCCATTGAAAGTTTAGATGTCTGTTTCAGAAAAAATAGTACTAAATAGGTTGTCTGGCTTTGATCTTCCTGTGCTTTGATGTTTTGCCTCCCAGGGTTTGTGCAGTTTGAGTTTGGGCTGAGAAGAACTGGGACTAGCACCCAGTGCACAGTTGCATGTGTGAGCTGTAATGCACAGAATTACGTTAGGGACTGTAGGCCTGGTGCCAGGGACTACAGTGTAAATGATGGATGAAAACCAAGGAGAAAGCTTTCTTAATGGTTGTTTCAAAGGAGCTTACAAATATCAAAGCATTCTAATGCTTCTGAAATATGTTTGAAAATGCTGATGACAGCATAGAGTAACTATTGAATTCAATTGAGTATTCCAGCTCAAAATGGAGTGATTTTCCCTCCTTTTTCTTTTTTTTTTTTTTTTTTTTTTAAGCTTGTTTTCCATTTGCTTCATTTCATCACAGAATAACAGAGTAAATTAATTTGGAAGACTGTAAGACATTTGGTCTGCCCCTTCTCCCCATATAAATGCCCAAAGCACCCTTGGTAGTTGGCTGTGACGTGTTGTTCCGTGTCATGCCCAGATTAGTTCTGAACATCTCAGGACTGGAGATTCTACAGTGCACTCTGAGCAACGTGTTCAATGTTTGACCACATTCATTGTGAAGAATATTTTCTTATTATCTATTAAAAATTTCTTATTTCACCCATTTCCTCTAATTCGGTTCTGCACCTCGTAGGGGAGGGCTCTGTCCCCATCTGTTCTATAACTACACCTCAGGTGTTGGGGGTGAACCTGGGGCAGCAGAGAGCAGCTTTAGGGAATGGAAGACACAGGTCGAGAAAGCCACAGACAACTACCCCAAATGGAAGGCACGGGTGATAGAAGGCACCGAGGATAACTCCCAAGATGGCATATACGAGGAAATGACAACGGTGTGATGGACTCGGACCCCTGTGTGTTTTGTCCTTAAAACAACAACCTAAGTATAGGTTGGCGTCCATTTTGTGTTCCCCTTCTTCTTCCCACAAGGACTTGGTGCCTGCCCTGGCAGGCACAGCAAC
>JAYRBT010000082.1:76794717-76883794 GCA_036023395.1 Myiotriccus ornatus | reverse complement strand
CTCTCCTCAGTGAGAGACACAGCTGCCGCTGGCTGCCCTCAGCCACTCTCACCACAGCTCTGAGCTCGGAGGTCAGCACAAGGACCCCCCGACGCGGCTGGTCTGCTCCTTTCCCGCTTAGCAAAGCTGTGTCACTCAGGTACTTGGCAAGTAGGTCCCTGTTAACCTTCTGTCTTTCAGAGTGAGTGAACCCAGCTCTCCCAACCTTTCCTTCTATGTCATGAGCTGTATGCCTCTGACCTTCCAGGGACCCTTTGGACTCCTTCCAGGATGTCAGTGTGTGTCTTATATTGAGTTGCCCAAAACTGGGCGAAGTATTCTATATGTGGTCCCACAAATGGTAGAAGGAGGGGAAAAATACGTCCCTACTAATAATAAATACTTCCTACTAATGACTCATAGTTAGTGCATGATTACTGACTCCGTATCCAGTCATCCCCATGATACTTTCTAACTTGTCTGTGTTTTGAGGCTGAAGAATTGCATCTTAGTCACTCTTAATATTGTAGCATTTCTGTGACTTTGATCATCCTTATTCCCTTTTCCCAAGCTTTTTTGAGTTCTAAGATAACCTTCTTGTGGAGTTCTAGTCACATCATCACGGCATTTGTTTGAAGTAGGAGCAGGTCATGGACTTGAAAAACAGTGCTCTATGGTTTGCTTTTGTAATAATTTCTAATGACTCCTTTCCTTTTTCCCTTCCCTCCCCAATTGGTTGACATTTTTTCTGGAACTATTAAAACGTCACCATTTTGTCCCTAAGTGCTAATAATCACTTCAGAGCTTGCTGTACAGCTGAATCTGGTATTGGGCTTCCATCTTCACCTCACTTGCTTCATTTTATCTACTTGGAATTTATTTGCCATTTTATTGGACAACTATTTGGTTTCCTAAAGTCATGCAGTTTTTTTAGTCAGCCTCACCTTCCTGAATAACTTGATGTCATCGCTAAACTTTGAGCTTGCTGTTTGTCATTTTTCCAGTTCACTGTTCAATAGGCTGAAGAGCTCAGATCCTCTTCTGAACTTCAGTGATGATCTCCTTCCTTTGTTTGGAATGGATCATTGACTTCTACTGAGTGTTCCCTATCTTCTAGCCAATTATTTCTCTACATCAGGACTTCCTGTGTGGATACACAGCTTCCTTGAAGCCTTAGGTGATGAATTTAGCCTAAAGACTTTTTGAAATCCAGGTAAACCAGACTGCCTTCATTCACAGATTTGTCAAAGAACTTCAGCAGACTTCTAGGGCAGAGCTTTATTAATCAGAACTTATGCTACCTCTTCCCAGTAGATCATATTTCTTCAGATGTTTGCTAATTATATGCTTTATTATTATATTTACTAGTTAACATTAAAAGCCTTTAATTGCCTAGATCCCTCAAACTCTCTAAAGTCTGGTGTCATAGGTGACATACATACCACGCACCTTCTATTAATCCTGTTTCTGTCTGAAGCTTCATGCGTGCTTTTGTGGAATTTCTCCTGGGTGTTTTCACTAAACTCTGCTATCTTTTACAGTCACCATTTAACTGTAGAATAACTTTCCAGTTAATAATTATCAAACACTTTTCTTCTTGGATGCACACCCTCCTAGCCTTTCAGCATCCTTAAGGTCTCTACTGTAGGACATGTTGAAACTACATCCCAAACTGTTTATTCTTTTATTTAGTTGTAATATATAATAATAATATTTAACTATGGAGCTGGAATGTGTTAAGTGTTGTCCTGTGTTACGCAAAATGCAATTAGGACTGTGACACATCTTTCTAAGTATTTTACGTACAAGTCTGTGCATTTCAAAATGCTCTTTTGTTACACTGAATTGTTTCTCTGTTGGGCAGTTGGAATACATGCAACCTGATTTGCCTTATAAGCTAAAACTATGTGGTGGGTTGACCCTGGTGGAATGCCAGGTGCCCACCAAGCCACTATCACCCCCCTCCTCAACTGGACAGGGGAGAAAATATATAATGAAAAGTTCATGAGTCAAGATGAGGACAGGGAGAGATCACTCACCAGTTACTGTCATGGGCAAAACAGACTTGATGCCGGGAAGTTAGTTTAATTATGAATCAAATTATAACAAATAAAATCAAATTTTAAAACCACCTTCCAAACATCTTCCTCCACCCCTCCCTTCTTCCCAGGCTTAACTTTACTCCCGATTTCTCTATCTCCTCCTCCCCACAGTGGTGCAGGGGTACAGGGATGGGGACTGTGGTCCATTCATCACATGTTGTCTTGGCTTCTTCCTCCTCAGGGGGAAATATCCTCACACTCTTTCCTTGCTTCGGGGTAGGGTCCCTTCCACAGGGCGCAGTTCTTCAGGAACAGGCTGCTCCACTGTGGGTCCCCCGTGGAGTCAAAAGTCCTGACAGCAAACCTGCTCCAGCATGGGCTTCCCGCAGGGTCACAGCCTGCTTTGGGCATCCACCTGCTCTGGCGTGGGGCCCTCTATGGGCTGCAGGTGGATCTCTACTCCAACATGGACCGCCATGATCTTCACAACAGGCTGTGGGGAAATACCAACTTTGGTGCCTGGAGCAGCTCCTCCCCATCCTTCTTTGCTAACCTTGGTGTCTGCAGGGCTGGTTTCCCCCACTTACTTTCATTCCCCTCTTCCAGCTGCTGTTGCACAGCAGATTTTTTCCCCGTTCTTAAATACGTTACCCCAGAGGTGCTGTCGCCATCGCTGATGGGCTCAGCCTTGGGTGGGTCCATCTTGGCTCTTTTGTACATGGCAGAAGCTTCTGGCAGCTTCTCAGAAGCCCACCCCTGTAGCCCCCCTGCTACCAGAACCTTGCCATGCAATCCCAGTACGAGGTGTATAATACCAGTTGATAACAAGATGAAAAATTTAACATGAGTGACAAGACTGTGAGTGTTGATTCTGCTTCTTACCAAGAAATGTTAGTGTTTGGGGTTTTTTTTTCCTCACTGCTAGGTTATGCTTCCTCTTAATGCCTGTGAACTCCAAGCTTTAAGAGCAAAACTCAATGATGAAGTAATGTTGGGAAGAATAATGCTTCAGTTTCAGATTTTCTGTAATACAGATCATAATCAAAAAAGCTCTGATACCCCCCATCAGATATTCCTTTTGTGTGAGACATGAACAATAGTAAATATTCCATTCTCAAGTGCAGTGTTATTCTTTTCTGAATCCAGGTTTTATAGAATTGAGCTAATGTAGCAATTATATGCATTTATTACAGCAATTAAATATGCTTTTATGTCTTGAGTGGTTTGCATTAGATGGATTATAAAGACAGATCAACTTTAAATTAGAAAGAATATCTCTGATGTAACTCTTTAGAACCTGAGACAAGGAAATTTACAGAAGAAAATGTATGTTGACAGGCTCAACAGCTATGGTCAAAGCCAGTTAAGAAACTGCTTTAAACAAGTGTTTTTAGCCCAGAAATAGAACTGTACAGCAATCTTATAAAATATTTATGCAATAATTAACAGCAAACTATGTTGCTTTTTTTTGTCTGTGTAATCATGATGTAGGAGGCCAATAAGAATAATTGATTTTCTAATTTTGGATCTAATTTTGGACCCAATTACTGTAATCTCTTAGATGGCATAATCTGTTTGATTATACGTGGTAGAGAGTTGATAATAACTTTATAGATTTAGCTCCACTCTTTGGTCAACTCCACCTGACAGCAGGCCAGCAACCTTTTTGAATCTAGCAATTGTTTAGAATTTATGAAGTAGGTAAACTCATACACGAGTTGTCATTGGGAAGGAAGAATCATAATCACAGTGAATCAGCAAATGCCTACATTTTGGCTTTATTTGTAGGGAGAGTGATCTAAGTAAGAAACATTAGTATGTGATAAAACTATACAATTCCTTAAATATTGCAGAGAGGAAAGTAATTAGATGCATTTGATCATTTCACTGACTTCATGAACTTTTGAGACATACCTATGCAGATGATCTGCCAGGAGTTGAAGTTTGACGCTGTGCATCGTTTAAAAGTTGTAGTTCAAAAAAGATCAAGATTCTCAAAGTGGGAAGGTGCATGGGACACAGAACTGAGAGTAGTTGAGCATGGAGAGAGAATGTTTGCTGTGTAAGTAGCCAGAACTGCACCCCCAGCTGCTACCAGGGAGAGTGCTACAAACCGTGGTCTCCACAGCTAAGGCTAGATGAGGGCAGAGGATCTATCTCTTCCCTGTGAGGCCTGTTCCCATGGTATTCTTCCAAGAAAATCCCTGAAGAGGCTAGAGTTAGCTCTCCTGAAATCCATGGTTGTATTCTTATCCGCTGCCCTGCTTTCTCCTCACCTGATACCAAAGTCTGTAATCTTTTAGTCACTACAGCCAAGGCTGCCCCCAACCTTCACGTCTCCAACAAGGCTTTCCCTGTTTGTTACTATGAGGGAGCAGCACATCATTCCTCATGGGATCCTTCACTACCTGTGACAGGAAATTATTGTCAGGGTAACTTTCCAGGAACCTCTGTGACTGTTTGTTCTTGGCTGTGTTGCTTCTCTAGCTGATGTCAAGGTAGTTAAAGTTCCTCACAAGAACCAGGGCCTGTGACTTTGTGGCTTCTTCTGGTTGCCTGTAGAAGGCCTCATCCACTTCTTCCTCCTCCCAATCAGGCAGCCCATAGCAAAACACCCGCAGCAGTGTCACCCTTACTAGTCTGCCCTTTTATTCTGTCCCATAAGCTCTTGACTTACTCATCATCCACCCTGAGACAGAGCTCAATACCTTCCAAGTGTTGCCTCGCACAGGGGGCAACTCCACCACTGTGCCTTCCTGGTCTCTGTCTTTCCTAAACAGTGTGTAGCCCTTCATGACAACATTCCAATCATGCAAGCTATCCCACCCTGTCTCCATAACTGCAGTGAGATCAAAGTCCTGTGATTGCACACAGATCTCCAGTTCCTCCTGTTTCTTCCCGGTCCTGTGTGCATTGGCATACAGGCACTTAATAGAAGTATTTGACTGTGTCAGTATCCTGGGAGGGGTGTGATGGGATGCCCCATAGTCCTGTCTTGATGTTAAATCTTTGGCTGCTTGTACTTGATTGGTGTATCCCCTCTTCAGCCTCCTTTTGCTGCTATAGTTCTCCCCTTCCCACACCTCTGGCAGGTCTGTCCCTGTCCCTTTCAAATCTAGTTCAAAACTCTCTGAACGAGCCCTGCTAATTCCCGAGCTAAGATCTTTTCCCTGCTTTGAGTCACTCCCAGACAATGCTCCTTAGAGTCCCTAATACTTCTTAGTCTTTCTACTTCATCTCTCAGCTCTGCCACTAGGCTGAGCAGATTGTCGACCTAATTGCACCTCACACAGCTGTTCTTCCTGCTGCTCTCTGGGAGCAGTCCCAGGCTCTGGCACTCCCTGTAGCCTGAGACCTGGACCCCTGTATGCTTTCACAGGCACTCCATCTGGGTCACTGCATCCTTTCTGGTGTGCACAGAGAGGGAGTAACTTTTGCCCAAGTTTACACCATACCTGATCTCTCTGGTATGAATACCTGAGCTCTCATGTTTGTGATCTTATCGTTGGTCAGCAGGTAAATATCAGGAGTGTGATTCCTGTCTGCCCAAGGAGATGTGTGCGGGTGACAAGCAGCAAAGGAAAAATAAAGTTTTATGCAGGAAAAAGCAGGTAATCTAAAAAGTTTGAAAACTGCTGTTTTAAGACACAGAATACAGGAATGCTTAGAAAAATAAGATGGGTAGAAAAGTAGTAAAAGAGATTTTTTTTTTTTTTTTATTAAGGAACCTTACTGATATGAAGCACAAAAGCATCCTCTCCACCCCTCCTTGGGCCCCACTATGATCTGAGAAATGCTTATTAGGCCTTGGCCTTGATAAACAGCACCTGGGCTAAGATCCTCTTGGAGCTCATCAGGAACACCGTCTGCTCCCAGGAACTAGTGCTGTCTTACAAACTCCTGGTTTTTTAATTAACAGCCTTAGAAACTTTTTTTCTTGCCTGAATAACAACCCAAGTGGAACAATGTTTTTGTGATCAAACTTTCAAAGAAATTACTGACCTGAATTGCGGCCAGGGTGGAAAATTACTATGACTAAAGCCAGCTCTCTTGCGACCCTATAAACAGTGATCCTAAGTGAGACCCTTTGAGCTCAGCTGGACTGCAGTGGGCTGCGACCAGCAATCTCTCTCTGAGTGGGGCATCTGTCAGGGCCAGAGAACTCTCAAATTTGCTATGCTTGGAGGACTGCCACCGATGGAGCCGGGGCTGATACCCCTCTCCTCAAGGCTCAACCCTTCCCCCGTTGAGAAGATGCAAAGGCACCTGACATAAGTACTTCATGGAGCTCGAGGGGATTTTTTCATAGGTATATTATACCTTGTACACAATCCTTTTGGTCTGTGTGCATGTGAGTGCAAATATGCCACAGCAAATGTACTATTAATCTTGCTCTCTTAGATTCTTAAATATGTTAGATTCATAAGTTAGTCAGGCCCTTGAGTTACTGTTGTGCTTATAGTAAATTCTACAGAATCTTTAGTTAAATTATTTAAATTAGGCTATAGATGAAGTGCTGTTAAGTGTGGTGTAAACCTTTCGGCCTAAACCATTGGTCAAATCTGGGGCTAAGTTTGGCAAGGGAAATCCACTCTGAACCTTGTGACTCTGTGGGCGGATCTCCCTCATTCCTTTTTGTCCTTACCCTTTCTCATCCTTACCCTTTTTCCATCCCCAGCCTCCACATAGATTATTTTTGGTAGATTTTAGTTTTAGATCGATTAATTTTAGATTTTAGTCTGACTTTTCTCTGTGTGCTTTAACCATCCAGTCAGTAGTAGAGCAAACCTTGAAATGAATTTTGTCATACTTTTCTTTAATATTAAACCTGGTTTTGCCAGTACCTTAGCTGACCTAAGTGACCTAAACCACTCATTTACGACAGGTGGACAGCAAAAATAACAAGGAGACTCCCTCTTCGTTCTCCTACCCCAGCCTTTTGATAATGACCAGGTCAATTCATACTGCAGATAGAACTACTTGCTGTATAGTTCACTTTCTTGGATCGCTGCTGCCCTCTTCTGCTGGCCTCCCATGGCTGCTGTAGCATGGGTAGCTTGTGTATTGCACCAAAAGCCTTGTGTCTGTTGTGATGTTAAGGGAAATATTCCCAGTGGATCCCTTCAAGATTAAACTTTATTAGATCTCACCCACATTTGCATCCCCATGTGTGTACACGTGTTCGAGGAAGGCGCCGCAGCACAGCTTGTAGCTGCACTTCTGTATCTGATGGAGTGAAATGCCGTGACTTCCTAGGGCTGGGCACCACACAGAATTATTTTACTCGGGACGGTACTGCCATATTTGGTTGGTACCCTTCTGTATTTACTTAACAGAGCTGTAAATGATACTGAGTGCATGTGCCGTGAGGCATAGTCTGTCAGCACTGAAGAAGCTGCCACTGTTCTGCCCCTGTTATAGTAAAATGGACCTATGCCAGCATGACTTGCAGTGCTATAGTGTGTCTGTACTGGGCGTTTGTGCTGGTGCAAACCTGTGTCATAGCCACATGCCTCAGAAATGTGGGCCTTGAAACCTAGGTTTCTGATGCAGCGCTTCTGGGGTGAAGCAGTTTCCTCTGCGTAACTTTTGTAATTAAGTTTATTAAGAATTCTGGCACCATGCCAAATGGATGTATCGTATTAAGAGGCCCAGGAAAAGTGCTAGATGGAAGCCTGAAGACATAGGTGGAATTGAGGCATGGCCAGCCAAGTCCAGAAGAAGGCCACAAAGGTGATTAGAGGGATGGAGCACCTCTCCTATGAAGACAGGCTGAGAGAGTTGGGGTTGTTCTGCCTGAGGAAAGCTCCGGGGAGACTTTAGAGCAGCCTTCCAGTACCTAAAGGGGCCTACAAGAAAGCTGGAGTAGGTGTTTTTATAAGGGTATCTAGTGATAGGACAAGGGGGAATGGCTTCAAACTGAGAGAGTGCAGGTTTCAATTAGATATTAGAAATTCTTTACAGTGGGGGTGGTGAGGCACTGGCACATGTTGTCCAGAGAAGCTCTGGCTGCCGCATCCCTGGGAGTGTTCAAGGCCAGGTTGGATGGGGCTCTGAGCAACCTGGACTAGTAGAAGGTGTCCCTCCCCATGGCAGGAGGTTGGAACTAGATGATCTTTAAAGTCCCTTTCACATCAAACCATTCTACAGTTCTGTGATTTAAGGCATGCTAAGATGAGGATATACAATTTCATTTCCATTGCTGCTACTACTCTATTCCTAGGCCTGACTCCATGGTTTCTACCCAGCCTGTGCTCTTGCAGCACGTCTGGTCAGTGGGGTCCTGTACTCTTCTTGGTGTGACTGTATTCGATCAGGTGCTGTCACAGGGTGCAGGAACCCAATATGTGCTTCCAGAGGGTTTTTGACAGAACTGGTGTAACTGCCTGGCGCTGGCAGATCTTCCAGAGGGGAATGAGTGTCAGTACCATAAATGGGGCCAGTTCCACAGGCAGGGACAGGTGGTGAGGCCACGTGAGCCAAGCAGTCTGGTGGAGGAGGTGGGCAACGGAGCAGGACTTGCTACTCTTAGTTCTTTCAGAAAATACACAAGTTTCAAATCCTGAAAACTGCAACATGTACACTAAAACTCCTTTCTAGAGGGACTGGATGTTGTTCTTAGAACCCTTTAACTTCTAATACTCAGTACTTTGTGATTTCTGATGCACTCAAACTACAGAGTGTAGCAGTTACAATCCTATAGTTTGTCCTGAAGTACAGATCTTTTGCTTTTTTCAGTAGTGGTACACTGCTCCTGTGTTTGTTCGTTTGGAAACACAAACCTTTAATTCTAAACAAGGATAAAAGTAAAAATGTGTTCTGTGGCAGAAGTTCCTCTTCTCTCTTCAGAGAAACTCAACTGCTACTGTAACTGAAGACATCACAGGCAGGAGAGAGGATCTGACTCTAGCAAGAAATTTCCTATGTTTGGATTAAGCTTGTACTGTAGCAAAATACTTTGCAAGAATCTCATCTTCTCAATCAATGTTTAAAGATTTTATAGTTTAAGGAACTCTTTTCTCACTTCCAAATCCAGGCATCTCTATTATACAGTATTTATTTTGATAAACTGTGCATTCTTTCTGTCAAGTATCAACAATTATGAAATCTTTTATTTGCCTCAGTGGTAGTAACTGGAGTAAGATTTGCATGGCAGGTTGATAGATCTGGCATAAACGAAAAGAAGCTCTTAGTTATAGTGATGTAGTGACAAGCAGTTCTGTCACTGTCACTTTCCTCCTAATGGTTGATAGCATCCAGAAGTCAGTCAGGAGGCAAATTAATCAGGAGTAGAGAAGTGGTGTCAGCTTCTCAAGACTGTGACATTGAACATGATTATCATCTTGTATATTCCTGGGGTTTTTTTACCGATTACTGATTATGATGATGTGCAAGGACTTCTTTGAGCATATTTACAGATAGACAAAACTGAACTTTCTTGCTGTGCTGGCTGAAATGCATAAATCATATTATTCCAAGGATGCCTTGCTAGGAGCAGCTAAATTCTTTCTAAAGAACTTGCATATGTGAAAAATAAAAAAAAAAAATCAGTCTCAAATATTGTGTGTGTGTAACTATATACACTTAACTTACAGCTCCTCTCATTTTCTTGTCTTCCCTAAATTAAGTTCATCTTTGCCGAGAGGATAGAGATACAAAATTAGTATGTCCATAGACGGACTGAGGGGCGGTGGCACAGATGGAGCAACTTAACGTACCTGGCAGTGGGAGGAGGGTGGAGGATTTCTCAGAGTGAGCCTTGTAGCCTATAAAGGCCATGTACACTTACGAGGGCAGTGCATGCTGCAATACCATGCTGTGGCTGGCTAATAAAACAAGCCATCTTGCATTAGGGCTACCTAAACAGCAAAAGCTTTACCTGCACGTTCCTGGTGGTGTGGAATTGCTCAGCAGTTCTTCCCCTCTATCTCATGTAAATGACACGTATTGTACAGGCAAGGAGACCTGTCCCAGTACAACACACAGCACATGCACCTTTCCAAACATAAGCAGACACACACACACACACATATATGTAGTCTACACCATGTTCCTGGCTTGGCTTCTGAAAGACTTATGAAATTAGGATTTTTTTCCAAGTCCAACTCAGTATGAAACAGAAACAGAGCACATTACTTATATTTTCTTTATTGCTGGACTTTTTTTTTTTTTTCAGTGAGTAGGCATGATTTCTTAAAGGCTGAGGTTTTTAACAACAATAAGTTTTTTCAGGTTTTGGTTTTTTTTTTTTTTTTTTTGCTGTGGACAAAAAGATACCTTTGATCAAAGTTTTGCCTTATATTACAGTATTTCTGTACAAAAATAAAAGTCCAAAATCAACTTATTATTAGCTGATATTTCCCAATTTATTTACAGGGTATTGTCAAGAACCTTCATCAGGCAACCAGGTAAAACAGAGAACTCTGTATTAAAGTAGTTGCATTGTATAACGTTGCGTTCTCTAGTCAACTCTGAAGGGCTCTGACCTTTGGCAGTCAGTCTGGGTTGGAGGGTCCAGCCAGAAGTATAAAAGAATGATGTCTTTTAAAGAAAAAATTAATATTAAAAACATAAGCTGACATGATGGAGAACTGAACTGATAACTGTAGTTCCATATTAGGGTAGTCTATAAATATTCTCAGCTACATCTCTCTTTATCATACAGCAGATACAGAATGCAGACTTCTGATACTTATATGGTAATATGTATTTGCAATAGTAAAATCAATGTATGAAAATTTTGGAATTTACTTGTTAATAAAACTGCTTATAAAGTAGCCATACAATTGTAACAACTATAACTCTGAACTATTAAAATGTACAGAAAGACTGTTTACACCATTGCACATACTTATTCCCTTTGCTTCAAAAGACTTGTGAAATACAGAATAAAATTTGTCAAATTTTACTGACTGCTCAAATATGCATGCACAATGTGCACATCCATGGAAGCAAGGGGAAACAAAGTGTTGGCGTCCATCAGGAAGGCTGCCAGCAGCGCTCCAAAAAAAATATACCTTGCTCTTCTTCCCTCCCCCTTCCCACCTGTATACAGGCCAGTAGATTAGTGCAGAATGGATGAATATAACTTTGTTTTCAGTGTTCTGAAAGGACAAAAGAAATCCTCTTGACTTTTATCAGCAATTTTAGGCCAATACAAGTTATGCTTAATATTGTAAGGCACTTATTACTGCTTGTATTGCAGTGGATTGAGTCTTAAGGCATTTGTTACATCAACTGAAGATAATAATGCTTTGGAAAGTTTTGAATGAGCCAGCGGTTCTAGTATGTGACTATTTCAGCTGATTTTCCCCTGCCCCCCGCCGTGGTCTTTCTAAAACATTGTTTGAAGATATTTTCCGCTGAAACTCTGGTTCTTGGTTAGCTTGTCAACAAACATGATCAATGTCATCAGGTCGTTCTGAGGCCAAGGAGAGGTATTCTATTTAGGGCACAGTGGAACTGGTTTTGTTTTCACCTGCAGCTGCCCTGACTTCCATGACTACTCACTGATCGAGAGGTGCTGTAGCGTTTTTTCACGATCATACTGATGTAAGCTTTCATCAGCTTTGCAATGTCAACCACCTGCCAAGAGGATAAAGAGCAAAGTTCTTAGTAAGGTAACAGTACATGAATGAATTTCTTTAGACACTAACAATATAAAACTGTCAAGCTTTCAACAAAATCCTTTTGCAGTTAAACAAATAAAAATACTCAGCACCTCTATCCATCTCGTGTGTCTTCCATTTAGCGTTACGGGAATCTTGAATAAATCTGTGACATTTGTAGCTACTACTCGAATTGCTAAGTAACGTGGATATCAGAACAGGAAGACCACAACAATAAAACTACCTTGCTCTTACCTCACTAGTTTCAAAAAGCAGTTCTCTTTCATCCACCACGATCTTGTAGGTGTTGGCAAGCGGTGCACCAAATGACAAGATGTGTTCATACTGGAACACCTCCAGAGGCCTTCCTTCCCCACGCTTGTAGACAGAAACTGCATCAGCGCTGACTCCAAGCCACAACTCTTGTGGGAATCCCCCTTCTTTACACTAGAGAGAAAAAAGTAAAGTAACAGCAAAGGGAACAGTGGGAGCTACACAACACTTACTGTTGATGTTCTTCTCTGAAACCATTTTTAAAAAAGTGCATATTGGTTGTCCCTATTTGAATGTTGCCTTGTACACTTCTTAAACTTGTTTGTAACCCATCAGGCTAGAATTCTGTCCCTCTATTTTATGGTTAACTGGTGGATTTAAATAGCTACAAGTGCTTGCTAACAGGAGTAGGCTTTTAATAGCTAACAGTTTATTACATCAGCTGTCTAAGCATTGTGATACCTTATTTATGGTTTCACTACTCTGTAATGAAATCATCACCTATACAGTATAAAATGTCGTTTGAATGTTCAGGAGGTCTTACCTCTACGTCAAAGAGTGTTGAACCATAGCCAGGCCATTCCTTAATCAAAGCCATGTACTTCACCATAGCCTGCTCCTGATTCATCCTTTGGAGTTTTTTCCATTTGTCAATAATACTAGTCCTGGATGCTGAGATTTCCTCTTTGACCCACATGTCTAACATCTGATCCTCCTCAACCTTCTGTTTGCTGACAGAGCCACTGCGGAAACTCCTCCGCAGTGTTCCTTCAAGAAAGCTGGCTCGTTTCTTCTCAGCCTTCTCTACTGCAGTAAATGTTTTGGTAGACTGTGTAATCCGAGACTTCAGCTTTTGCAAGGGATAGACTTCCTCCATTTCTGGTACAGTGGTATGCAGAGTGTAATCTCCCTGAAGGTACTGAAGACGCAAAGCTGCAAGGACCTGGAGGGTTTCTTCAGGAGCAGGATAATGTCCTTTAATCACTGCTTCATGAGCCTATCAAGGGGAAAAAAGGTAGCTTTTTATGTATAAACCAGTCTTTGAAAGGAATAAGAGTAAGGAACGGAGAGTAGATTTACTGCCAGGCAAACACAGGATCTGAAATAAATGATCCATTAAATAAATGAAATGTGGTAAATCTCTTGGCAAATTTGTTAAACTGGGTAAAACTCAGTTTGCCAAAAGAACTGCAAGGCAACTGAGGAAACCTGCTGAATGGGAATTACTGTACGGCTTTTAGTGAACTCACATATATAAGAGCAACTGAATTACTAAAAAGGAAAATAAAATGTAAAGAGGAGAAAATCAGGATCTAAACATTTGCTTAAAAAGAAGCCACTTATATTCAAGGGCATTAGGAAGAAACAGATATCTAGTTTTGCTTACTGCTATCAATAATCTCTCTGTGAAAACTGATGTTTCCAGCCAAACAAGCCAAGCTCTAGGACAGCTTTGTAGTTTTACCGAGGGAACACAATAAATCTTCAATGGATTTCAAATCAATTTAGTAAAACGTCTACACAGTACAGTAGTCTGTAGCATCAGGGATGAGATTCTGAACGAAGAAGACCTCTGCACACTCATTCAAACCTCTGGAAACGTGCAGCAGATAGGTTTTTTTTTTCATGTGACACTAGTAGAGGAAACAAACACACCTCATGTCTGGAGATGCAGAAATGACAAGCAGTTTAGTAAACATATGGAGATAATTCACATCTAAGTAACATCCAGTTTCTTAAGATGCACAAAATATGCCTTTAAACATGCAAGATGGTTTACCTGAAATTGTATACATGCAGAAGGAAGAGCTGTCTTGTGGAAATGGAAGGACGGTGTTTTAATGAGAGAGAAGAACTGAAAGATTTCCTTCATCACCTTATGATTATTAAAGGATTAAAATTTAAAATAATGGAGGCTACAGAACTAAAACCGATGGCAAAAGGTAATTTTCATAATTGTCTGAAAGAAGTTTATGACTGACACCAAAAGCAGACTATTAGAAGAAAACAAAAAATCCCAGAACTCATGTTAGAATGTAGTGTCACCTCTTCAAGGTATTACTGTAGTATTAATGGAAGGGATTGAATGTGCCATGCTTTATAACTGAAATACTACCGGTTTTCACAAGACATAAAATACTTGGCTAAACACTAGTCAGCACAGAATACTGCATGAAAACAATGTGCTTCAGTAAATGTGCTTGCTTTAGCCATTCACACACAAAACTATCTGAATCTGCCTCTTAAACCAATAATGTAATGTAACAGCCCAGATGCAGAGCTCTCATGGATTTTCTTCTTGCTGTTCGAACTTCATCCCAAACAGAAGCACTAACTGGCTGACTGCTCTATATGTAACAACAGACAGACAGAATGACGTGTCTAAGCCCAACCAAGGCAACCTATTGCCCAGATCCTTCAGATGACAAAAAAGCACTTCTGGACTGAGCTACAGTAGTAGGCTCTGGAAGGCGACTTTTGGTAGACTTGTGATGTAATAGGATGCCTTAAAATGTTAACTGAACAAAGAAGAAATACTCTATCACAATGAAGAAGTTTTTGAACCTGTAGAAGGGGAAAAAGCCTTCATATATATGAAAATTGAAGTATGTCAGTTCTTGATCACATCAAGCTTGCTCACCAACAGAATGTCATTGTCTTGGCATTATGCCAGAATGCCAGAAATCAGAAATCTTAATCTTACACAGAAATCTTTATCTGTATCTAGTGCCCACTTGAAAGAAGCTGACTGCTGGAAGAATTTTTAGTCATTTGCAATATCGTAGAAAAGTAGGTCAGTCAACAGTACTAAATGTCATCACTGAGTTTCTGCGAAACTACAGGGCTTGATAGAATAGAAAGCCAACTGTTGATGCATTTAATTTTCATTATAAATAATTTAACTTATGTTCTGCAATATAGCCTCATTCTGAGCTCAGCACATTTATTAAGTGTATTTCTGCCCATCATAGCTATCTTACAGTTACTGCTGAGATTGGACTGATTTTACTAAGGTGCTTATGAAATGATCAGTTTTTGAAAAGATATAAAGCTGTTATCAATTAGTTTTGTATGGTTGCCAGCATGAGTCTCTTATTAATTAATTGCTTGGCAATTACACTTTTTTTTTACTTCATTTATAACATTTTCTTCAGAAAATAGTTTAATAAGAGGAAGATTAAAAGCAAGTATTATCCTTTTTTTTTTTTTTTTAAACCCAGCTTAGATCCAGTTACCATTTTTTTACCACTACATGTAAAGCAATTGACAAGTAATGCAGAAGTAAGAAACATAACATTAGGAAAATCATGCGTGCTTCACTTATGTCAGGATTAGTCTGTTTTGATCACTGAACTGCTTCCTTCCTTTGCTCTTGATGCTTGAGTAGTACTGCATTTAGTTGAACAGAAGCATAACCAAAACTCCCTCTGTGCTGCCTAGATCTCTTGCTTTTTTCCTCCTCTTAAAAGTGCCTCAAAACCGAACCCTTGTCCTTTACCTGCTCAAACATAAACGCAAATTCCACGCTATCTTTTGGGACATTTTCCGTGTCCAGGAAGCAGTAGAGCTTGAAGTAGAACTTCCAGTGCGTCTCCCCAGCTTCAGCAGTGGCAGCAAGCCTGCAGCATTGTGTAAAGAGAGAAAGAGAGATCAGACCTGTGAAACCAACCTCTTTTTTACATTGACACCTGAGAAATCTAAGCAAGGAATCAGCTGAATCTTCCTTTATGTGTGCCTGTGTGTTTAAAGCCCACAGCAAAATCAAGGACTTAAAAATGTTGACTCAGTTCTCATTCGATTCTCAGTCAACTATTTCTAACCCAAAATCTCTTGACAAATATCTGTTATAAAATGTAATTGCACAACACTTAAAACATTCCTTTTCCCCCCCCATTTTTATGTGGATAAAAGAGGCTGATTGCCATGCATACAACATAAGGATGACAAACAGGTATTTAGGCTTGTATTACATTTTCTTACTCCAGTGCTATGGGTGGTTTTAATTTTACTGGTAAGAAAAATGTAGTGAGGTTTACTGTGGTGACTTCCACATGAAGTTAGGCAACAGACAGTTGGAAAGGCAATAACTGCCTGGAGTTCAGTTCTCCAAGACACAATGCTAGTAATGGTGGAAAAATTTGTAGTAATGGAAAAGAAAATGTGGAAATACTGATTGATGAGAAATATTACTTTATTGGTATCAGGACAGAGGAAGATCAACAAAAGTGAATAGGTGGCTATTAATTCTTTTATGAAAAAAAGAAAAAAAGATGCTTTTGTTCCAGAAATCATAGAATCAGGTGGGTTGGAAAGGACCTCTGAGGTCATCAAGTCCAACCCTTGAAAATGGCTCTGTGTAATTCAGCTGCATCATCACAAACAAGCAAAAGGAGAAAATTCAGCATTATCGACATTGGAAATTTATTTAATTGCTACTTATTAGAGTGGAGAGAGAGAAGGAGAGGCACACTCACTTTTCAAACTTTGCCAAGACATCAGCTACAATAGTTCTGCTTTCAATTGCTTTATCAGTAGTTCCGTTGTATTCAAACAAAGCAAACATATTTCTGCTATCCTCCATGGCCAAGCCACGAATTAACTTTTCAACCACCTAATGAAAAACAACACATGAAAAAACCATAGCATGGAACAGCAGCACCACAGAGTAATAAGACAAAATAATTAGAAGAAAATTCAAAGCTAGGTTTTACATTAGGCAAAAAATGTTGCTAACTTGTTCTTATCAGCATTATTCATTGTTGTCAAATTCCACTTTATTTTTTATTCTTTCAGAATATGCATGTGCTGTCTCCTGGCCAACCCCTGTGTTTCACCAACTCAGCTACATTTTTAGGTAGCAACTCATACACACCAATATCTACTGAAGTTATTCCAATAATTCCTCTGCTGAATTGCTTAGTCTTTCCAGTAATTCTTCCTATAAGAAGAAACTATAGTTGGGTAATCCTTTGCAGCATAAAGACAGTTTTTACAGCAGAGATTTCTTCAGAACACAGTGGGTGGCTGGAGGGACAGCTCTGTAAGCCTTCCCTCCCCTGAAATGAAAAGCCAGCAGAGAAGGCCCTGGTGCTTCCACGGTTTAACGCTACTGCTGCCTGAACTGGCACGTAAAGGGACACACTGATTTGGTTCCAAAGACATTCTGCCACGACTTCTCACCTCTCCAGCTGTAGTGTGTGAGTTGATTGTAATCTTACAGGAGCCCCCACCATGGCAGTAAACTGTGGATGTCATTTCCTGCCGGCCGATCAGTGCTTCTATTTCATCCCGTGATGGCACAAACTCTCTGCTTTTGGTTTTCTTCAGAGATTCATAAGTAAAAAGTGCATATTTGTCCATTTCAGTTCCTGGAAACTGGTCACGAACCCTGTGAGACAAAGCTTATGACTTTAAGCTGCCAGTCTGTGAAACAGGAAGTTTACTTATTTGAGAAATTTTTTTCCCCCTGAAAGTACTTCGGTATCCAGTACACTACTGAATTGACACGCTCCAAGGTTTATCTTCACTGTCAAGGAAGGTGTTCTAACTTGTGATTTACTGTGGGGTACTTTCACCACTTTGTTCTACAAACCTAATGGAAACAAAAACCTGAATTCCCTTCATGGCATTAACTATAGGAATCTTACAACAACTCAGATTTGACAGCAAGATACCTGTGCAAATCTTCTTGTAATCAACCCCCCTTTCTGTCAGTAACAGTTGTTGAATGAAGACTAAACTGCACTCAGGTACTACAGAAAAAAGCAATAAAACATGTTTGACTACTTACTTTTGTTGTAGTGTCACTTGATTTCTATTCTCGATTTCCTAAAAGATTCTTTCTAGATCTTACTGTTCAGCAGTTAGTATTATGAGTATTCATTAGCTACTTTAATGAACTCAACTCTTAATTACTGAAAGTTGTTGAATTTGGGTAGCTTTCAGTACAGTGTATCTATAATACTTCCAGTGATAAAATATCAGCTCCCTAGAGCTACTCATGTTTAATTTATGTGGAAAAGTACAGTGATTTGTGATCTGCAAGGCATAAAAAGATTACTGCAGAATTGCAGAAATGGTGGAAGATGATTATGCATCTACAGTATTGAAACCAACCTATAAATTTATCAACTACATTTTCTTTTAACTAGGAGGCGAGTTAAACTGAGCAAGTGATTCAATGTTGAATTTTTTCATTTTAACAGTTATATAAAGACCATTTTTTACTTACCTCAATGTAGTTCAAAGATATTTTTCATTACAAGTATTTTAGAAATATTATAGAACAATTATATTTAGCAAAGTGATTGACAAAGTTGATGCTCTAGCACAAATACAGACAAGACTTTTAAATTATTGAGAACAGTTTCTTGGCGGACTAACTTTCCTAATTACATACTCTGCATTCTTCCGTGGCATCAAAGCAAGAAGAACTCCCCATTCTGGTTAATGCTGAACTATCAAGAATAATTTTTATTATCTTTTTAATGGTCATTAATATTTTAAAATTGGATTGGCAATCATATGTTTTTACCTCAAATACATCTTTAAATATGATAATGTTCTTTTATGTGCATGATGCATACCTTATAAAATTAAGGTAAGGAGGATGAAGAATTTTTAACAGGTTGATTTGGACAGTTGAGGAAAGGACCTAAGGGTATGGGCTGCAAATCATTTAAACAAGTTTATACATTTACAGAAAGCCTTCCTTTTGTCAACATTAACAAATTGTGCATTCAATTTTGTGGAATTTTTTTTTTATCCTTCAAATGAGTGTAATTCCATCTAGATAACTCATAGACACTTTTCCTACATTTTCTTTTTAGATTCACTGTTTGGCATAGCCAATACACTAACTAAATGCATCTTCAAGTCTCACTTCAAGATACCTAAACACTGTTATAAGTCATGGTAAAGAAAACAATAAGTGAAGAAACTTCATTTCTTGCTTTAGTACTTCAAAGCTTTTCTTACCTTTTGAGATGAAACTTGAGATATTTGAGGATGCTGCGACTTGGCAGAAATGTGCAGCTCATGCAGGTGAGTATTTGCCAGCTATACAGGTTCCCCACGCTCCCAGGGTTAGGCACTTTATTGGTTTGTTTGATGAGCTGACAGTAGAGCTCATCCCGGAGAGGTCGTAAATCATGTCCTGTTTGGAGGATACCTTGGATTATAGGGATGGGATCAGACATAGACTCTAGCTGCTGTAAAGAATTAAATATCTTGATGGCTTCATCCTGCAGAGTTGTGTAGCCTTTGTCTTTCAGCACTACAAAAGAAAAACAGGGAGAAAGGTTCTTAGACTGAGATATGAAAGAAAAAGCACATAGGCTTAATTTGGGAATTGCTGAATGGTACTCTGTGACCCTTATGATACAGGATATCAGAACAGGTATTTTTCATTTCAGATGTATGATGCAAACTCATTTTATGAGCTATTTTGCTATTGAGATTTGTTCTGAATTTAATGAAATCCCGTTTTGCCATTTTCTGACAACTAAAAAAGTGCATCTTGATTGATCAGTTTTTGTGATGGAGAGTCTTCCTTCTAGAGCAACTCACAATGATGATGTGTCGTATCACTTTTTTGGTGTCACAAGACAGTGAAAACTTGACCAGATCATAAATGAGGTAAAGCATAACTGTTTTATGGAAAGTGACAAAGATACATGGCATCATTTTTGTCTACAGCAGTAGCATTTTAATTAAACCCAAACAATGCTACTAAACAAAATCACTGCATTTTGCTTTTTGAATACTGAGAAAGGTGGTGATTGTTTTTGTGCTACAGGTTATTCAGCATGGGCTAACAACTATCACAATCTCCTTAAAAGAAACATGGAGTTCTTGGGTTTGGCAGACAAAAGAGATTGCTCTGATACAGTACAGATGTATGTTATGAAAGTGAAGTTTCTAACCTGACATTATACTATTACAGAAAATACCTAGAACTCAACTGCAAGTCAAGGCAATAGCTAAGCATCAGTCCATTTTTGGAGCTACATTTAGTAAGGAACGACTTTGGCAAGACTTCTGCCTCAGAGGGGGCTAGCTGTTCCTATCCATGGGGAATAGAGAACAAAAATGTTTCACTTCCACATGGGACAACCTGCTCAAGTGCCAGGAGCAGAACCGTGGCTTGTCACTGAATAATAGGAGGAGCAGGAGAAGAGAAAGGTTTGTCCTAGGATTTTCCTTGTCATTTGAATAGAAGGGTATCACTTCAGTTACCAGAAAGTCTTACTTGAAATATCTTAACTTTTAGTCATTTGTGACCTCCCATCCTCCTCCCCAGGATGAAACTTTTGGCCTGAATCGTATCTTGTTTAATATGCAGTTGCAGACTAAGATAACCAAATCCATTTAAGGACACCAAGTTCACAACCATCAATAGATCTGAACCATTCATGATAAAAAGGACTTGTAAGTTAGCGGTTGAATCAAGGATACTAAAAGACATGATTACGCTCATTTCAGGAGTAAATAAAGCATTTCTTCTTTTATACATGTACACTTAGATATTGATTCCCATAAATAGGGCTTTCCATCACATCTGATGACACTTACACTTGTTAATTGAAACCTGTGGCTGCTGCAGCTCCACACATGGGATAGGAAGTAACAATGACTTGAGAAGGAGAATATGATTCGAGGAGACTGAATGAATAAGGTTTAGTTGCTTATTTCAGGGCAAGGTTTTTCAAACTCAGGTGTGTTTCTGAAGGCAGTAGCAACCTTCCCTTCTGTAATATAACCCCAAGGCTCTATGCTAGGCAAACTGCTACTCTCAGAACAGGAAAACTTGTCTATTTGTATTTTAAACATATATTTTGCCTACCTTTACTTCACTGTAGCTCACTGACTTAAAAATCCCATCCTCTAGTTTAGTCTTTCATAAGGAAAAGTGTTTCTATTATTGAAAAACTTACAGTTTAGATTGATGTCCCCATATGGCAGTGGCAGTAATGGCGAGTGCAGCGGATGATGAGTGTAACGGAGAATAGGGTTCCTCTTATAAATCTGTTCAACCACATCAGCATTCAGGCAGTTTTCCTATTGGGGTATGAAAGGAGTAGAATTTGGGGTCCAGCACTAGGAATAATGCAATGCTTTGTGCCCTTAGGCTGGTTGTGAAAAAAATGAGTCATTAGTGTTACCAACACTGTTTGGTGCTAAATCCAATTGTGGGTACAGTGGGTGCTGTGGCACGCTGTGGGCTATGAATGCTCAGTACCTGCTAACCTCAGGCCTTGGATAAACTTCCTTTATCTGTGCAGTAAAAAACAAACTACAGCAGAGTCGCAGGACACAAAAATGAAGGTTCATAACAATTTTTGAAGTGTGTTTTCATTTCACATTCATTTTTACTCCAGTATTTCATAACAGAAATTATGACATTCAAGTTTTATGTAAAAATATTTCTCCAGCACAACTAATTGGCCTTTTTGAAACTAATTGGCCTTTAATAACTGCAGGAGCTACCATAACAAAATAGCCCAGACATGGTGTTGCTGTAAACCTGATGCACCCGCTCTGACATCTAAATACTGCTCCTACTGCTCTGCTTAGGCAAAGTTTGACAGACGTGACCACTGTCTTCTACCAGTCCTGAACTTCCACATATTTCTCCTGCTCTGAAGAAGAGCATTCATAGACTTGGAATTGAGGACTTAATACTTCTTTTCCATGAGAGAAGAGGTGGCACTCTCTAAGGGAAAAGGTCAATAGCAGTTCTCCCCTCTTGCCTATTCTTTTGCTCTCTTCTGAGAATCATCATCCTCTCTCATAAAAGCAGATTAGCAGAAAGCTCCAGAAGGACATTCTCTGGCTATGCATGCACTGTCTCCAATGGGACCATAAATAAGTAAGGAATAATTGAATATATTTCTCATCACACAGATACATGAGATACTTAGCCCATGTTATCGTAGAACAAGAAAAGAAGTATAATGACAAAAAAATCGAAGAGCTGTCTAGTCCACATCCTGGTGTGCTGCTCACTATGGACATAGCCAAACATGTCTGCTAACCCATGGACCTGTACACTGTGCTCTACTGCCAGGTGTAGTCATGTCTGTCAAGTTACACAAACCAGTAAGAGTTGTTAATGTTTTCATGGAAAAAGGTTATCCCTCTTGCCCTCCAAGCTGCACTTCATACTTTGCTCTTCTACTTCTTAGATAGAAATTCCTTTATCAGGTCAGCGAATACATTCAGGTTTCACAAAGTCAGTCCGTGGCACTGTGTGATTAAAACTTAATTTTCTGCTTTATTTTGGGTAAGCCAAATTCGAAGAGATTTAAGCACCCATTCTTTCTCACCCCTCCCCATCCTGCTTGTGCCTACCTTAATATCCTGAATAAGTTGCTGTGTTGGAGTATCAATTGGCGCCTTTGTGTCAATCACGTTCTGGATGGCACTTGACCAGCGGGTCGCCTCATTAAGCAATTTTGTATAGAGACGGTAACAGTGTTTGCGTCCGTACACAGTTACATTCCAGTAACCTAGCACAACAGTGAAATTATTAATCATAAAAGCTGCGTCCCACCAGACACTGAGTGCTGCATCCTGGGTCATGCTGGCAGTTTTCCAAGGAGCTAATAAGTTGTATGAGTCATTAAGTATCATATTACAGATACTGTGGTATTAAAGGAGATTCTCTCCTTTAGAAGATCCTAGGAGTAACCTCGGAGTACAACTAGGCATCATGCAGCCTCCCATTTTATCCAGTAATCTTAGCAGAAGTGAGCACCATAGAAGTGACTATGGAACAGTCACTGTGGCTTGTGGCCCTACTTCTCCAGTCCTGTCTGTAATAGGAAAACCTGAGACAGTCTTGCTTTGTACATGAGAGCCTTTAATTGTCTGTGGCACACATACAAACAGGTATAAAGCACAAACTATCTCTTCTGTAAAGAAGTAATTAATTTTACACGAATGAAGTGGCAACTATGACAGGAAGAACATTTCAGTTCAAATTCTCTCTCTGCATCGTTGTATAGGCTTTTTATGAAGCAGACTAAATTAAAGGAAATGTATTTCATCTTTCACTAGTGAAAGCCTCTTTGAAGTGTCAGTGACCCCAGTGAGATTATACAGGACTGTCAACAGTCACTTCTCATTTGCAAACAGACAATTCCGAGTTGAAAACCAGCTTTGAAAACGCACAGTGGAGCTGACTCAGGTGTAGTATGTAGGTTATCACAAACTGGACTCTTATTCTGGATCTCCCTGTACCTGCTCTACCAATGTTAGCTTTCATAGTTCCTCAGCACATAAAATAATGTATGAGGAGAGTGTTATCCTCATGTTTTTCCCCAAGTCTTTCATGTGTAAGTATGAACACTAACTTAGAAGCAGTATTAATCTATGATGATTGGAATGCAAGTGAGAACAAATTTTACTCCTGTATACACTACCTCTGTTTTTCACGCAGTAAGTCCCTGTAAAACACCTCAGTAACTCAGGAACATGATTTGTTCATTGAACTGCACCCTTAATAATCCATTTAAAGTATTCTTATGCATTGTTTGTTGCATTACTAGCTAGAAGGACAGCAGGCAACTGAAGGCATATTTGAACAAGAGCAAACAATTACCTGTCTCTTTGAAGATCTTTTCATCAGGTGGGACCACTGAACAGAGGCTGTTCAGGACCAATGTACCCAATTTCAAAGCATTTTTCTCCGAACTCTTGTAGTAGTCCAAAGAATTGTGCGTCAAAACAAACCAACGCTTCTTCAGTTTTAAGGAAGACATCTTTGGGTTGTTCTTTACTTCCTTGTGTAGCCATCCTGTTCAAGACACAATTTGAATCACTCTTTTTTTTCTTGAACAGAGTGAGTTGGACAAAACTAGGCTGTATACAGAAGTTAGATGTATACTTCAAAGAACAATAAAAGCATATGTAAATTGATAAGCTCCCATATTAAACAACTTTGAGTAAAATTCTCAAACAATTAAATAATAAAGATGTAATAAAATCAATACAGAATTGATTTCATTTTTCATTTCAATTTTGGTATTTCACTAGAAAAATTCTTCTGTCAACTTACAAAAACACTTTTGTCATCTTTACAGTGTTTTCTTACATGGCACAACAGAAATATAATTTCAGCTGTATTGATTTGTGAGTAAACTCCACCGTACAAAGATGTGGCTCAAATGCTGCCATGCTGGCATATTACCAGATTGTACTGTGGGGACAATCTCTTCAACGTGTAATGGATGTTATTTACTTTACTGCCCCACTCAGTTCTTACCCCTCACAATGAATTCTTGTCCCTCCACTCGAGTGTCCCCCTTTGACCTCTGGAGCAGGGTTATCCAGTGATGCATCTCTTCAGGAGTGTCAGCATTACAGTGAAGAACACGATTAGCAGTGATGATCACAAATGAGTTGGGTCTATGAAAATAAATGACAATTCAAAAAGCCTTTACGATCAACATATGTACTGTTTATCTCACTCTACATAACCATAAAGACTGTCCATTGTTTGCAGTTTTCTATTCAGACAAATACTGTCTACCTCTAACATTATTTATTTATCGCCTAAAAAGAAATATTAGGCATTTGAAAAGACTCAGTTATGTTAGATTCACACCAAAATGCTAGGGCTGTGAATGGTGGGAAAGTTTACATTAAATTGCAACTTGTCCTATCTCAAAATAAATCTGTGGTGAGAAAAACTTCCAGTCTTTAATCAGCTTTGGATGTGAATCAGAACTCCATTTCAGGGTCAGATCTATTTAGAGTGTCTGCTTCAGTAGTTACATTAGCTAAAACAAACTAAAGTTTACAACGGTCTATAGTGAAGCAGCATGTGAACACAGAGTCTTTTATTTTTAATGCAGTGCAACCCAATTCACAGAGAATACAATCTATTTTTAATGAGAGTCTGGCTTTTACCCAATCCTACAGCAGGATTCACTGAAGCATGAAGAACTAACCCAAGTGAAGTGTGCTGATGTCTCTCTGGATTAGAGAGGCAGGTTCCTCAGCCTACAAACACTTCTTTAACCCTTTACCATTAATGTTTTCATCCTGGAGGATAGAGTTTTTCAAAATAACTGTATCAGATGTAGTAAATGGGAATGATGCAGTCTGGGTTACCCCAAGCATGAAGCTCACAGGACTGCCTTTTACAGTTGTTGGAAGGTAACTGGATAGAAATTAGAACCCAAAATCTGATTATGGGGATGGAGAGGTTCACCCAAATATGATATCATTCTCTAAAACCAGTGTGCCATATAAAAGCTAGACAGATGACAGGATAAAGGACAAAGTAAATATAACTATTAGGAGAAAAATTAGAAAACTGTGTGAAGGGAGGTTACAGTAAATCAAGTAACAGAATTGTGTATGTTATTTTAAAGGTTATCTAAATGTTATCTATGGCTAATGCTCACTGGTGCCATAGAAGAGTGGAAGGGAGTGATCAGAACCCAAGTTCTTGGCCACACTGACTGTGGTTCTGAAGTGCTACATGGGTCAGGAAGGGTGGTGGATGAGGAAAGAAATGGGCATGTGAACCGAACAGAGTTTTGTTGGCCATTTTTTAAAATGTGTGAAGAGGAGGCAGCTTTAGATTGAGCCACATGGAGCATGCTCTAGAGAAAGCTGGATAATGACATATACAGGACAGAAGCTGTAGCAAAAGAACTGAAGAAGGAGAGACTTAAGGTATAAACTAAGGTAGATGAAGCTATCAAACAGGAGATTACGATCAACCGTAGTCAACCTTCCAGACTCCCCTCTCCTCCTTCCCAGTCTAGTAAAAGATGGAAACCCAGTTCTTGGGATTCTTTTTGAATACAGATTCAAAGGTCAGCTTCTCTCTTTTGAGCTATGAGGGGTTAGTATGTATCAAGATAAAAAGAAACTGTATTAGTCAAATTTGTTTCCTAACTGTAAATTCTTCTATCACTTATTTAGATCAGAGAACTAAAACAAAAAAAAATTACAAGACAAAAAAATCCATGTGAAAAATGATTACAAGAAGAATGCTTAACTTATATTAGCAGGAGAAATTAAATTTGTGTAAGCTCTGGACATTTGTGTTGCATTCTTTAGGAAACCTGTTACTTCTGGTATCAGTGTCTTGGCAGACCAAGGACAAAGCAGTAACTTAAAATCAGCTGTTTCACACATGTGCAATGAAGAGAAACTGGAGTGAATTCCTATAGTACAAATAATACCTCATAGCCAGTAACCTTACAACTAGAGTCATAGTCTGAAACCAGATTACTTTTTATCCCCTAAACCAGCGTTAGTAGTTCAAGAACTAAGAATATCCTGATGTTTTTGTTGGTTTTATGCTGCACTGTCTTCTTTGTTACAAGACATTTTTATTCTTGGAAACAATTTTATCCCTGAAGAATACAACATTCATGCATGAGTAGCTAAACAGAAAAAAAAAATTAAAATTAATTTTTCTGCCTACTATATGGTTAAGTGACTCAAAACCCAGATGCTCTTTTTTTTCAGGAGCATTACTTCTATAAATGAGACAAATACTTAATCTTCTACTTTTGGATCACCTCAGGAGCTGAAGAGTTCATATATGAAGCAGTATCAGGGAAGTTATTAAAGCCCCCACAAAGTGTACCATCATTCCTAGTGCATGGACATGTTTAACATGTTTTAACAGTACTATGAAGAGGGAAGAAATAATGAACCACTTTAATACATGTGGCCAGTACAATACAGAGACTAAATTATAAAGTGTCTGATTTTGGCTAGAGAAAGCAGAAAAAGAAAGTCACTAGGCATGGTTCTGACTTACCTATCTGGATTATCAGCAGCACAGACAGAATCAATTAGTCCTACATCGAGTGTACCCTATAAACAAACATCCAACCAGAAAATGAGGAAGACATTTACTATTACATCACTCACAGTACTCTTCTGAGAGACACATGAAAGGAGCAGCAGCTTTGATCAAGCAAACTGAACTGCAGGTTTGGGCATCAGTTTCTCTTAACCATTAAAACTGCTGAGGGGAAAATTAAGACACTTGGACGAACAGATCCAGTAACAGACTATCTGTAGTTGAGCTGGAGCAGCTCAAAAACTGTTATTTTCTATGTTTCCAAACCTGCTTGAATTTTTCACTGAAAAATGCCATCCCAATATAAATGGCATCCTCTCAGAACAGACTTCTGAAGACATTAAGCAAAAGTTTTTGCTTCCCTTTGCTTGAAATTAGGTTCCAAATGTATTCCATTTATCCCCAGTGTATGTTATACAGAATGATAAATGCAGGACCAGAGAAATCTCGCATTTTCAACTCTTTGGTTTTTAATTTACTCATTAACTGTATCTTTGCAAAACTTCAAACTGGACCAGAAAAACCACCACCAAAAACAACAGTCATTTTTCATCAAGGTGAATGATGAAAGAGGAATCAGAAGTCACACTCTTCCTGTACAGTTACAGGACCAAGGACATGGAGGCTCTAGCCAGTGTCACAGCTACTGCCACACTTAAGGAAACCTAGATTGTGCCTCTCAGAAGGTGCAGCCACCACAGTATCTCTCTTTTGTAAAAATAATTGCTCGTGAAGTTCTTCAGATTTAGACTTACCACAGCATTCTGTGGATTTGCCTGCTCATCGTGCATCTCCCGGATCTCTTGCTCTGTGGATGCATGGACTTGACTCAGTACACTAAACCACTGGCTGGGGAGAGAAAGGCAGCAGTGTAAGAGTAGAATTTTGCTTCTGCACAAGCCTTCTGTCACCTTTGTTCTGCAGAGATCTAGCAAGTTCTGCAGGTTTTTGAAATTGCTTAAGATTCCTTTTGTCAACAGGCAGCAAGGCTTTATGTGAGTTCAAGTAATATTGAGTGCAAGCAAGCCCCTCAAGGTCTCCCATCCAAGCTCGTGTCATATGCTATTTCCTGAAGACACGTACCTTGTACAATAAGTGGCATCTCTGAAAAATTGGTGTAAACACACTGAAACATCTGAGTGCCTAGAGAGTATTTGTAACACATTCCACACATTTCATCTGGAATAAAATACATTACTAGCTGCATGCAAAGCCTTTAATGGGAAACTTAACATTAAGGTAATTAATTCTGCTGCACTGATAGCGTGACTGGTAATAATTTCTTACAGTGATACTTTTTCAAAGACAACCCAAGTTCTCTGTAGAAGCACAACTAAGAGGGAAAACAGAATAAAACCCCCAAGCAAATACCTCCATGGTTTTTGTTCTCTATGGAGCACTGAAAAATCCAGCTGCTGGAAAGGCCAGTGAAGTTGGACTAGAGCAAATCTGTGCCATTCCAGTGACACTGTATATATCCTGAACAGGAAAATTGGCAGAGGTTTCCAGTATTTCAGCCCGTAGCAATTGCAGATGGATTTAATTCCAACCACACCTTCTGCTTCTGGGAAATCTCTGTCCTCCTGGCAGTTGTATATGATAAAGCTCAACTGCTCGAAGCAATCCCACTGAAATCTGAGGGCAGAGCTTGGCCTGTTCAGCAGGTTCCTGAATGCCATTCTTTGAGATATGAATTTGCCATTCTAATGAAAACCACCTGGGGCCAAGTTTTCAAAGGGATCAAAAGCCCAGCCTTTAAAACAGACTCCTCACTTTACTGCAGAGGCTCCTCCACCACCATGGGGTTGAGGAAACAAATGCAAAACTACTGAACTTGAATACGAAGTTATCTTTTCTGCAATTGCTTATAGTCATGGAATTGATACCGAGGTCACTGAAGAGCTGCTTCCTTAACTTCAGCATTCAAATGACAACTGTTCCCCATAATGTAGATTTCTGGAAACTGAACTGCCAAAATAGCTTCAGAAAAACTGTGTAGACTGTCAAACAGTATCATCACTGCCATAACCTAAATCCTTTCTATCAGCTTACACTTTTATTAGAAACAGTGCAAGGCATGAAGAAAAACAAAGATTTAGAGTGCCAGACCACAAAGCAGATGAGCACATATTTATTTCTGATTTTTTTTTAAGACTCAAAGATATCCACAGAGAGGTTGTGCTTAACACTTACTTTGCTGGAATGTAAGACAATGTCACTGAAAACCCGTATAAAGAAGGGAAGTTATCATCTAGAGAGAAGGAACCATCAGCTGAATAAACTAAAGAAACTGAAGAAAACTAAACCTCATCTACCAAAAAATTCCCATAAATTAAATTCAGGTTTCTTTTTTGGGCTCAGGAATTGCAAATGTATTTAAATGTGAATCTTCTGTTTAAATACAAAAAAAGACTTCATAGCTCTATATGCACATTCAGTAATAATTTATTAATGGATTTTAAAGAAAAAGTCAGAGTTTTCCTGATTTCATGTAATCTTTGTGTAAACAAAATCTTTGTGTAAATGAAAAAGAAAAATCACGGCACTTTGCAAAAGACAAAGGCCTAGTTTTGCTTTCTTCCCTCACGGGACATCCTCTGTCTTTCAACTGAGTCCCAGAAGACAAGAATAGGGAAAAAGACAGGCTAGGGTTTTAAAGGAATAAACCCTCAGCAATGGCATTACTTCTTTCCTCAAATACACTTCCATGATCAAAAATAGTAATTCCTCTTTTGGGGGTCTGTGCCATGTTTCTCTTGGTTGTTGCCTTCATTTGAACAAAAAGCAACTTCAGATCATGATTCAGCCCTTGTACAAAAGATTTTTTCAATAGCAGATCCAGACCCAACACAGTCCAATGAGTCATACTTCACTTTTAACAATGCCAAACATTAACACTGGCTTAAGGCTGTCTGCAAATCCTACACATCTCCCTCACTAAGTCTTCTGGGATGACTGAGAAAAAAGAAACATGAAATACACTTGTGAAAGCCAATTTAATCTGGATGGTATGTTACGTGGTATGTATACTATACACATTGATAGTGTATAGTGTCTCCTCCCTCCATGTTTGAGAAGGAACTGAAAGAGATGCATGGCTACAGACAAGTCTACGTGCTGGTAATTTCTTACTGGTCCCTAGGGCAACTACACAAGTCTGATAGAAGAGACTTTAGCTAAGCCTTCATTTTAAGCCTTACATCACACAAGAATCTTAACAGTAACTGCTAGAAAGCTCCTAAGTTATTTCAAGAGTAATTTTAAAGATGCCTTAAAAAATGAAGAAAGATTCTGCTTGTAAACACTGCTACATCTATCCTCAGGGTCCTGTGATAGACGAAGGTGTTCTACCCTTAAACAGAACAGAATACAAAGCCACTTTTGAGCCTTCAGAGCAAAGTAGCTCAGGTGATGTTGACAAAGGCATTCTGTATTATGCCCTTGGGGCAGCAAGGCAGTGGGTAATAAGCTTTGATTACTAAGTTGACTTTATTTAAATACTTGATTTTTATGGGCAAGCATATTATTATCTCCCATGAACTGTAGCATGGGGATTTTTTTTTCTTAAATATGCTTTACAACTGATCTGACAAGTCAGGCTTGCTCCTCACCTAGCAGCCTCCCCCCTATGGTTAGATACGGATCCTTTAGCAACAAAAGCAAGAATAAATCAGCAGAAAGTGAAACACTCTTTTACACACTCTTCTTATTGACAAACATGGTTTTGCCCAAAAACCCAGTGACTGCATTACAACTTCTATCTGAAAAAATTATAGGCTTTGCTTAGGCAAACAGATCCAAACCATAAAGAATAAGGTGCTTTATTTTAGGCAGATTAGAGGGTCTTAAATATTGATTTGATCAACACAGCAAGGTAATGCACAAGACAAGCATCAGGGGCTAACACCTGCCTCTCTACAAACACACAGTATTTCAGAAAGTTGCTGGGAATAGATGAGTAACAGCCAAATTCTAGGCAAATTTTCACTGGCAATCTGACTCCTCCCAGTAATGGTCTGCCACAAGATCTCAGCAGGCCTTTGAAAAAATGGGTTAAATGCAATGTGTTTAACACCGCTGGAATATTTTGTGACACCGGTCAAACAAATGACAAGCACAAGTCAGAATGGCATAGAGATTAAAAAGGGAAAAAAAAAAAGAAATATAGGCCTAATGATTTTCATACCTTGCATCCTCAGGAGATTCAGCAATTAAGTGGTAGGTCCTATCACCCATTATTAGGTCAATACCATTTTCTTTGCCTGTATTATCAACAATCTCTCTGCAAAAAGGAAAACACGAAGATTGAGCATTACAGATTATGAACATTCTGAAAATTCTGTTCTGCTGAGAGACTCACAAACTACTGATGCTTCAAACAGCAGCAGTCAGCCTTCATCAGGCCCATTTGCAAGACTCACAAAGTGATTTATCAGACAGTACTAACTCACCAAACTACAGTTGTGTTTTCTGCCTATACAGTACAAATATTCAAACTATTAGGAATGTTGCTATACCAAGTTGACTATTCTGTTACCATTTTAACAAGAACTAGTGAAAAAGTAAAGCATTATCAAACCTCAATAGAGGCAGGGATGACTGAGCTGAGAAACAGATATATTTCTGAACTGACTGCATAACCAAGTGATTTTTGGAGTGCTAAAAAGAAAGCTCTGGAAGATTAAAAACTAAAAGCAAACAAAACCTGGATTAGTGATTCTGTGTGGTTGTGAGTCAGCATAAAGACAATTCTAAACAAGACTTCCAGAAAAAGCTGAGCACTCATCTGCTGAAAAATGACATCTTTTTAATTTTTAGTTTGGATATCTAAGTATCAATATATTGAACAATTTTGAACCCCAAAGCACAAGCTTTTTTAAAGTATTACATTAGATTTCCCTGAAGGTTAAGAAAGCAACTTAAATTTCCTTTTTGCTGTATTTGTCTGAAGCTTATTATTTCCTTAACTAGCTATATTTTCTTATCAGCAGTACTATTTTCATAAATCGTTATCCTATAAGAAATATATGCAAGCTCTGCTTATTGGGCTCCTGAGGACAATTTATCTGCTATCAAAACAAAAAGCTGTAATTCTCTACTGTTTTCTTTAATTTGGTTTCCTTCCCTCCCAATAACAATGTCTAACAGAACACCTCCCTGTCCTGTGTTTTAAGTGAATCAGCCTAAGATTTTTTAAATCAAACAGGGTCCCTAATATGGAGTGGTGAAATATGTAAGTCTCATGATAGGTTAGAAATGCACTCAGTAAATACTAAAATTACCTAGAAAAGATATTGTTTATATCTTGTGAAATACAGTTCTTGAAATACAAGTACTCTTTCTTTTAGATATTTTATACACAAATACTCATAGATTGAACCTACAGTTCAAGTTAGGTTCAAAAACCTTTACCTGACAATTTTAAAGGTACGTTCAGCAAAGAACTTCTATAGGACACAGTCAATGAAGCAAGGTGGCAACAACAAAAAAAAGAAGGATTGAAGGTATTAGAAAAATATGCTAAATAAATGCTATTGCACATGAGGCAGAGTCAAATTCAGTTTCAATAAAAAAAAAAAAACAGCAGGAACTTCAGTTTCTATTCAGAGATTTACTTGACAGTGAACAGCTCATTGGTTTTACAAGGGCAAGTCAGGATGCCCACTGAAACTATTTACTGTCCTGCTTGAAATCAGGCTCAGGCCAGGACTTCCAAAGAAAAGATTAATCTTAAGATTTCGATTTAATTTAAGTTCTCTGTTAAACTAACAAAATAAACTGGATAGTTGCAGATTACAAGGCACAAAGTGGAATTGAGCGTTACAAACCCTTTCTATTTTTCTCTACTTTGGACCAAAGCTTAGGTACACTTTATACAGAATCAGACTACCAATGTTAGCAACTTTAGTTAGTTAGTAACTTTAATTTTTAAATTAGCTAGATAATTTAGAAGGAAAAATACATCCCTTAGAAAACTTTTTTTTATGCATGCTTCAGGAACCATAGAATTTTAAGGCATAAGGAAGTTTAGTTAGCAAGACGTAAGTTATTAGATTTAGTAATTCTGGTTTTTTAATATATGCATTTTAAAGACTTTTCCACATTACCACAATTATTTCAAACATGAAAAAAAATCTAAATACATACAGAAGATTCAGCTTTGACCCAGGCAAACTTCAATATATTCAGGGCCTATTAATTCCACCCTCCCCATTCTAGGTTTGCCTGCAGCTACAGACTTGGCAACATGCCCCAGATTGTCTTGGGAATCATTACAGACTAAGTAGGGCCTCTAGTCTGGGAGAAAGCATAGATGGGTTCATTATACCAGCAGTTTTCTGAAGTATTTGGCACTGGCTTAGCTCTGGAGCACTCTGTAGACTTAAAAGAGAGCCAGCTAAGGACAACACTTGCTTTCAATAACTTCATCATACACAGTCTCATGCTTGCATTCACACAATTTGTAGGCAGGGCACTCAATGTCTTCTCAGATTAAGCTCCAAGAAGTGCTTAGGAGGAACCATGGCTAATATATAAAACCATATAAACCTACTTGGCAGTTCGGACATCCATGGCACCCTTCAGCTTTTCTTCACTGTCATTTTCAAAGTACATCAACCTGGACTGTCTGAGAACAAACCATCGTTTCTTCCAGTTCCTTCTGGAAAGTGTAGATGATCCACCCCCCTTTTTGTGAAGCCAACCCTGCTTAAGTGCTTCCTGCTTGGAACGAAACCACAGGAAGGTCTCATCTTTCAGGACACACCAGCGTCGCTTCCATGTGTTTATTAAGCCACCTGGCAAGAGAGACAAATGTGGGTTTATACACAGTTAAAACAAACAACTGTATTATAAAACAGAAGCTGTGATCACAGCAAAACTGAACGATTCCAACCAACAACACTGCAGTTAAACTGAGTCTCTGCTGTAAGCCACAACCCTCATTTTTGCATATCATTACGACTACCAATACTGTCGTCAATTTAAAACTCTTTAAATTATAAATTATAATAAGTCTCTATATTACAAAAATATACATAACATATATATAATTACATATACACTATATATAATAAATAATAAATTACTGAAAAGTCTTACTGCACATGAGAATCTAATCTTTAACACTGTTTTCAATGTATTCCAATGATAATCTAAGGAAAGACTGGTGTTAAAGTCTTTCCTCTCTCCAGGTTGTTGGAAGGTAACAATGGTTAACTCAAACCCACAAAACCTGACAAAGCTATATTTAGAATAGGAAACATACCAGTGGGAACTCCATCTTACAAAAGTGTGGCTATACAGTAGACAATGCACCTTGCACTGTAGTTAAGCAGTCATTAAAAACCTTAACCAAGACAATATACTCCTGTGATCCCACAAAAACTTCTTGCTTGCCATGTCAGTAAAAGCCCTGTTACTGACTGCTGCATTATTTTTCACACAAACATAGCGGTGCATACATTCATCACTGTTCCTGTTCCAGGAAAATAAGCTATGCTACAGTGATGGATATCATACAAGGATTCACCGAGATTATAATTTGCTAATCAATCATCAGAAGATATACCCAACAGTTTTAACCAGAGAACTGCAGTGTATGCTCTTTAAGAGTCTCTCACACCCTTTTGCTATACATAACCTTTGTCATGTCTTCCAGATCCAAAGTGATATTTGACTAAGGTCAATAAAATTGATCTGCAGTGTAGAATGCTGTCTATGTTACAAGGTTTTGGAAGCAAGAATATGATTTCCTCAAAATTTGAGGTCAATTGGTACAATTTGACTTTTTGAGTTATTTTTCTATATTTATGATTAATATTCTATTGTTTGCAAGCCAGCAAAGATAAAATGAAACAGAGGCAGCCCAAAATATTGATCTTTCTTTGCACAGGGGAAAACCACTGATTTAGTGGTTTTAAACCACTGATTTAGTGATTTAAACCCATGCAGAGGGGTAAGTCACTGCAAGTAACCTAATTTGAGAACAGCTTAAATTAAATAAAGTCCCTTTTCCATCATCCTTTGAAAAATAAGAAAATGGCTTAACTCTACAGGAATGGGAGTGTAAAATATAATAAATATTTCTGGTTATTTTGTATATTTAGTAAATTCTGATTCACCCCGTACCTTTCATGTACAGAAAGCTGTGAAAGTAGGGCAGGCTGACACAGCTATAGACTGAATCCCTCCGATAGGAAAGTTCATCATCTGTATCAAACCTGGAGTCAAAATCTTCTTCACTGTCTTCAAACTACAGGAGAAAGGAAATAAAGATCAAAATCTCTCAGGAAAGAGTTTAGATAAGATTGTTTTAGAAGTCTCTAGCTAAAACATTTTATCACGTATTGCAAGACAATTATTCCTCATTGTTTTTCATCCATCTAACAAAGGAGGGAGTACACTGTAATAAGTTGCAGCTTAAACTGTGTGATTACACAAGAAATACACCAGGATGGCTCTTTGACTGTTTTTCCCTGCTTCAACTGTATTAGCTACTGTAGTGTTAATGTTTTCCTTCTAAATAAGTCAGCGTTGCTGAAATACCTTTTCACTTGTTGAGATAGCCTCACAGAATTACTCAGTGAGTGGTAGAGGAGATCATATTCTCTCAAAAATATTTGTAGGAGTAAAGCCCATGGTATACTCATAAAACAACACTGAAAAAGAGCTCCTCAGTATGACTGTCTGCTTCAGTAACTTAAACATCTGCCATCATGTGAACTTTACTCTCCAAGTAATCTCAAAATATGCCTGTCATTTCAGGGACTTCTTCAAGCAGCTTATTTTCAATACTGTTGCAACTTGCATGCAACTGAATCTGTTTTTCCTGAAATCACTTCCCCAACGTGCTACCTGGTACCCCAATTCCGAACACATGCACAGAGAAGAACTTCGCTTATAAATGGCATCCAAGGCCACGCACTGAACTGCTCTAAGCAACGTGCAGTTCTGCATTATAACAGTTAAAACCATATCTGTGCAGAAGCCCAGGACTGCAAGTAGCATCTGAGCTACCTCTGACTCTAATGCACTCACTCCAGTGGCATCTAGATGGCAACAGACAACTATTTCCATATGCACTCTAAGCAAATCAAGCTACACAAAGCAGACTTTCCTCAGAACAACTACAGTGACTCTACAGGGGCACAGCAGGAGAAAAAAAAATCAGAAAGCACTTATCATTTATTAGATAATAAAACCAATGATACTTACAGAAGACTGAGCTCCCTCAGAGCTAAATCGGTATGCTCCAGAGCTATTGTATGTCCCCACTGAGCACCGGTAGTCTGGTGACCACTGGCTACTGTGCGAGTTAGAGAAGGTCACACTGCTACCAGAAGTAATAGCACCATCTTCATAATCGTCTTGGTCGTAATCGTAGTCCCCGTCGGGAGAAATAAGTTCCACAGAATTTGGGGGTCTACACGACACATTTTCTGGCATGCAGTATGTGGATTCACCGCTCGAAGAGTTGTGGAGACTGACTGTGTCATGGGCAGGAGGTATAAGCATGGTGTCACCACCAGCAGGAATTGTTGGCACCACAGTATCATTCATATAGGGATCTTCTTCTGAGGAATCATCGCTTGTTCTGATGCCACTGGTCCTTTGATCAGAATGGCCATGCTCACTTGGGTTGGGCGAATCCTTAAATGCATCATCATCAGCTTCAAAGCCCTCATCTACCTCCTCCTCAGGATATGGCTGGCTGAAGTTAAAATTGGGCTTTTCACTACAGGCATTTCCAGTCTGTTCAGTCAGCTCCACAGGATACCCACTGCCCACAGAGAGAGACCTCTCAATGTTTCGGACACATTCATCAATCTCATCAAAGTTCAGAGATTCCAGGAACTCCTGGGCTGCTCGACATGCTTCATCCTCAAGCCGCCGGAGCTCCTCACTTCGAAGCTGCTGCAGCCTCTGTAATGAAGCCTCTGTCAAGGACAGCTCCTGCTGCTTCTTTACACGCTGCAGGTCTTCGATTTCTTTTTCCAGGCGCAGGATTTCTTCCACCTGCCTGCTTTCCTTCTGCTTCTCCACCTCTTGCTTCAGCTCTGCCTCCTTCTGGGCTTTCTGAATGGCAGCCAGTTCCTGCTTTTTTCTCTCTTCTTCAGCCTGCATATAAAATAAAACAAAACAAAACAAAATCAAATAAAGCCCCTAAATGCAAGATTCATTCTTAAAAATTATTTCTAAAGCACTATATTGCATCATGTCATTCATTTAAAATATCAGCAAGAAAAGGAAAGAAAAATTCAAGCACGATTCCATTTGTTCAGAGATACTGGAAGCTCAAGAATGCGCAGAAAATTCAGTATTTTCCAGAAATGAAATGAAGCATGGGTGAAGGAAATTTCCATGCAAACAACTGTATTGAGTTTCCTTTGGCTTTATCTGCCAACTCCTGTAATAAGTTAGTTTAAATGCTAGAGATGCCTTTTATTTTTTTAATTGCTGGGTTGAGATACTCAAATAAACAGGATGGCTGAAAGCATTAGGAATATCATTTACCTGCTGGGCAAGACGCTCTGCTTCTTGCCTTTGTCTTTCCCTAGAAGTGAAGGAAGAGTAGTTAGTCAATCAAGCTCAACATAAGCTCATCACATTCCTTTTCTAGAGCAATAGCTCAGCTTACAGAGATCATCTGCCACATAGGAAAGACAGCCAAAAATAAGGTCACACAAATATGTTTGTGAATATGAAACTACTACGATAGTTACATGCATCTTTTAGCAAAAGAAGCAAAGGTTTCCAAAATCCCTTGATTTGGAACAGCCTAAAATAAAAGGTTATTTAGACCAACAACTAATATGGCACAGACAGGAGAGTGATATAAGACAGCATACTGCACCTTTCTTCCTCCTTTTTCCTTCTTTCCTCCTCCTGTCTCCGCTTCTCCTCTAGTCGCTCCCTGTAAAGACGTCGAGCCAGCTGGCCTCGCCGCTGCTTCTGAAGAACTATGGCTGCTTTCTTTAGGCACAGGAACCTTTTCCTACCACTGAAGGCTCTATAGTTCTTCTGTATCACAACCACATAGTAGAGAACCTTTCTATACCGCTTTCTGGGGGGGAAAAATAAGCAAAATTCTAATGAAACAACAAACCAAGGAGCAGTTGTGAGGGATCTTGCCATGGTGACCTGCAATCACAGAATCACAGAATATGCTGAGTTGGAAGGGACCCACAAGGATCATCGAGTCCAACTCTTAACCCTGCACGGGACCATCCCCAAGAATCACACCATGTACCTGAGAAGATTGTCTAAACGCCTCTTGAACTCTGTCAGGCTTGGTGCTGTGACCACTTCCCTGGGGAGCCCGTTCCAGTGCCCAACCACTCTCCAGATGAAGAACCTTTTTCTAATATCCAACCTAAACCTCCCCTGACATAACTTCAGGCTATTCCCTCAGGTCCTGTCACTGGTCACAACAGAGAAGAGATCAGTGCCTGCCTCTCCACTTCCCCTCATGAGGAAGTTGTGGACTGCAATGAGGTCTCCTCTCAGTGGTAGCTCTAGCTCTGTGATGGTTTCCCCACTGTTGTTCACATTCTTCTCCCTTTGAGAAAAAAGAGACTCTCTCATTGCTTTGACAGCACTGTCTGTGTCTTCATTTAAGGAAATGCACATTACCTGTCTTACATGTTCTTATCCCCCTGAGAAGGAGATGCTAAAAGGACAGCTCTGTGTGTGTGCACAAATGAAGAGAAAGAATATATACATAGATAGTCATCTCACATCGCTGAAAAGAAAGACCATCGACAGCAGGATAACTCTGTCATTAAAAAAAGGATATAGTTTTTAAGTAACATACTGGTCAGAATATAAGAACAGGGCTAATACACACATGAAAAGAAATTACCTCATTATGCAAACAAGCTTCCTTAAACTGTCCTCAACTGACTTGTAAAAAACCCAGAGAAATAAACAGATGGGATGAGCAACTCCACCTAACACATAATGCATGAAGCCAGGTAGACAAATGAAACATTAATCAGTAACCTGATGTCATGGTTCTCTAAGAACCAAATGGATTAGCTTTATTTGCCTTTTCTCACCATGATGAAGCAAAGATAAATCATGATCTCAGCTGGTAATTTGGGGTAGCCCCACTAGGTGCCATCCAGCTGGAGTTCCTACCATGGATCTAATACCATGGATCTAAAGTCATGATACAATCCAATGGATACTGGCTGACCTCCAAATTTCTACACTGTCATACTGATTATATTAAAACAATTCAAACTTTGTTTATTCATGGGTATTTTCAGCTGGTATTTTCAAAAGCCACTTACCAGATTTGAATGCCTGGTCCTTAGAAAAAGCTAAGAATTGTGTCAGAAGGATTTAACTCCTTGATACCACATCCACTTATTTCAAATCCTGATAATTAATATTCTCGTCTAGTCACTTACCGGGCTGCATAACCTAAGATGTGTGCTCGGATAATCATTGCTGCCTTGGTGACTTCCACTTCTCGCTGTTTCTCCAACTTGTGTTCCAAGGACTCCCGGAGAAACACCTACATAAGAAAACTTCTGGTTAACAACTTTTGGAGAACATTATATTTAATGGACAGCCATAGTGCTGCCAAATAGCAAGCCTCGGCTTTGAATTCACGGACAAATGTACTATTTCCTCAGAAATTTCCTCTTCTTATACTTTATAAGAAAATAAAGTATTCTCTTAAAAGAAAATACTTGTAGATGATCCTCTTACTTTGGATTTCAGTGGGAAGAGTGATTACTGGAATTTTTAATTAGGAGCAGGGTTTTTCCAAAAAAACCCCATAATTACTGAATTCATTGAACAGCCTTTCCCACCAAAGACTAACACAGGCCAGAGAAGCTGCAGGACTTATAATGAACTTCCCATTTTGAGGAGCAGTAATACCACCCCAGTAATTTAGCTGTTCCACAGTCACATCAGGGTGTGATTTACAAGCCTTGCTGCTTCCAAAGACACTGCTATAGGACTGCAGAAGTGAACAGAAATGAGAGTGGTTTCATATTCACATTGACTTGACTGTGCTTTCCTCCTGTTACATGGAAGGAGCTTCCAGGGTCAGACACCCCACCACAGCCAATCCCTCTCCCATGGGCAGACTGCTTCCCAGGCTCTCTTCCAAGCACTAACCTGGATCACTCACCTGAACTGCCTAGTGCCTGTTAGAGGCAGCTTTAGCATGCGGCATTGACATACACTGAGTTAACACAGCTTATTTTGCCTTAAATGAATAAAACTGCTTCTCCAGTCAAGCAGGGTCACGGGGAAGGCAGCTTCCCTCTTCCACCTGCGCTGACATCTGCTCTTTACCACACAGTCACATACTGGTGAGCTATCTGCTGTCAGTGCTTTTTGCAGCTCTTCTCAACTTCTGTTTTCTGAAGGCCAAGTCTGCTGGTATCAGCTATAGGTGCAAACAGCCTGGCGTGCTGCTGCCTAACACATGGGCAGCTGGAAATAGCCAGTTCAGCAACATTTTGATCAAGCAGGATGAGAGCTAGGTTGCACACCACTATGCGACAATAAGGAAAGCTCAGGGTGGGATCTGCTAAGGGACAAGGGCTGTAAAGACATCTAAAAGCAGGAATGCTTTCTTGAAGTGTTTAAAGTTTTCTCTTGCTGTGAAAAACACCCACAAAATCACCGCTCAAAAATTCCTCCTCACCTCCCCGCAAAAAAAAAAAAAAAACACACCTAAAAAAAGAATCCCAATAGACTTCTGGGGGTGTTCAAATGCAAAAGAAGGTAGTCTTCCCTCTGCATTTATGTGAAAAAAAGCCCATCATCAAAGCCAAAGAGGAAGCACTTTTGAGGAGAGGCACAGTTGTGAGTTTTGAACAAAACTAGAAAGGGACTTTCTAGCACAAATTACCCAACAGTAAGGAACATAAAAAGTTCCACAGAAAGTCTCAGAGTTCTAATGTCCAAGTTGCACTGGGCAGCTCTTTCTATACAATGTTTTTACTAGTGGAAAAAGCCTTTTCTTTCACTCAGTGGGCAATCTTTCTTTGGTCTGCACACAGTAGCTTTAAAACTACAACAAAATTCTGCTACAGAGAGGTATTCAGCTACTTCCTGAACAGAAATGGATGCTAAGCAGATGTTAAGCCCAAGTTAATGCCTTTTCCTGAGCAGGGGCATTGCAGCTGGAGATGCAAAAGACAAATTAAAAAAAAAAGTCACACTGAAGATAAATCATTGCAATGTTGTTATTATCCATTTTAAATAACGTAGGGGCAGGATAGTGCCCCATCCCATGTTCAGTCTGAAACCAATGCCCTCTTGTTTTCCTCTACAATAAGTTGTTTCCAAAGACTCTTACAAATGCACAGGCAGCTCCTTGGGGAGGACGAGCCCAGGACCCAGTCAGGGAAGTTACAACAGAGCTTTGACTCCTGCCAAGGTCCTGATGAGCAGTTGATTAAAACAATTTCAGGTTCTGATAAATATATGTCCCTAAGATGCCAAAGCACTCTCCGGGGGTTCATGCATAAATACTGTTAACACACTACATCTGAAAGTATAATGGGAAACACTGCCCAGTTCTGCAGCTGAATGTTACCACTGTGCTGTCTGTAAGCCATTGTCTAAAAAAATGGGATGGAAGATGACATTAATTGCTAGCAGAATATTTCATATTCTATTACAGTAACTGTAAAATGATTAAAACAACTTTTCCAATAGAAATCTGAGACTCCTTAAGCATACAGAATGAAAGAAACCCTTCAAGACTATGCAGTTCTCAGGAGAAAAGGATAAGGGGAAGCATGTTTCATACAGAAATCAATACGATTTAAAAAAATATTTTTGCTATCTTATGGCACTGAGAAAGGTTTTAAAAAACTTTTCAATATTCAGGAAATCTCAAATCCTGCAATGGGGAATCTTCTCTTGAGTCCGCAATGCTTGTGAAAGCATTTATTGAAGTTCAAGAGCACAAATCACAATCTGTTTTCTGAAATCAAACTTTCAAAATGAGCATGCAGAACCACCTGGATTGTTTTACTTCTCAAATTAAAATTTGATTCTTTTTAATTAAAATAATTTGATAAAAAAAAAAAAAAGCTCTGGCCAAAGTTCAGGTTGTCCGGTTAAACACATCAATGTCTAGTTAATCTCTGAAAAAGACTCTCAGACTAGAAAAACAAACCTTGAAGCTCAACTCTGCCACATAAACACTGGCTAAAATTCCTCCCCAGTTTCTGCCACTGAGGAGGCATCACGTAGGTGGGTTTACTAGTACGAGTGGAGCAGCCCTGAAGAACAAAAGTGTTATCTCACATACTCCATACTTTTAAAGATGATAAAATCCAAATGCCATATTTCAAATTCTGATCCTCACCAGTGCTATCACTTGTGAGCAGTGACAGAGAATTCAAGTTGACTCTTTCTCCATGACTGAAATCACCAGTCAGTATCTAAGTGCCTTGGACAGCAAATTCCTCAGCACAATCATTAATTGCTGTTATAAGTCTTTCAAGAGCACCAACAGGCAAGCACAGCTTCTTTTAAGGCCAAAAGTAATTAGCATTACAACTACATCTCTTCAGCTGCGCAGTCTAAATCTTAACCCCTCAGCTCTGTACAAACACCAGCCCCATAATATGCACAGTCAGATCATTTTACCTTATTTTTTCCAAGCTGCCACTCAGTGCTTGTGCTGTCATAGAGACGAAGTAGGACGGCACATTTCTCATTTAAATCTTCAGGCAGAGTTAAGTTTCTCATGAGGACTTTATACCTACCAAACAAAAAGAGTTTATTGCTTCATTTAAGAAATAAGTTCTATTTTTGCAATATTGGGTTTTTTTTCTTTTTACTTTTATACCTCAACACGAGAATGTTGACTTGGTACCCGTGATTTACAGCTGAAGGGCACAAGTCAGTGTGTTTACCTTTTATAAAAGTCTTGAAAGGGCCTCCGGACTGGGAAACCAGCCCTCCGAATCCTGACCGTCTCCAACATCCCAGAATAGCGCAGCTGGTTAAGCACCACTGTCTGATCAAACTGGTCTGGCATCTAAAATGAGCAGGTTCAAACCAACAGTTTTAACAGCAATGGTTAGAGATGTCAGGGGAACTAAAGAAAGGGAAAAGTGTATGAATCTGAAATGCACAAAGGCTCAAAACTGGCTATACAACGTCTTACAGGATATTAGCAGTTCTGAGCATACAAAAATGTATCTACAGAATGGAAATCACAGGGTAATTACATAGTATCATTTCCACAGACACAGCATTTACAGTCATTTAATCTAATGAGCTCTCTCTTTCCTTTTCATGTATATTTGCAGACCACTGTTGTGCAAAAAGAAACAACAGAAAGATGTACAGGCAGCTAAGAGGTCAACAGCTATAAGCTTGACTATTTTGCTTCTTTAGCAATTGAATTTAAAGTCCCTGTAGATGATCCCAAATATTGAAGATAAACAAATACAGTGGCATTATTTTAATAAAAAACAAAACCAGAAGGACAGAAAATACTCAGTTTTTAGTATATTGGCAATTATCTGCTATGGACAGGGATGAAAATTTGCCACTGGTACCCCAAATCTTTAATAAGCTGTATTTAAAAGAGTTTCTATTTGTTGCTAAAGAGTAAACATATTGTCTTCTGTAAACAGAAAAAAAAAAAATCATCTGCTTATCTCAAGTAAGTTTCCCTTATTTTGCCTGCAGTTCTTTCAGCATAGTTTTTCATTTAGAAAACAGATAACCCCCCAGCCACTCAGTTATGAAAACCTGTGAATACTAATCAGTATGTTTCTGCTGTTGGGAGCTTCAGGGATCCTGTCATCCCATCTGAGAATCCTGAGAGTCATCTGTGCTGTCACCATCCTTTGAGGTAAACCAGCCACAGCCATGCAAAGCTACTCAAGATAGCACTAATTGCTGCCTGGCAAAGCACGGGCAACCCCTGTAACAAAATGCCAGCACATGTAAATAAAACATTTAATTTATCAGCATGATTTATCATCATCCACTTCAAACCATCAGCTTACCCTCCTGCACAGTCATTTGCAGGGCTGGAGTACAGTGTTTAGTATTTTGCAAGAAGCTGAGACAGGGGGATCTCATAGAAACAGTCAGAGGTTCACATAAAGATCTGAAAGTCTTCAACAGGACGGCAAGATCAAGCACTGGGCAACTGTAAGCCAGAGGACTCTCTTGGTATTTATTAACTGGCTTTAATCATGCCTCGTGTTCAGCTTCACAAATAAATTACTCCCCCAAATTCAGGAAAGCACAGAGTCAAAAGTTCATTTCAAATATCCAGTATAACCTTTTCAGTCAATGCCTTTATCCACAAAACAAAACACTACATGCTAATAATGACACTTCTGAGTTGTTAATTAGGTAGCCTCAAAAATTTTGATAGATTGGCTTCTACCTGCCTCCTTTAAAAGACAAAATGTCTAAACCAAAAGTTTGCTATTGTTCCTTCCATTAATTTGTTTTCTGGAGCAGAGATGGGAGGCTCCTCTGCAGATGCAGCATCCCTTCTGCAGCGAGCTGCTGCAGAGCTGCACGGATTAACACACCCCATCACTCACTCTTCCTCAAACAGAGGAAGACTTTCCAATAGAAAAGCACCACAGCCTGACCCTTCCTCCACAGTCAATAGCACTGAACAAAACCGAAAAACAGTTGTGTTCTAGAAAGTGGCTGGTCACCCCAGTGAGCCCTGTCCTGCCTGGGGTAATTAGCACTGCGTGTGTGCCGACAGGACCCAGTCTGGTGCCAGTGGGCAGACTGGGGCTATGGAGAACATCAGCCACTGCCAACAGCTCCTTTTGCCCTCCCTCCGCGACAGCATCCAAGGGACACTCCAGAGCTACATCAACTCTGCATCACTCTGGTTGTTATTACATTAATGACACTGTTACAAATGTGATTTAATGTTTTAGTTCAATACCCACATGTATAAAAAAAAATGAAAGTTCTAAAGGGGAAAAACACCTCTGTGAAAGGTGTCAACAAACTCATCTTTCTCAGCAATGGGTTTCATTTGAATTTTGCCATGACAAGTAAAATACACCATGAGCAAAATCTTTGTATTTTAGTGAACACACAGCATGAATGCTTACAATGCTTACAATGAGGGCATTGATATTGTCATGAATGGTACTGCCAACAGTGTTTTCTATACGTCTCGACTTTATGACAGCCAAGTGACTGCTGTTAGTTAGGGAACTAGCCTGGCAAAGCTGCCCTTTGCATGTCCATGCACACACCTGTTTGCCTTTCGCTGTGCACATGACTGATGATGCCTGACAGGAAAGGCAGGGAAGAACATAGATATACACACAAAAATCATAATGAAAAACATTCACTTTTCAAGTTGTGTACCTGAAGGATGATGCTTGCCACAAGTGGACACAGGTCAATAGATCTCTTTTTCTTTACTAATAAAACTACTTTTAGTCCATTAACTCCACCCAAACTCACTGGCTCAAAAGGTGACATTCTTCACGAGACTTGCAAACACAGCTCTTCTTGGTGTGTTGAGGTGGGGAGGCGGATGCATAGATGGGAGTGGGGATACAGCAAAGCCAGGCAAAATGCTGGTGACGTGACAGATGTCTCTCTCACAAGGCAGCCTTTTCCTCTGCAAGGGAGCACCTCCCACTTCGAGAGCCAGATGGCTGCTGCACCACCTAACCCTTTTATTGTCACCCCCAGACACTTTAAGAGTCAAAAGTCACCCACACAGCTGGCTTGAAATCTCATGTTACTGTTTTAAAAAACTTTTTTAAGTTGCAGAGGAAGAGGTCACATTTTCATAACATTTTTCCTGCAACTACTGAAATTTGAAACAGTCCTGTTCTGTCACCAGAGGGTGGGATAGTCACACAGACACCTAATTCAAATACTTGCATTTTTAAAGAAAAGCATGAAACCTTGCAAGAGATGTTTGCATCGGATCAATGCAGGGCAACATAAAGACCATTGTCATTTCAATCACATACTCCATCACTTTACATTACTAGCTTTTTTAATTACTCACAGACACATGAGGCCATTAAATTGGAGGATCAAATCCTGCTGGGATATCATTGGAATTACATCTGCAACAAGTATGGCTGCTCTGAGTAAACTGGAGTGGTGGTAAGAGATGTGCTGGATTAATATCTTGTGTTTTCAATATGGAATATTAGAAGATATCCCCCTCATCGCTTGGGGGTTTTTGACTGAGCCATCACAGCAGCTCCTCAGTCCTCAGTATGGAGAAGAGTTGCAGCTGGTCATAGAGGGAGCCGAAACCCTAAACACTGAAATGCATCCAGGGTTTCCCACATCTAACAAAACCAGTCAGAAATAACAAATGCAGTCCCACACATACTGGCAGCCACAGCAATCCAGCAGATCCAACTTACAACTTGCCAATACTACTACCTCAGGTAGTTTTACTCAGTGGATGAAGAGGATTTCAACCTCAATCATATAAACACTTTCAAGAAGGGATAACCTTCAGCATAACGTCAGTCGGAAGGACCCGTCATAATTAAAAAAATCAATGGCAGGTGCATTTATTGAACTGGAGTGCAAGTGCTGCATATACCCCACTACTGACGCTTCTAAGGCAGAATGATGACCATCTCCACTTCAACACTGCTCAGTGCAGCACTGAGTTAAACTGGCAGTAGTATAAAATCTCCATGCAAAGGGTTACCTATGTAGCTGATGCTCAGCCTTCTATCTTTACTGGTGCTTCTTCAGACTTCCCATGGTAAGCAAGATAATTTTCCAAAGTTATACAGGATGAGACTCATCTCTGGGGTCTGCTAAATTTCTACCATTATTGCTGTTAAAGCTGGACTTGTTTCACAAATGAACACTTGGGAAAAAATTGTATTATGTAGGAAAATTTCAGATAGACAAGAGAACAGTGAGTGGTTTTAAAACAATACATCTTCAACAGTAAAAATTTGAAATAATTCCTAAAACTAAGATTCCTGCAAAGTAAAATCAAATTTATAAAAGAAAAGGCAAAAAGAAAGGAAGTCAACTTATAGTTTCCAAAATTGTCTGAGATGCAATCATCTCAGTTTTCAACAGATAGTTCACTTTTATCACGGAATGGCACCACTAAACCACTACGCACACAAAATCACCAGACGACAGCTGGAATCACATCAGTCACAGCCATGTTGGGGCACTGAGCAACATTAATGTGAAATTAATAACTACAAGTCAGGTCTATTCTATTTGACAAGGGTTGTTTTTTGTGGTGCAGACAACTTGTAATTCATTATTTCCTGAATCCAAAAGTCTTCACTGAATTTGTGCCAGACAGCACCACCGCCAAGGCTTTAATGCGACCTGGAGTCTCTGCTGGTGAGACTTTGGCTCCTTAAGCTGCTAAATGCTTGCTCTGATCTGTAGTGAGTCTCCTAAAGGGCAAAACTTCTGCCTGAAATCACAATTAGATGCACCATTAGGACAGACATCTAACACCTATAGATAATTCTAGTGATAAAATAGATCCTTAGATTACAGTCTGACTGAGCTTTGAAAAAAACACCATCCCTTTTCCCTGGACAGCACCCTTAGTGAAGACTCCAAGCACCTGAGTAACACAGAGAACACAACACTTTTTCGTTCTTTGCATCATTTGCCCTGTTGAAACACAGAGGATACCTGACTTCACCCTGAGGAAATCCTTCTTTCTTTCTGAACTCCTGGTTGCCTCACAAGAGTACAGGCACAATAATGACAGATTACAGCAGGCTCACAGACTTTATGTAGGCAGAAGGGACTTCACAGAGAGACTGGGGGGTAGGGAAGGTGTGGGGGAAAGAGAAAGGGAAAAAAATCCCAGTCCCTTGTTTCTAGATTTCTCTCTAAGAACTTGAGTAGAACCATGACAGCTTTGCTTAGAAGTGTCTTAGAAGTGTTGGTTTTCCTGACTTAGGAAAGTGTTTTGTGGAAGACACGTGAAGAGAAAGAAAAGAGAATGTAAAAAAGTAATTTTTTTATTTAAACACCAGTACCTTTTGTCCATGCCTTAGTTTTTTTAAATCTGCTCTTTTACTCCTAAGATGAAGTTCTGGCAATTTTACTGTAGAGAAAACCAGTACCAAATAGAAAGAGGTCAGTCTTTGTCTGCCTTAGCGTAGGTTTTGAACTTTGATGACAACAGCTTCAACAGATTTTCAGCCTCAAAACTGTTGCATTTCCAGCACAAGGAGGATTGTAACCTGTGCGTGTCCTGCCCAAGGACCTGGAGCACCAGGTCCCACTCACCTAACAGCCTATTTCAAGGAAAGAAACCCTCTCTGGTCTTCTCCAGCATGCAGCTAGCTGTAACTGGAACAGATATGGGTTGAAACACAGACAAGTTTGATTCCTGCTTTGTTTCCTGCTTTGTTTTGGAAGACATTACCTTACTGTCCTAGAGTATTTGTGTTCAGACAAACACCATAAGAGTACAGGAGAATAAAACCAAAGAACATGCCACAGCTAAAATTTATTTGGGATTTCTACTGTTTGGCACTGGCAAGTCACGGAATATTTGAAATCTGAAATAACAGTAAGTGTTTTGCGTATCCAAAGTTCTCCTGGCCTTTATCCACATACTCACCCCAAAACCCCATAAAAAGACTGTAAAAATTACTAACACTGCTCATGATAATTTGCTAGGAAAAGTGCATGGGTATATTACAACAAACCGTGTGCCTCAAAAAAATTCTGCTGCAAACTCCATGCCGGATTTCACTGCAAACTCAGTAATGATATGCTGGATCTTTAGTACAATCTCTACAGGCCTGAACGTGAAAGCACTGCATTTACCAGCAGCAAGCAGTTTACAGGATTAGCTGATCTCTTCCAACTCCAGCTACTGCATTTGACCTGCATGACTCATCTTCCAGCCCTGAGTACTTCAGATAAGAGACAGACTTCAAAATTAGCCACTCTCATGCCACAGGTTAGAGTTTCCTCTGACAAAAATAGTACTGCATAGAAGGAGCACTGTAATCTTAGAGATCTACTGTACCAAAACAGTCAAAGCAGGAGACTCAATAAATGAATGTCAAAATGCTTTTGTATTTATATTCAGCCTGTCACCCAGCTTACTTTACAAGCAAAGCCATCTCAAGGACATTTTTAAGACAGCAGCCCATTAAAGAGGTATGAAATAGTACATTACCACACTGACAATTTGCACTAGTGTTTGAAGATTTCAACTAGGTTAAGACATTAGATACATCTACAAAGATGTTGTGGTCATATTTCAGGTCATGCTTGACTATATTCAGCAAAGATAAAAGCTGGAACTAACTTCCTTATTGGGGAAAAGATGCTCAAATGATCTTGACTGGCTTGCTGATATTTCATGCTTTCATCAACAATGAACAATAAAATCACAATCCCAGATCTATTTAATCTACTTTTTATTACTTATTGTCACTGTACTCTTGTCTTTCAGAGTAATCTTTCTGTTTGATTTGTATGGACTAAATGATACCCATGAGTAAATACACAACAGCCTCTCTGTGAACCTTCCTTTTTAAAGGTACCTGGAATTTCTTCTAAAGAAAGACAGAATTTGCTCTCTCTCTCATATGAGGAATGCTAGCTACTCAAAATGACTGTTCTTCCTTATACACTAGTTAAACCTTGTGGAATAGGAATGGATTGTTAAAGGCACAGGCTTGAACACCAGAAATACTGAAGTTTTGGAAGTGCATATTTAGAGCTCTGTGATTGCCTAAATTGTCAGCTAAAGTGAGCCCTTGCTGCTTGAATACATTATTCAGGGACTCCATTGAAATGCACAGCAAGTCTCACAGGCTGTTAGTCCCAAAACCGCAACTGCAGGACCATCCATGTGAGACAGGCAATTAAAAGCAGGGATTTAAGGTTTGAAGCCTTGCTGTCAGGGTCTCAGCACACTGACAGAAGGTGCGACTCGCAACACGGACCCCAGCTGGAACTTCTCATAAACCTCCCTTTCCACCTCTGAGAAATCTGTTGCCATTTCATCTGAGGTCATCCTCACTAAAGCCTCCAGTCCCTGCAGACTAAACCCCAATCTGGTCTCATCCTCCCCACACTGTGACCAGTCAGCAGGCTTCTTCTGAAGAAAATCAATTAGGCTCCCTGAGTCACAGACATACCATGAAGAAACATGCAGTGAGGTACTAATTGCAAGCACAGTTATCCTTCCTTACCAAACCCATGTCAAGATAGCCAACAACAACATCACCCCTGTTCATTACAGTGGTCAAGAAAACTACTGCACACACTACTCCATGTCTGCTGAGGCTGCATACAGACCAAATGCAGATGGGGAAACCCTGACCCTCCATGTCATCAAATAACTTACATGGACTGAGACTTCAGCTTTCTTTATTTTTTTCATTATTTTTAATTTTTTCCTTGTACTTTCACTCTTCCACACCAGACTTTTCATCCACACTTTACAAGTTGTTTTGTGGTTTTTTTTTGGTTTTGTTTGGTTTTTTGTGTGTTTTTGTTTTTCTTTGGTTTTTTTGGTTTTTTGTTTTTGTTTGTTGGTTTTTGTTGGGTTTTTTTTTTGTTTGGTTTTTGGGTTTTTTTTTGTTTGTTTTGTGTGTGTGTGTGTTTTTTTGTTTTTTTGTTAATTTACAATTTATTGGCAGGCTGGGCACATAAATACATCACTATACTTAAAAGCAGTAAATTATGTTTTAGGATGGTCCCTCTAACATGATTTCTTCAGATAATGGTGCTTGGTATCAAGCATTTATTCCCAGAAGATATGAAGTTTCATCAGGGGACAGAAATCTAGGATAAAAATACTTGAGAGAATGCATTCAAGATGAATTTCATCTGGTGTAGCCAAAGTCTGACTTGGCTGTAAAAACTTGTAACAATCCATTAAGAACCTAATCCTGGGTGTTCCTAATACCTAGTGTACGGTTACTACAAGTAATCTCACACTTGAAACCCTCCAAGAAGCTAGTTCTCACTGAAATGCTAACACAGTATCACTTCAGCAGTATATTCTCAAATAGTATTGCAGAGAACTTTGACCCACATTATCACAACTCTCCTTGCTTTCCCTGGTGACATGAAACTGAGCAACTTTTTTTCAGACTACAGCTCCATGCAGGGGAAGAGAGGATACGGGGCTACTGCCTCCTCTTCTCCATTGCAGCTAAGTAGTAAGGAAGAGGTGGAAGAACCTCACTTTCAGCTCATGGGTGGAGGGGGCTAACATTGCACTCCACAGAGGGACAAGAGACATCAACTTGTAGAGCACAAGAAGAGTAGAAGAGGATTCTAAATACAAATCTCATTTTATTCTCTGCTTCAGTCCTGGGCACCTTCCTGCTGCTTCTCTAGGTCACATCAAAGCCTATTTCTTTTGGATCCCAAGCCCAAATCCCATTTACATCTTGATATTCTTCTATTCTGGGGCATTGCTTTACAGAGAATACTAAAAATTCTCTGCTATTTCAGAAGTCAGTTTAGTGATTTGTGGGCTAACCTGTGCTCCTCAGCTGCATGACTGCTACTGAAATGTGATGTCTGGTTTTGGAGAAAAATAAAGGAGATGGCGACACTGGAAACCACTTAGGTAAGAGACATGAGAATAAACGTCTGAGTTCAAAAAGGCAGCAAGGAACTTGAATAAAAGCCTTGAAGAGCTCATCACTGAGAAAGCTGGGAGGCCCTGATAGTAATTGGGGAGTAGTCAAACCAAGAGCATACATTCAACAACAATTTCTAATATCCATCTGATAAAGACATAAAACCCATGAAAATCAAAGACATATCCAAAACAGAAAGCACAAGTTCTTCTCACTGATTGCATTTATTTGAAGAGCTTACCCATGGTGGTAGGACTGTCTCAAGCCACGAGACACTTCAGAGAAAACAGAACGTCATCCTCTTTCCAGCAGACATTAATGGTTTCCTCACACACCGAGTCAGACTAAAAGATCTAACTAGCCCTCCTTCGGCATGCCAGTTGTGGAAGAAAATATTACTTTTATTTATTTTAAGAAACTTAATGCTGACTTCTGTAACCTTCATTATTTATGCAAGTATTTGATGGTCCAGCAAGGGCAGATTGGCTGAAATTTTACTGTGGCTGACTGTCCATGAAGACACAGGCTGCAGCACTAAGGACTAGCTTAGATTAAAAGTCATTACAAAGCCTTCACATATTCACCACAAAATAATAAAAATCTCCTCTGAATGGCTGGATCCAATTGTCAAAAATGGTAAAGGCCCTGCAACAATCATGAATCATGCAAAATACAAGGTTTAAAATAATAAAATAGTGTGAGTTGTCTTTAGTTGATTTAAGTCTGGAGTGTCCATGCTTCTTGTATGGCCCTAAGGGGCAGCAACTTCATAGTTTAAAGTCAAAATCAGATTCAAGTAATATGAATAAGTTACTGCTTGATTACACCCCTTTTTCAATATTGAGGCCACAAGCAGTTTCTCCTTCTCCAAAGAATTTAGCCCCTGTACATGGTTCACTCTCTCTGTGGCCCATAAAAGATGCCTACAAAGCACAAGGCTGACGTAATGCACAGACTTGCTCGGTCTGCTTGGTGCTTTCTCAAGCAAGGAAACATTCCAGTGTAATTCCTCCATGGAAAAAATATGTGGTTTCATAAAATTATCTCCTAAGTAGCCCTTTCCCTTCTCCTTCCTATATCAAGCCTGTTGTTCGAAAGCCATAATGGGAAATCAGCCAGGCTTAAAGAACAGCCAATCTCTTATACGTGTAAATGGGGAACGCCACAGAATATTCAGTCGAACAGCTTTGTGTTGCTAGGACACCGGAGGTCGGACAGCACTGAAAGGGCAGATTATTCCCACCCCGGCACAGGCACAGAGGTCCATTCACAGCAGGGCTGCTGCCTCTGGGCTGCTGCCTGCACAGGCGCCACTGCCCAGCCCTCCCCAGGCATCCCTGCCACCCAGTTTCCGGCATTGCCCCTTGCCAGAGTGTCCAGCAGGCACACCCCTCTGCACCAGAAATGTCCCATGGTGCTGTACATGGCTCTCACTGTTTGGATCATTCCCAAAGGCTTGCTCCAACCTGAGGGAGCCGGGGACACTGTGGGCTGAACAAGAGCTATGCTGCAGTAGACTTGCAGCGCTGGTCTGGAGATCTCCTTTACGTATCAGGATCCCTGTAACACCACATTTAAGACACTTTTAAAATCTAGAGAGGGGAAATTCAAGTTTACAGAGGTGATGGGGATCTCTGTGACCAGCACAGATGTCTACCTAGCTGACAGCAAGATTTGCGTGACAGTTCAGATAAGTGGCCCAGCTCAAACCCATGTAATTGGTATGTTAATTACTCCTACGTCTTACATCTCAGCACATCTCGGGTAGCGTCAGCCTAATTTTGGCATTTTTCTTAGAATTTGGTCCTCTGAGCTGCTGTTCATGTATTCCTATACATTTTTACATTTACATTTACATTTACAAGACTAGCGAAATGGGTGTGTGTGTTTGCAGGGTAGAGGCAGAAAAGGAAGACAGTTGTTTGTTCTTCATTTCACAGAAAAGGGCAATAAATGTACATTTATTTCACAGAAAAAGACAATAAATATGTTCTCCTCTGGCTGCTTCATTGTAACACAACATCCCCGTCCCATCCTCCCATTCAGAGTTGCAAATTCTCCTCCTTGAGTTCTTTGATGTTTCTGAGAACCACATCAAAATCAAATTAGGTATTTCTTGTAACTCAGAACTTTCCAGTACAAGTAAAACAAAAAGCCCCTTTACTGATTTCTTCGTATTTTATAAAAACATGAGATGCTGGAGCTCTGCAAATCACAGCTATCTGTGCTGCCACAGAGGCCACACACAGGTGAGTCAACCCCTGGCTAGAACAGCAGGTATGTCCTGTCCCCTTCTGTGCTTCCTGCACTGATACTAATTGCATTCGGTAGAGAAAAAACCTCCACATTTGTCATCTCATTGCAATAGATGATGTGTTGGTAAGCATCAATACTTGCAATCAAAGTCACCATTTATTTTTTCCCTCGCAAAAAAAATGTTGCACAAGTGACTTCTTTGTTCCAATTCCTAAACATCTGTGATTTAAGAGTTAACTATAGAGTAAATTACTTTGCTTTATTAGCATGGTACACCGTTGCCCCAAATGGATGGCAATAAACCTCCTTAACATCAATATGGTTATCAAACTAACTATGAAATGATTTATCTAAACACACATATATACAGAGAGAGAGAGAAAGAATGAATTGTAATACACGGTAACATATACATTGGTGTCTGACTAATATAACATTCAACCACCTTCTGAGTGATTTAATTGTGGTGCCACTATTCATTTCCTCAAAGCCTGCAGAATCCACAGCCAGGGATGCGGGTTGACAGCCCTTTGTTTCACTAAGACTAGTTCCCTCTTTACTTAGTTACATGAACCACGCACTTGGCTGACTTTATCTATTTTTAAGAAGATCGTGTGGAGAAAAGTTCTGCCCTTACTTATGGCATTACAATCTATTGCATCATATTCAAATAAGAATATGGCTCCTCCTGCTCTAGAAGTGGATTTTTCTTCCCTCTTCTTTATTTTCTGATCATGGTGAAAACAGACTGTTGAGACTCCATGATTGCTTAGACGCACTTTCACTGCTGCCTTACCAGCACTCTGTTCTCCTGGGACTGGCCAGCAGCATGGAACACACACCACTGGAAGCAACAGATATAACAAGTCTTGTCTTCTCAGTGCAGATGAATTGTGACTCTCGGCTGGGTATGCACTGTAAGGGAGCTGCGCATATGCCTCGCTCCTCTTCAGAGCTGTGTGACAAAATGCATCGTGGCTCCAGGTTCTCTGAGCTGGCCAAAGCAGCGTCAAACCAGGAATAATTTAAACAAAGCATTTACACATGTGATTAGAGCCCATTGAGGCTAATGAAATGTACATTCCTGCAAGAACCAGGCTGGTGTGAGGTTTGTTATGTTGGGCATGCCAGTGGTCACAGGGAAACTGCAATTTTAGATCCTGAACAGCCATTTTTCCCCTGAGAAATTCCTAGGCTGGCTTATGTATACAACCCAGCATAACCCTTAATGTTTGACTCAGAAAGAGACACTTAAGATAGAATCAGCTTTCCTAAACGCAATTTTTGTTTGACATATGAATTCTTTTTGAAGCTAATTTATGTGCTATACCACTTTTAATAAAAATCATCATTTCTCCCTTTGAAAGACTACTTAATTGATGAGGCTGGTCACTGTTTCTTTTTGGTAAATATGCACAGATGGTATGTTTGGGAAGTTGCAGATGGACATACACACCTTTTTCATGCTGAATCTGAGGCAGCCATTCATTTGAGAAAGCCAGTATCACAGAGAATTCGGCATTTATCTGGCTTTCTGAAAGTGGATGTCTTCTCTCAACCCATCTGCTTTAAGACTTCTAGATCTACAGAGAGTGAGTTTCAAAAACGCAACAATACGTCTCATGTAAACAGTGGAAACAGACCCTAGTACTGTGAGTGTGGTGACAAACTTGCCTTTCCCACACTAAGTATCGTGCAATGCTCACAGGTGTGTACCACAATCCAAGGTGGCAGCAAAACCAAATAACTTTCCAGTGTGCCAAATGATTTGCATGGTGCAATGGGCTTCTTGGCTCACCAGCAGCTTCACAGACCTGAACAGTGTGTCCCTGCCCAATGCTTGGGACCAAGCAATAAAACGAATACTGCCCACAGAGCCTGAGGAACTGTAGCGCTATCACCTCCCCAGCAAAGCTCCTGTATCCCAGCTGCCCAGCTCTCTGTTGCCTAAACACGGAATACACATCAGCAATGCGGAGAGGAGACAAACTAACAACAGCAACCTAAAACCTCATCACGTGTCAGCCAAAAACTTGCTGTAGTTTAGACTGACTGCCATCACACAGGTACGGCTCAGATGATGTCTTAAAACACGGACTTCACAGCTACTACACTGTAATACTAGTAGCTAGAACTTCATACAACTGAAACCACACCCTAACTTCTAATGACACCGTTAAGAAAGGACCTGCCTTTCTTCTGAGGTTTATAAACTGCATAAAGCCACCATAAATGGTAAATTCTGAGTATAAGACAACAAAAATAAGATGCCTTGATGCACTTTCAGTAGGCATTTCATGTTTAATGTTTCATCTGATGAGTTAACACCAGATGTTCTGAAGTGTACTTAGTCCTTACAAATCCATCATAGTGAGGTTTCCCCTCTGAAGTCTTTGCTGCATCCTCTGACTAAATTAAGAAAAGCCATATATATGTACATAAGCAGTTAAGAGTTTAAGCAGTTTAAGAGTTTCTACTCTTAAACAACATTAACTTCTGCTCTTGACACAGATTGGGACAGCACTCTAATTTTCACATAATTCCTATCAGTAATCTAGCTGTATTGGAAAAACCATTGTTGTTATGCTTCCATTTATGTTACAGGTTGTAAATACATTTTTTTTTAATAAGTCAACAAATGAGAACACACCAATCTTATCTTTTTTGAAACTAAGCTGGTTTAGTGAAAGAAATGCTGAATAAATATCACTGATGTGTCACACAACAAAACCAGCTACATTTTGACCTACCACCACCGCTACCATTTGGGGTTTAAAGGGATATATTTTAACATCAGTGAGAGAAGAACGACTAGAAGTTATGAGAACCCTGTTTCCCGGTCCCATTCAGGCACTTTATCAGATCATACATCCTCCACCTAGATTTGCAAGGCAAATCTAGGATTGCTCTTCTTGAGACCAGAATAAAACTCCCATAGACTTCAATGATGCAGGATCAAACCCATTCCCTTCATAACAGGTTCTCTCAAGCAATTTTATCCTAATTTTCTACCCTGTGGCTGAATTCTAATGTTTGCAGAGACAAGCACTTTAAGTGGGAAAGCAGGGAGTAAAATGCAGATCCCAGAAGCAAAGACAACTAGTGGTGAACAGAGCTATTTTACATGCTATGCTGGGGGTATACTTCACTGGGGATGGAAGGGAGAGCTGACATAGCAAATGAAGTCAGAATATACTGCTGTTACAGTATCCTTTCCATTACTACTGCAATAAATTTTCCCAGGCATTTTCCATTTCCCATATTTCTATGGCAAAAAATTACTGTTTCAAATGTGCCCCATCAAGTTTCTCCAGTAAAACAACAAAATTAGACTTCTGGATTTTGAAGATATCTCACTGGATTCCCCCCATTCTGAACACACTCGTCCCCAGTATCACTTCCTTATCATGTAATTAACACAAAACTACAGCTGTGCCTTATGCCTTAATAAATTACAGGAATACTATAAACCTAAAGTTTACATAGGTCGTTTTCCCAAATTTATACCATAGACTGCTGAACAACAGAAAAGATCTTTCTCCAGAAAGCAGCCCATCACTACAACACAGGTCTTCTCCCCTCTGCACACACAGCTCTACTTCTGCTGACTTTTTCCCAGCTCTGCAAACAATCACCCCTTTAACTTTCAAACAAAGTTTGATTTATTAAAGCAGACTGCTTGGCAGCAAAGCTCTCCTGGCGCTCGAAAATATGATTAGACCAGTAAATTTAGTTCTTTTTTCATAAACTTGATTCTGCATGCATTTACCCTCTTTAAAAGAAAATACAAGTCCAGAAACATTTCCAGTACAGCTTGCTCAGCCAAACTACAGGCACTTTAGATTATTTTTCTACAAGTCCACTGCAGCTTCAAATATGCAACATTAAAGTAATTCAAAAATCTGCATGAATTAAACCCCTTACCTTTTAAGACTTTTTCACCCTTCAGCGTTCATCCATTGTGAAAAACTGAATCTTTAGTAGTTGCAGCTATGTACACACACACAGACACACACAGAACAGGGCTTTCTTCAGCTCACTGGTATTTCAAGTCTTTCATGTGATATCTTTGGCTGTACTTGCTTAATTCATTCCTGCTGCTACTCAAAGGAAGTCAAGCCTAGCGAGGGCTGGCTCTACAGCAATTGCTGAAGATATTCCCGACTAACAGGACACAAGGGCTAATCTCACCTTATAGGCAGCAAGAATGTAAATACATTTCACAGCCAACAAATTCCTAAACCTTAGGAGATAAAATGCACAAAATGCCCTAAGACAGAGTTTAGCAAGGAAGGGACTTACGAACGTTAAAGTTTTTGCTAAAGAACAATACTCTATACCCCAGCAATGCTTCTGGAGGTCTAAGGATGTCTATTTATCATGGACTGTGCATGTTCCCTTGGAGTAGTTTCCATGAGAACACAGCAAACAGGATTTGAATGTAAATTGCCATCTAGAGGTGGGGGACTTTTTGTAGTTATAGAAGAAAACTTTCAGAGCTTGATGAAGTACACACTTTTTCTGAGCATACATTTGCATGACAATGTTTGCAATTCAAATGCTTGGTAGAGTGCACGAGAAGGAAGAAAAGCCAAGTTCTTTGCTCAGTATTTATAAAAAGCAAATACTTCAGACTTGGGATCAGCAGTTGCAGTTTCATGAATGCCTATCCATGTCACACAGTCACATATAAAGTAATTCATAAACCTCAAAAAATCCATCAAGTGGCACAACATGCAGAATTATTTCACTGCCTGAAGTCAGCTTGAGGCAGTAAGGTGCTCTGCTGCTGACAGATCAGTTGCTGCAGCAGTGAAAATCTTCCTGACTTCTACATATCACACTGAACTACATGGCAAGTGCTACACATTAAAAATGCCTTACCCCCAGGCATTTTATTTTTCCCCAGAATTGTTCTGGTACTTTGCCATTAGGGCCACCTCCTTCCAAGTCCCTCCCAAAGCAGCGATTGCTGCCCATGTGTCTCTCCATCCTGCTTAGATACTGCCACAGTTACTAACCAAGATCCATAAAATTACTCCTACCATTTGTGGAAAAAGTCCTACCAAATGGTATGTGCTGCAAAACATGCAAATATCTGTCTGCCTGCACTGCCTGGAGTTTGATGCAACCTTCACAGCAGTGCGTCTGCTCCCTCCCCGGCAGCATCCCATCTCAGCCCTCTATCCCTAGCCTTAAACAGCTCAATTTTAAACTCCTTAACCACGGTCACTGAAAGACAAACCCTATAATACACTTAGCAAAGGGCTGCCTCGTCAGCCCTGCTTGGTAAGCAACAAACCTTGATGAAGAAGAAGTACATGCCTGTCTGGGTGACTGCCCGGAGAGTGGAATGACCTACTTCAGCCGAGCAAGCAGGGACACTGAGATGGGGACAAAGGGACAACCCAGTGGCTCCTGGGCAGCATACCCAACAGGCTGCACCACAGGAGTGATGGGAGCGATCTTTCAGAGAGGACACAGAAGACAGGCATGCCTTACATGCAGCACAAAACACTCTGCAGGAATCATCTTGTTCTTTCAGGCAGGGATTCAGACTCACATGTAATATCACTGCCAGCACTCTGTGAGCAGGAGAGATTGCTTTCCTAACACCCACTCTTCTTATCACTTTTTACCTCAGGAGTCTTCTAGCGCCTGACCTAATTACTCAAGTGATGTGTCAGAAAAGGATGCAGCTGGGACATACTCCACAAGTCTTGATTTGAAGCTATGTAATTCTGCAAAACCCAAGGCGACAAGATCCAGGCAGCTGAATTAAGTGGCGTTGGCCAGGCACGATGCCACACCTTCCGACTGCACCTTCCTGGTTATGAATCATAAGGCCTTAAGAACAAGTTAAAGGGCTAAGGATAAATAGTTTGCATTTGGCCCCGTGCACCTGCTGACCTGAGAGATCGGGCCAACATGGCATGTTTTTGGGAAATTATTGCTCTCCTCCCAAATGATGAGCCTGAGCAGCAGCTCCCTGAGCCTGACCCGAGCTGCCCCAGCAAGCTAAATCTGTGCTCAGAGCCTGTGGCTCTGCTTCCTCCAGAAGAAATGACAGCAGTAATTGGCAGCCAAAAAGCCTTTAAGCAAGTATTTATTGAAAACAACTGAGATTAAAGAGACAATTTTAAAACAGGCAATAAGGATCTCTAATATGTGAGCTTGTACACTGTAAATGAATACTACTAGAACTTAACTTTCTATTGATAGTACCACACACACCCAGCAGCTGTACATGGGCTATATAATCTAATCTCTTTACTTTCAAAATATGTCAGGGTAAATATTACCATGATCAGGCTTCCTGTTCCCTTTTTCTTATGGATAGAAAGTCAAATTTACCATGTGATTTGCTAGCTGCTAGCACCAGAGAACAACACAGCTTTGCTGCAGAAGGGCTACCCCAGGGCTCAGCAACTGAGTAAACCATAAAGACCTTCCATTTAGGGCCTAACACTTTTTAGCTTTTAACTGCTGGGCTCAGCATCTTTAAAAACCCGCAAAGGCATCTGCTCCCCAGTTGGGGACACCCAGAGTGTGTTGTGTGACTGAGGTCAGTGTGTAAGGCACATGCTTGGTAAATAACTCCAGTACGATGTGCACAGAGGTTTGAAGTCAGACCACTCTATTAAGGATATTTTTTTAAAACAGAGACTTTTAAAAGTGAAGTTTTCCAGATGCTTAGCAACCCTGTGCTACAGGTATAGTAGAATATCCTTGAAGCTCAGAGTCTTCCTCCCTGAATCTTTCAAGGTTATATGTCAGTGCTGTTCTCAATGCAGCACCACTAGACTTGAACTCTCCTTATCCATATTTCTGCAAAAAAAAAAAAAAATTACAATCTTCCTACTAGGCAAACTCAGTTATTCATACAGTCAAGTCTCAATATGACAATACTGCAATTCCAGCTTGACAACCAGTTCACATACTGGTTCACTGCACTTGTACCTGCTCCACACCCTGCGTACAATCACCCTTGCAGACAGGGTCAAGCTGTACTATCACTGTTCCTTTGCACTGCATTCCTGAGCTGTACTTCTAACTGGTGCTTAGGTTGGTATTACACTGTACTTATATTTGTAATGATCCAGAGCTATTTTAAGAACACAGCTCTAATTCAGGCGCCAAGCAAAATAGGTGTGCATCTTATTTTGTCTTATATAGGACATGCTGCTTGCTATTCTAGGGTGTCTCATGGCCATTAATGACCTATGCCTCAAACTACACTGCAAGTGCCAATAGCCATACCTTAATCCTTCAAATGGTTCTGTCCCCAGAAGTGATGCTAACCATCTTATTGCCTTGATAATAATTTTCCCAGAATGAATATGGAGCATGATAGGATTTTAAGCAGCAGTAGACCTCACAGAATTTATTACAGATGTTTTTTTCTACCAGTCTTCCTTTGAACTGCGAAGTTATCACTAGTTTCATTTTTTCTGTTGCTTCCTGTAGCCCCTACCCTGCTGTAGATTTACAATACATGTTTAATTTTGTTTCATTTCTTTGCCTGACCTAATTAAATTTTAAGATTAAAGAAAAACTAATATAAAAACCTGCAGAGGAAGAGAATTACCCCTTCAGAGATCACAAGCTCTGAGACAAGGCGGCTTTTATCTTGACAGTGACAAGACCATCACTACAAGAGAGGAATGAGACAGACCGTAAATGAACGGACAGGGAGATGAGTGGAGACCCTGCAATCCCATTGCCTGGTGGCACACACCAGCAGAAGTTTCCTATAAAAATTAAAAAGTGAAATTCTTCAAATATTTCATGTGACCTCTAATTAAGCCAGGATTTTGTCTATCTAACTCAATTTAGATCTGTAACCAAAGAGTAGACACCCATCTGCATGCATGAGAGAACAGCCAAGCCTGTACCTGTGGAAGTCTCAAGAACAGGGAATTACAAAAGCAAGCTGTACTAACTGAAGTTATGAGACACCAGCACAGATGAGGCCATGCAGATGGTGGAGTTGGGGGCCACTCACTACCCTTATGCCAGTATTATGCCACTTGTGTTTATGCCAATATATTTTCAAGAAATCACCTGGATGGAAAAGGGAACTTGAGAAAACAGTTAAGCCAAGCTGCCTGAGGCTGGCTGTTTCTGGGCAACACAAAAATTTCTGGCTCTGAAACAGCTTGAATAGGAAGTGCAGGCCTTAAGTTTACTTTGATCGGTCTCCTGAGTGGCACCAACACTTAGCAACTTTATTAACAGCAGCAAGCTGGAAGAAAAATTCAGCTGATGGCTGTAGCAATGGTTGAAGCTTGTTTTTAAAAGACAGTCTTTTTTTTTCTTGTTGTTTTTTGTTTGGTTGTGGGTTGGTTGGTTTTTGTTTGGTGGTGGCCACCACCTTAACTTAAGGTACACCAAAAAAACCCAGGAGTCAGAGACCAGAAAAGGTAAGGCTGCAGGGAGCAGCAGTTCTATCAAATAGAACAGGAGGCAAGAAAAGAAACACGAAACCAAGAAACAGAGAAAGATGTGTCAAAGTTCAAAAGGATGAAATGATATGTAGTTCTGCCAGCTGCAGTGAAGATAAGGGGAACTGAGGAGAAAGACCCTTCATTAGCAGAAAAACACTCATTAAGCATACCAAGTGGAAAAGTTTCCATGTTATGGCTAGTTCAGAACAGACTGGAAATTCTGAAAACAGATACCATGATTGTTCAGGGGTCTCCCAAAGATTAATGGGTCCTCTGTCCTTCTGTCTGAGGCCTGCTTGCTGAAATGTCTTGTGACAAAAGGTCACATACTCTGTGCTCTCCCTTTAGGAAACTGCACTAATGAGTGTAGATTCTGCTTTCATATGTAAATGTTCAGGGTTTACTGCATATGCTGAATTATTTTTGCTTGTCACTGCAGTGTATTTAAAAATTAAACTTTTGAAAAATTACAACAATCAAATAATTACTCTAAATTATCACATCTCTTATCCAACATGAATACACTGTAATGTCTAGAACAGCAGAGAAAGTACTGTCTGCTGCACATTCTGCTTTTCAAAGGCTTGAATTTGACTTCCATTTGCTCAACCTCATCCATCTACAGACTTCAAACATGCTTCCAGAGTAAAACAGGTTTCCAGCCTCACCCGCTCCTCCCCTCCAGTTACAGAGGATGCTCACCAATAGGTCTGCCACCTATTTGTACCCAATCCAGAGAGACATGAGTAGACTGAGAGGCTTTGACCCCAGAAATACAATTTCAGCTCCCTCCTTGATGAATCTCTCTGGTCCAGCTCTCCCTTAATGCTGTGTATTTCAAAAAAACAAGTAAGACACCCCTTTCTTCCACATAATTTGGTATTTGGCAAGCAGTGTTTAAGCACTTCTCAAGAGACATTTATCATTCCATATCACTATCGCTGCAGATGGAAAACACAGAGGAAGATGGTCAGTGAAGACCTTTACTTTCTTTCAGTCGCAGCTTCTCTGCTTTGGCACCAACTCATCTGAATGTTTCAAGCAGTTATGTTTCTAACCAACCCTGCACAGTGAGTCACACGTATGGTAACCCCTGGTGGTCCATGCACAGCTGATGTGTCTCTGAGCTGTGCTGGTTCAGAGCTGGGCAAACTGAGTCACCTCCTCTTCCTTTGTCTAACTGAAAAGAAGCAACGTGTTGTATGAGAGGATAAAATAAAAAATCCATAATGTGATGTGCATCTACGGAATCCAGCGAAGGTACCTGCATCACAGCAGAAGGAGCAACAACATCACAAGATTGGCACTTAAAATCACTATGTCTGTATGACACGGAGTGGGGGACAGAGAGCAGGGTACAGCGGGCAAAACTTATAACAGTGATTCCCAAAAATGCATTTTGATAACACTTCCCTGATTTAAGAATGCCATTGACAAGCACTGAAGGCATGGCTTTCCTTCTCAGTTTCTGTCAAGTTTTCTGCTGAATCAGCTACAACAGAGAAACCGTGTGACACTTGACTCTTGTTCTTCAAATAGGATTTCTTATTTGGTAAAGCCACTGAATCAAGGTAAATTTGCAATCAAATTAAAGCAAATTGAAAACAAGGACAATAATTTTTGTGTAAGATTTCAGTGAGACTTCATAAGTACATTGAAAAGGATTGTGTACAGAGATTTCCTAATCTATTCCACCATGCACTCCTGCAATCAGATGTGGATCCCTGAGACTGAGGTTTTCTCAAGCTCCTTCTCCTTGCACAGCTGCTAATTCTGTGAGAACTTTGTTTTAATGGCAGTAAAATATATGCACAGATACAGTAACAGATGCCAAATTTGTCAGCGATGGAGCATTCTACTGGGAAAAGACTGGAAGAACAAGGAAGATAGGAATGGGAACTCAGAGTTTTCCTTGCCATGGAAATGCAACAAGTGCCTGGTTCCTGCATCAATCACGGCAAATCCTTGTGACTCTGGCACTGTGGAGATGAGCCTTACTCAGGTACGAAAGGACAAATAAGGAAAACATGAGTTAGTTACTGAAATTCTTCTTACACTCCAGTGGCAGCAGGCAGGCTTTATAAGTGCCATAGGGCTTCCAGGCAGAAACGGGAGCAGGGAAGCAAACAAGCTTTTCAAAACTGCCCTCCTTCCTCAATCAGGGATTTGCTACATACACAGGCTCACAAACCCCAGCTACTGGCCCAGGCACCATCACCCACGTGGATTCAGCTGCCTGGTGACTGCACACCTCAGCACCAAACAGTTCAACATGCAGAAAGCAGTTCTTATTTGCTTCCAGGCTGCCCCCTCTTGTTAAGGTGCCTGAAATATGCATATTATTTGACACATCACAAGCAGCAGTGCAAAAGTAGAGTTAGCAACTGAAAACATGTAAAGTCAAGGATGTACTGTCCAGGCAACACAAAAACCTGCAATGAAATCTGCAGGTTTGATTTGTTAGTATCCTGATTAACCAGACATCCCAGAAAAATAAACAAGTAAATATGGATTTATAGCAAAGTCACTTATGAATTGCTATGTGAAAACCATAAATCAGAGTCACTAGCACCTCCACCTGTTGTTGCATTTTTGACATAAGCAGACCACAGCTGACTAACAGTCTATAAAGCCAAAAATGGATGTGCAAAACGCCAGGATATCAGAACCAGGCTAACAATATTCATTTCAATGACTACTGTATCATTACCACTTCACTTCTAGAGAGCACTCTGACATATTTAGAAAAGTCTTGACATTGCCTTTCATTATCTGTAACCCAAAAGACAAATCAATATGGTAAGCCTTAGTCTCCAAGCCTGTTTTAAAACCAAAATTCTGTAACAGAACAAAACAGCCAGCATGGACAGACTGGGTATCTTCATAAATTGAAAGAGTCTGATGACTGAGAGTCAGTCATTCACACCAGTTTTGCTAAATGCACATGAATCACTACCTTTAGTGATTTAAAACAAACTTTGCAGTTTTGGTATTTTCTTCCTTTAAAAAGGCTCTCACAGAGTTGTCACATGAGCAGAAGAGTCTTCTACCTTTCTTTTATAGCCATCCTTAAAGACACTCATTTATCAAAGTTGTGAGAAATTAAAGACTATTAAAAAAAACAAAAGCCTTTCCCAGTGCCTTCCCCTTGCAGAGTCTTCTACAAAGTCAGTGAGGAATGGTACCCTATGCTTCACACAGTGATAAATAGCCAGACAGGCAGACAAAGATTAGGCCTGAGACATACAGAAAAGATGGAAACTATTTAAAATCTTACCTTCTGCACATTGGGTTTGATGCACCGAACAAAGAATGGATTTGAAGAACTCAGTGTTGCCATTAAAGAATGAAGTGATTCCTAAAACACAGGTAGAAAGAACAGCACTTCACAAGCTGGATTTTTGTACAAACAGCATACCCCGACAAGAGCTCTTGCAGCTCAGCATTGCAGACAGCATCTAACTGCAACACCTAGTGGTACACACCAGAAGTTACTGCACCATGTAAGCTCTTGCTACCAGACACATAAGATCAATACATGCATGTTCATTTCTCCTGATCAAAACTGTCATCACTGTTTTACAGTGAACATGGTTCACAGATTGATATGAAGAAATATTTGTAAGGAAAACACCAAATTGGTAATTTGCTGTTTCAGGAATCTTTCAAATGACTGCTTAAGACTTAGGATCCACATTCCCAAACTGCTAAATACAACCAAGTCAAAAAGAAGGATAAGGGGCTTAAGGTAAACCCCACAAAACTATATTTCCTCTTTTCATTTCAACTACCCTATGCCCACTCACTTTCCATTTCCCCTGAAGAAAAGAGGTTTTTTCCTAGTTCTAGAACTCTTAATGATTCAATACACGTTAGATTATCAGTTGTCTGAACCTCAGCCTGGAGATAAAAATCACAAAAATCCCTCAGTCCTTTTATGATTATTACTTTAATTACACATCCGCCCCTTTCCCTCCTGAGCTATCATTCCATATCTTATTCCAACTTGCCTCATTCTGTATCATTAAGTATGATGAACCTTTTTAAACTGAGGTCTTGCATTTACTTTGCAGAGATACAAATGACTGTACAGGACAGGAACCCAGGCTCTGAAGAGTCCAGAAACTTAGCAAATGGTAATGCTTCAACCCTCAAAGGTGGTACTTTGTGCCAGGCAGCAGAGGGAGTACAGAGCAGGCTGCCTAGGAGACAGAAAATCTACCTTTTAAAGGAGCAACACTGTGCATCCTGCCATATGTCTTGGAGCAAAACTGCCAATGTCAGTTTGTTATAACAAATTCTTGCTTTAATCTGCAGACCAAGGACTTACTTGACGATTAAACATGCAGTGATAAAGGCAACAAGCAGAGTTAAGGCTGTGCACAGGAGCTGATGCAGAGCAAAGGGAGCAAACAGTGAAATAACTGGGAATATAAATGATAGATCTTTGCTTCATTTGCCTTTGCTAGCCTACGGACCAAAAATCAGGCTGCAAACATGAAACAGCCAGAACATACAAAACCAAATATTTTGTGTAAAGACAAATATTTACAGCTTTAAAAAGTAAAGGCTTAATCTGCATTAAATCTGTGTGAACATTACATCTATGGACAACTAAGCCAGTTCTCTCAAGCCAGGCTCCTACTTGCAGAGATTGGAAAAGTTGCTCAGTCTAAATAAAAATGATGTAAACTATTTTCACCTTCACTTGTGGTACAGACAGCCAGATTCTGCACAGTGCTGCAAACCTCTAAGTCACTGTCAGGTGACAATCTGGCTAATCTAATCCGAAGTTTGCCCTGCTCTAATCAACAGGCTGAAACAGATGGCATCTAAACTTAGCCATTCTGCATGCACCCCCAGACCTGCAGTAGGCAGGTCATCAAATGAAGAGTCAACCAACCTATCATGAGAATAAAACTGTGAAGGCGAAGTTCTTATCTTCAGTTGAAATAAAATGGACTAATCCCTGTAAGGCTTTAAAACGTGCAAGAAACACCCAACCTAATTCTTTGGGGAAGGTATGATGTGAAGGTCAACCTCTTGTAAAGCAGCCCAGCTGGTTAATGGTCAGTTACTGCAGCTTCAGATAAGAGGCAATTATGTTTTGATTTCATGTTTTATCACCCTTATGTTGTCCAGGGGCCCTGACAGAGAACAGAAGGAACACTACATTTTGTTTTACCTTGCCAAGTGGGTGCAAAAATGTGGTCAATTTTTGTAAGGTAAAATCTTAAAGGTCTACTTTGCACATAATACAAATTACTAAGTGGAAACAGTATCGTCTGCTATTCCAGAGAACAGCAAATAATACCGTCTCACCATAAGAAGTGGGTAGTGTCTGAGATGAGTTATGGTAGCACAAAACAAGTTGTCCAGGAAATATAACATTAGGGTTTTTTAATAAAAGGCATTGTGTGTGCCCCAGCCTACACGCCTTGCTGTTCTGTCCAACACTTAGAAATAGTCTACTAGGATAAAATCTGCCCTTAAGGGGTTTGAGTCTGCTCTTTCTTTAAAAAAAAAAGTGAATGAACTGTGCAAATGTATATTAATTCAAACAAAATGAAAAAAAACTAATCCAGACTTGTACTCATGTAATTTAGAAAATGTTTTGTGCCAATCCTTCTCTTTTAAATAATTTGAAGATAGATTTTATGCTAGATTTCAATTTGGTGCCATTTTTGATGGGAGGCTATAAAGTCTCATAGAAAGGTGTTGTAAATGCCTTCCAAACTTTAAGTTAAAGCAAGGCAACACCTTAATGAGGTATTTATTCAGCACTTGTTTTTCTTAGTATACAGACATTGCTGTAAGGCTTCATGCGATTTTGTGGCTGGATTTAGATTATAAAGAAAAACCAGGACAGAGAGACCAACTTCATAGATGAGCTTTAAAGTAAGGACAAATAAGCAAGAGGGGAATGCAACGGGAGTTTTGTGTGGATGGTGTGACGGAAAGGTTAGTGTCTACTCAAAGCCAATCAGCTGATTAGCAAGGGCTGTTACACAGGAGAGACAACAATGTTTTCATGCTCAAACTTTGCCTGTTTCAATCTGCACCCATTCTTTCCTGACCAGAGTTTATCTATCACTCATTAGCTACAGAGCAGAGACAACACATTAACTAACCTTGAACTGGAGACTGACTGTGGGTTTTCGGTGCTTGCTTCCACATTTAAGAGTGTCTTGATTGTTGCGACTTGAAACATGTTCAAATAGATCATAGATGAAATCAAGACTGAAATGGGAAAGAAAGAGTATTTCTAAAGTGTATTTTAAGAGACTATGAGGTTCATCACTGTAGAATGCAAAGAAAGCACTGTCCCTTAGAAAGTAGCTCCTCCATCAAAAACACATTTATTGATTTTCTCCATAACCCTTAATAAACAATAGATTTTCCCTTTGCAAGATATGCAAAGGAGAAAAAAATAAAATAAACACAAAACAAGGAGGTTTTTTTTTCTTCACTCCAAACACATCATTAGGGAGCTGAAGTGTGAAGTCCTAGAGGCCTTATTGCATTTTACTCTACTCGCTCAACTGAAACTCCAGCCGTAACCAGCACTGTACCTGCACAGACTAAAAACCAAGATTTTCAGCTTCTATAAGGCTGTCACAAAACAGCCACCCACAGGAGCCTCACTTTCAGATACCAGCTGTCCCTGTTGTTTTCTGCTGTATCAGCTGGGTACCCTCCTCTCACTGTTTCTACAGAAGCACAGATGTTTTAATTTGAACTCAACACAGATGTTGGTGCAAAAGCAAAACCAGGCCCAGCAGCTTTAACTCATCTATTTCTTTTACCTACATACTTCAATTGACAAATGTTATATCAGATACGTCATAAAACCAGAACAAACAACATAGAGAGGTAAATGCTTATTAACAGTTTCCCCTGCACAGAAGGGCTTAAGGGATTTAAAAACAAGCAACTTGTACAGCAAGGCAGGATGATTAGATTGGATAGGTGAGGGCAGCAGCTGAGACAGCAACACACGTGCTCAGCTGCCTCTCATTCTGCCACTCTTCTGCATGTTCTGGAGCCTCAATCATGCACCTACAGAAAGGGACATGGTCCCACTACAGCTCACAGAGTACCACTGCAAGGACTCTAATACCTTACACAGAATGACAGGAGACACACAGGTACCAGTCATCCACACTCAAACTTTCAGTAACATAAATCTTTATAGAATAAACTCTGCCTTTGAAGCAATTACTATATGGCAGTTTGCTCTGTGGTAGGTCTCCGACACCAAGCGTTCAACCAAATTAGGGAATGCCTGAAATACAAGCAAAGCCAGATGTACGTGAAGTAAAAAAACACACATGCACGCTGCCTATGAGGCACCCTGAGACTGTTAAAAACCATCACCAGCTTCCAGCATCCTTACTCATCACAGAATAGCAAGAGTTCTCCAGGAACCCCCGGACTGAACAGTGACAAGGTACTCTACAACGTAGGCAAACCCGACTTTGTGAGAACCGATTACAGTCAGCTCTGCTTACAGGCAACTCTGATATGCTCATTTGTATGATATGATATGATATGATATGATCAATTCTATGATATGCTCATTTCTATTTCATTCTATGCTCATTTCAACTCTGTCAAGGTCTGATGCTATGCAATATCTAACATATTCACACTCCAGCAGAATTAGGTGATAAATCCTAGCAGAATTAGTTGATATGACATCTCTTAATACCACGTCCTTAACAAAAAATCACAGAAACGTACCTGCTTTCACGTAACAAATTTAAGAGATCGTCTCTGAAAGTATCTCTATTCTTCTCCAAGATCCCCCTGACATCATACTGGACCTAGAAGGAAACAGAGCTGGTTCAAACAACAAGCCAAGCAGTCAGGCACCTCTCACAAGAGCAGTACTGCAAGAAGTGCTGAGGAAACAGAGCTCTTTAGTTAATTTTGAGTGGCCTCGGGGTAAAATTAAGCTAATGAAAATTCTGCTTGGAATAATTTCAGCAAATAAAGAAATTACCTCCCCAGCGTAGTGCTTCACTCCGAAGTTGTGAACGGCAACTCTCGGTTTTACATAAAAAGGATTGTTCTAAATGGAGGAGGAGAAAAAAGAGAAAAATATTTGGGGGTTGGGGGTGTCAGGGAATGGAATGATACAAAGGTTCACATTCTCCTCTCAACCCATACTAAACAAACCATTGTCTTCCAGTAAACTCCCCAGAAGATTAGTGCTCCAAAAGCAAACAAGCAACTTACAATGATAATAGGATTTGTTAGTCTGGGTTGCTTCAAGTGCAGCAATAACAGATTTATAGTATATAAAAAGGCATTGTACTAAACCTGAACCCATCTGGCAGAACCATCTATTAAAGGCACTTTGAAAGAGAAGACTATGGCTTAAACTGGCAGTTATGAAAATTGGTGGATATGCTTGCATCCTAGAAATTCTCAGAAATAATTCTAGGATCCCAAATAAAGCTAACACTAATCTGCAGAGAGGAAACAGCAATCTTTCAGTAAATGACATCAAGATGAATGCCTCATTAAATCAAGGGAAATTGAGGATCTACATAGTCTGAGCTACTGCAGGTTGACAGACCTCTAATTAAGAGTAGAATTTGACTTATTTACCATGACCAAAACCTTTAACTGCATAGTAACAAGGATATGTTCTTTAGGTAACTTCAGGCAACTCAGTCTTGACAGCAAATTACATGGATTTCAAAGGAAGAAGAATCATATCCGAAAAAGCCTCTAAAACTATGCACCCATATATTTGAACCATGAATTTCTACAGAAGCAGAGATCCTCCATAAGTTGCCGAGAAAACATCAGTGAAACATCACATACAGCATGCTGGGCGTTCAACTTCTCCAGTAAGGTAGAGTCAGTAGCTTGAGGAAAATGGCTCTCCTCATTGATAAGTGCCAGCAGTCCCAGTTTCTAGAACAGCAAGAAGATGCACAAGATGAATTAGTGCACAGATGGACATAGATGTTATCCCCAGTTTGGAAAAATCACAAGTTGCTGTGTGCAGAGAGGTGCAAAAACACCCATACACAACTGAAACCCCACTCTCATAGATGACTGCAATCCTATTTTTATGGCAACACTCCTTTTGAAATATAGAGCATATGATCCATGGTCAAAATAAAGAAAAACAACCTACTGGAAGAATTAATAGTTCTCCTGATGTAGGTAGTTTTTAGATGCATACAATGACAATGCCCCAGAATGTATTTCAGCCTCCAAGATTTCCAGGGATCAGGAGTCTGAGGAGTTTGTGTAAAGAAGCCTTTCCAAAAGTTTTCTTCCGTTAAATTATCTACTTAGTTGTTGAACCAATACAAACTTTTAGCACCCACAGTGCCCAAGGGCAGAGCAAAATACACAGTTTAACTACACGCTGTGTGAAACCCAACCTCCCCTTGCTTTGCATATGCCTCTGTGTAATTTCCTTTGATGTTCCCTACTTTTCATACTATAAGGGGTGGTAAACAAAGCAAGATACCCTGCAGCTAATTAATGTGTCCAGCAAGCTTCAGGTTGATACGGCCTCTCAGGAAAACATGGATCTCCAGGAGCACCTTTTAATAAGCCCCTTCCCATGGGCTCAGAGCAGCTCCTGACAAACCACACCGCCCTGACTGCAGTCACGTCCTGCCACCTGGATCCCCTGCCTACTGCCGTTCGTTTCTGTGGCCATCTGAACTCTTGCAGCCACACACCCTGCTATGGAGATAAACACGCAGCTCACCTGTACTGGTGGCAGAAGTGAACATGGATCAAATGATTCTTTTTAATCATGCGCAAATATTGCTTTTGTATAAAATCACACATGGAAAAAATTTGCAAAAATACATAGAGTGAGTTTACAATATAATCCATAATATAGACATACGTGAAAATGATCTGATTAAAAGTTTGCTATTTAAACATGCAAGATCCACCACTCTCTTCACTTGTTCTTTGTGTTGGCAAGTGTTTCAAGGACAGATTACCTTAGAACAAAAACTAAAAATAGGTAACATCACATTATTACCTTTTCAATAAGATCCAAGCACTCGCCATTGTCTGTCCAATCAATATCCTCCCAAATTAGTCCTTCCCTAAGAAAAATAAAGAGGGCCTTTTTATTGACAAATATGATGAAATAATTTTAATTATAAAAATAGGAGGACGTGGTGTATTTATCTTGCAAATGACAGTAAAATCAGCTTGCTTTTAAAAAATACACAGCTCCAGACAGAGATTTTCAAAGGAAGCTGCAAATCGAGATTTCAAGCCAATGTTGATAGTCAAAATTCTTTCAAATTTCTTCCCTGTCTCTTACCTGCTGTATTCCAGTTGCTCCAAGGAAAAGATGTGCTTGTTGAAATACTCCTGAAGCTTTTCATTTGCATAGTTAATATTGAACTGCTCAAAACGGTTTACCTAAAGAGACAAGAAATTTTCAAAAATGCATACAGTTTTGTGTGTATTTTACTTTGCAAACAAGGGACTGGTTTAAGTAAGTCATGTTTAATAATCAACTTCCAGAAAAGAGGACAAAGATACGTAGAAAAAATACAGCATAAATTTAAACAAGCTTCTGAAACCTACCTCAAAGTTTTCAAATCCAAATATGTCCAAAATTCCAATAGATTTGAAGTCTTCCTTGCTCCTGATTCTGCTATTGATTTTCTTAATGACCCAAGCAAAACACTGAGAATAAAGTGCCATAGCCATCGAATCTCTGCTGTCTATTGCCTGTGTTAAAAAAGGAACGCATGACACATCAGTCACCTCTGTGACTGAGAAGTGATCAGACCTTCCTGGTCAGTGTCCTTAGCACACCAAGAAAAGTATAATGCAGGCAGATTCCTATTCCTATGTAGCTCGACATTGCAATTGCATTAACACTTACAAGGTATCATGATCTGAGTTTAACAGTTTAAGTTAAAACAGATGTATACCTATGTGGCTTTAAAATTACATCTTAAGGCTAAAGCATTCAAAAATCTAGAAAATTATAAACTTAAGTTTTGGAAGAAGGAAAGAGAAGGGTAGGAAATAATACCTTAATTTACCCTTTTCTAGAGGTAAGCATAATATTATGCATACCTATTTCTAATCCCATTCTTGTAAATGAGAAAAATATTTCTCCAGAAAATTTCAAAACCACCCACCTGACCCAAGTGTCGATAGTGTAAAATATCAGCCTAGATGATTAGAATTTGAAAAAAATGGTAAGCAATCAGGCTTAATAAGGATAACAAGAGCCAAGCTCCCAGCCCTGGTCAGAATGACAGGATGTGATCTATAGAGATGACACCCTTCCCAAAAAATTCTATGTAGAACTTTTGATTACAACTCCAATGCATGAGCTAAGCTCCTGTCCCTGAGTGCCTAGTGATTTCTCTGGACTTGAAGATTGAGACATATCTTTCACAGACCCTAAAAACATGACAAAACTGAGATGCCTTTACCTGCTGTATACTAAGAGGTGTTAGGATTTCTTCTCCCCTGAGTATCATTGACCTCTGTGTCAGTGCTTCAGTCAGCTGTGTGGAGTCTAACCCTAGTAATTCAGCAGACCTACCCAGAGCTGCCAAAAGAGAAAGACAAATATAAATATGTCCTTAAATGTATAAGGTTATGAAACCAATTAGTTTTTTTACTACTATTATTACTACTGCCACCATTTAAGATGCTTCCAAAATGACAGGGATTAGAGACAAAAACACAACTAGAAACTCCAGGATATTGTTTTGCTGTTCATGAAAAGGCATAAATATGTACAACTGAAGGGAGTTAACAGTAGAAATTCACCACAAGTAAGTCACAAATATTTATTTACATCTTAATGTTATACCTCAAGGATTCAAACAATTTACTGCTTACATTAACACATTTTTCCTGATACAAACAGTAATTGACTCTTTGTCCACATGAATGCTTTTCAACTTCCCTCAGGATGATGAGGATAAATCAATGCAATTTCTTTCTTACACACATACTTTAGTTTTCAATTTTGCTATAGCATGGTATATAAGCAGTATGTAATGCTACTCTCTATTGCCATACTTGAACAAACATTTAAAATGCTCACAGTTTAAACTTTAGACACACCAGCACATACTTTCGGATTTGTAATTGAAGTATTGAAAGCTCTAATAAAAGATACCTTTGGTGGAGATCTTTTTAAGGAAATGTATTTGAGCACTTATGTTTTATCAACTTGAAAATATTTCAAGAAGGAATTAGATTCAAATGGAATTTCATTACTATTAATGGAATAAATATGTGCCCAAGGTCTTCCATAACTAACATATAGCACCCAGCAGCAGACTAACTTTCCTCATTTGTCAAACCCCACCCCCCAAAAATAACATTTTAATCAACATTTAAAGACGTTAAAAAGCAGTAAGACCCTTTCACTGCTTGTCCTTATTATGTTCAGATATACTAGCAATGACTGTGACTTGCACAGCCTCAAGAAACATTTGGATGCACAGCCTTCTCACCTGTTTTAAAGGACACCTGTGCCCCACCAGCAGTGATGAACTCAACATTTCCCAGATGCAAAATGCCAGCCAACAGCCTCAAAACTTCTCGTACCTCCTCCTTGCTGAATTGCATCACTTCCATTGCAGTCTGGAATGACATGTGAGCTTCTTCAATAACATGCACACAGACTCAAAAATGGGAGGCCTTAGAAAAGCAAGTCAGGACTAACAGAGGGCTGGCTGGAGTCCATTCCTTTGGTTTCATCCCAAACTGAATACACTGTAAGGCATCACTTGAACATCTTGAAACATGTAAGTATCTCTGCTTTTAAGACATCTCATTTTGATGCTGTAATGATGTAATTTGCTTTCAAATTCATCACTAAAATTGTTTAAATATTGGAATGACCTACTGAATTGTGCATCAGACAGAATTACTTTAATTTGAATTATTAATTGATAACCTCTTGTGTGCTTTTACCAAATTGTGCCAATTAGCCTTGTAGGTAACAAGGCATAGGGGAGGAAACACAGCAATATGTAAGATTTGCTCATGTATGTGCCCAAACATGCATTTTACCAATGTGGTCTGACAACTCCCAATAAAACTGAGCAAGAAAGGAATCTATACGAAAAGTGTCGAATTTGTGAATAAACAATATGGCAATGATCAAGGCTCAACTACGTAAATGAGCAAATTGCAAAATATTAGAAGAAACACTAAAACAAGAGGAACACATGTCTTCTTTCACATAGATGGGGTATGTAATTGTATGCCTCCTGAAATGACCAGAATTTCCCAAACCTGGGTCTAACACAAGTCTGTCTGAGACCAGATCAGTTTTATACTCCCATAGTCAAACATGTTATAGTCACTGCAGGCGTCTGACAGATGACACATGACACATTTTATCTTCCATAAATCATCCATTACAAATGGAAAAGCCTCAGACTCATGCCACAGTTCAAAGCAGGGTAGGGATAATGTTCGAAGGTTTACTTTGTAAAGAAGACCTTTCACAACAGAAAAGCAGCAGCACTAGGAGTTCATCTCCACAGTCACTGTGCAGCTCGTCCCTGTCTCCTACAAAAAAGTTTCCCTTAAGTAACATTTCCATGACTTAAACTGCAATAAAAATAGGCAAAGGAGATGACTATAATAGGAAAAGACAGGTGAGGGTGAACTGTGGGGGTTTCTGCACACCTCCTGTTCTGGGAATGCAGCCTGGCAGCCTCAGCCCCTGCTCCCAGCCTGCCCACGCTGCGGGCAGCAGGCAAACATCACCTGCCCAACTGATTTCATGCTCTGCCTACCCTGGGATGATTAGCACAAATTAAATGTCATGCTAATCAACTTTAGCACGTGACAACAATATAGATAAGTTACAAACTCTTCCAACACACCCTTCCGCCATACAAAATGATGGCTTTTTACACTAAAAAAACCTGCTGCATCCATTGCACACTAATTTGTCAATTTGGCAAAGAGGTTAACATGGCTAAGCCAAAAAAGTTTGGTGAAGGGCATAAAACAAAATGTTAAGTCTGATTTTTAAAATCTAATGTGCATCACCTTGGTGCTACAGTATGCAATTAGCATGGTCAGTACAGACTAATTGCTGTGGGTATAAGATATAAAGACATTCGTAGAGATTCCATCAGGACCTGGTTTCGAATCTGTGTTTATGTTTTCTTCTATTCTATTGTGTCACTCCATACAACTGGATTTTGCAGCTGCAACTTAACAGAGTCACAGGTGCTTCATTCCCTGTGTGTTGCACTGCACTGCACTGCAGACTCCACCCAGTAGATGGTACATGAGTTGGGCAAAGCTTTAGGACTGAAAAACAGTGAAATATCTATCTATCTATCTATCTATCAATCATCTATCTATCTATCTATAATATAAAACAATATAGGGAAGGGTAAAGGCATGTAAAAGCCTTATAGTGAATCCCAACAGATATTCTTTTAATTTCAAAATGTAATAATTTTGCTAAATTAAAGCACACTTTGAAATGACAGAAAAATGAAATACTGGAGGGAAGGTAAAAGCATGTTCCAAAGGACAGTGAAGCACTCTGAGAAAATATAAATCCCTGCAAGATTAGTGCCTCAATGAGAAAGTTGCATATTCAGGAAAGCACAAAAAGGCTTTGTCCCATTCTCTGTCAATAGGCCCTGGCACCTTGAATTTCCAATGCTTTTAAGCAAAAGAACTAGAAAAACAACTCACAATGACTTCCTTGAAAGAATCTTTGTCACTGATTGTCTTATCCACTATACATCCAGACTGATTCAGGTAGTGGTAGTTCTCCGGTACAGATAAGTAAAAAGCATCTAATGAGGAGAGAAAAGAGAGTGAATAAAAAGAAATGCCAAAACAAAAGCACTCCACAAATTACTATGTCAGAGTTAAACAGTTTACAATTCACATGCTCAGAAATGATGATGATGCACAAGACAAAGCTTTATATTAAAATATGATGGGGGGCTATTTTCCTGAGTTTTGTTTTATTTAGCTGCATAATGCAGTTAACTTTTTAGTATGCAAAGACAGTAAGCATAGGGGAGATGCTGGAACAGCTTTAGGCAATTTTGCACATATACACATGTCATTTCTTTTGTTCAGTGGATTTATTCTTTATGAGAGAGGATTAGAGGAACCAGAATTATTTATCTGTGTTGCTGTGGAGTTATTTACTAACAGCAAAAATATTCAGTTTGAACAGAATGAGGCATGTTTGTCCCCGAGTAATTTTCTCAAGCCTACAGCAGAAGCTGGGAGAAAAACCATCAGCAGCTCAGTGACATTCTTCAACTAAGCAGGTTGCTTTATCAAGTTGAGCTCAAATTCACACTCACTGAATCTCAGCTGAATAAATAACCTATTTCTCTGGTTGAGTTAGTTGGTTTCTGCAGTTACAAACTCCAAAGCTGTCACCACAGCTGACTTCTTGGAGAAAGCCACTACAGTTGTGTGACTTGTGTTTTGCCACTCACCTTTCTCTCTCTCTTCTATCCCTGCCAGCAGAGCATAGAATATATGATAATTTCTTTCCCCGGGGTTTTGTCTTACTACACGATTCTGTCAAAGTAAAAAACAGTGATCATTTTTAAGGACAAATTTTTTATCCACAGTTTCAGAGAAAATATTAAATCAAACACAATCAACTAAGCAAAAGCAAACATCAACTTACTTTTTCCAATAAATCTAGAGCCAGGAAGAAAAGCTTTAGTCAAGGAATAAAGTAAAATGCAATTAATGCAGAAGCCATTCATAATCTTCCTTCTTTCATTTGAGACAATAGGAAGAGCATCACAGTCTTTTCTTACAACACGCTAGATATGTTTCATACAACATGCCCACAACAAGATAAATAAAGTAGCAATGATAATAATATTAACAGTTGTAATATCAATGTATTAACACCTTCTTGACTCTTCCATTTCATCAGAACTGGACTTGTGACATTTTGCATGTAGAATGACATCTGCTTCCTTTGCTTTTTCTTTCCCCTAAACAACTTTAAATTTCTCCCAGTGCAAAACCAGCTTATGTTTAAAACAGTAGGTAGGATCCCCTTGCAATATTCCTCATCCCCACACCTCTGGTGTAGCTGCTCACAGTCTGATTTCGCCAAATGCAGGGCAAATCTGTGGATTTAACCCATCCAGACTCATGCTGCAGAAATTCAGCAGCTCTGCTCTTTCAAGTACTTCTCCAGAGAAGTAAGCAGCTTACCTTTGGATATAATAAATAAGGGAAATGGCTGACGACTGAGGCTATCCCCAAGAATTCAGGCTGTTTTAGATCACTGTGTAGGAAGAGGCATGTGAGCCCTGCCGCGCTGGCAGTAGCAACGCAAAATGGTGGTCCTCCAAGAGTACATACACCCCACACTGCCACAAATGGATGTGTGCATGTGTGAATCTGCTGCTGCTGCTTCCCTTTCCCACCTAGACTAGCTGAATTTAACCGTGATGAGGTGAAAGGGCAGACAAAGGCAAGCCAGTTCTCTCAGTCCTCCACCAAGGAGGTACATGGGGGATGCCTGCAAACAGGGGTCAAATCACCAAATGAGGATACAATCTATAATTCTTCCTCCCTGAATGTTTCCTTTCTGACAGATGTTCAGCTGAATAAACTTCCCAAAGCGACTTGAGTTGTTGTTGTAAACAGTCTTCGCATTGCCAAAAGCTTCCATAATTGGACTGTGAAAACAGAGAATGACAGGAGTGTTAACATGTGACCAGCATGCCAACAATTTCACATGGGACTGGTGAAAGGAACAGCACTCTGGCAAGCTCCCTTCTAACACTCCTCTCAGCCATAGCCTACATCCTCTGCAGTACGCTCCATTTATTAGCAATGGGCATTTCAATTTCCTATCAAAAGATGCAAGTATTCACACAAGAAGATTAATCATACCAAACTACTCTGCAGCTCCGGAATAGTAACTGCTACTTACTACTTCTTTTGAAATTGCAATTCTCCCTGCAGTACTCAAATGACAGAAATAAGAAATCTCAGCACATGCAAATTGCTAGACAGATGTAAGGAAATAGTCCTTGTCCTAAGGCAATTAAAAAAAATTTAATTACACCAAGATACAGCATGTATAACAGAGATAAAGGAAGATAAACAAAAGTAATAGCATCTCAAATTGTCTTGTTTTTAATAGCTTAGAATCCTGTATTATTTCATGCGAACACAGAGAATTTTTTTTTGCTTTTGTAGATTGTGTCCAATTTATCTGATGCATTTACTCATCTGTTTTATCAGTTCTCCTTACCCTCCCTTTCCTCAGCACGCTATTACCACTTGAGGACTTTATACTCACCATGTTGTATCTTGTTCTACCTTATCCTCAGGCTACACAAACTGAACCAATGGTTTCTTCCTCCCATCACCCATTTCCTTTATTCTTTCTATCTCAAATTCAGCCCCAAACAAAAATTAAAGCTACCATTAAAGCTTCATTAATTTCAAAACTCTGCATATTTTTGCTTTATTAAGATATGCGACTGTGCTCACAACTACCTAGAGTAGCCAGGTAATTTTATTTAATGGAGTATTTCCCCATCTCCAGTATTAATTTTATTGTTCAATAAAGAGACATGCATATTTAATTACATTGCAAGATCTTATTTCAATGTCAAGGCTTCTGTCTTCTGGAAAAAATACCCACGTATTGAAAGATCTAGTACCTGCTCTCAAGAATAGCTTGCTCCACACAGGACGTCTTCTCTCTGCAGGACAGCTCCAGCGAATGTTGGCTCATTGCAGACAAGAACTTGAGAATCAGCTTAGTGCTTTCTGTCTTACCAGCACCACTTTCACCACTGAAAGAAGAGGAGAAAATTGTTTGCACAGTTCCAGTGGCCAGTGAAGAAGCTCCCTGTCTGGCCAGCCCTCCAAACTCTACATTACTGGAGGTCAGGAAGACTGGGGTGATTAGAAGTGATAGTCTGAGGGAAGTAAAATACCTCCTTAAGCTTCCTGAATATGACATCTAAGGCAAAAACAAAGCTGTCTTTAGACTTCATACCACTGCTCAGTCAGCACTTCAAGGCACTGACTGCATATGTACACACACCCATGAGGCAACAAAGAGATCTCTGAATACAAACAATTATCGAACACTTCCCACTATCACATTAAAACAAAGTTACAACAAAGGCACTGCAATAGTTAGGCATAAAGACCAGACTGAATTAAACTGGGAAAGTTTGGAATTACATAGCATCAATCTAGCTAATCAAGGAGCCCTGCTGTGAGAAGGAGGAAGTTAGAAACCCTAGTGCATATTCTAACACATAAAGGCTACCAGTATAATTAATGCTGATATTCTTAGTGAGCTACATATTCTTTAAACAAACTTTTTATATACCTATTCAAACAAACCAGATTCACATGAGTGCAAAATATCAACAATTTTCACCTCTTACCACCATATATATATCTCATCTTCACCCACAAGAGAACAAAGCTATTTGATAATGCTAAATTGACATTTTTTAAACCAACTATTAATAAGTAACCTTGCTGATATAAACAGAAGGCAATATACTCAGTTTCTCTTCAAAACCAGCACTCCAAAAAGGGAAAGTATAAATTTGTCTCCTTTCCCCCACATCATTTCCCTTCATTTATATAGACTAAAAACAGTGTGAGCCATTAAGAAATATAACTTGCAGGTATAGTTTGTCTAGTTTGCTTGCTTTTGATCTGAAGTCATAGCATTACATCCTAAACTGCTGCCTAATTTCTAATTTTCCTAATTCTTAATTAAGCTGTACCTAATTCCAGCTTACTTCCAAAGAGAGGGGTTACATTTTGGTCTTACCCCACCTTATTCATTTGCAGCAAGCAGGAATTTTGTCACTGACTTTAATGGAGCACTACTGGGCATGTGAAGTAAGCTTAGATAATTTGACAGACTTCTGTTGTGCCATTGCTGAGTGGTGACCCCAGGAATTAGAGATTACAGCAAAGTATACTGATGCTTTCTAGTAAAAAGCAAGAAAACAGCATGGCATTTTTCTGCAAATGAATGCCAACAATTTTTAAAAAATCAGCAAAGAGACATTCAGAAAACATAATGAGATACAGAGTTTTAGCCGAGATTTAAGTGTTTCCCAAGAAGAATCAGTCTTTAAAATGTTGCATAAAACTTCATGCCTGCTGGTATGTTCCAGCAACTGTGATTCGTCCATCATGAAAATTCTGTAGCATTTTTAATGTAATTTTACCCTGGATATCTGGCCTTTTTGGTATTTCTTCCCTTTCTCTTTGCAGGCCCTCACTTATTCATGCTCTTCTGCCAACGAAGCAAATATTTAATATTGCTCTATTTAATATTCACTCCTCGTAAAAAGCATTTCTTCTAGTAGTTTTGGAAGAGCTCCACAAACCTTTGCATTACCCCTGTCCAGTGTAATGAATCCTCAAGTTGTACGTACCTCTTCCTGCCTAAATTTTCTCCCTCTGAACCATGTGTATAGCTGCACGGCAGGGATAGGGTGCCAAGGGGGACATCACCTCTTTCACTGACACCATCCTTCCTCTGCCCCCACTCACTGTCCCTTGCGACAGAAGCTGAAAGATACCCCACTGTAACTGAGAGCCAGACTACAAGTGAGATATTCAAAGCCAATGGAACAATATCTACAGCATCCAACTCTGGTACAGTTGGTATTATGCACAATTACATGCTCTTGATTTTTTCTTAGAGCAGGAGAGGCTCAAAACTGGTTCAGGCTGAACCTACCTGCCCAGTGTCCTATCCCTGACAGTTGCCAAATGAGATGCCCAGGGAAGACATGATACTTCCCTTCTGTTATTCTAGCTTCCAGTTATTTGCTGTTCAGAGGGTTCTTGATCTAACCCTGGTTTCTATGTGTCTTGTAACACTCAATGGATTTATTTTCCATGAGTTTCTAGACGCAGTCCCTTAAAAAGCACATGAAGGTGTCTTGTTTCAGATCCACCTTCTATTAAGCTTCATTTGAAGCCCTTTAAGTTCTCATATTAGAAGGAAAAACCAACAGCTCATCCCAGCACTGTCTCTGAAATGCCTGACTTGATGGATAGCCCCAACAAACTCAAGTTGCCTATCTTCATCAGCCTTTCCCACATACAGAGCCATGTTATACTTTCGATTGCTTTTTTTTTTGTTTTCCTCTGAACTACCTCCAGTTCCACGAAGTCTGGATCTATCCAGGGAAAGGATTTACCCAATGTTCTCTACTCATTTAATAGTAACTACTCCATCCTATTTAGTTTCGCAATTACTACTGAGCACTGAGTGGGTGGGCTCCTGAAGCCCTCTGGCAGGACAGTAAGACCTCATCACTGTGTGGTGTTGCTAAGCTCAGGACCCATAATTTTATGTATATCAAGTTGGCTCTACATTTTTTCTTTACAAAACACTTTACAAAATAGGTGGGTTTTATTATGAAATTAAAATCAAGAACAAGTATGCTAAACTTTAAACTTGTTTACTCAACCTACAGTACATACACTAGCACCAGGGTAAGTGGGATCAATCTTTCAGAGACCTTAGAAAGCTCACACCTACAAGAAGCTGCCAAGGTCAGTAAAAGGGTGAATTTTTTAGTGCAACCTTTCCAGCAGCCTTTCCACCCCATGAGTTTAAGTGCCCAGCTTGTTCCACATCACTGCCCTCAGTATTGTGAACATATTAAGTCTGACAGCAACCCAGAAGGCGCCCACTTAGAACTTTAGACTTTCTCTGTGACACGTTCTACACAGGGCATTGTGCTAAGGGCACTGCAGCCTGGACTCCCGACTGCCGCAGTGGAAACAGGGGTCACTGGAAGAGACTCCTCATTCTGAAGGGCATAACGCTACTCTAAATCACTTCTCTGTTCTGTTTACTGCCTTTAAAACCCCAAGACAGATACACCCAGACAAAACAGGCCCCTTCGGCAAATATAGTTTGTCAAATGCACATCTGAGTTTTGCTGTGTCAGTCTCATAAGAACATCTTCACATCCCAAGTCTGGGCCCCCACATAAGGAGTTTGGTTCACACTGATTTTCAAGCTGAACAGCAACAAAAACTGTGAGGCCATCAGATGCAAGAGAGAGAATAAACTGCTGTCAGGCTGTGATTTCCCACTCACAGCACTGACTTGAATGTTATTCAGCTTGAATGTTGCTGTTTTTTTCAACCACTTTACACTTCTTTTTGAGCGCTCTGGAGTGGATCAACTCCTATTATATCTGAAAGAAGTGCACGTGTTTGCTTCTGCATAGACTAGATCACCTTAAATAGAGCAGCAAAAAAAACAAATCACCCAAAAAAGTTACCTTGCTATTCTTATAATAAAACGGTGGAGGTTTGAACTTGGTCCCAACTTGTAAACATCAGCTAATCAAGGGGGAACTCAGTCCCTTCCCTACATCAGGACAAGCTGTTTGGCTGTTGCTTGAGTAAGATGGACTCCCTTAATTTTCCTGCTGAGGCACCCAGTTGAAAAATCAGATGTTATTTCTTTTTTTTAACATGGTGGGCTTTTTTTCCCCCCTGTTTTAAATGAAATTACACCCCACAGTACGGTTCAGACAAACACAAAACTGAGCATTCATTGATGTGGATGTTTTTGTGTTTTACAAGAAAACCTTACTTCAATAGCCAGATAAACATTTTTTAGCCTGGGAGAGTCAAAATACCATTTCACAACCGTGTATATATTCTCATGCACCAGTTGTATACAGCTTCTTCAGTGTGCTATTTTGTTGACATTTTAAGCTGCTAAGTCATTTCTATGCAGCATTAGCATGAATTAAAGGGCCTGTGTTACACAGACCAATAATTAAGCTTCTCTGGGTGACTCCATTTAATACAATCTCTTCTGCATTTCCTTCCTTTTCACCTCTGGTCTGGGTGGTTATACTGGAAAAATGGTCTCACGTTTATATTATATTTCCAGTCTTTATGATGACAGTTTTTAATTCAAGTTCTAGCCTTAACCCTCTCATCCTCCCCCAGCCAGACAAATATCCCAATATCAATATTTCAAAACACTAGAAGCTTTTTCATAGGTTTTTGAACTCAATGCCTGAAGAAAGCAGCTCCAAACCAAAGCTGAGCTAATTCCGAGTGCCAGCAGGGGGCACTTCAAGTCCAGAGGATCATAAGAAAGCGTTCCAAGCACCTTCCCTTGCGGGGGTGTTATAACTTGCTACTGAGTGCTTAGATCCCAAGGTCAGGAGCAGGTGAAACTGCCACTCAGAACTACATGAGTAATCTACACTAGCACTCTCTTTAGCTATTGTGTTTTTGTGATGCAACATTTTCTTCTTTAACATCTCTTACATTAAATACAAGACCAGAATATTTGTCAGAAGTCAAACACTAAAGAGCTCCTCTTGACCATTTTTTTCAAATGCCCGTAGTAACCAAAAAAGTTACAGTGACAGTGACTTGTTGCAACATCTAATGCTAAGCCAGCAGAGATGCAGGAATGACCAGGATGCTGAATTTGCCAAGCACACTGTTACACCTTCACTTCCTAAGCCCTAAACTAGGTATATGACCACAAGGACTTTCCTAAATCTCATGAGGGCCACAGAAAACCTTCAGTAATTTTAAAAAATCCTGCTCTGAGTCCTTCAAAGATACAGCAGATAATACTGTTTTATGGAAGTAGAGTTGACTTTTTATTTGAATTGCACATTCCCTCAATTTCTGCAGAAACAAGTTATCCTTATAAGGTTGTACTGTGGCACTTGTCTGAAACACTGAACTTATTCAAGTCATTGTTTTAATCACAGTAAATAATTTTCAAAGGGACTGCTAATGCAAAACTTCTCCATATTATGGCTTATCTGTATCAAAGCATATGGTTTACAGAGTGGAGACTGCCGGAGACTCCTCTGGAGCATCAGAGACTTCTGCATATGTCCATTTTAGGACATAACCTGCTTTTCTCTTGTCAGCTTGTGGGGAACTGGAATAAAAGGTAAAATACTTAGGCCAGTACAGAATAACAAAAGTACCCAAAGCCACCAGAAATTATTTTGGCTCCCTAAATTTGGGTATATGGACTGTTCACAAGCAATGCTACCTGGAAATAAAACATAAAATCATAACTCCAGAATAGCTATTTTCACACAATAAAGATTTCTGTGCATTACATTTTTTCTTGGACTGTCACTTGGACTCAGCTTTATATGTACAGGACTATGTATTAAATAATAAAAGGGAAAAATACAGTTAAAGAAAGCTGAAAAAACACACTCAGCACCCCTTTCCTGCTTTGTGCCACTGCCAGGCAGAATCTGCCTAGTGGAGAGGGCAGGTGGGCACTGCAACCTGAGAGCCTGCAGAAAGCTGGAACCAGGCTTGGCTGTGTTGCATCTGATCCAAATTTCTAACAGACTGGGTGTTGAGCCTCATGCACCAAATCCCCCTCTTATCCAGGAAGACTTGTACCCTGGCCTGTTATCTCAAATGTCAGTAGAAACTGCCTATTGCAAAAGGTGCTGCTCTCACTCTGCCTTATCCCTTCTCTGTCCCACTGACTGCCCCCTGCTGCAGTTCCACGGCTGTCGCAAGGGCTCCTGTGAAGGTCAGGAGACAGCCAAAATCGTGTCAGCTTGCGTCTGAAGAGCTCTACAAACTTAACTTTGTGCTGCAGGAAGGTGAGAGTGAATGGGCTTAATCACAAAAGAACTGTGAAGGCAAGAGAGGAAAGGGAGGGGAAATATGCACTCCCTCACCCCTCTGATCATCACCCCCTGCCCAGAGTCCGGTGGCTGGTGCCACGCTGCCATCGCCACTGAGCTGCTCCTCCTGATCCGGCACTTCCCTGCCTGTGTGTGAGCCAACGCAGCTGAGCTGGCAGGCCAGGGAATGGGAAAAGAGTTGGCTGCATTTTCAGCTCTTCTGGAGCCAGGAGGAAGGAGGGGCTGAAAGCAGGGAGAAGCTATTGAAATGCCAACTTGCTCCCACCATATACTCGGTAGCAGTGAGATTCTGAATACCAGTGACACAGTGGATCAAACAGGAAGCTATTAAATCACCATTAAATTAAAGCACAACAAGATTAGGCAGGGAAGATTAATCAGGCAGAATTAAGTGGCTGAAATGGTGGTTTTCTCTTTTGCTATTTTTATTCTCTGCTTTTCTCAAGAGTGGTGGGTTATTTTTTCTTTTTCTCTCCATACAGGAATCAGGGTCTAGTGGTGACAAACTTCTGAGCTGTACAGGGATGAATTCTTTTGAAACTCTGCTGTTTTAAAAGCCTGAGTTCTTTTGGAGTTCTCCTCTCCACATGGTCCAAACCTATGCTTCCAAATCCCCTTTAGAAGGCTCACTGGTAGGGATAACCAGAGCAGCAGCAGCTGCCATTTACCTGATGAGGATACACTGGTTGTCATGGCGCTTCCAAAGGCAGCGGTAGCACTCGTTGGCCACAGCGAAGATGTGAGGTGCAATCTCTCCCATGTGGTGCTTGCTGTATCGCTCCACAGCCGTGCAGTCATACAGTCCTGGGATGCTCTTGTAGGGGTTCACAGAGGCAACTATCGAACCAATGTAGGTCTGCAAGCACAAAGCAACCCCCAGAGTTGTTATTAAACACGGGCTGAAACAGATTAACACTCTGCTCAAATGATCAACAACAGATCCACAACAAATACACGTTTGCAAAACCATAGCAATCCTTTGGATAAAGGTGAATAGTAATTTCCCCGATTTCCTCCTTTCAAAAAAACAACAGCTGGGCAAAAGTTGCTTCCACCTCTGTCATGTTCTCATGCTTACCCCACCTACAACAAAGAGCTCATTTGCTATATAAATCCCTGCCTTAATGCTGCTTACAGCTGCACAGTTAGGCCTCTGAGCACTGGTCTACAGCTGCTTCTCACATGTTCTTAGGGACTCACTGAACTTATAAAAACCTGACTGTGTCCCAAGTATTGGTGCGAAAGTCTGTATTTTCATGTAAGTCCTTCTCCACTACTAATTTTTAAAACTGAAGTATCAGACATTACGGTAGACACTAGCAATTATATAGTAGCAAGCTCCAAGAAACGCATGTGAACTGGCAGATACTCACAAAACACTGTGTTTCTGTAACTTAATTTACTACTTGTTTGATGCACAATGGCACCTGATAAGGCATTCATTGCAATCCCATTACAATTAGAGAACGCATCAGTTAAAACCACTCAGGTAGCAGCTTATGCCCATTCCCACTGCCTTACCTCATTAAGCTGTGGTAACCTGATCGTTTGCAACAGTCTGTTTGCAATGCTGTTCTTTCTCACTCACCCTCCAACAACTTCAATACATTTTTCTAATAAAATCACATTAAAATGAGGTAGGAGATAACATTAAGCCTGCTATCTCCAGAATTTCCAGTACATTTCTGTGGCACGTGAAATTAATTGATATATTGTATGGTGTGTGCAGTGCTACTGCTCTGATACTGATTTCATTTTGTTAAACACCCTTTCTGCGGTTGCAGGCAGGGAGCTGACACCTGGATTCAGCAGCCCTGCTCTGGACATGAGAAGAGCCAGGCTGCACAGCCTCCAGCCCTGTAACACAGCCCCGGTGTACACACAGATGCCTCATCAGCAGTCAACCCTCTTGTCGCCGACAGGAGCCAGCTGTGAAGCTGACAGCAGGACTGGCGCTCTCTTCATCTCCACAGCACCCTACCCAGAAAGGGATGGATGAGGCGAGCAGCATCTTGCACACCACAGAAATGCAGCCCCACGTGCTCCTCCTGCAGCTTCCCTCTTCTCTGTACAAGTCCCCACAACGGCACTCACTAAGACACAGGGACCACATTTTCCTTTCCTCTCCGTCAGCCTCTTCCACAGCATTTAGAGCCTGCAACTACCGGCCTCCCTCTTCTTCTCCTTAATTAACATGCAATTATCACTGTGTATCAGCTCTCTCCTTTCTCACTGTTGCCCTGCTGTTACACTCCCCATTATCCACCTGTTCACCCTCCATCAGGCCTGACACAAATTGCAGCTTTGAGCTTTTGGTAAGGGAACTACAGCGGTGTCCTTGAAGTTATGACAATTTTATTAGCTGTAAGGGGAATATCCTTTCTCAGTGTAATTCAAGTACCTTTAACAGAGCGGTGAACTTTCAATCTGTGTGTTTTATAACCCTCGCCATCCTGTGCAATAGCTTAGAAGATTTCATCTAGAGGAGAGATACCATTTCAACACAAGATCGTATCGCAGGGCAATTACAGCACTGAGACAACAGCTTAATTTCCCGGTATCAACCCCTCTTGGGTTCTTAAATAAGTAATAAGGAAGTCTCTGAAAACAAAATTCCTCTGTTTGATACATATTTCAGCACAGATTGCATAGGCAAAATTTCAAGCTTTTTTAAAATTATATTACTACAGTACAAGTATGACCAATAAAACAGACTGCTACAGATCTTTGTCTTTACCTTATTAAAGTCTGTCTGAGGTCTTTTGAAAAGAGTAACTTAAGGCACACCATCACAACTGCATGGCATGCCATGGCAAAGAAGCAAATAAAAAAATCCCCATGAAACATGATACCATCTAACTTTGTAACGAAGAAACTACTCTACAGCTTCAGTGCAAACATCTTCCTGTGGTAAAGCACTGTATCACCATGGGCTACACATAGCAATTTTTCTTGCTTTTCCTATTTTAAATAGTAAATATCAGAAGAGGCAACAACAGCCCACTTCTGCACACACACCTTTAACATGAGGCAGTCTTTCACATGGCTTAAGCTTAGCTTTTTAAAAATTATAGAAATGCTTCCAGAATATTAGTCAATGCTGAGAATAATATAAGTCCTTTTATTAAATGAAGTCAGCTGGTTACAGGTAGTGTATTTTGGCAATAACAGAAACCTGGTGAATAGCAGAAACAATACTGGTGAAAACAATTCCTAAATCACCTCATGGCATTATGCTTAGGACATGTCCTTAGGACTACTTAAAAAATACCCTCTCTATATATTTTTCTTTCAGCAGAAACGTGAAGAATCACAACCTCTACTGACACAGGTGCAACTTTGTGTTCCAGTCTTCT
>JAYRBT010000082.1:76779757-76794617 GCA_036023395.1 Myiotriccus ornatus | reverse complement strand
ACAGAACAAACTCAGGCCTTCAAAAAACAGGTTCCTCATCCCAAGGCAAGAGGACAAAAAAAGTATATTCTTCATACGCATAGTGCATCACATTTATCACCCACCAAGTGTCACAATCCAACACAGGCGTAGCCCCAACTAGGTATCTGGATGGACTAAGGAGAAGTGGAAGTTCCACCTTTACTCAAGGTAGTTCAGCAAGGTATCAGTTGGCTGAAGCAGCACTGTTATTAAAAACTATTCCAATAATTTTAAAAGTTCACAAATCTTCCAGAAGTCTCTGTCCAACCTGGCCTTGAACACTTCAAAGAACTGGGTATCCATAACTTCTCTAGGCAACCTGTTCCAGTGCCTCACCACCCTCACATACTAATATTTAATCTAAACATGCTCTTCTTCAGTTTGAAACTATTCCCCCTGTTCTGTCACTACCTGCTCCTGTAAAAAATACCTCTCTATCCTTCTTGTAGGCTCCTCCACTTACCCTCCCCTTGGGGACCCTGAGCAGCCACCCAACACAACCCCTTTCTTGTACGGCAGACCTTCCAGTTTTGCAAATCCAAGCACCTTAGCAGCAAGCTAAACCAGTGTTAAGAAACACAAAAAATGCAGGGCTGTTCAGCGGACATGTATTGTCTCCTGACCATTATTTCTGCACCAGGCACCATCACATGGCAAATTAAAGCTGTTAGTAGTCAGAAGCAGGGTCTCTAAATTACTATATTATGCTAACATCACAAGGCAGGTGACATTTCAGAAAAGGTATTTTCACATAAGAATGTCACTTTCACTTTACTTATTAAGAGAGTAATCTAAATTTTCTTTTTGTTCTTTGCAGTCTCTAATCCGATTCTGGCAGTCAATAATTACTTATTTTAATGAAAGCACTCCAAAACAGTTATTAATAGGAGAAATGCTCCTACATCTGCCAGAGCACTAGCAAGCACACATAGGAGTTCTGAAGATTTCCAATTTAAATAGTTTGGGATTTTTTTTTCAGGGAAATACTATTACAAGAAGTCCTATTACAAGCCTGACCCCATAAATCTATGGCAGTGAACAAGACAGTTCACTATTCCCTGTCATAAGACTGACTTGACACTTCAGACAGAACCACACACAAACTTGCGAGCTATTTTGGTAACAACTTGTTATCAGGTAACCACTAATGTATTTATTTAAACCAAAGAATAAATGGAAGTTGAATTACTCAGCCTGAGTTCCAATGCAGCAGTTTGATTACCATATTTTAGGTTGGGCTCTTTTTACACTTTCAAATTTTTACCGAAATTTGATATTGGTAATTCCTCTCCCAAAACACTTTAGCTCACAAGCCACAGACATTCCTGCTACCCTTTTTAGCACAAAAAGAGAAAACCAGATTGTTTCCTGATCCTCTACAAGGACCTGAAAAATTAAGTGTTCAAACCGTGTCTTCTTATTTAGACATTGAGTAAGGCAATGCCACCACAAGAATCAAAATGAAAGATGTACTTCAGAAAGGAAGAGATTTTTCATCAGTTCTTTGATTGGTTTTGAAATTTGATTGGGTCTTGAAATCATCCCAGAGTTCTTCAAACACTGGAAAACAACAAGGTTCAAGAGCTCACAGAGAGTGCTGATACCCACAGAAATACTACAGCAAAACTTAACACAGTTAGAGTAGTCCTGTCTAACATGAGAGAGTTTGGGTTTTTAAGAAAGACACAATCAGTTTACTTTAGTTTGATGCCAAACAAATCCAATAGTGTAAGAAGTTTTATGGATCAAAATACACTTTTTCAAGTAAGCTTAGAATTACAAGAAACCAGTTTGCAATGGATGAATGAAATACAGTTTGAAATGTCTTTCCTTCCTCTGTAGAAAAGGTTTTCAGACTGAAGAGGAAGAAGTAGAGTAAGAAATTTCCCCTTCAAATTTTTTTCAGATTCTCTATAAACAAAATGCAATTAAAAAGGAAAATACCCTAGTGTCATAAACCAAACATAATAAATATACCAGAGCCACCTTGCTCTTCATCTTTTCCCCTCCACAGATGCTTTTTAGAATTTTTGGGTATATCCTTTCAGGTTTGCTCCATATCCAGCAACCATTCACCTTCCACTTCTTCGCTTTTATGTCAAGACTTCTCCACAATAACTTTGTGAGGATCCTTCATGATTTCTGTGTTACCCAAGCTCGTTTTTCCCATGTGAGGTCATTAAATTTATCCCAGACTGCTTTTCTCATGACCTCCCTTCACCCTCTACATCAAGCTATTCCTCTGTACTTCCCAGATTGCTATCATGTGAGGACATCCCAGTCTTCCTTCTTTCATAAATAAATAAATGAAAAAGGGGAGGGGGGCGGGGAAGAACACACATTTCTTTCACGCTTTGCATATTTCATGCTACAAGGAGGGTGGTAGGGAAGACAGGAGCAGGATGGAGGACCCTGTTAAAGGGCACTATGCGCTGCTCCTGAACTAAATCTTTGATCAACAATCACAACAGACACCAAAACTGCTTGCATTATTAAAGCGGGTAAAAGAACACTGCATTCTATCTCTTTCTATCATTATGTTTCTTCAACGACACCAAAAATCAAAATATTCTTCACAACTTGCAACTAGAAATGCTGGAACAGATAAAATATAGAATTAAGATGTTTTGTTACAGATATAACATTGAGAAACAAGACTTTGTACAACTCTCTTATGAGCACTTTGAAGCTTTTCTGTTTTGGAACATGAAAATCTATGTTACTACAAAAAGAAAAGCATGTTTACAGACGCCTCAAAAAAAAAAAAAAGTTTCTGGGCTGTTTTTGAGCAACTCCTGACTTTCCTGGAGTCACTTAAGGAACCCATTCTGTATCTGAAAAGTATAATTTTTTTTTGGTTTTTTTTTTAATGGGGTATTGGTATCAACTGGACAATTTGTTCACAAAGTCTTACTTTCTGGGCTTAAACTTTATATGAGAAACTTCAAATAAAACTGCAATACAGCTGGCTCCCCTCAAAGCTACTTCTGTGTTACTTTTATACAATGCATGGGAAAAGAATTTTATCAGTGTTCCACACAACTTGCACACCTCACTTACCTTTAAATCACCATGGCTACAGCAGTATTACCAAATTACAATACCAGTGTTTTAACAAAACAGGCAGTGGCAGGCAACATTTGAGAGACCACAAAGTAGCTATCAAACTTTTTTATGTTTTCAACACCGGATTTCAAGGTGTCAGGATGCAAAGACAACTAGGTCTACCACTACATACACGTCAGCATAAAAAGGAAGAAGATGGCTGGGCCATATTTTGGTGTGCTTTTTAGAGGAGACAAAAGAAGGGGCAATGATATGCCATAAAGCGGATGATAATTAATGCTGTTGCTCATACTAGGACCTTGATTTATCCTCACTGTGGTAAGTATGCCCCGTCTTTCAGCTAGTCCCATGCTAATTTCAGTGGGATAGAATCCAGCTGTCTCATGTCTGAAGCCAACCTCCTTTCTTAAAAACCATAATCAAAGTGAAGTACTGAACTACAATTTTAAATGTTTTCAACCAATCAAGCCATTTCTAAGATGGAAATGTCATACTCTATAATCATCTTTACATGCTTGGGCTCCTGCAGCCCTCACCATGTCTGGTGACTCATGGTGAATTTCCAACCGCCCAAATTAGAATTAGCTTTGCTTTTCTGTATCTTCTGTGTTCCTCCTCAATGCACACAATGTTATAATCCCTAACCTGTCCTGGTTTTTTCTCAAGGTCCTTTGTAGAACTGATCATAAAATGAGCTGTTTGTAAACACACAGGCCACACTACAAGAGTTAGCATCCACAGGAAAGGACCTTTAGAAAGGAACAAGAACATGACAGAAAATGTCCCTACAAAGATCAACTGCCAACAAACAGCTACCTACAGCCAAGACGCACCTCCTACATGTTCCCCCTGGCATTGTTTATGAAAAGAGTCTTCTCAGGCACGTTCACAGTGCTCAGCTTCATGATCCCATGTGTCCACGAAGGAAGCTGCAGCAACCTTTTCTATCAACCTGTGCTGAGCACAGATTAGATCCAAGGTGTAGCAGATGAAGGCATTTTTAAAGCTAGGCTTTATGCTTGTTTCCATTAGCACAGTTCACAAGAAGATTTTTGAATAGTTTGGGATTATTTTAAAATATGTGATTTCAGATGATCAGAGGCAATTGCTGGACAACAGCACACCCTGTTAGATGCATCCTGGTCTGTTATGTTGACCCTTCTACCCAGCTAATGTGACCTTAAGCTTCCCTTGGAACAAGAGTATTAAGCAACACTGTCCTGTTCCCAAGCCTCTCAGAGGGCAAAGGCTATGCTATCTCTTCATGATAAAAGTAGTACTTTGTAACTCAGCTACCTTAACTTCTAAACTAAGAGAATCCTTTCAATTCCTACAGCTTCAACCTTGCACATTTACAGAGTCCTCGTCCTAGGAAGCTAAAGGAAACTGTCTAGATCTGTCTTTTTCTTAAGAATTAAAATTTGGGGTTTGGTCACCTTAGCTGCCAATGTAAATACCCAAACCAGTGGACAGTGCACACAGGCAGACACCTTTCTGCTGAGCTCCACAGGAGGCTCAGAGATGGTGACCAACTCTCTGATTGTTAAGAGATACACTAAAAGCTTAATCTTATCTTATTTGCTTACTCATTTTCTCCTACTGAACATGTGGATGGGGATTTTCTCCTATTGAACATGTGGAGCTCCATGCGGATGGGGATTACCCAAGGAAACCCTACAAGTGTTATCCTGAATCCACACACACACAAAAAAAATCCAGTTCAGAAACATGAAACCAATATAAAGAGAAGTTGATAAAAGAGCATTGTTACAACCAAGGTAAAAACCGAAACAGCAGACAATAATAGTTATGTCAGGTAGACATCTTTCCTTCTTTAAGAACTTGACAGGTTTCTAGCAGATTTTCCCCTGTATAAAAAGGACCAAGTCTCCTTGTTTTTATATGCTCTTTTTTGCTGACTAACACAATGCAATCTATGTAGCAGTCCAATCTGCTAGATGTCAGAGTAATGATCTTTTGTGCATAGACTGTTTATATAAACAATTACAGAAGAGTATCTCCCTTCACCATTGCCAAGCAGACAGAGGCGTTGTTTTTTGAACAAAAACACAATCGATCAGAATGAGACATTGATTTTTGTTATTTTCATGGGCAGTAATACAGCATGTGAATGTAAGTTTGCACATCAGACTATAGCAATCTGTGTGCACAAGTGCACAGATTAATTTTAACCAGGCAAGCTCTAGCTCAAATCAGAAAAGGCCCCACAAAGAGCAGAGACCTCATGGCTCGTCACTTCATTTCAAATGGCCTGTGGCCACACACTAGTTCTTCCTCCTGCTTTGTTATTGCACAATGCTCAAATGAGTCTTTCAAAGCTGTCTGAAGGTCTAATTCACCCTCCAGCAAGGAAAAGAAAAAAAATTATCTTCTTCCTTCCTACAGATTCATCTTGGGAAGACGAAGGGGCTTTTCAGAGCAAACACACACAAATGAAAACAAAAATGATGGTAAATGATACACTAAAGAGGGCTTTCTCTAGAACAATGGAGAAATAGTTTTATATAGAATTTTGCAGATCTGTTTCATTCTGCCTCCAAGCATTTTATATACTGATATCCAGATTTCCATAACTTCCATGGTTCTTTAATGTCTGAAGATCTCTTATACAGAAAGGGCTTTTTTAAGAAGAGAGCAGGAAGAGCAGGAATTATGCTTTAACAAAGAAAAATCAACAGCCAGAATAACTGAAATCTAAGTCTATGCCAGGTAGTTCGATGGAGGGCACTGAACTGCTGCCAAATAGTTGTCAGTCTAGAAGTCAGGACTAAGATGGCAAACGATACTAACAGTCAAAAATCTGCTAAGTGGAACTTTCGGATTCCATTTGCTTTTAAAAGGAAAGACTGACAAACATCAAAAGGAAACAGCCGAAACTGCTTGTGAGAAAGGGACCATGTCTTTTCAAATAAAAATAACAGCCTGGCTATAAATCAGTAGTCCATTTACAAAGGTAAACAATAGCTAAAAAAGTAAATTAATCCATTCTCAACTTAAATGGGTTGTTTGTGGCCTTTTGAGTATTAAACTGCTGGAATATGTGAATAACACGGTTGGACAGTGTAGCACAAGCGGTAAATTTTGTGCAGCTTGCGTTACAGTCAAAGCCTAACTCATGTAAAGAAAACATGTGCTGGTGACAGGCAAGCAGCTTAAGTTTTGGAGTCCAAATTCCTGCCCTCCTTTCAAGGACTTTGCTGGACTGGGAGCAACAGACCTTACAGAAAGGAGCCAAAGCTTACCTCCAAGTGAGGCAATGGTGTATGCAGAAGCATTCAGCACCATTTGCAGAAGCTCTGACTGAATGGTACTGAGCTGCTGCTGGCACTTATGCAAATGACTGATAATCTTTCTTTTGATTCTGCACGTTGGTCTACTTTCTGTTCTTGGCTCATAGTGACATTCCATAAAGGGGTGGAGAAAACAACATAAAAACAATCCTTCAAACCTGGGAAGACATTAGCAATATATACCCTCACCAGTGACAAAACCTGCACATAATGATGTATTTCTACTTTGCAGTTTTCAATATGAAGTTACCATTAATAGGGTTTAGGTATAATACAAAAGTAATGGAAGTCTACAGAAACTGACCCTCTCACCACTGCAGCTATTATTTACTCCCCAACCAAATGAGAAAAAAGATACTGGCACAGAGCAGATAGAAAGAGCAAGTTTTTATGTTTTAATAAAACTTTGACCTCTTCCCCCTCCCCATCTGTCTCACTAAAGCAGCCCACTGATGATAGAAGGTAAGTTCCTTACTGCAGCATGTACACCCAGCAGGTTACCAACAACTACCTAATGTGCTGCAAACCATAACATAAATTTATGTGTTTGTGCAGGTGTTGCATACATGGAGCCACTGCATGCACTGCAAAGTGTTTGTGTAGCTGTGGCATACGTGATAGTGTTATCAATTACACAGACCTTTCTGAGCAGCTCCCCTTTCAATGATATCATGTTGATCACACCACTTCAGGCTGAAATACTTGCTAAGACCTGAAAATACGCACCTTTAAAATCCCCAATATCTTCTTTTGTGAGGACAAAGTTCAGACAAACACTCTTTATTGTTGTTGTTATTAAAACTATTAGCAGTGGCACGAGTCATGCAGTATGCAGGAATTCAGAAGCAAGGTTGGTTAACCAATCAATGGCATTTGTTTACTTCTCGTGTCATTACAGCTATGTTCTTTCTCTAACATGTATTAAAAAAAAAGAAAAACAAACAAAATGATAATTTGCCTGTGGTAGATAATTGTTGATCTATATAACTGACCATCTTTTAGAAATAACAATTGCCAGGAATAAATTTCACTAGATTTCCAATTAAAAGCCTGCTGTGTTTTTATAGATCTTTGTCTGCCGCTCTCTAGTAACAGATGTGAAATGGAAGCTGTAATTAATGCTTGGAGACAGGAACTCACTTTGAACTACATTTTGAAAACACTATCTGATGTGTGCAAGCATAACATTCTAATCATGGGGGTTAGTGGCTATGTATAGACACTTGCCATGCATTCTTAGCAACAGTGTTCTCTCCGCATTTCCATGGAAAGAGCTGGTGGAGAGAATTTACCCCATCTTCCCAGTAGCACAGGAAGGTGTGAAAAACACTTGTGATTCATCAGCACACTTTAAAAATCTTTCTACTGCAAAAGTGGAGCAATTAAATAAACAAGACTTTCCTCAGTGACCATGGAGCAGATCCTGTAAACCAGTTACCTAGGACTGCTCTACACCACTGAATGCCTCTGGAGAGGAATCGTGCAACCACAGCTGGGCTGCAGACAAGACCAGGATGAATGTAGTTCTAGGGACTAGTGTAACAACTAAGGGCTTGGTTTAAAGGTACTATACATACTTAAATACACACAAATATATATATGTTTTATGGTACTAATTAATTACACAATTTGTGTGTACTATTGTTTGGCTTTTTTTAAGTCAACGGCCTACACTTACTTATAATACGGAGCATGACAGGCCAAGGACCAAGGCTGTTGAGCTGCCCAGGAGTTGTAGGGCTCCTTGATACACATTCTTTTTAGGTTCAGTTTCTGCAGGTGACAAAAACTAGCCATGATTTTTTGTCTTTATAAGTAAACACTTTGGGGATATGGTTTAGTGGGCATGATGGTGTTCGGTTGAAAGCTGGACTTGAAGACATGGGAGGTCTTTTCCAGCCTCAATGATTCTATGATTCTATTAGCTTCTAATGGTCTTCCTTTGTTTCTCTGCCTTCACCTGCCACTTGTGTCCATGACAGAGGACGTTTGAACAGGAGTGCTATCAAAGTGTTTTAATTATGTCTGTCTGCATTTAACCATGACTTCAGTTGCCCTGCTAGTTTCTCACTGTAACATGAAGGAGCATTCACTTCCCACTGACCATCATAACACGGCACAGAGTAAATGCACTGGATCTGAAATGAGTTTTACTGAACTCAGGAAAAAAAAAATTCAAAACCTAGACAAACAAGACACAGAGAGCAACTGACCTAGATACTAAAGTGCCTGTGTCTGCAAACAGAATTAGGAAAAAAACCCTACGGTGATTATTGATTAATACTGCACAGACATCAACTAGTTGCCTATGGGAACCCTCATGACTTCAAGGGAGATAAATTATCTAATTACTGCAAGCTTAAAAAACTACAACTGAGCATGCTGCTTAAGTAAATAAACACTAATAGATTTAAAAATCAATGCATAAATAACTGAATATACCTTCTAAGAACAGACAGAACTGAGCATTTAGTGTAATGAAGTGGCTAGGAGCTCTGCAGGCAACCTTGTCAGGGAAGAAACAAGTTTTTCAGTTTAACACCTTCTTAAAAAAATCAGATAAATGTTGCTTTTTCATCCAAGTTATTCTATGTTTGTTGCTTCAGCTGAATAGAGAAAGGAAGACAGCCACAAAAACTGAGCTCCTAATTACCATCATCCTCCCTCTCATGTGGATGTGGCTGGTAGAGCAGTACATGTCGACGTGGCTGGTATAGAACTTCTCATACACATGCATGCAACCATAACAGATGGTTATAATTATTGGTGGAAAAGCTGCAGTCCTAATTTGAAAGTGAGCAAAAATAGATTATGTTGTCCCTCACCCTTCCTGGCCACCACACCCAACTGTTGGGACAACCTGGGAGTCACTCCACCCATCAGGGGAGGGCAGCCGGGGGACTGCCACACCTCAGCCTATGCAGCATGCCTCTCTGGACACAGGTGAACATCTTCCACCTAAACAAGACAGACATGTGCCAAATCATCATCACTTCAAAGGGGAACGTGCCTACCTAGCACTTCAGAGCTTACCTCAAGAGAAAAAAACTAATCAGAAGTGCTTCGAAAATTGTTTATTGCTTGAACTCATGCAAATGAGGGTGGATCTGACACTCTCTGCACTGACCTGCACAATGTATACTGCTGTTATTTTCGGCCTGCCTCTCACCTCAGCAAAAGCTGCTCTCATCTTCTGCTCTGCTCTCCTGAAATATGCTGCCTGCATGAGTAACTGACTGCTGGCCACAGACAAGACACCCACAGCTCATCCCAGAGCCAGCCCAAACACTGTAATTTGTGCGTCTTGCAGCACAATCCATGCTGTGTGGTTTATGGCGCCCTCTCCAAGGCTAAGCTGGTCTCCTCTGTAGTGTGTACTTAACTAAAAGTGAACCAGAATCAACAGCTCTGGGAACAACCCGCCTTTGAACATCAACAAGAACGGCTGCCGCAGCACTTGCCCTCTCCACATCCTGTGTCCTGTGGCAGTCTTGCTTCAGAGGTGACCAAATCCCCCATGTACTTTCAACAAAAGGCTCTGTGTTTAAACATGGGCACCTTCCATTTTCAGCACTAGTGTTTATATTTCCATATTTTGCCACATACCAGCTCGAATGCAAGCTAATCTGAGCATTCAAAGATATGCATCAAATCTTGTACGTTGATGTCCAGAAGCCGGACCTTCTGTGGTGTTCCCAAAGGGAGTAAAATGAGAGAGGAAGTAGCAATGAAAGCCCCTGGACCATGTGATAACTGTCATCCTAAGAGCTGTCCTTTCTTGGTCAACAAACGCAGTGATAGCCCAGAAGCAAACTTTCAGATAGAAGCAGTATTAATCACAAAGCCTGAAAAACTACTAGACAGGAGTCTACTTTAAGGAACCAAGAAATGACTTGTACGTCCTTTCCTTCTCACAGGCCAAAAATGGAAAGCATATACTCTTTTACAGAAATTCAGACAAAAAGTATTACAAGCCTATGTCAACAGACTTGACACTGTTGCAAAAAGATGGTTGCACAAAGACAGTAACAACTGTTTGTCATTCACCTTCTTGCAAACAGCACAGATTCGGCCAAGAGCCTCAACTCATTATATTCAGAGCCAGGAGTCATTCACACTAAGAACACAGTCTGTGTGCTAGATCAGTATTCTTTCCTGCCCAAGAAATAGCAAGAAATACAGAAAATCCTCTTCTGTCCCTTTACATCTGCAGTTGTTGGCAGCAAAGTCACTGACATATTTGAAAAAACTTGGTATCCATAGAAAATGACTTTATAGTACTAATTAGGAAGCAGTGAAAAGTTTAGGAACATGTGTATGATTATGTGAGACAACAATATTATTAAGCAACGGAAGACTCAACTGAGCTCAAACATCTGAAGATACTTATTTAAATGCTCATTGCTAGAGAAAAAGCTCTTCAAATACAAAAGCTACACAAGTTAACAGTGGAAATTCTGCATAAATAATTGTCTTTCTGAAAAAGTAACTGTTTAAATTTCCTTTTGTTTCTTCTTTGTACTTTACACTACAATTTAGTATATTGAACTTCATATAATTTTTATGCGTGTGTGAAGAAGCAAGCCCCAAAATTTAAGTCCCAACTAAGTGTATTCCTTATTAAGGTAAAAAGGTGCTTCCTGGTCTCAATGCCACTGAGAAAACTAACAAAAAGCTGCCAGGCTCGAGAACCACACTAACATACTTGTAATACTACAAGCCTGTAACTCATAAAATGCCAGCATACAACTTTGTGTATCTTTTTCCCCCACTCAGAATGTGGACAAGGAGGAGCACAGAACTGAAGTAAAAAAGGACCCAGAAGCTAAAAGCCAGGACATAGTAATTATATGGTGATTTGTATTCAGGGATGACAAGAAGTCTTTCAAAGGGATGATCAGCCCCTTAGCCCACATGTCCCATGCCTTCCCAATTTATCCCTAAATGCACACAGGACAGATACAGCCAAGGTGATGAGGCAGATGCAAGAGACAATGTGTGCACTACACTGATGAAGCAATTCCTGGCCAAGGCAGATGGGGTTTTTGCTCCTGAAGCCCTCTCCTGCTAAAACACTATTATTGGCACAGCAGGAGTGGGGTGCCAATGAGGTTGGAGAAAAGAAGATGCTTTTTAAATCCAGTCCTGGTTACATATAGGACAACAGAGAGGCTTTCATGTGCACTTCAAAACACACATTTTTTCCCCCGACAACCTTTTCAATCATTTTTCAAGTGAGGTGGATTCAAAAGATTAAGGAGTTAAATTAGGAAAACCGAAGCGACAATTCGTATTCAGTAGTAACTGGAGATCTGTCATCATTAACAGCACATAAACCTGTTTGTCTAGAAAGTACACCACACAAAGCACCAAAGATCAGAACACCCGAAACTTGCCTTGACAAGCTAAGAAATAGGCTAGGACATGTCTCTTCAGAACAAGGCTATTCTATGCCTCAGCAAAAAAATCACCCACATAGAAAAATGCTTTTTTAAAAATGGGTGTGTCCTCAATCCGAGTGCACATTATGACTCAAAAAACAGTAATTTTTTTATTTTGACTCACACTGAGTATCGTATTCTAATCTGACAACACTGATGGAAAATTAAACTTTTATCAGGTAGCTGTTTTACCTTGCACATGCAGGACTGTTTATATATGCTATTAATTTTTTGTTTACTGATTTTTCTGAAATGTAAAATGGTTATTTCAATTTGAGAAAAAAAATCCCATAAATAAAGACTTACGTAAAGAGACCTGCCTCAGCATTTAGGATTCCCCATGCAAGCCACTTAAAGGGTAATGTGCAAAGGAATACTATTTCATTATGCCCTTTTTTGCTTTTTATCATAAAGAAATTTCTAAAGACAGGGAACGTTTATTTTTACACTTAGATATGTTTATATTTAAAAATAAAGAAGCCAAACTTAATAGATGAAGATTGAAATAAAGCATGCATGTGGCCAAATCAAGGGCCTAGACATGTGATGCAAACAAAAATCATTTGTGTTCTGCAATTATAATAAAAGAAAAAAAAAACAAACCAACAAAATGACCAACCACTGAACCACTAAAGAGTCCGATTTCGCAATCTGCCGCTGCTGCTAGTATTCCTTCTGTCTTTCTCACATTTAGTGTTCTTCCAGATTCAGGAAAGATTCATACTCAGTTAGTTCAAGATTAACAAAAATATTTCAGGAGTAGATAAATCTAATGATAAAAACCTTCATGACAGAGTCAAGAAAAAGTATTCTGTGTGGACTAATGCGTAGTTTTTGAAACTGATGAACAGCCGTCTATTCTCATAGATTCCAAACTCCAACCATCTCTATTTAATGGCACAAATCCTCAGCTGACAATCGTAATGCTTCTTTCCTAATACCCTTTCTACTGCAGTAGAAGAGAGGAAGTGATCAGAATTGGATCTTGGCCTGACAGGATCTCAAATGGCAGCAACAGACTAAATTCCACCACATCCTCTCTGGTGATGTTTACAGCACATGTTGTTGGGGCAGAGCCTAAAGGAGAAGAGAAAAACGAGAGCCCTTTACACAACCCTGTCACTGAAAGTGTAACAGTGTGTGTAGCATGCCAGTTTTTCAAGGCTTTCGAAGGATTGCCAGGCCAACCCTGAGCTACCTTCTCCTTCCATCACTGTTAATGAGAAGTCACTAGATGAGCCATACTTTGGCTTTATGTGGACATGTAAAGAACTGGAGAACATCAGGAGAGGAGATAGCACAGAACAGCAAAACACATACAGCACTTAAAACATTCAAAAACATTCCCTCTGGATATTTTTCTAAAGTTGAGAAAAAACTTACGTAGATTTTATCTTGCTGATACCGCTGGAATAAGTTGTGCATAATGGAGCCTTCATGGAGATCTACAAGTGCCGCCATGTCTTCCACGCTCTCTGTGTTTGTTTGATGCATAGGCGTTACTTTTTGGTGTGTGATCGTGCTCTGTTTATAAGTGAATACCTGAAAGAGGGGAAATAAAGAATATAATAATCAGAGCACACATTCAAAAACTTCCATCTGTGAACAGAGGTTTCATACCCATTCCTATTTCTTATCCAATTTATCAGTGTGCAGACTTGTAAAATATAATAGCCTGCCAGTGATATCTTCTTGTAAACTTTTCTGACAATAACTGAAGCCCCAGACACCTACATGGGTCATATGAAACTAGTACATACTGACAGTGCACTGAGATCTTTTCCTGTTTAATGCCAAATGCAATCTCATTTCACATTGGACTACTGTTAGACTTTATCAGGAGAAAAATAAACCAAGCAATAACCACTTCCAAAAATCCCAAACTAACCAAACAAAAAAACACCCCTTACAGTAAGCCCCACTTATACTCAAATTACTCTGGGAGGAAATGTTTTACAGTGCAAAACAGAAAACAAAAATTATTGCTGTAATAGCCTGTAAGTGTTCCTATGTTTGATCTGAAATCCACTTAAATGTTTCTATTCAACTCTCCAGTCAGGAAGTGGTCATTACTCCTAATGTAAGTAGCATGCTAAGTTCAACATCAGATATGTGGAAATGAATAAACCAACAGATTTCTAATTAACTGACTTTTGAGATTAATTTCTGAAGCTAGTTCCACACAAACAGTAAAAGCTTTAAAAAGCTCAGTCAGAAAACCCTTCTACAGATACTCTGTAAAACTATCACAAATATCCCAGAATCACAGAATCAACCAGGTTGGAAAAGATCTCTGAGATCATCGAGTCCAACCCATGACCCAACACCACCCTGTCAACTAGACCATGGCACTAAGTGCCACATCCAGTCTCTTCTTAAAATACTCCAGGGACAAGGACTCTGCCACCTTCCTGAGCAGCCCATTCCAATGTCTGATTATTCTCTCTGTAAAAAATTTCTTCCTAATATCCAACATAAACTTCCCCTGGCAGAGCTTAAGATCATGCCCTCTTGTCCTACTCCTGGTTGCCTGAGAGAAGAGACCGACCCTCACCTGGCTACAACCTCCTCTCAGGTAGTTGTAGAGAGAGATGAGGTCTCCCCTGAGCCTTCTCCAGGATAAACAGCTCCAGCTCCTACAGCCACTCCTCATATGGCCTGTGCTCCAATCCCTCCACCAGCCTTGTTGCCCTTCTTTGGACATTCTCCAGCACCTCAGCGTCCTTGCTAAATTGAGGGGCCCAGAACTGGACACAGTACTCAAGGCGTGGCCTAACTTGTGCCCCATACAGGGGAAGAATCAATGCCCTGGTCCTGCTGGCCACACTGTCCTGATCCAGGCCAGGATGCCATTGGCCTTCTTGGCCCCCTGGGCACACTGCTGGCTCATGTTCAGCCTCCTGTTGATTAGAACCCCCAGGTCCCTTTCTGCCTGGCTGCTCTGCAGCCACTCTGTGCCCAGCCTGTAGCGCTGCAGGGGGTTGTTGTGGCCAAAGTGCAGGACCCGGCACTTGGCCTTGT
>JAYRBT010000082.1:76754589-76779657 GCA_036023395.1 Myiotriccus ornatus | reverse complement strand
ATTATGGGAGACAGTATCAAAGGCTTTGCTGAAGTCCAGATAGACCACATCCACAGCCTTTCCCTCATCCACCAGGCAGAATGCTAAGAAGATGTATACATCCTCAATCTAGTTAAACTTTTAAGAATACCAATAACATCACTAAAGACTATAAAACGATATATTTCGAATTCAGCATCCCATTTCCTTTCAATTTACATCTTGGCACCTCACCCTTACAGACATATGCCTGCATCTCATAGTCAGTGCTCCTCAGGCATTACTTGTCCCTGCTAATGGCACCATTTCAGTGTAAGGAAGTCAAAGCATGGAATTAATGCAAATACTTTGATCACGCGGAACACCAGAAAAAAACAAACCCCTTTCAAAATCCTTTAAACTAATATTTATCAAGTAGATGGAAGCAGAGGCACAACCATCAGCCCAAGCACCAGTGAGCACCGTGGGGCTGCTGCTGCAGGTTGAGGGTCATGTCGTGCAGCACTGCCTAAGGGGCCACTTCTATGCAGAAGGAGAAAAAACCCTCTGAGGTTTTTCAGTGTAAAACCTTACATATGCTCCTGGTAATGAAAGACTGAACAAGTGTCATCGTAGGAGGCCATCCAGGAAAACAGTGATGTTGTCTGTCCTGCTGAGACCAGCAAGAAAAAGAGGCTGAAGAAGCAAGAGGTTGAAGGCAGATAGGAATAAACATCAAAGCTCTGTACTTGGATATCCTAGTAGCTGACAGAGGAGTACTGTCTGAACATATTTGTTCATTAAAATAGTATCCTAGGCGTAACAAATGCTGGCACAGGCCATCGCACCGTTACAGATGTCACACAAGCACAAAGCATACCAAAGGAAGGCTAGGGGAGAAAGGAGATTTCTAACAGGCACTGGGAAGCATCACAGACATCAACAGGATATGTGAGCAAAACATCTGAAAGATCCTATGGATTCAGAGCATCCAAAGCACAATCCCTAACGGAGAGAAAAAGACAGACACAGAGAGATCAGAGCCTTATTTTGCAGCGAACAAACATGACAGGATAACAGGACAAGGATTTGTACAGGGCAGAGAGAATGGATGGAGAAAGCAGCCACTTGTACATGATCCACGAGCATGAGGTCCAAATATCCAATAGACAGAATGAATGTGGAAAGCATGAATTCATAGCAAAACTTTCGGGGCTGAAAAGTGTGTTTGCAGTCCCAAGACTAACCACACAGAGAGCAAGTGGAATTAGAGATAACTACATCTCAAAAGTAATAAACTGCAGTTCCTAGTCAGAAGAACCATAATAAAAACCACAAAAGTCATTCTGTATAACATAAATACCACAAGCTGAAAGATTTGGAAATAAAAGGGATTTAAGGAGAGCAAATCCTAAAAAGTCATCAACTTAACAAAACTTATCATCCTGGATACAGAAAAATAGACTCACTAAGATAATCAGGAAACCAAAATGGGATGGCATCTATCCTGTGAACATGGAAAGGAAGGAAAACATCACTTCTAGGAGGACAATCTCCATATTTGTGATGTCTGTTCTTTGATATGTGATACACAGGTTAGCAGAGTAGGCAGAGCACCCCATACCTCACTGAGCATGCTAATCAATGCAAAGAATTCACAGAAACACACCAAGAAAAACAATGTGACAACTGACTTGTGCATGACAGCACTACTGAAGGTGGTCTCTGCAGATTAATCCTTCCTGTTCAAACCCACTATTTTCTCTTCTTCAGACTCATTATTCTGATACTTTCATTTCTCCCACTCCCTTCTTGTTTGGGTGAGGAAACGGTTCTGTGAGCTGACTCAGAGATAGGACGGTGCATCGACCAGCTAGAAAACACTCCAACCAGTAATAATGGCTGCCACACAAATTAGAAAGAAGGAGGACCTCTTCTCCAACACTGGGTAGCTACTTTTGCTTTATTTTTAATTTTTACCAGAACCATGGTAAAAACTCGGTCAAAATCATCTAACGAGATCGAAGTCATGAGACAGGACTTCAGGATCACATGGACAGACCTCAAGTCCTTAAAATGGGCTTTTTGCAGCCCTGCTGCTCAAGCCCTGAAAGGCCTGCTTTGTTTTATTTCATCTTGAATCACACCCTTATTAGGATAAGGACATGGAAAAGCTATGTTGAACTTTATCGTTACTAATTAGAAGATCATGTTATGAAATGTTACAGCACTTGAAATCCTCAGGAAATAGGAATCAAGAACAATTCTGCAGGGTCAGCACAAAGAAAAGGAAGATGACCAAGTTGGCTCCTGAACTTCAAGAGGACTCTGCTGGCAGAGTGCAGGAGTATCCATCCTCAAGGACCTTGCCAACATTTCTGGAAGGTCAAGTGAAATATGCAGGAAACTAGAATAAGATTTAAGACAAGCCTAAATGAGAATTCAGCAAAAACTCCTTTCCTTTCTAGATATAAATGGTTCAAGATAACAAACAACCTGAATACATGGAAAACTCTAAATTAAACCTTAAAGAGACAGCATGCAAAATAAGAATTCTCAATATTATTATGGAAGTGAAGATTAGAGGTTGAGATAGGATAGACCAATGCAAAGAACAAAAACAAAAGAACAAGCTCAAGAAATATAAGATAAACAGCAAACTCAGCTAAACAACAGTCAAGTACGTTTCACTGGGAAAGGAGAACACTTCAAAACTGTTCTATTGTCACTTCCCCAGCTTACTGGTGCTGTGATGAACATGCCAAAAAGGGACTTAAATGAGTAAGCGACCTAAAAAGCTGGGGGACCAATGCTATCCCACGCAATTAATCTGGCACATGGAAAAAAAAAAAAAAGTTGTCTCCCAAGCCTTCCATTTAAGGGAAAGATCACAAAACAATGTAAAATTAATTTTCAGCACAGAAAAAAATACCCCTAAACTCAAAATCTAATGGAAATAGTATTTTAACAAAAGATTTAATTTGTAATACAATTTATTAGCACAAGCAAAGTACATCAGAGTAGGCCCTCAATGACAGGACTACACATGCTTTCTCTTTTATTGTATCATTTTGTGACATGATGCCAAGTGAAAAAAAAATCCTGCTTGAATCAGGTCATTAAACCGCATAAAGAGATTTCACAACAGCCGAGTCAAGTGAGTTTAAGAGAATGCTGAATTAAGTGCTTATGTACATCAAAAAACCCACACAATCCCCACTTCTTTCAAAAGCGAAAAGGCATACTTGGGATTTCCAGCCTGCACAGAGCCCACACACAACTGGATCTCTCAGGGTGTTTTTCACAAGGAGATGGGGTTTTGGCCTCCTGCTCATGATCCATATTAGACAGGAGGAAGGCAGAAGGTACTCCAAAAGTTTCCCGATTACCCGATTAACAATTTGGTATTTGAATTTTACAATCTTCATTGTTTTAGTGAGAATTCTGTGAGATTTTTATTCAAAGACAGAAGTAGGCTTGTCTGCACTTTGGAAGCCCTGAAGCAAACTAGATCATTACTGAAACTGTTCTCTGCAAGACAGTCTACAGAAGAGCTTACATGCTGCAAGCATTTTAAAACAGCCCCTTCTACACAGTGACCTGAACCCTTACCCCTCCCAAACACAATTCCCAGCCAGTGAGAGCTCAGGTTCCTTTCTTTAATTCGAAGAGAACTGGACCAGAGCAAAGGGTGGCCATGGGCACTGGCTCCCCACTCTCTAGACTGGGGTAAGATGCCTCCCTGCAGACTCGAGCTGGACCACCACTCACAGCCAGCCACCACCTACCATGCAGGCAGCAGCCACCTCAGCTGGTCACCTGCCATCAGCTTCACTGTCAATAACACATCCTGGATGTGGTACTGCCTGACTGATGCCAAGTACTGAGTGCTGAGGTTCTTGGGAATGGTTACGCAGCTTAGTGTGTCCCTGCCACCAGCGCTGTTGCAATAAATCAAGAGGGTTTCCTGGTAGGGGTAACAGAAATGGAGCAACCAGTCTCCCTCTGCTGCCCTCTTGAAAATTTTTTATCAACTCTAGATGTACTCTACAAACTGCAGGATCTTACAGAAGACAAACCTGATATGCAAACACAGAAAACAGAAATATCAAAGCCTTGTCACTCCATAGAACCAGAGGGATAATGTAAAATATAGCGAACATAAAATTCAGTAAGATGGGGAAAGAGAAGATGAAGAAGTATTGTATAGAAGTCATCTGAGAGGCAGGTTTACAAACCAAAAATATACAACCTACAAACCACAATTTTTTCAATAATGCCAATGATATTAGTGAACCAACTGCTACAGCATCTGGGCAGCTCAGAAGTACCATAAAGTAAATCTAATTGACCCAAAAAGTGAAGCCCACAGCCTTCCTGTCACTGCTGCAGAGATGAGCACAGCCCAGCAAAAAACACGGAACTGTACAGAGAAACATCCACTTAAAAATATCACTTCTTTTTTCATTCTCTGCTGTTGGTCTGAACTGAGAATCATCATTTGTGTTTCCCTCGTGTTTAGAAGCTAAAAGAATGTTATAAATCTTACAAAATGTCTTTATACATGAATCTGAGCAGAAAAAAGAGGCCTTGGGCTCACATTACAAGCTGTGGAATGCAGCGTTCCAGGGAAGAAAATAAATCATGACAAGTCCAAGGACCCAGAGATTAAACAAAAAATTAAAATGTAGTAGTTTACTCTTTTTTCCTGGAGAGATCTACTGTCTAAGTAGATACTTAAAATACAGGACAAGGAGGCTCTCTTATAAATCAAAAGTAATTTAAGACCAAATGTAAAGCACATGAACTATTGACATTTTAAAATTCTATGGTTAGTCATGACAAGACTGCGACCCAAGAAATGTTTCTGTCCAATAATTTACTATTTCTCTGTAACAGCTGATCTTAGACATCCACCTTGTTGTCCCAAAAAAATCTTTCAGGAAACAAGATGTATCAGGGCCCAAGGTTTGCTTTGATGTAACGTAATTTAATCTCATTCAAAGCAACTAGAAAATGTCACAATGAAGTTTCTTACTATTAAACTATAATCTTATGAAAGGCATCTATTGATGTCAAGAAAAGAATATTTCCAAACAGATATCATTACTATTGTGACTAACTGGCCTTTTCTTCAAGCAGCAATCCCATACACATATCAACTGAGAATCAGCCACCCATTTTGTAAAATTCGTCCCCATTTATGCTAGGAATCACCCCACTCCCCAGCCTCCCTTTCCACTTCGATATTAATTTTGATCTCTAATGCAAAGTGTCTAAATGACCACTTAGCACATTACTGTACCTTCCCAATTAGTTGAGTAAAACATAACCTGTAAATTGTATGTAATCCTGTGCTTTATTCTTAACTTCTGCTCACTTCAGTTCCTGACATTTTCAGTCTTTGTTCTTTGTCCTATCAATCAACCCCCTTCCAAACCCTTCCTCTCAGTCCCCTTTTCATATCCCTGCTCAGACTCATCAAGGCCTGCGACATTCATGTCAGTAGCTGCTCCCAGGTTCAAGTGCTAGGAGTCCATCCCAGAGCCTTCCTCCACCTTCTCCCCAGCCTTCAGCGGAGACAGCACCAGTGATGGCTTCTAGCACCCCCCTTGAAAGCTTTCCCACTACAACTTTTGGGTTCTCACACCCACGTAGAATATCCCTTTTTGCTCCCAAGCTCCACAATGTGGGGAAGCACGCTGCAAGGATGGCAGTCCTGGTCATCGCCGCAGCAGAGCTCAGCAAACCCACTAAATCGCACCTCTTTGTTGCTTCCCTATGCACTGACCACTGTCAATAAGCTTGTCTGATCAACACTTCCCACCTAAAGCCTATTCCATGAGAAGCATTTCAAGGCAGTTTACTCCATACACTGAACCATTTCCGTTCATAGACAAGCTCTATCATCAAGTATGAACAAGCTTCAAATTAGAGGTTCAGCACTTACGACCTTTCAATTGGGCTTGCCTACAAAGACAAGTAAGAAATTTAATTCAAATTAAACACACGCATTTTACCTAGATTATACTACTGTAAGCTAAGCCTCTAGGCAGTCCATACTAATTCTTACAAGGAAAAAAAAGTGCATCTTTACTTTGTTTCCAACTGACCTTGTAAAATTTACAGTACCTGTAGACACCACAAAGCTCAATGTTTAAGAGATCCACCTAAAAATACTGTGACTGTAGCTCTCCAGAAAATGTGCAACATTCCTGGCATGTCACCAGCACCTTCTTGACCATGGAAAAGTGCTCCTTTCTCCTTGTGATTAAAGAAGGATTGCAGCTGCCCAAGCTTTCCCACAATGCTGCACAAAGCGAAGCAGTCCAAGGGCAGTACACAGGAGAGGTACCACAGGATGGGCCCTCAGCTCCCTGCCAGGCAGCTCATCAGCAGCAGGGTCTCAACTAGAAGCAAGCTTTGGCTGCACAGGAAGTCAGGGAAGAGACTTCTGATCCCAGAGCAGATCCATCACGTAGAAGAGAAACAGAAGGTCTGGGCCCATGTTCCCCACGGGTTCAATCCTCCATTTATCTTGGGACACCCCACCGAAGGCACTTCCAAGTCAGTATTACTCTAAGCAGCACCCAGTAAAGAGATGAAATGGCAGTATTACTTTTGCTTTCAATGTGTATCACCTTAACTAGCTCAAAGGACAAGGGGGCAAAAACTAATGGTTTCCTCTTCTCAGAAGGAAGAACAAAACACTAAAAAAGCCTCACCCTTTATTCACCCTTTTCCACACAATGGAAAAGCGGATGGATGATGGCAGGCACTGAAAGCGTTAGCTTTCCTGTCAACATCATTTACAGGGCAAGTAACAAGTGAAACTTTAAGTTTCAAATTCATATTTATTCAGTGATTCATATAAGATAAACAATATCTACTTGCAACTGAATGGACAAGACTGAATTTGAAAAAAAAGCCCTGCTTCCAAGAAGTAGAAAAACTATTTTCAATAAGCAGCCTATAAATTATACCAGCTTTCTTGAGACATGAAGCAATTCATCTCAATAGGGGTTTTTTTTGAAAAACAAAAAGACAAAAAAGAAGAAAAAACCCTGGCAGGTAGCTGACTGGGCTATCTCTGAGATTGGAACAGGAGCAGCCTGTGTGCAACTTCCAGAGGAGGCAGAGCTCTGAGCGGCCTTCCCTGCAAAGCAAACCTTGTTGCAAATGAAGGCTTGCCAGAGAAGGGGACACACCAGTGATGCTCTCCAGGATGCCAAATAAAACCTGAGCAATGCCATCATGAGCCTTTGGGCTGCATCCCTCTACCTTCTTCTGACCTCGCTATGAACTGCCCCTGTCTGGGCTGTTGGCACAGCCCCCATAGCCCATGGGTACCAACGGTGTCCAAAACCTGTAGGGATTGTCCCACCTGCATGAAGCCATGCACAGGGGGGACCAGGAGCTACCTGGGGAGCTGATGACAGGTACAGCTGCTTGGCAGGAAGCTCCTGTCAGGAAAGTTTGTAGTGCTCATCAGCACTGCACTATTACCGAAACCAAAGAGGCTCTGCCACAACACCAGCTTTAATGGCTGAAAGGTCCTTGCATCACCCTGGAGAGAGCTGGTCCTGCTGCACAGGAGGACCACAGTCACTGGGCTGGGCACTCCCTCTGCAAAGCTGCAGTTGCAGAGGGCGGCAAGGGAATAAAAAGAAAACAGACCCAGAAGAAAGGCTTTTACAGGGAAATGGATGGCCTTGATGGCAAATTTCAATGCACTGAGACAATACAGGGCTGAGGTTTCCTTTACTCCTCCTGCCAGGCCTGGTCCAACCCTTCAGCCCCGGTCAGATGCAGCTGGACATCACAGCTTCATGGGTTGCTTGCCTGGTGCTGGCTCAGTATCACCAGCTGACAGACCTGCAGGAGCACTCCAGCAGGCTCCAGTGCCAGGGCCATCCTCACGCCAGCCGAGAGGTAGGTGACATGGCCGGGAGCCAGGCTGGAGAAAAGCATAGCACAGACAGCACATGGCTACTGGCGGTATGATCCAGCACACTCCTAGAGCAATACACCAGTCAGGAACATCTGCACAGTTTTACAACCCACAGCTATCTCTGTCCTGAAAGACATCACCCACAGAGGCTCGAGCAGTAACCTCCACAGACCCAGTTCCCTCACACCTTCTCCTCCTGCAGGTCCTACACCACTGGCAACAGAGCAAAGCATGCTTCTCTTCCAGGGCTTCCACCAACTCCATCTCTGTGCTCCTCTTGCAAAACCTCCCTATCTGCACTCATTTCTCCTCCCCACTCCTCACCCTGCATTATGCTCCCAGTTTCCCTCCTTCACCACCTAGTGTCCTCTCCTGCCTGCCACCTCCCCTTTGGCAAGGCAAGAACTTGCTTTCCACCCCACAGTGCATTTAATTTTGAATTTAAAGTGTCCAGTCCCTGAAACACTGGCAGAGGTGCACCTCAGTCCAGCTGTCAGTTAGCTGGTTCCCTGTCTGTTCTGCCCACACCCAAGGGAGGACCTAATGTCACAGGTAAACACACAAGGGCTGTCAGACAAGAAATGAGAGCTCTTATTTGAAATAGGAGTGCAATTGTTACGTAAGATGCCCTAAACACATCAGGGCAATAAAATAATATAGAGCAAGAAAAGGATACTGGCAGGCACTAGTCATGAATCCAGTGCTGAGGGCAAAAAACACCCTCTGCATTGACTGTTTTTAAAGCTGTTTGTGAATTAAAGACGTGACAACTTGCATATGCATAGAGGAAGTTCATAAATATGCAATCTCAGCTTTCAGATCTCCTGACAACATTTAACTATAAAACTCTCAATTTATGTTTTCCCTTCCCTCCCCTTTTTTTAAATTTCTCCAAGTCTTGGCTTGTTTTCTGCTAGTGTAAATGCTGTAAGCCTCACAGCAACAATATTTGATTGTACTCAACTTTTTAATCAAACAAGTTTTTGTTCACAACGGCAATGTGTCTGCTTCAGTAGAACCTTCCTGTCTTAATTTAAAGAACACCTTTTAGATCTTTCCATATTGACATGTTTCCAGAGAAGCAGAATAGGCAAGAAATTAACATGAGAGTGAACTTGTGGAGCTTGAAGTTGTCTTTGAGGGGATCATTTTCAAGACCTTTTGAAGTCACTCTGCTGACATTTAGATAAGGGTCTCCTCTCACCATTGCTTGTTTAAAAAAAAACCAATTAGTTTTAGTGAATTTTTTGCCTTTATGTTACAAGAATAAAAAACTCTGAATATGAGATATGGTACAAAGCTCTTCGAGTTTGCAGAGATCACAAAATCATAGAATATCTCAAGTTGAGAGGGACCCTTAAGGATCATGGAGTCCAGCTCCCTGTTCCCTGCAGAACTACCTGAAACTAAATCATGTGACTAACAACATTGTTCAGACACTCCTTGAACTCTGGCAGGCTTGGTGCCATGACCATTTCCCTAGGAAGTCTGTTCAAGTGCTCAACCACACTCTGGGTGAAGAACCTAGTCTAAAATCCCCTGACACAGCTTCATGTAATTTCCAGTCGTGAAAGCTTAAATTCAAATTGAAGCATAAGTTCCAGCGAAAACCACAGCTCCTTTACAATTCTTTTAAAGCTCACTTTTAATTTTTTTTCCTACAATATCACAGAATGGTATTTCTACAGTATCACTAATTGCCTTGTAAAGACAAATCAACTCCTCCCCTTTACTGGCAATCTGCATGTCATGCTCCTTACCCACACCCCTGGCACTACTTACTGTTGCTCAAGCCCAGAAAATAGGAACTGGATACAACCCCAGCTTGAACATCAGCCCTCACTCTTTTCTTGTCTTTAAAGGATAAGAGGGGCTTTTCATTAAGCCAGTGTTTACTACCTGCTGTTCCTGCAGGTGGCCTGTGGTGTGAGGTTTTGACACAGCTATACTGCTAGGAAGAGAGCCAAGGGTATATTTTATCACAGCTCAAAGCAATCCTTTAATGAGGTAACTGTCTATTCAACTTCCCTTCCACAAAAATTATGTAGAAAAGGGAGGAACTGAATACAGTAAGCTCCTACGGACATCTATCCATGAAAACAAATATGGACATGATGACAGATAACACACAATGGAGAATACTCAAAGAAGAATTATGGGCAGGTGAACATGAAACACTGGGCATTTTCCCCAAACCTAAGCACACAGTACAGTTTCTAGAAAGCCTTGTTAACAAGGCTATGCCATTTCAAAGTTAATTTTTATCATGTACTGATCTCAAAACAAGTCATCAGCCTTTCAGGAAAGGGCTATCTGAGGAGAAACAGTATGGCCACTCCCTCTGTCACTACAGCCATTAATTCAGTTAAACAGCAACTGGGAGGTTTTTCCAGCTCTAACTGAAGATAACTGGAAGCTGCCCTCAGACAACAGTGGGAAGAGGTGACCACTCCTACGTGCCTGGTTCTGACATGCAGAGGTAATTATACTGCAGGCAGGGACATACCAACAGGTGTCCAAAGTTGCCTTTTAACCTGACCAAGTTAGCCCAAGTCCCACAACAGCACAGTTTCCCCTGCCGAAGACTGCACCCTAAATATCAACAAATTCTTTTTTTCGAATATGGAAGCACTGGCAAATCAAAAAAAAACCACAAGTGCACGTGGTTTATCCACACAGAATTACCCAGCGCCACTTACAATGATTGGCAGGAGCAGCAAAATCCTGGGACAGAAGAGGCTTTAGCCATATTTCTTAGTCTAGGCCGGAGCTAAATCTCAACTAGCTCCACACAGCATGAGTACGGTTTCCTCCCACCAATATGTGTTTACCAGGATCCCGGTACTTGCAGTTCAGAGACCTGGGATAGTCCATGTGTAGAATTAGCCTGGATCTAGGAAGGATCATTCACTCAGCTTTCCTGCTGATCTCCCTGGGTGCTGTAGTAAAGCTCACCACAGTCCCTGTCAGTGCTAAAAGAGGCCACAACAGAAAGCTTCAGGCACCATGCTGGAAGGATTTACTGTCTTTGCCATAGACAAAGAGAAGAAATTCAGCTTCATCTCTGCACCCCAGTGAACCACTCTTCCCAGAGACTGAGACACTGAACCTCAACACCCTCGTTCACAGTGCTGTTTCTGTGGCTAAGCAGAGCTATGCTGCTCTTCCCAGCATGTCCTACATGAACTAGCGGTACCCCACACTCCTATTTCTCCCAGAAGATGGGGAGATGGCTGTATGGGGAGACTGTCAGCTTCAATCCAGACATAAAAAAAACAGACATACCAGCTTCCATACACTGGAGAGGAACCGGCCAGTGTATGATTACTGCAGGGATGGCTGCCCAAGTCTGCAAATCCTCTGAAATAATAATTCTGCAATAATCCCTCCTGAGAGGCACTGCTCTCACATGCCCTGCTAGCAGGACCATGAAAAAGGACTCTGTGTCGGCAGAGGGAAGGAACAAGGGACCTTGCCTCTCTACCAGCAGACAACCACGGGTCACTGCAGAGGGCAGGGGGTCCCTCTGCTCTTACTGCTGCTCAGGCAACTTGGCAAAACTAGTAACTGACAGGGGAAAGATAGGAAAAAAGGAGGAAGAAGTTGGAATAATTCTGAATTTCTGTACAGTAAGCAAAAAGTTATGGTTTTTTAATAATATATTCTGATAGGTTAACTATTCAAGGAGGTTTTAGCATCAAAAATCATCATAAATGTTATTATTCTCAAAAAGTGCAAAGCCATCTTATTTTAGTTTTACAGAGTATATTCTGCCCTTGGAGTCTTTTCTCCAGGACCAGTGTGGTTAGACAATATCAGCAGTCTCCAGCAGATGACCAGCAGCTGCTGGAGAAACTATGGGCCAGTATTGCTAAACACATCAGCCTGCTGCAGCAGGGCTTTGTTTCACTCTCTTCAACCATGAATTCCTCCTAAAAAGTTACAGAGGCCCTTTGCTAGCTGTGGCACAAAGGTTAAAGCTTCAAGACACTCAGGGCTCTCATGTTTGCATGATATTCTCTCAACAAGGTGCCCACCAACACGCCTTGTTAGGCGGAACTGCCCTGGAAAGCCACAACACTTGTTAGTAAGGAAATCTTAAACTGGCATAATTGGGACTGGCTTTCCACCCCCCTACTTTCCCAGCACTGTTAGCTGCAGCAAGAAGAGAGTCTGCTACAATAAAGAACAAAACAAGTTTGGACAAGCATGAAACAAAGCTGCACGTATCTTAAGATAGCAGCCAAGGCGGTTAAACATTTTTCATTACAAACGTGAAACCCAGATCCACTCCCTGAGAGCTCAACTGGGATCCCTTGGACCCGCACGCAGCTGAAGTGAGAGGCTTCTGGCAGCCACATGCCATCCTCCCCTGAGCTGGAGGAGCGGAGTGCCCCTGACAGGTCATTTATGATATCTTCGTTTAGTTTTTAGGAGGGAACACTAGGCAGCTCAAGTTTTCCAGACCTCCTCTGCCCAAGAACTGCTCCAGTTTAAGATCAACAAAACCAGCTGAATATTCCACAATGGCTCAATCATCATGAAACCATGGTGAAAAGAAAGGGAAGAAGTGGAGTAAACAGAAAAGAAAAATAAAAGTGACAGACTTGTTCTCATTAAATTCATCAAATAAATAAATAAATAAACAAATAAACAAACCCTACTGTATCTTGTATGGAAAATGCGCAGAAATAAGGAAAAAGGAATGAATGCATACTTATCCTCAAGTTCAAAATCTTTAAGTTTAGACTGGGAAAAAGAGAAATTTCTTATTTACAAGTGGCACACCACAATTATCTTCTAACTTGCCCTGAACAGCAGCATTACTCAGACTGATTACATAATGAGGTACTAATTACTTAGGTTCTCTCAAAAGCATACTAGTAAATTTGATTATTACTCAAATAAAGCATACGTTGTTAGGAATGCCAGAGTGAGCTCTTTCTTTGACTGAACGATTTTTAGGGAAAAAGGCTACCTCTCTGCTATAAAGTTTTACAGTGTCTGGCACAAAGACCTCTTGGAGATTCCTAGGTACAAATATGAAAACACTACTAAATTTTAATATGTCTAGTTTGGGGAAAAACAGTATTATATTCTTTTGCTCGGTACTATTACAAGAAGCATGAACAAATATATCAGGCCCAAGAGCCTAAGAATTCACAGAACAGCTTAAAAAACCTTTTCTTCTGTCTGTCTTAGATTCACTGTAATTTCCTCTCTCTTACAGCCTTAGAGATAATATTGCATGTATTACTGTTCATTTTCTGTTAAGTGCAGGTAAGAATCTCTTTTCATTATACTTACAAAAAGCCTGCGGATGTTAAATACAAAATCTTCAAGTTTTAAACAAAAGGAACCATAGAAGGTTTGACTGTAGCCTGTGTGGGCCATGCTCCTGTGGTAGGTTTCTTTGAAGAAGACAAGTGGCACTGCTAGAACTTGCTGAGGAGACAGGAGCACTCACTGGTCATTGCAGGGCATTAATCCACAAATAGGGGCAGATGGAGTGGTTAAGAGATACAATACCTTTCAAAGCCATGTCTTATTGCATGGCATGGATATTGCTTTATCTGTAAGAACGTCCATTATATACTGATAAGAAAAAGGAGTTGCTCCTGGCCGTAAAGGTTTTACAGACTGTTCTGTATGTTACTCCCATAAAATCAGCATGTAAAGTGGCTGGTTTGCATTTGAACTATAAAACTCAAGAAGCAAAAGGGCAAATTGAACACGCGTGAAGGTGCCTCTGCTTATTAAGATATATGTGTGCAATTTAATTTTCCACAGCTTACCTGTGCTTACATTAGAAAACCACTTTGTATTACACACCAGATAGCATGTATGTGTATGCTGGAGAAGCCCAATTATAACTAGTTCCCATGATACCATCAATGAAAACATCAAAGAGCAATTCACAGCATTTTTTTTCTGCCCCAAATAAGAACAGTACTTCTTCAGTAGTTGTGTCAGAATTATGGAGACAGACAACAAAGATGTCTTATATTCAGATAATTACTTGGTAGCATTACACATAACCGTAACGTTTATAGTCCTGGAATGAAAAACCCAGCCTTCTGCTGCAAAGAAAAATACACCAGTATTTTTCTGTCTTTGTAAGGATACTGTTGTTTATTTTTGATTTTACTTTGACAAAACTCAAGCACATGAAGCTGTAAAAGCTCCAGTCTATATTCTTGAAAATGAGGGTTAGCTAGAAGTTCAACATGAAATATGGTGAGATTATTCTGACATGTTACTAAAAACAATTAGAACAAACAGATTAAAATTGGACCTCCTTTTCAGATTCCTTGAATTGGAGAAAAAGTTGCAAGAGAGATACATGGATATGGCAATCTTGTCTACTAATGAATAGTGTTGCCCTCCACTTATGTTTCCAGTCTACTCCCAACTATTCAAATAAGTTTATTTTACTGTGTTTTCTGATAAATACACGTATTAGAATTCAGCTTTAGAGATCAACGGGGGAAACTGCAGGGCAGCGGGCAGTGCATGGGTGCCTAGCTTTTTACATCCCAGTCCCTATCCCTTTAAATGCTAGAATTATTCACCATAAATTTCCAGTAGTCTGCAAAGTTTATTGTGTTGTTCGTTATGATTCTGGTGGAATGCAAGGTGAGCAAGGACTCTAATTGTTCTCATTTTGTCATTTTTTTCTCCCTCTCCTTGGAAAGAAACTAAGTACTGCTGCAAGGAATGTAGAAAAAAAAATGCAGAGTTGGTCTGAGTGGTTTTATCCATGTAAGTTACAAGCTGATGGGTATATTTGCCTGAATCTACTGCAGTACAGCACACAAGCTATAGCAATGAAAAATTCTTCTACAGAACAAACAACACCAGATTAGAAGACAAAGGATGCATTAAACAACTATTTCATTTAGCTACCCATGGCCTGAGCTAATGTCACCTCACCCTGACAGTATTTACCTAACATGATTCAAGCAGTGACAGTGCTAGATTTACAGGTGGACTCAATGACCTTAGTGGTCTTTTCCAAATGAAATGATTCTATGATTCTATTATTTTTCTCCCCTCTTCCATCTCACCTGTGTATGCTTCAGAACTGAGTCCAAGGCTTACACTCACTGGCAAACTTCAATTACTTAGTTCCACACATAAGCTCTCTCCTGCTCTAACAATTTGTGGTTTTTGTTGCATAGCTTCAGCCTGGTACATTAAATCAGAATTTCTTAGGAACAAGAGCATGTTTCAATTCTACAGCCAAAGATGATGAAGCTAGAGAGACTATTATGATCTTTCAATCTGAGCAGCTGTGTAACATAGGAAACAGACATACCCAAAGTCAGTTATCTACCAAAGTCTCAGCCCTCAAATATTGCAAATCTCTTTCCTTCACCCTAAAGTATCTTGCATTTACTACCATCCATTTGAACATTGCCTTTTGATATGCACAACAGTAACTTAAATTAGTAGTAGAAACTTCCCTGCAGACACAGGCATTTCACGTACAAGATTTATGGCTCCCAACTCTTGTCAATCTGATTTTTAAAGCCTGAGTTTAGTGACGTTCTGTGTGATACGCAACTTAAGTTGTCCTCATCCAAGAGCCATGAAGCCCATGGCACCAATCATGTACCATCACATTATACATCATGCAGTAAAATCCACTCTCAGTGGTGCGGAAAGACCACAGAACAGGCATATTTGGACAGTTACGTAGAGGTGGGACAGAGGTACCACTTTATACCCAAATTCAAGTGTGGTCATAGGACTGTAGTTCTGCTCAATACCAAGGCAATCATGAAAACACATCCTCAGCAATAAAGAAAGATGTTTCATAAAGCAGCAAATGAGCAAAGTGCATGTGCCGACACAGCAGTGCGAGACTGGCTCCCACTTGGGCCTTCAAGTAAGTTGTTTATGCTTACCACAGTTAGAACAAAGAGGTTGAGAAGAGGGGGGGAAGTGCATTCCATCAGCAGGACTTCTACACACAAACATCTCCAACAATCATTTTGTTTAGAGTCATTTTATTCCCACAAACACTCCTAAAGGTATGGAACTGAGCCCATTCAACAGAGGGTCATCCCATGAACAAGAAAGCCATAGCAATCAGTCACTTCAGAGTTGCTGTCCCAGCTATCTTCCCCACAGATTATAAAAAAAAGTAAACTGACATGACAGGTTGCCCAGAGAACTTGTGGATACTCCATCCCTGACACTGCTCAAGGCCAGGTTGGATGGAGCCCTCAGCAACCTGGTCTAGTGGAAAGTGTCCCTGCCCATGGCATGGAAACTGGAACTACATGATTTTTAAGGTCCCTTCCAACCCAAGCCATTCTGTCATTCTACGACAAATCAGTGGTGCAATATGAAGCTGACTCACCGCCAGATGACACTTAACTAATGACTGACTCTAAGTCAACTGCAAAACATGAAAAACGCTGTGATTCTACAAAAAAAAAGGCCTTAATAATTGTACTGCAATCTCTTTCATTGTGAAAACACACAATAGCAACAGCACTAAAAATAAGTTTCTTACACCCTAACACAAATGTATATAAAGTATTTGACGTGTAAAAGAAGAGATTATTTCCTAGAAGAGTCCATTGAGTTATACAATTTCCTTCCTTTCACCAAAATGAACTTGTTATCAACTATTCAAATAAAAGAACCATTATTTTTCTGTCATTACACAGTACCATGGCTTCAAGTACAAATCTTTATACTAGTATCTTCATACATTTTTTCTGTTAACATACACACTGACAAACAATGCACAGGTGACTAGGCAAAGCATGCAAAGACCTTCAACACTGAGTTACATCCGATGAGGCATCAGTGAGGAATCACCCAATGCCTCATTTATCTCAAGACAGTTAGGTACAAGAAAATCATGCTTTCTAGTATAGTTTAAAAATAATTTATATTAAGTTATTCTCATGAAATCTCTGTGTTGTAGAGAGTACAAAATTACTGCTATATTGGAAGGTCTCATTTCTGAGCTTCACTCATCTGAAAAAGCTCAGTCAACCCAACAAATCTGACGACACCACCATCCCCAGGCCTCGCATGCCTAGCAGATTCAAGGAAAGACACACAATCTTGTGCTTCTCTGCAAAAATACTACTGTACTATGGGGGGAAAAAAAAAAAAAAAAAACCACCACAGGACCATACCACTTGCAACAACTGCACAGGCATAAATGAGGGTTTCCAAAGCACCAAACAAAAAGACAATCCCCATGATTTTCCATTAGGTAGATTCCTTTGTAGCTGAAATTTTCAGAGAAGGAAACAGACCAAAAAAGGAAAGGGAGGCTCAAACTCGGGTGCTGGAAGTCAAGCACAGAATCTCAATATCAAATATTCAACAACTGTAAGCTGCTGGGAAGAAACTCAGCATCCCTAAAAACAAGCTATGCAGGTTCCCATCACCATCTAAATTAGAGTACCTGATTCAATTATCATTATTTATAGGGTTTGATTTAAGTGATCTGACCAAGACCAAAATAGGTCCCTTTATCAGATGTTGCACAAAAAGAGAGAATCCCCACCCCACCACGAGACTATGTCCATCAGACACTGCTTCATGTTCCCAGGCAGGGGAATACAGCACATGCAGCCCAGGTACTAGCAGAAGAAGCCTGCTGATGAGGGGAAGGTCTAACCTAAACTGCCAGGATGCACTTCTGGAGAGGACAAGTCAAAGAAAGCACATGACTCATCAGTGGGATTAAGTCAGATAACAAAGCTGAAACAGCAGTCATTTTGATCCCCTTCATCTGCTCCTGCTCAGAGCAAGGTAACTCAAGCACCCAGATATACAGGGCTGCTGAGGCTGCTGACAGAGTAAGCAAGCACTGGTCTGCACACAAATTTACTTCTCATCACCAGAGGCTTCTCCCATTAAGACAGGTCTACACTAGATCCTGATGATGCGTCCTGTGAATCACAGATATGAGTGGTTTTCCCAGCAGAGGCCCTTGACCTCAGCATGATTACACTGATGATGCTTTTTCAGTGAATTTTCTTTTGCTCATGAGGCTACTGGGTTTACTTGTTCCAGGGTTAGTACTGTCCATACAGCCAGGGAAGTGCTAGCACATCTGCCAAAATGTTTTTCCAGGCCTCTTGGGGCAGAGTTCAATCCAATTATAACATGCACAAAAGTAATAAAACTCAAAAATTACTCCCTTGGTGCTGTGGGGTCCAGCAGTCCAAAGGTCCTTCAGTCTACTATAGTGCCGGCAACTTGAAGTCAAACTCTTTCCAACAGAGTTGTTTCAGCTATTTCCAAAATCACATGACTTTTTCATGTACATTTGAGATGCAAACCACACTGACTGGCCCAGGGTCCTTGGATGTAAACAAGACTTTTTTGTCCAGCTGTAAAGAAACTGAGAACAGCTTTAGCCCCAAAAAAATCAGCACTTAACTGCAAGCATGTCCTTCTCGTGATGCAACTGCACTACTGCAGTGAAACCACTCAGCTACATCAGCTGAGGTTACAGTGGTAGCAGTGCCCACATAGAGATTTTTATTTTGCCTTTGCACAAACCACTTCTCAGAAAGTAAAAGATGAAAGTGCTATGAAGAAAAGGAGGGGTGAGAAAGCCAACCTCACTTCCAAATAACGGCGCAAAATGTGAGTTAGCATGCATAGCTTTGTCAACTCAGTGATCTCTGAAAGGTGTTTTTAACCAGTGGAGAGACATCACCTTGGAGCACAACACTGCAGGCAGATGCTTCGAATAGGATACTGACCATAGGGAACAGCAATTCCACAATTCAAGCTATTGAGGCACATGCAGCAATCTGCCACTTAGGAAGGGCACAGGACACACTCCCAAAACACAAGAGAATTTTAAATGTTAGTAAGACACTACCATGTTGTCTAAAGATCTCAGAAGGCAACACCACTGAGGCAAGTTCAAGTAAACACTACCAACAACCACTGCTAGATCGCAGGGAAAAGACGTGCATTCAGATCAGCAAGCAGTAAATGTTTATTTCCAGTGGGAAGAGGCTGTCAGAAGTGGAGATTCTGGTTACTCCAGTGACCACACTCAACACGCTGTGCTCACATCAGATATACAACTTTTACCCTGCTAGATTCTCAACCTCACCAGTCTTCGGCTAGATCCAGCCCGCAGGGATGGCAACAGGAGTCTCTGGATAAACCCAAGACACACAGGTGAAAACACAGCACAAGTACTGCTCAAAGAACTGCTGCACATATGGCTGCTAAACTTACTGGGAGCTGAAAAGTTCCTCTCAGTTTGTAATACGGTTTAGTCATTAGTATTTTCTATTAAGAAAAATGCTTATGTTTCCCAGGACTATAGAACTGTTTCAGACTACTTACAATAAAAAAACCCGCAATACTTCTCAAGCAAAATACAAAAGTAAAGAGCGCAGTTTGGGGGTGGTTTGGGTTTATTTTTATTTTTGACCCACAGACCTATTTAAAATACAAACCAAGAAATGAATAACAGGCCTTTTAATACTAAAGTCATACTCCCAGAAACTAACTTTTCCATGAGCTCAGAGACCAAATCACAGACACTTACACTACCATGTATTTCAATGCACTTTTAACGGATTCAAGATCCCTTAAAAGAAAGTTCAAATTCCACTTCTACTGCAAAGCAAGAGCTAGCTTTTTTTTTCCAAGCCTCTTCGCAAACCCGTTATTCAATAATGAGCTTTCAAAACTGTAGTAAAATTCACTGATCCTTTTACACTCATTATCCTGGCCTCTTGCTGTGCCTGCTTCTTTTAACAGATGGAGCAAGTATTAGCTTGATTTCCTACCACACATCAAGTTTTCAACTGAGGTTAGTAATATACGTCTCTAACAACTGATAAGATCTCTGTTAGTTTACTATTAAATGCATAAAGCCAGAGACTTTATTTTTGCTTTGCATATGACAGATAAGTGAGAGCATACCTTACTTTCCTGACATGCTACAACTTTTGCATGTAGACGCAACTGATAAGAGGAATTCAAATCAAGGCAAAAACTCAGTTATCATAAAAGAACTGAGTTTAATATATCCATTTGCATCCATATGTAGAAGAAAAAAAAATCACAAAGAAGCACCCCAGTAATACTGCATTTGATGCACAACAAAGTTTTAAAACCTCAAGTTAGCGATAGCACATTTTGATGAGAAAATTAAATCAAATCACATGCCTGTTCAAAATACAGCCTGAGAAAGTAAAGAAAAAAATTTCAAACCAAAACAGTTAAAAAATAATTTCATTGCTCCATCTTCCAGACTTATGAGGCCTTGCACATTCAGATCTGAATAGTCAGGCATGAATTCAGATGAAGCAGCATAAAGGAAGGAAGTTGGAATTGCTGCTGACAGATCATGGAAGTCCCACTACTCTGGGTGACTTTGAACTCAGCAGAGATCAAGGGACAATGTTGCTGTTGGCAAACCTGTGCTAACACAGACACTGAGTGCTTTTCCATTAGTAGAACTGCAATTTTTTTTGTTTAGCAGAAATACTCTTTGTCTAACAAAAATAGAAATTACTTCTTAAGTTTCATAATTGGAAACTAGCAAATAGCATTCCCAAACTCATTTCTGCCTCAGTCACCAAGCATCCTGTGGTGTCCTTGCCTGAAAGCAACAGTCAGAACCTACTATCTACATAAATGCTGGAAAAAGTTAAAAATCACCAACACAAGTAACCTAGTACTATCTCTCTAAACCTAAGGAACCCCTCTCCTGCAAGCCCACTAGAACAAGAGCTGGCCCCTCTGATAACATGTATGACCATACAGCATAGTGCATGTTCATGTAAAAGAAAATGCCAGCGAGGCACTTGCTCCTTACAAGCACAGCTGCTGTCAGGGCTGGCTGCAGGAGTGCCAGCCATCCTCATTGCTGCAGCTCACCCTACCTGTCTGCAACTCAGAGAGATGCCACCCCAAACCTTCCGTGAGTTTTCCAATTGTTCTGACACTATGAGTTTGTCACTTTTGCTTTTATGCACTGTTTGGTACAATGTTGTAACAAATGAATGAGGATCTGCACGTGTTACTGCTCTGCAGTAAATGTAAAGCAGCAGTAGCTGATGCACACATTTATGTGTATTAAAGACGTGGTTTTAAGCACTCAAATCTCTTCAAAGAGTGAAAAAGAATCACCATAATAATTTAAAGAAATCCCCTCTACAAGGACAAGTCTGAGCCTATCAGTACCCATCAAGCTCATTTTAAATAAACATAACAGCTCCCACAAAATTTGTTTACTGAAATTAACTGCAGGGCTGGAGATAAGTTTGGTTTATTTTCTGCAGTAATTTGCAAAGCCAGAGCTGTGTGCTGGAACTTTTAAACAAAGCACTGGAGTCAGCAGGACCTGGAGGTTCTATCCAACCACTGATTCACCACCTGACCCTGAAGAAGTCCATCACCTCATCATAAATCTGCCGGCCCAGCTGTGAAACTGGATGAAAGCAGGACTACCCTACAAAATACATGCTGCGACTAGTTTGGCCTTCTGTTAAATAAACATAACACCCCCTCAAAACAAACACCACGAACTAAACAGTGTGTTTTTTTTTCTGTACACAAAGCACTTTGTACTGTACAAAAACTGAGTGCTTTACCAAGTGGGCGGGAAATGGATGTAAATATTTACACATGTAATGCAAAGAGCTGTTATTCACTCTAGGGATGTGTATTTTGGTAGCTGTATAATTCAAGAACTACATCAGCACAGTGGGGGTGCTTCACTAGACAGAAATAACACACTGGTCTCCGGAAAGCATGCATTATGCTAAGAAGGGCAAAGAAAAAAACTGACATAAAGGAGACAGCTCCTGCCAGACTGGAAACTAAATTAGCTTCAAACAAAACAGAGATTCTACAAAGCTACAAGTGCTCAGAGCTTAATTACAGGAGTAGATGAAACTACTAGCTTAGCATCCAGATTTTTGTTCAGTTTTTCCATCATCTCACAAACTCTTCCAAAAGGCAAGCGTATTTTGGACTAGTAAGTAAGCCTGGAAGCACAGAGGGTAGCTATTTCTCCTTATGCTCGATTGCCCCTTACACCTGCCAAGAAGAAAAGTTCATGCTAAGATGCGGAGGAGAAGGGTCGCCTCAGCTGCTTCCATTGAGTCCTGGTGTAAATACAGGATCTGCTACTTTACACACCTCCATACTCCATTCAGAGTTGACACTTCTACTATAGTATGTAGATCAGTGACACATAATCCCAAATGCAAACTAAAAACAGACTTAAAATATGTGCTATGTAACGGAATGAGGCTGACTGGATTCCCTTTCACATGGTGAAGTCTGGCTCTATTAACTCCTGGGTCCTAACAACTGAAATACCATTTAACAGTGTTGAAAAAATTTGGAACCGGGTTCCAAAAGCTTCCTTATGAATTACTTTCATCTTCCATTATAAAAATTAATCTGTCCATTCAGAAATTTCAAGAGAAAAGAGAATTGGCTACTGTTTCCCACAGTTATCACTTCAAAGATGAGTTTGTTTTACAAGCACCTGTGTTGTAATGCTTGTCCACTACAAATTAGAAAACTAGGTTTTCTAATCGATTGCCCATTTCTAATAAGACATTTCTTTCCATTTTCATACATAAATAGAGGAAACTTTGCTTGTAACTGCAACCTTGAACCACATCTGATAAGGTGCTTAGTATTTACATAATGTTCACACTAAAATGATAAGTACATCACGTTGTGCACAGGTTAAAAGTTATGTAAAAAATGCATGACTGGAGAGCAGCCTCAGCAACTCTGAATCTCTGCGGTGTCTGAATCTTCGTCTACTTCAAGCTGCCTAATCTGCTCTAAGGACATCAGGTACAGTAAACTGTTCAGCTTGTGGAGAGTTAGATTTAAGGATTTCATATTCAAACAGCACTGACTCAAGTAGTGATATTGGTTCAAGGACTTTTCAAAGTGCAACTGCAGACCTTATCAATACCACAAAGTGAATGCTACTCTACTTGACAGTGTTTTCTTTAACCACGGCCTTGGGCTTTGCTTTCATCTAGCACCAGAGTAACACTATAACTAAAAAATCAAGCCTTCACTCAGAAAAATTCTGTAGGCTCCTGTTGTCCACCATTTCTTCTACAGAATTGGACCTGCATGTGATGCAGAGTAAACACATTTTACATCCAGTGTTTTTAGGAACCAGTACATGTATATATCTGTGTGAGCACCAACACACCCATTTCTCCACCTCATCATACACACAACATATGTACACATTACAATACTTTCCAGAAGAGCTGTATTAACCTACTTAGAGGCTTTAAGATTCTGCATTGCACTGCAATAGCTCTGCTCATTTCTGAAAGCATATAAATAAATGCATTTGACACATACACTGTAGGCATGCTTGGGATTAACAAAGATCAGCAACCAATTTGGAGTAATTGAATATGCATAGCAGTGCCTGGTCCAATCTGTTAACACTATCATTAACTATCAGTATAGGGAAAGCATTTTTTAAAATGCTCAGAGAAACAACCCAGAAGAAAACCAAGGGTGCTGCTTAAGAAAATGTGGACCCCCTAAGAGCCTTCTGCTTCTTGGCCTCTCCTTCACCTTCTGCATAGGCTTTGCTGGATGTAGCCCATACCCCATCAAGGGTTTTGTTCATGCATAAACTTGGTGCAGCGGTCACATTCTCCTTAGAAGTACATGCTCATGTACTGGACTAACCAAGCCTTTGTCACGCTTCTGTTGCTTTCCTGATCATACTGCTCTCTCTCTTCCGCCCCACTAAGGACATGTGAAAAACATTAACATATTTCAAATGCCTACCAGACCTTGAAGTATCCTTGTCAGAACTTTACATTTCCTGGTCAAATCTTGTGGTGACAGAAACCCTGTGTAATTGCATTTAAGCCAATAATGATGCACAGATAATGCCAATGAGTTCTGGCCATCAGATTTCAATGTATATTAAATGCCTGCCTGAAAGCAGCATTAATAATAGAATGGATTTTATTCTTTACTTCTAATTAGAACTCCTTGCTGATGCAAGTGAAAAAAATGCACATTCAAAAGAGAAATAATCACCAGTAAAACACATATAATTATTTTCATTATAGGCTTGTGTCACTTCCAGCTATTAAGTGCTCCCTTCCCAAATCTGTTTCCCAATAGCTTACAATTCTGCTACACATAGAAAGCTTCAGATGAAGCATTCAGTGGCAGGTACACATCTTGCTAGTAATGCATATATTTTCAAAGGAGCTTATTTTATTACCACAGGCAAAACAGTATTCGTCTCATTCAGGCTAACAATAACTGCTGATGTGATATGTGAACACTCTACCAGACCATTCATTGGAGAAGGCAAGTTTAATTTAAAAAGGGAATAACTGTTTCCAAGAGGCAAGATTTTATCTTTTCTGTAAAAGTCATCATCTGTACAAAGTTACAAATCACTGGAGAAAAATCCCACAGTGAGTGTTCAGTAGAGCCTCAGACATTTAGCAGCCAAACACCTTGGGAAAGCCCGCCTACCCTTGGCGCGCCTTCGCTGCTTCTGAGCAAGACCTCCTGGAGCTTCCCTTGGCAGCTCCGACACGCCGCTATTTATGCTAACCTTGACCACAGTGTGCAAAAGGAGGACAAGAGGAACATCCGACTCTTGTGCTCCTTGCCAGCTGAAGGACGCTTGATGAGGTTTTGTGCCCTGTTGAGGTTTGGTGGGTTTGCAGTGAGGTCCTTGATGCCAGGGCTGGCGCTGCCCTGTGTTCCCTGGCTGCCCTGCTCCTGGTTGGGGGGTGCAATGGGCCCTGGCTGCCAGGCCCTGCCATCGCCCACCCAGAGGGCCCCTGTAGTCCCAGTCCCCAGGAGCTACAAGCCCTCCTTGTGCCCTGACGTGCCAGTGTGTGTGCAGAGGTACTCAGGTACTCGCGTGTCACACAGAAAAGCAGATGCAAAGGGTAGCCAGGCTTCAAGGACGAATGAGCAGGGATATCTTACAGGAAGTGAAGCTAAAGCAGAAGCTTCAAGTGACCAAAAAAGTAAAAGCACAGTAGCCTATGCATGGGAGACAGGACACAGGGCAGGTAAGAGGCATTAAAAAAAAAAAAAAAGAAAAAAAGAAAAAAAAAAAAAGAAAATGCAAAAAATCAACCACAAAAGCAAGGTTGCTATAAAGT
>JAYRBT010000082.1:76742992-76754489 GCA_036023395.1 Myiotriccus ornatus | reverse complement strand
TTGTTTAGTCTGGAGAAGAGGAGGCTCAGGGGAGACCTCATCACTCTCTACAACTCCCTGAGAGGAGGTTGTAGCCAGGTCGATGTTGGTCTCTTTTCCCAGGCAACTATCAGTAGGACAAGAAAGCATGTTCTCAAGCTCTGTCAAGGGGAAGTTTAGGTTAGATATTCTTTACAGAGAGGGTAATCAGGCATTGGAGTAGGCTGCCCAGGGAAATGGTGGATTCTCCGTCCCTGTATGTATTTAAGAAGAGACTGGATGTGGCACTTAGTGCCATGGTCTAACTGTGGTGGTAGTGGATCAAGGGTTGGACTTGATGATCTCAGAGGTCCTTTCCAATCATCTGATTCTACAATTCTATAATTCTATGAAAAGAATAATCTGCATATACACTGTTTATATAGATATTCTCAGTTTTCAGAAGAGAGGGAGTGGCAGGAAAAGAGCTAAAGGGTGACCCTCAGATTCCCCAGCAGACCTGCAGAGAGACACACAAGTATATACAATAGGAAAAAAAAAAGTTTATTCCACTTTCCATTTATTTTAGAATTAATCTGCATTCACAGCAGTTGAAAAAAGGATACTAACAGGACTCTGTGAATTTATTGCACCTGTCTGCAGTCCCAAAGAGTGTCCTTTCTTCCACTTTCCTAAATCCTCTTTTTATTTGTCCTGCCTACCCTGATAAATATTTTCGGATGCCTGGGAGGAAACACACCCTGAGATTTTGTTGGACACTTCTCTTGGGTCTGGAGCAGGCAGGAGAACTGGCTGTTAGCTTTTCCCATCTCCTCCTTCTCCAGCGACTACCACCTTCTCCTTCCCAGGTCAGAAACTCCAAAAAGATTCCCAACAAATTTTAGCACTCTGCCATGAACAGAGATGCAAACCACAGATTTGATCATTGTTGTCTTTTAACATATTTCTGTTTTCTCTTGAAATATGAAGAGAATGTGTTAAACTCCAAGGGGTAAAAACCTATAACCTTAAATAATTTATGATTCAATTCAAAATTCATTGCTTGTAAATGACTCATGAATAGGATCTAATCTACCAACACCGAAACAAAAACTAAGGTGCCAGAAAATATGAAATAGCTACTCATGAGTTACTTCTCAAACTTGTGATCAAATATTTTTAAACAAAAATAAATTGCAACAGGCAGTTGAAAACACCTAATTCACTTAACCAACACACAGGACAAGGAAGATTGGGTGGCAGTAGTAGAAGAGAAATTTAATCCCAGCCCAGTCTCTTTCTCAGCTGTTGCATGGTGTGAGCAGAAGACTGTCAATCAGGGCTAATCTCTGCTTTCCCAGGGGCAATGTGATACCAAAGTGGGCTGCACAGATGCCATTTTACACCACTGTAACACAGACAGGAGATGAAACTTCATAGAAAAGACAGTTTGGGATCTGTATTGAAGGAAAATTTGGCAATAAAGTTTATATACTGGGTAAAATTAGAAATCCATGAAGTTCAGATAAAAGGCAGCGTTTCCAGCATGCACTTTGAACACTTTTGCATTTTATCAACTTTAAACTTTTCTCAGATACAGGGTGATGCTTTGCAAGGCTTCCCACTAAACAGCCTTGTCACTGCTCATGAATACCAATGGTATGCAGCAGTTACAAGGTAAAAAGGCAGCCTGAAACACTGAATTCATTATACTCAGCCACTCAAGGTCACAACCCTCTGAAAAGCAATCTCCTGCTTTTTTGCTTACTCCACTTCTCCCTTACCAGATAGATTTCCTTCCAGTAATGCTGCTCTTATAAGCATATCTGTTTTGATTTTTCTGCACTTGAGAAACTATAAAACGAAGCATCTTCAGGGCAAGTCATCCAAGTCATTATAGCAAGTCATTATTTCTTTTATTGGCATTTTTCCTATATATGACATATTAAAAAAAATTACTCCTTTGAAGTTCATTCGCCACTCAACTGTCAGGAGTGAACACTTTTAGTAGGAAACACAGAAACAGAGCACATACTTCATATCAGCAAACCCTCTCTCCTCCTCCCATAGATTTGCACACCATATGGTGGACTGAACCCTGTAATTTCATATTGTTCCATTTCACATCTATAGACAAACCCCTGAGGCAGGTCATACAAAGCAGCTCACAGGTTCCTTGGATGTGCAGTGACACACCTTTGCTCATGGCTTGCAGCACCTTGCCAAAGAAGCTTAAAATCTGCACTCCACTTTTCAACAGAAAGGTGTGGCATGTTTCCTTATTTGCAGGCACACCTAGAGATCTGACACATTCCCATTCTGCATCCTTGTTTCCGTGACAGGGATGGACATTTACTGCACGACTCTGGCACTGATTTTTTTTTCTTTCTTCAATGCATGTTTACAAAAGCTGATAATTGCCAAAAGGAAAAATGGATATCTCAACTTAGTATTTGTGGCAGGAGTAGAAGGAGCAGAAACACAGAGAACTTCTTTCTGTAATTTTTTCTCTTTAGCACACATCCATGTTTTACTGTGCAGCAGGTTGTAGAAGATTTAATCCAAAACTAAGGCACACAGACACTAGAAGAGCTTAACCAAACAGAAGTCATTTAAAGCATTATCACCTGACAAACCAGGCATTTATCCCTGAGATAAATGTACAAGGAGTACAAGGAAATGCATTTGGGTTGAGCCTCTCTTCTAGTTTACTGTGTCCGGTGTGCAAAAGCATATTAAAACCAGGGTTCAACAGCTGAATGCCTCTCAGCAGCCAAAGGACCTTCTCAGCCAAGAGATTTTAACTATACACTGTAATCTTCCAGAGGTGCATCATTCATGTATCAAGGTGGGAACCTCTTTCACATCAGCTCTTCCCATTAGTCAAGGGGATTAGCACAAGTTAGCAGTGAAGCATCACTGCAGCAGAGAGGGAGAATTCTTTTTCTCCACACTTCTCCAGGATCAGGTCCGAAATCAGATCACACTCCTTACTAACCAACTTGACCTACTCGGGTCGAGATGCCAAACTGAACCACAGAGGAGATCCTGCTTCCTTCACACAAAGACCTGCCAGCTGTGACTGACAGCCACATCTCCCCCAACCTGGAAGAGCCTGCAAGTGCCAGCTGTGGAAAGCTGTGCTTCCCCAGATTAGAAAAACAGATGAGACCAGAGGAAGACTTGACAGGAACACAGATGCTTTGAGACAGAGAGATACGAGATAGAGGAGAGCCACGAAGATGATCGATCGGGGGATGAAACAACTCTCCTGAGAAGACAGACAGAGTTGGGGTTGTTTAGGATGGAGAAGAGAAGGCTCTGGAGAGACCTTTTTGTGGTTTTCTAATACCTAAAGGGGGCCTACAAGAAAGCTGAAGAGGGAATTTTTACAAGGCCATATAGCGAAAGGACAAGGAGGAATGGCATTAAACTGAGAGAGGGCAGGTTTACATGAGATAAAAAGGAAATTCTTCACTGTGAGGGTGGTGAGACACTGGAACAGGTTGTCCAGAGAAGCTGTGGAGGTCCCATCCCTGGAAGTGTTCAAGGCTGGCTTGGACAGGGTTTTGAGCAACATGGTCTAATGGAAAGTGTCCCTGACTGGGGCAGGGTGGGGGGGCAAGGGGGATGCATGGAGGGGGGTTGGAACTAAATAATCTTTAAGGTTCGGTCCAAACCAGACTGTTCTATCATCATTGAAAGGCGAAACTGAGCAGACTTTAAGTGTGGTGAAAGTAATGAAATGACAGCAGGGACCTAGGAGGTGCGACATGTTTGTGTGTGAAGTATCTTTGTGGACAGCTCAGCATATGCCAACAGGCATGGGATCGTGCTGCTAGCAAAAGCATAGCCAAAAGCAAGCTTCTCTTTCTACTCTAGGCACCTTGTCCTCAAGAGGTAGACATATTTCAATACACATCACCCAGTACCTCAGACTACCCACAGACTAAGGCAGAATCATATATGAAAAGACCTCTAAGATCACTGAGCACTGAATCATGTCCCTAAGTGCCACGTCTACATGTGTTTTAAATACCTCCAGGGATGGTGACTCAATCACCTCCCTGGCGCAACTTGAGGCTGTTTCCTCTTGTCCTATAGCTTATTGCTTGTGAGAAGAGACCAACTCCACCCGGCTACAACCTCCTTACAGGCAGTTGTAGAAAGATACCTCTATCTTTTTACAACAGATAGACAACGTACACAGATCATACAACTACTTTAAGTCTGACAAAAGCAAGCTTTTCTCCCATAAGGAAACTGCTTCAGAAGATTTACACGTCCCTGCTCTGGATTTCCCAGCTTCTCCCCCTCACCCTGCCACCCAAAAGGTATGCTTGGAAGCTATGAATCAACACAGTGGACAGCAGGCTTTCACAACCAACCCTCACCGACCCTAAAGCCCAGGGAACCATGACTTTTCTCTTAGTTAGCTCTGACAGTGTCTACTCAGAAGCATGAACCTTTGCAGGGCAGTTCATTTTACTCAGCAATGAATTACATCAACCACCTCTTCTGCAAACTTTTGAATTAAACCAACCAACTCTTCTGTAAATGTCAGCCCAGACAATTCCATAAACATTTGCTTCCCACAGTGTGGTGCAGTTCCCCAGCCTGTGAGACCTGGGAGAATTTTGCAGGCTTTCCATCACAAGGATGACGCTTTAAATTATCTACAAAGAATGTGACTGCACAATAATTTCAAGTCAAATTAAAAGGGTGCCTAAATTAAAAAGTAAGCACCCAAAATGCAGTATTAATGATTCTTCAGTGCCCAGAGAAGTGTTTTTTCTTAAATAATAATAAAAAAAATCACACCTTAAAAGCAGAAGGAAAAAAACCCAAACAAAACTCAGAGTATATGGACTTCACAGTATGCCTGCACAAGCTCAAAGTGGGAATTTTCCATGACATAGTGCACATTAAAACATATTTAATCGCACTTACAATCAGATTTTTATGGCACTAAAGAATGCAAGTCTAAACCAAATGTCTTCCTCTGTCTAAACACAGCCAGTATCTTTTACTATTTTTTCATACTAATAGTGAAGTCACTTCTCATATTACCGTGCTGTGAGTCAACAAAACAGCTATTTGTTCTGTTTGGGTGGTGGTTTTTTATTTATTTTGCTTTACAGTAATTCTTAGGTAAAATAAAATGACCTAAACACTGCTGAAAAAACAACTTTTCCACAAATGCTGAAGCATAGAATTGTGCAAAGAGAAGCATTTTTGGCAAATTACTGGAGAACAGGACAGGATTCAGGAAATCCTCCTCAGCCAGAAAGAGCACATGCTTGATTTCAGCTGATGTGAACGTGACCCACACTGAAGAATGAATGAGTGTTTCTTCAGGCCAGACCTCCTCTGGGAAAACTGCTTAAATCTGGTCACCTGGAGGGGTACTTATGTCTACTGAATTACTCTCAGAAGAGTCATTTCAAAGAAAAGTGATTTTTTTAGGCATGTTACTAAATATGTTCAGACTGCTTTAGACGAAATTGTATTTTACTCTTCAAGAAATAAAAAAATCAGTCTGTTATTACTAATCTCAGACTGCTAAAACATCTGAGAAGCATCTTGCTCATTATTACTAGACAACCCAACCTCACAAGGCAGTTCTGCGGAAACTGGTGCCTCTGCAGAGCTGCTGAACTCTAGGACAGTAGTAAACATAAAAAGCCACTTACACTTTAATCCAAATAAATGTTGCAGTAGCAATGCATACTCTACTGCCAACTCCGTATCAACTTTCTCCAAGCTTTTATTTGGCTGGTCAAAAAGACCTGGCCTTAAACAAAACCAATTTTCTTTTTAAAGAAGTCATAAATCATCATCTCAAAATAGAGCAATAACTTTCTGTTTACTGCACGTACTATCTTTAACCCCTGATGCAGCATATAAAATACTTCATTCTGCAGGGCGGAACAGAGATTTCCTCACCTGTAAGGAAATTAATTTTGAGTCCTCTGAGTTCCACACCATTTTCAAGTGTGCGGTGGAAAATATTGCAAGCTACAGGGACTATGTGCCTACTCCTCCTCCGAGCAAGTCACCCAGACCTTGGCCCCTTGCTTAGCACAGGCAGTAGATCTGGTTTTATTTGCACTGGTGCATGCTCTCAGGGAAGGCAAGAGCTTTATGCACTACACCTCTCTACCCAGGATAGAAAGATACTGGAAATGGAAAACCCTGTAGTGTTCTGCAACCGGACAACCACCACAGCAAAAGCAGAGTGAATTACTTGTTGAGGACTGCAAGTCTTTGGCAGATGCAGCAATGCAGTTTAAATCATTCAAATCCCACGACAGCATTCACATGACATCACCATCTCCCTTGCTCAGTCTTCCTACAAGTTCCCTGATGTTTCAAGTATCAACTTGTCTTTATTTTGAAGAAGTGACTATAATTTCATCATAATTCTAGCTGCTCACTCATGAGACGAGCACAGCTCAATTCTGGCAGCATGTTTATTGCAGAACACAGATCTCTGAAGGGCGCACCAACATGACATTGTTTTGGTCGCGTTTTGAGCTCCCTTTCATCTTCTGACAGACACGAGCACGTTTGTTTATGCGCAAATGTGACCACCGGAACTTTGGTGTATATTTTCAGATATACACATGCTTTCATGATGTTTTCTTCTCCTAGGAATTAAATCCACACCTCATATTCACATAAGCAAGATCCCATTTGTACAGGAAAACTATCTAGGCCCATAGCTGGAAGTCTGAAGAGACACAAGCTCCATTTTTATTCCTCCAGATCCCATTAAGACCTGTCTCAAATATATACAACTTCCAGAGGTAATATATAGCTTCAGTCAACTTACAAGAAGCCTGTTTGGGTTTTTTTTTAACCTTTATATGCTGTACAAGTCTTTCCCTCAGATGAAATCGTATCTATTTATTTTTTGTCTAAAAAAAGATTTATGGACAAGTTTACAGAAATAAAAGATGTGATTCATTCAAAGGTTCTTTTCTTGCCAAAGAAAGCTTCCAGCAGAAGTTTTCCCCAGCAAGTTGATTCTCGAATACTCAAGACTGAGCATAGGCTGGTGATGGATCACCTCGAGTGCATGCACACCCACACCTGCCATTCCCGAGGCAGCTGTATGAGTAACAAGGACTATGCTGCGCACCACAGGTGTGGAACACCACTCGTCCAGTAAAACAGTTACTACTTTACAGAACACTGTATAATGTCATATGCAACTTCTTCCTGCTCATTTTAACAAAACATCCAATTCCTCCTTAAGTCTATTTTCTGCACCATGTGTCCAGCTTGGGACTTTTTTTTCTCTCCCAACAGCAGCTTTCATGATACCATCAGGATCCTGAAGGACAAAGGCTGGCACGTAATTACCCCATCAAGTCCTACGGCAATTCAATTCCATCAGCAGAGGTAGGAACTACACAGCACCCCACTCCTTTACTCCCAGCTTCATGCACTGCTCTGCTCCCATTCTGATAAGTTAAAGAAAGTGTCATTGAACTCTGCCTTCTGTGTGCCGACATGGTAGCAGTATTTGCAATCTTTCAAAGACAATAGTCTCTTAAGGACAGTTTCCTAAAAAGTCAAAGAATCTCCTATGGAACTTGAGGGACAGTTTTGAACATCTTCACTGCAAAAGCCGCTAGGGCCAAATGTTCTGCCCTCAACACATACCATGCCCTGCATCAGTAAGGAGGTGGCTTGGTGGCTTCATTAAAAAAAACTAAGTAGAAATAAGAAACTGATTTCTGGTTTTCCAGGAACATGTCTGTAATCAAAGCAGCTCTACAGTCAACGTACAAATCAATGTAATAATGACCCTGAGACGGGTTAAAAAGTGGTGGTTAGACAAGTCATCCATTAACAAAGCCACATCTGTGCGAAGAGCACAGAGACCCAATTGTGGCAGAGACTTCCTGCCTTTGTCCCCGACGGGACGGACACGGATGCGGAGGCCACATCAGCATTGCCTGGTAAAGAGTAACATGGCAGTAGGTCTTGTGTGGGGCTGTGCCACCCACTGTTACCCACCTGGCAGCTCTGGCAGCAATGCAGAGGGGCACCGCAGTGTGCATCTCCGGAAGCGTGAGGGCAGGTTTGCAGAAGCTATGCTTGAACCAGGATCACTACTACTTAAATATAATTTGTATCAAGATCAGCAGTAGTTACATCCTGGATTTTAATAATTTTTTTCCTGGTTACTGTTAAGTGGATTTTGGGGGGTCTTCCGAGTCCCAACAGAAACAGTATTCACAGAGCCATAGACTGGCTGAAGTTGGAAGGGATCTTTAAAGACCTAGTTCAACTTTCCCTGTCCTGGTTAGGTACATCTTTCCCTAGATGTTCATTAACTCTCCCACAGCAAGCTTGGACTGTGATGTATAAGAAGACAAGTGACTTGCACCCAGCTAGGTGCAATACCAGAAGGTATTTCAGAAAATACTTAAACACATTATGACTCTTCCCTAATTCAGCTAAAACTGTAACTCATATTCATCCTAGGATTACCAATCTTGCTGAATCAAGATGTTTTTACTTACTTTAAGTGGAGCAACATCAGGAGATGAATCTCCATGGGAAAAAAATTACACAACCTGTTACTATGCAGGTCAAGGCACCAAATTTTAGAAACCCAAGCCTCAACACTAACTCCCACTGCTTGTTTTGGGTTTCTTTATCTTTAGCCATGATCACATAACTTAGCTACAGATCACCAAAACCCTAAAACTCGCCTGTGCCTTTAAATCTATCCATCCAAAAGCCTTTGCTTCCCCAGCAACTTCCCGCTCCTGCCCAGTCAGAAGCTGCTATTGCAGGTGCTTATTTGGAAACTGCCAACATCTGCTGATAACAGAAGCAAAACTCACAGACTGGGAACAGTCTGCTCACCTGCATCCCTTGTGGCTCAGGAGAGACCTTTACAGCAGCCCCCTCAGCCTTGGAAGAGCTGCTGGGCAAAATGCACACAGAGAGCTGGAAGACACAATGAGGAGGACACTCAGTGATAAGCTTCGGACTCAGGATAAGCCCAAGAGCATTGCATCTTTATTATTACTTTCCAAAGGAGCCTGAGAAGTGTATTACGTCCACAAACAGACTTGGCATTAAAGGCGAAAGAGGACATGACACGTGTCAATGTTTGGTCAGCCAACACCTAGGCAGAAAAAATCTGGGTCTAAAGACGAACCTCCTAGTTCTGCACCAGTGAAGTCAAAGAAAGGTTAATTATTATTCAACTATTCATGCAAGTCCACAAGTTCTTCACTTAATTAGGACAAAACACAGCTAAGCATAGAAGATAGCTGTTCTTAAACAAAGACTTTTAAACTATAAATGTAATTTACGGGATCAGCACTGTATGCAATAAAGACACCAAATGACCCAGACTGCTCATGGTGCCCTTCTGAAGAAGGTTAATCCCAACACCTGGAGACTAGGAAGACCAGCCTTTTGTTTGAAGTTGATCCCAAACCCAAAAGAGAGTCTCTGGGGTCTTCATGACTCTGCCAGGCTCCAAAGGGGAGTCTCATTGCATCGCTGTTTCAGGCTGGTTTGTTGCATTGTCCTCACTGCCATGGCTGTTGTCCCCAAGAAAGGAAATCAGTCTGTTCCTTCATGAGGTTGCAAACCAGGTTTTATTTTTCAAAACACAAGACCAACTGACCCACCAGGTACACATTAGCTAATCCTACACCATTTCCATGTTGCTCACATGATCACAGCTATGGATTAAAAACAAAATTCAGTGTTTTATCAGAACTGTAAATGTACTGACAGAATAGAGACGCTGCCCTGCAGGGAACACAACTTATTAAAAGTGAAATGGTTGATAAACTCATGTATGTATTTCAGACTGGGCCAAACAGCTTTTGCTGTCTCTTGCAACTGCACTTGAAAACCTTCCTTTGAGCAGAAAACAGCACAAGTGCAGCTATTTTTAAAGCCATCTAAAAAATCACAGGGCATGACATACCTTATTTTTTACCACATGGTAAAGATGAAAAACTGGAACAACCTCTCCCTTTTATCCATCTGAAAGCCTAAATGAGTAACTTTATTTATAGCCACTAATGGTTACCACTTCTGAACTTATTTATTTCTTCTCAACAAACCACCTTTCCAGCAGGGAATTTAAGCTTTCAGCTATTCAGACATTTCTGTTCTTCTTGCTCAGTACGGCTTTTGAGCTGTCAAACAAACTTCCCAGGTCACTGAAAAATAAACAAACAGCAATTTATTTTTTTTTCACTGCCTGGGCTAATTCCAACTACAAAGGTTGGAAAGAGAAAGAAGATATGCAAACCAATCACATTTTTTTGCTTTTAAATAATTTTGAAGCAACTCATTGTCATATATTTCCTCCTATGCAGACATATGAGGTGCACCAGATTATTTATTTAAATTAAGGAATGGAAAAAAAAAACCCTGTGCAATATACAAGAATGTTAGGTAACATCAGCCTTAGCAAAGAACAACAGGTTAATAGAAGGCACGTATATCATGTTTAGATCTATACTAGCCAACAATATAAGGTATTATTTTCCCCCACCCTCTTCCTCTTCTTTAGTACATAGAAAGGAAGCAAGAAGCCAGAGCATTGTGGTTGGAGTACAACAAAATATCAGGAAGCTAAATAAAGATACACACCCACAAACAAAGCAGCAGCTTGCATAGCCATACCTTTGAGCTTACTGGCACAGCCTTTTCAAGCACCTGCAAGTAGCACCTTAGCTTTCAGGTGGTCTCAGACCCTTCCACAAGTGAAGTGGTAAAGAGCAAACTTCCCAAGCACAGACTACCTCCATCAGCCTCAGCAGCAAAACACTTGCCATGTGACAGAGACCCCTCAAATTTTTTCCCTCTTTTAAGTTAAAAAGATCTGATAAAAATCCAGCTGTTTCCTGAAGAACAAGTGGTAGTACCACAACTGGACTTCCAGAGAGAAAGAGTAACTTGCTGACTATTAGTTACTCTGGTACAGCGTCTGGAACAAAATTACCAGAGATGATGATCAAGGTAACACCAAGCAGGAACTTCAATGTCAGTAAAACAAAAAAGGGCAAATTTTACTACAATAATTTTTGCCACCCATGAAGCAGCACTAACAAATGCCAGAGTCCTATTTCTTATGACATACATTACTGCAGCTTCCTCAAGAATAACCCCACATTTCTCCAATATACCTATACGAAACTATCCAGAACCACATCATTGCTCAATACCACCAAACCAAAAGACATTTAAAAAGACCACTATAAAATGCAAGACTTTCCAAAATGTGGGCATTTATAAACTGTTGACTATCTCAAAGGCAGACCCACAGAGAGACTTTGACATATTAGACGGCTAGGCAGTCAGCAACCATGTAAGTTTAATAAGGGCAAGTGCTGGATTCTGCACCTGGGATGGGGCAGCCCTGGATGTTTGTACAGACTGGGGAATGAGATGGTGGAGAGCAGCAAGGTGGAAAGGGACCTCGGGGTCTGGATTGATGGCAAGCTGAATCTGAGTCAGCAGTGCCCTGGCAGCCAGGAGGGCCAAC
>JAYRBT010000082.1:76721484-76742805 GCA_036023395.1 Myiotriccus ornatus | reverse complement strand
AGGCAAAGCATCACCAGCCAGTCAAGGGAGGGGATTGTCCCGCTCTGCTCTGCACTGGTGTGGCCTCACCTTGAATACCGTGTGTAGTTTTGGGCACGGCAATATAAAAAAGATATAACGCTATTAGAGGGCACCCAAAGGAGGCAACGAAGATGGTGAAGGGTCCAGAGGGGGAGCCATACAAGGACTGGCTGAGGTCACTTGGCTTGTTCAGCCTGGAGAAGAGGAGACTGAGGAGAGACCTCATTGTAGTCTGCAACTTCCTCACAAGGGGAAGCAAAGGGGCAGACACTGATCTCTCTGGTGACCAGTGCAGGCACACGGTGTGCTTCTTGCGGTGGTCCTGTGCAGGGCCAGGATTGTGATGATTTGTGTGGGTCCCTTCAACTTAGGATATTCTATGATTCCATAATATCAAACACCCAACCAATTTAAGATTATTCTTCAACTTTGACAGGAATTGCAAAGCCAAAAAAAGCTTAATTCATGCATTTTAAAGCAGTACTTTTCAGTCATTATTGTCTCATCCAACCAGAAGACCCCTTTGAGAAGATGTCCTGATAAAGCATCTGCCCTGGCTCAGAGCCTCCTCTCCTTTCCCTCCCCAGGAGTGCTTAGGGCCAACCCTGCAAGAGCATGACCCACGACCTGTTGCTGCAGGTGTCTGGACCTTTGCTGCCTTAAGCCATTTCTGTCCCTTCAATTTAGCCACTGATTCATGTGCACCCACTCTTCTTGCCTAATGAGGGTCAATTCCTGTCCACATGCAGAGCAGGAGACACGTCCCTGAGCTCCTGGACAGCCACAGCTCATGCTGTCTACCAAAACCTCTGATGCCTTACAGCAGGGAAAAAAGAAAAAAAAAACCAAACAAACAAACAAAAAAACCCCCAGGAAAACAGCAAAGCTTTTGTGGCCTCTCTGACTGCATAAAACAACTGTGCATTTTTTCAATCAAATGTTTCCAAGCAATATAAAAGAGTGTTTCTGTAACTGGCACACAAGTTGAAGAAATCAAAATTCAGAATTACAGTCTGTATTTGCCTGACTCCAGAAGCACCTGGAACATAGTAACTGTTGAGTCATTATCTGAAGGAAAAGGATACCACGACTCAATGTTTTCCCTTTGCACTCTAAGAACTGCTAAGAACAAGCCAACAACAAAGGACTACTAGATGCTCACAAGAAAATTCACAGAATTGGGTATCACTTTCTGTCCTCCAACAGCTACTGATGACATCTCCACCTTAACTGCATGGTACAAAGGCATCCTACTGACAAAGGTGTAACTATACAGTAAAAGTTCAATACTACTATTTCATCACACTGCAATTCAGTTTTTTCATGGGATTCTGTTAAAAAAAAAAAAATGCAGGAAGTTTACTACTGCACCAGAGTCCTAGTCATTTAAGGTACTGGATTACCAAAGTAAAATGATAACAGAAATAGTGTGATAGAAATAGAAATTAGGAATAGAGATTCTCAAAACTAACACAAATAGGGAATCAGCTTTTTGCTTTAAGTGCTGTGCAACTTTACGACAAAAACCCATCTATCAACTGTTAAAACTTCTCAGATTTGGCAAAATATTACAAATGTTATTTCAGGGGGCAAAAAAGGGGGCTGCTGCACAAATTACATTTTCTAGCACAAAGTTGCTGGGTATGTTTATTCCTTGAAACAGCTTATCAAGTATCACACGGCAGAATACAACTGGAGTTTCAAGAACAAAGAGCTCACTTCATCGGCTACTCCTCCTGGTACACGGTCTGAAGAGCAGCAGGAAATGCCACCCTTCAATAAAACGCTGCTGTAAACGCTGCTCTTATTTTATTCTAGGGAATATACTAAGTGATTGGACACAGTAAACAAACCTAATCAGCGTACCCATCACCAGAAAGCTGTAATGAGGAGATAAACCCTAATCACAAAACCACAGTCTATATTTAATAAGGGGAAAAGATCCAAGAAGATGACCAGCAAAGCAAGAAGTCTGACCTACAGAATGAGCACCTACTCCTTGTCCTGATGTGAACTCCAGTGTCGTGCCAACTTGGCTCCTTTCTGAAGCAAATAAAAATATCCCCTAACCAAGATACATTGTTGGGTTTTGACCCACTAAAATGGTCAAATAGAAATGATCTCTGCTGGTTCTGTAAACCAGATGGATACATTAAACAAAAGGAATTGACTTTTCCTCAAGATAAACAACTTCATAAGAAAAACAATCCCATTCTCTTAACAAATATATTTAACTTCATCTGAGAAAACATTTTAATGTCAAGTTAAACAGCAGCAACTAAAATAGGACCAAATAATCTATTTCCGATAATGCTATAAACATCAATACCTTTTCAAAACAAGAAATAAACTTCTCTTATCTCCTGTCCCCAAAACCAGGGGCAGTGTGGCCAAATGCAAAAGAGAAGGTATGATAATCTTTCCAGATAAATCCTGCCCTTCTGTCAGCAAGACCAGGCAGGACAACAGACATGTGCAGTACACAACACCCAAACCACACAAGGCTTTGCCAGTAGCACCACTTTCACAGTTCTAAATGCTCTCCAGAACTACAGAAGTGTTTTTTTCAGATGCTGGAAAGTTCACTGAAAAGTCTTCTAAAGCCTTTTGAAAGTTTGTAAGAGAAAGTGGGCCAAGGGATTTGGAGTGAAGTTACTGGGAGCTGGCACTCAGCAACAATTTGAGTCTCAGGTCTCCACCTGAGTTTATGCTGCAGGCACCACAATTAATCCTGACTTTGAGACCATGAGAGCAGGCTTGAGCAGCAGGGTGCCACTCTACCAGCATTGCCATGTCAAGAAGTTAAGAACAGAGAACACAAAAAGACTCTCAGTATTTTTAATGGCAACCCCAGTATAGAGGCAGATGTGCCATGATAAACTTAGGTAAACTTGTTCAGGGTGGAAACATAGTTTTGCCCCCAAGGGAAAAAGCAACAACCAAACATTTTCCTCTGCTAATATGTCCTTACAGCAACTCCCTTAAGGGCATTCTCCAAAACAAAACAGACTTGTATTAGCACACTCTTGTATCACTGACCTATAATAAGGGTTTATGAATAATTTCCCAAGAATATATAGGCAAAGGTAACACTAACACATCAAAGGGCACTTAGTCTTTTATTTCCTGAGTCCTCCAACACAGCCCTTCTCCCTCTGCATGCCGTCAACCAGGATCAGGTGTGGAGGCACAGCTTGGCCCCTGAAGTCTGTCGCTGAGCTCCCCTCTCTTCCTTCCTCTTTCCTTCACTTGGAACAAACCAGAACCAAAACACAAAAAAATTCATAGAAAGATTTAATCCACCTACAAGACGGATTAAAAAGAATATTGATTACTTGAACATTCACCTTAGCTTCATATTCAGTCAAAAGTCTCTAGTGAGCCTTGCCACAAGATGAAGATGACATACTTTCAAAAAAAGGCAAGTCTGATACTATAAACCAGGCAAAATAGCTCACTGAAGCAATTTATGCATTTGCTATAATGTATTAACATACAAATACAGGAACCCTATTCAATTCTGAAGTCTGGCAGGCCACTGCATGGTATAGGAGTACAGTCTACCTTCCAGAATGTTTTCCTTCAGCATGCCATTAATCCTGGAAGTAGTAAAAGGTATTACACCAACTCCCACATTTAGGCTCTGCTCCAATATGCTCATATTTACCCACTGGGGACAACATCATTGAGACATATAAGAAACCCAGCTTAAAGTGTACTGCATCTGAATTTTCAGTAAAAGTTTAGAAAACCATACAAGTGACCAGAACCTTTCACTTTTGAAGACTTCCTTCTATACAGAAGGGTTAACTGCAAACATTTTCTCAAAGCCTTAAAAGGGCTTAAGTGTTCCTTGGGGAGTTCTTTCCAGCTGCTCACTGTGGCTAATCCTTGGTGAAAAATACCTAAACACAATTACACACTAGGAAAAACTACAAGATCTCATACAGAAATTGTGTTTTAAACCCCTCCACAGAGGAGTTTACAGAAAATGGAAATTACTTTGTCCAGTAAAACCAAACACAACCCAAAGCGTTCAGCCATGTTTCAAGTGTGAACCAAAATCGTGTCTGTCCCTAATAACCTATTCAACAAGGAAAAACTTGTTATCAAGTTACTCCAACATCACTCATGTTTGGGATTTTGATGAAAAAAACAACACAAACCTCTAAACTTTCTACTAAATAAGAAGGCTTTCACAGGCTAGACCAAGTCACTTGGCCACAAAGAAAAACAGCACCTAAATAGAGAGCAAGTATTTATGAGTAAAGCAAGCACAAGTATGACATATTTACAGCTGAAACAGGTCAGCAGCCTTCCCCAGTCAGTCACTGGTTTGCAATGGGAAAGTGTCTGCCTAGTCATGGTGTTCATGGAACAACACTCTGCAGAACAACATCCAGCCACCTCTTCACTGGCTGTCCCGGCTGAGGATATTAGGAACAACCATAAATAATATTTGGACCTAGCTGAGATGTAAGTATTGATCACTGACTTGGCAATGAGTCTGGGAGCAGACAGTATCTTCTCCCACAGCATCCTCCTACTTCTTACAGAAACCTTTAGAAATACGAGGAAATCTATACTCCTTATTTCCTCCTAATGAAACTTTCCCTGTATATTTTTCCAGTTTAACACTCATATTTTCCATGTAACACAGCTGTAGTTTCTTCTTTGGCATGAATGTAGTTTATTTCAGAAGGCAGATGGAGAGCACAGTTAATATCAGCTCCCATTCTGAAACCCAACTTTGAAAAGTTCTGTCTTTAAAAGAATGGAGTGTTTGAGCTACCTAGCAGACTTCTTAAGAAAAGGATAATCCACTTAACCTTTCTGAATCAGGGAGTTGTCCAAAACAAAGCTGCATTACATTAAATATGGCCAATGGATAATGCTCAGATTTCAGACATAGCACATCTTAGAAAATCCTAAATAATTAAAAAAAAAAAAAGCCACCATGCAAAATTTGAACCAGTAATATCTAAAACACAGTAACTTGTCCTTAGCTGTCATCCCAACACCAAACCATCCTCCTTTACATCTTAGTAATGGTTTAAAATGCCTCATCATGATAAATATCAGTAAAATCAAGAGAAATGAGAATGCCTAAGCCATGACTTTCTGATACAAGCCTGAAGTCATAATCAATCTATCAAGTTTTGAGGTCGCATCCCAAAACTTCTAAAGTTGCCACAAATAGTGACATAAAGCTGGTAATTTTTTTTTTCCCCTCAGCTGAAGCCTTAATTTAAAGTGACTTTTTACCTCTTGCTCTTTTACTGGTGTTCCACCCAAAACTATGTTCCTGGCTCTGACCACAGTTGGGATGGTGATTCCCTAAGGAAAAATACTGCCCTCACAGCCAAAAAGGTTGGTGAGATCAAACTACCCAGAGGGGATGCTTCCCTCCAGAATGGTGATGGGCACAGAATCAACACTCTAGACATTCAAGGGGTGGAGCTGCTGCTTCTGCCCCTTGCTGGAGGCTTCTGCACCTTCCACTGCATCTGCACCCACCCAAGAGACCCAAAAGGCATCTGTCTTGCTAGAAATTTGTTTGAAGTTACATCAATATTCACTATCCATAGTGAAATAAAAAAAAAAAAAAATGAGGCACATTATTCACTTGCTAGGGGTAAGTTCCGGATTTTTCTGTGCAAACACAGTAACACTGCATACAACTATTCACACATATGTACCCGCATACAGAGCCAGGGACTTACCAGTTTTCCTTCAGCTATCTTTTAAAGCCAAAAAACAGATTAATGAGACTGTATTGGTCTTACCATGCCAAAACTCAAGATTCAGCTAAAATCACCACCAAAGAAGGCCAACATGGTACAACCATGCATAATTATTGATAATGGGCCCCAAACTTTTCATTCTATCTTTTGAGGCACACTGGGGCAACAAGAGCACTGAAAGTTGCAGGGTTTCTCAGGTTACTCATTGGACCAGCACACTAAACTCTCCATGGGACACAGAAAGCTCAAGCTACCCTTCCTTTTCGTTTCCCTCTGTCCCACAGTATGGTCCTCTCCTGCCATCACAGACTCACGGATAAAAATGTGGAGCATTTCTGGTAAAAGCCTGTTGTAGTTACGGTGGGTTTCTGGAGGGTCCCTCCTGGCTGCTCTGTGAAGGTTTCCAGGGCTGAGATCACCCCCCGCCGCCCGTCCCTCGTGGCCGGGACAGGCGGCGGAGGCACCTATGCCAGGAGACAGAGACCACGCAGCACGCAGGGAGTCCAGCAGCGAAGAGAGCTTTATTCAAATTTCCCACAGCCTTTAAAGCCTGTTGGAGAGAGCAGGCGATTGGCCACTCAACCAGCCAATGCAAGGAGACAATATAACTATGGCAACACAGAAACCAATGATAGACCAGTGAGTTAACAACTTCAAAACCCCGACATAAGCCCATGACACTCGGCTTCAAAATAAGTTGGGATTGGCCATGCTTTCAGACACAATTCCCCTTTACCAGGCAGCAGGCTGTGCAACAGCTCCGAAACTAAAAAAAGAGCTGAAGAGGTTCACAACCTTCAGTATCACCCATACACAGTGCTCAACAAATGAAAATACATAAAGAAGAAAATCTTGTTAGAGCAAAATAACTTACACATAAAGTGTACAATTAGGGAAAAGACCCAAAAAAAGTAACATTTCAGTGAGGTGTCACCAGAAAGTAAAAAAACCAAACTACTCAGCAGCCAAGTTTTCTATAATGGTGGGTTTCACAGTTTTCCCTTGGTTGGAGTCTGACTGAACATACCAAAAAAACCACGAGCAGACCCTGCACAACGTAGAGCCTCTACTGCCAACTTCAATGCTTACGTATTTTGCAGCTTTTAAGAGAATTCTTGTGTCCTTTTACAATATGTGCCGTGCCAGCAGGGTTGCTAGGCTCCAGCCCAGCGGCGACTATGCTTCAGTTGCACAGATTCGTCTTATGAAAGGCACATGTGAAGTTCGTGTAGTGGGCAGTTACAGTGATGTGTTACTGATGAGCAGAATGTGTTTTCCAACTTGGAGAAATGAACCTGCAAAAACCTTCTTTTCTTTCTGACTGAGTAAGGTACTCCTGAGCCCTCTTGAAACATTTTCTATTCAAAATGTAATGCGCTCTAATTAAACTAAACATAACTGTCAGTGAAAGAACCATCAGCTTTTGAAAAACCTAAATCTGAGAAGTCACAGATCAGAAACTTTGGAGAACACAGCCAACGTCAACAGCCAAGAGAGTTACTGTTTCTGCTTGGCATGGATTTGGCATTCAGAAGCTCTCCAGAAACATAACCTTTTATGTCATCGCTCATGGGATGATGGTTTTGCCCCACTAGTTGAAAGGCAACTTTGCTGGTGTAAGCTACACAGCTTACACTAATATCAAAAGCTGGAAACATCAGACCTATGCTCGTGCTATCATTAAAACACTTCTAGATGAAAACTGGGGAGACTTCCAAGGTTGTCCTAAACAGGTACACTATGCTGCACAGCACAGCCAGAATATCGATATATATATATATATGTATATCGATATAGGTATTTATTGGCATCACCAGATTTTCTCTTTAAGAGAATAACCTCGCAAGTGCCAAGGTATATTGAGTTTGCATGGTCAGGTTTTGGTAGTGGGGGGGCTATAGGGGTGGCTTCTGTGAGAAGCTGCTAAAAGCTTCCTCCATGTCCAGCAGAGCCAATGCCAGCTGCTGGCCAAGGCTGGGCCCATCAGAAATGGTGGTAACACCTCTGTGACAACATATTTATGAAGAAAAAAGAAAAAAGTTATTAGGCAGATGTAACTGCAGCCAGAGAAAAGCAAAGTGCGAATATGGAAGAGACCCATGCTGGAGCAGGTGGATGCCTGAGTGGAGGCTGTGAATCTATGGGAGGCCCATGCTGGAGCAAGAGGACTCCTCTCCCTCAGCAGCAGCTGAACAGTCCGTGATGAACTGACCATAACCCCCACTCCCCATATCCCTGCGCCACTGGGGGTATTAGGTAGAGCTGGGGAAGGAGGGGATAGTGGGGGAAGATGTTTTTAAGATTTATTTTCCCTCTCATGACCCTGCTCTGATTTTGTTGGTAATAAATTCATTTAATATCCCCAATTTGGGTCTGTTTTTCCTGTGACAGTATTTGGTGAGTGATCTCTCCTGGTCCTCATCTCAACCCATGAACGCTTTGCTGTATTTTCTCTCCCCTGTCCAGCTGCAGGGGAGAATGAGTGGCTTTGGTGGGTGCCTGGCATCCAGCCAGGTCAATCCCCTACACAAAGCCACTTGGTTCAGGAGAAGATGAAGCCCTCAAAGCACTCAGTGCTGTGAGACTGCGTTCTTCCAGATGCTGCAAGGGACTACCAAGGAAAAGTTTTCTGCCAGCTGTGTAACTGAAATAAGAGCTTCCAGGTTCAAGCAGATACCTCCTCTGACAGCTCCCTGAAGCTAAGTTCAAATTTCTGTCCCATATCCTTCCACCAGAGTGAGGTTTAACACCTGCTTCTTCAGGACACATACTGGGAGCCTTTTCCTTAAAAGAGTGTACACAAGCAAACGTGCAACTATGGAAAGCAGAAATGAAGGAAATCCTCCTAAAATCGAGGTACCAGGGGCACTGCTAAGAATAAGAGCATGCTAGACACATACTATCTGCTGTGCCTCAAAGGAGGCTACCCTGCAGTTCCAAATAAACACCTGTGCAGCACTGGAGGAAAATTAGCTTCTCTGATAGTGATGCCTTTATAATTATCTCCTTCAACATCAACCACCCAGACATGCTAGAGAGAAGGCAGGAGACAGTTGTGAAAATTAAGGGGCAGGGGGAATCCTTTGTCTTTAAAGTCTGGCAGCAGCTAAACCCAAACAATCCCTGCAGCCACTGCTATGCACACTGTGCTGCAAATTCCCCAGGAGCTGAGCACGAGTTCGGAGGGCAGGTTTGGACAAGATGACCTACAGAAATTCCTCCCAACCTCAAGCCCTTTCTGACCTCAGCTGGGCCAGCAAATGTCAGAGTCCTCCTGTGACAAGGACAGCAACCATGGTTCAGTGCAACACACCATATATACTGGGTAAAGTGACTCACCCCGTAAGAGGAGGAAGATAAAATTGACTTCTGCATCCACTTCCCCTGCTTCCCTGATAAGCACTGCTTGGGAACTTCAGATGCTGAAAAGGCAGTATGAGCTTCCCTCTCCTGCCTTTTTTGTGCAAAATTTCTTTGTCTTCCTTGTCATCTGGAAATTACCCTCCTCCTTCCCCGATGGATACATCCCCTTTTAGCAGAGATGAATTCTCACTGGGAAAGTCTGACCTCAGCTACCAGAGGAAACTGCTTCCCCATGAGCACCATAGCTGTTGGTAAAACATATGGGAACAATTTTTTTCAGGGTGTTTTGAAAAGCATAGCCAAAGGACTCTATTGCACGTATCTATACTTGTATTTCTCTATATGGATCTCCAGGATTTCTACAGGTTTTAATACTTAAAATATGCAAATATGACTATATATATATATACTGAAAAAGTTAAAATTCTACCACCAACCTTCCTTCAAAGACTGTCATGTTGTACACACCAACCAACAGCCTTTTTTAAAAGCCTCGGAAAACACTTTCCCTCTGTATTCAGATGCAACTTTGTTGTTACTTTAATATCTTTCTGCATTTTGGGGAGTAAGTTTCAGCGCAAACTCTTCCAGCCTAATTCTTTATTAGAGCCATTTTTTTATATAACTGGCTGAGTTAGAAAATTGGGACAGGGATGGAAATCGAGGCTCTCTGGAGAAAAGTACGATGACTTGTTGTCCTGTAAGAATAAAAGCTGAGTACTAAGAAATAGTAAAGAAGGGAAACTGGGCAGCAAGATGGAGAAATCAAAAAGCTGTTAAGTCACAGATGATGGCAGCATCAGGTGACTGGCAGGAGCTTGGCGTTATCCCACACCTCACTTAAGGCAGCAAATCCCAACCTCCCCTGCGACACACGTTCCTGCACTCCAGAGGTGTTTTACACAGTTGCCTCATTTTGTTCCAGTGAGCATCACCCTATACTCAGAGCAGGTTACAATTAGCATCTGTAATTATGCAGGGTTTTTTTTCCTATAACATCTTTTAAGTTGTTCAATATTTTTCTGCAACAGCCAGATTAAAGACACTCCTGCCTCCAGGGTGGTGAACACGGGCTTCTTGCTCACACTGACGAACCCTGTGAAGTGCCAGTATATACCATTCTCACTACCAGCTTTTCTCCCAAAACATAATTATATCAGCAGAACTACACTGCTGATAAACCAGAGCAGAGCAGACTGGGCTTTTTACCTGCGCCTTTTATCCAGCTTCCTCTTGCTTCCACACACTAGAACTTATTTTAACAAGAACCTTAATTCCCTCAGATAAGTCAGCAAATATTTTCGTAAAGAGCAGCTGCAGGATGTCTGCCTCATGCAAATTAAATTACCTAGTGGCTCAATCCAGTGCCTTCAACAGACATTTCTTCTGTGGTAGCTGGGTCAAGCCCAGTGCATTTCTGCTATTGTGCCTCACATTCCCCATATGCCATTTACATATGCTCTGCTCTGGTGTGAGGAAAGGAAAATGTTTACACTTATGGGTGGGACTTTGGATGCAGATTAAAGCCAAGGTGCTATATTTACTGATCTTTTAAAGTAATATCAACATGTTGAAAGGGAGTCAAAGTTCTTAAGAAAGATCAAAGTCCACATGCAGCAACCACAAATTAACATAAATACATGCCAAAATGCTAACACAGACTGGCAAAATTTACCTGCATTTTCCCTGAAGCAAGTAATTTTGGCTAATAGGGGAGTCAAAACCATGAAAACTCTTCTTCACCTTTATGTAGGTGAAGTTTGCTACAGTACTTTGTGTTGGAGCAAATGACTCTTCAGACTAATTTTGCAACGCTAGGCTAATATTACTGTATTGCTCATGGCGTGCAAGCTTTTGAAAGGTGAGGGCTACATCCTCTACAGGGAAGAAAAAAAAAAAAGTAATATTACTACTTAACTCAGACTTTTTCAAAGCTAATCCTGTTTTCTTCCTTCTGATTGCACTTGACAGAACTTTTGTTGTCTGACAAATGAAAAGCCAACGAGCAGTAAAGTGTGTGACCTTCTTTTATTTGACTAATTATTATTTTGGTAAACAGATCACCTATTTTTCTTGTGGAAGCATCAACAGCAGCCCTGAGAACACGAGGGACGTTATTTCATGAGGGCAAAGGACAGTTTTGCAGCTTAATCACAACTCTGTAAAACAGATGCCCAGCCTGTATTTATAGCCCTGACAGTGCAACTGCTTCGGCAAGAGGTGCAATTAAAGCAAGCGTGCAGGCAGTCACCAGAAGTCACAAGCCAGATGCGGGCTCTGCCAGCAACCTACAGGCACAACACACACACACAGAAGCCATTGATCCCGGACACCTTATGTTCATAAGGCTGTGCCGACACTAGGCGGGCTGAACTGACCCGGTAAAATATTGTTGCATAAAATTCTGTTAACTTGGACCACAAGAGGACCCAAGTTCAGACTTTTAGCAAATACTACTTTTAGCAAATAGGCGTCTTTGATTTGGTTTCCTCACCCGACACGCTGGAGTTACCAAGATCCATAAGACCACGGTAAAGCTCAAAAAACTTTCAAGACTTCAGCCTCCTTACTTTGCATTTTGCATCAGAACATTTCGTCTATACTTATTAACACACACTTTAAATAAAGAGACCCTACGAAAAGAGTGCCCAGCGGCAGCCCTGCTTCTGAAACCTCCATCGTTTGAAGCCTCTCATGCCCGTGCGAGGCGGACAAAGCGCGCTCCGCGGGTTTCACGAAGGGGAACCCCCGAGGAGGAAACCCCCGCTGCCCCCCAGGCGCGGTTTCAAAGGCTGCCACGCCGTCGGCAGCAGGGAGCGGGGCATGGAGCGGGGCAGGGAGCGGGACAGGGAGCGGGGCAGGGAGCGGGGCAGGGACTGCACGGGCGCCCACGGCTCCCCGCTCCGCGCGGGGCGGGAAGTGCCGCCGGTGGGCGCGGGGCTGTGGAGGCAGAGCCGGGGCACCGGCGCCTCCATCCCCTGCCACTCCAACGAGCCCCACTTAGCGCCCAGCGCCTGCCCGGCTGCGGCAGCACCGCTCCAGCTCGGAGGCCGCGAGTTCCGCCCGGGAGAGGCCGGGAATTCGGGGGGCGCAACTCCCTTCCTCCCTCCCTGCCTGCCTGCCTCCTGCTCCCCGAGGGGCTGCTCCTGCAAAGCGAAGCGCTCGAGGGAACGCACACGCCACACTCTCCGTGAGCACCCTGCAGCTTCGCTGCCGGCATCCTGCACCACAAAAGCGACCCCACTTTGGAGGAGGAAGATCCCAACGGCCCGCGCTCACCTCCGCCAAGAAGTTGTCCATGGTGGCCCCTCGGCCCGCCCGCGGGTCGCAGTACCGGGTCCCAGCCGTGCACCATGTGCCGCTGCCGCCCGGCCCGACCCGTCCCGGCTCGGCCCCACCGAGCCGCCTCAGCCGCCGCGCCGCTCCATCGCGCCCCAGCGCCGGCACCAGCCCGCAGCCTTTGTCCGCCCGCCCCCTCAGCGCCGCTCGGCCGGGCGGTCCCGGCAGCGCATAGCGCAGCGGGGAGCCGGAGGAGGGGGTGACGAGGAGGAGGAGGAGAAGAAGGAGGAGGACAAGGAAGGCTCCCGCCACCACACGCTCCTGCCCGGGGCCGGCCCGTCCCGTCCCGGAGGGGCAGGAGCAGAGGCGGAGCCGGGGCCGCGCCGCTCCCCGCGCCGCTCTGAGCCGCGCCCCCGCCCCGCCCCGGCCGGAGCGGAGGCAGTGCCCCGCGTCCGCTGCCGTCCCGTCCCGGCGCTGCCTGCGGTGCGACTCCCGCGGCGGCCCCGGGAACGTGTGTCCGGCTGCTCGTGGCACGGCAACCCGCCTCCGAATGCGGAGTGAAAGGAGCGCGGGCGCTGGAAGGGGAGCGGGGACTCGCCCCGGTGTGGGGGCGGCTCCGCTCCCGTGCTCGGCGGCACACGGCCGTGCAAAGCTCCGCCAGCCGGCGGCAGCTACTGCCCGAGGCAGGTGTCGCTAGAGAACACGTACCTGCAGAGTTCCGCTGCCGACAGGCAGCCCTTGGGGCAGTGTGTGGCAAACTTGTGTACGGTCTCTCCTCAGCCGTGCGAGTGCTCCTTTGCTAAACACGTCCTGAAACAGCCGCTCGCTGAGACATCCGTGCAGATGAAAATAGCCCTGCTCTATAGAGTTTTCCAGCCCTTTACATGATACGTGCAAAGCAGGTATAAAGTGTTCAGGTTTTGGAAAAGAAATGTATTAAAAATAAGTCACAGCCATAAAGAAAAGGAATGCAGTATTCTGTCCTTTGGTGGCAGGCAGAATCCTACCACTGCTTTGGGAGCTTGAGCACATGAGCAGCGATACACAAGACAAGCCCTTGGTAGCAGCAGTAACAATGAGTGTGCAACTCTCATTTTTGAAAATGTCATGGCTAATGCATAGAGCACAAGCACTGATAAAAAAAGTAAGCTTAAGAATACATACACTACACAAGGAAAAACTTTCTTCTTTCACCTTTGTGTCAAAAAACATTACCTGAATAAGGAGGAAAGCAGGTAAAAGAGGTTTGTCTTTGAGATACACCATGCACCATGTCAAAAATGGGGTTGTGTTAGTCTTGGAGGTTCACAGGGTGACATCCAGACAAACTGCTCTGCCATCAAGGTTAGCACTAGGATAAGCCAGCACAAGAGGGACTTTCTGCCAAATGGGTACCTGTTAAGGGGTTCGTGTGGGCTGTGGCTGCCTGCCCCATCACACAGAAACAAGGTGGAGGGATGTTTTCAGGCAGATAGCCTCAGACATGGCCATCTGCTGTAGACCAGCAGCTCTCCCCAGTTCACCTTCCTGTGGCCAGCCACAGTGGCTCCTGGCAGAAAAAGCAGAAATACTTTCCAGCTTGCTTGTAGCCCAGCAGAGTCCCTCAGGCAGCACCCCTGCTGCAGCTTGCCAAGCTCAGCTGGGAGAAATCCCATTGGAGACCCTGCGACATCCTGAGGCCTGCCAGGGTGATCACTTCTTTTGTCAGCCCTCCTAATATCTACTCCCATGTAAACAGGTTGTACCTTCTAACAGTTGCTCTGAAACTCAAGGTTTGCAGAGAATTTCACCTGAATTCACCTGTCTACATAGTAACAACTCACACGGGAGTTAACCTAAATTGTTATTCTGCTCTAGATTATATGGTATAAATTCTGATGTGGGAGATCTGTAACTCTATTCCAAACTGCTGCACTTCCAAAGTTACTCCAGGGGAACGGGTTTTCTTTCCAGTCACTGTGACAGAAAGCTTCCCCTTTCAAACAAGCCCTAATTTGGGGTGGGCTGAGTCAGATTGGAGGTATTTATTAAGTTATTTTGACTTACGATCGAATACTTTGTTTGACAACATGTTATTGGGATGCAGTACACTTCTGGCTACTGCATCGTACGTTCTCAGATCTGTGAAGCACAACCGATGTAGGAATTCATGAAAACTTTGAATCCATTGTCCAATAAAAGCAGCCTGTAGGTTTTTTAAAAATGAGAATTTGAGTAAATTACGAGAAACCATTACTAATAGACTAGGACCACATTTACACAGCCTATAAATACATTGCAGAAGGAATGAGTATTCTCTTGTGGTGTGGATGCATTGCAAAAGACTGTAAAACTCTTAAGACTTTTCTTAAGATTTAGAACAACTGCAAAGTTGCAGTAGGGATCTAGGAAGAGGGATTTGGGAAGCAAAGGGGAAGGAAAGAATGGTTCATATGATCACTCCAGCAAGCTTCTTCCTTCTTTCCTCTGTCTTCTTGTGTCAATCCCACTCACAGTCTAAGCACTAGCATCTGTGTTTCATGGGAGAGGGGTTTTGAAACATGGTGTTTCCTTTTCCCACTCTGAAAATGACCCCAAACTAGTCTCTTACTCATTTTATGCAATTGTTTTGGAATTTGGAAAACCCCACAGATACACTGTACAAAGCTCCATGAACATCTGGAGACTTGGCCAGTTCTGCACAGCTCTGACTTTCTTTTAATCGGTACAAATTCCTTCACTGATTGTGTGCCTAAGGTAAATTACTTCCTTTTGAAGCTGCTCACATGCATGCCAGCTCAACTTTCCACCCGGGTGAGGACCAGGAATGGACCAAAAGCCTATTACACCTCACTGATGAGACACCTCCTCACTGGCTGTAAAGATCTTACCCCTTGTGTGGGTGGTTGGTGGTGAGGTGGTTGGTCCTTGGGCCCCCTTCCCCCAGCCTCTGCCTTGCTCTGTGCAGTACAGTTTTGGCATTTGCTACATCGGCTTAGCTCTCAGCTGGTCTGTTAGGCCGTTTTAGTATTCCTCAGTTATATTTACTGCATTACATGGGCCAGGTCTCACCTTCACCCAGTTTTTCTGACCTTTCTTCCCTCTACCAGTAGTTACTAAAGTCTGTATTTGACCAAAATGTCTGACGAAAACAAATATCTCTTCTTTCTTTAGGTCCCAATGTAATCTTAGCAGCTGAAACTTTCGTAAGACCCCGGACTTTTAAAACGTATTTGAACTACTCCTGTCCCTATCAACAGCTCTATCCCATTGTATGAAGCTTTCCATTTCTGCTCTGGAGGCAAAACCAACTTACTGACTGAAGCCCAGTTATCTATAAATCATATGCTTCACCTGAGCTGTGTTTCTTCACAGGGAATTTCCACAGACCAAATTTGTAGGGCCTTTTTTAAAAGATTTATTGCATCTGCATTTATTACAAAGTCTGTAGACATGATTGCATCCCAACAAACCATTAACTCATTCAGTACTTTGAGCACACTCGGTCAAATTCTAGATGCCCATTTTTCAAAGTAACTTTTTCCCCCATTTTCATCTACCAAAACTGTCAGGGCACCAAGGGAGCTGGCAGCTGCTGGGGCTGGGAGTGTTGGCGGTACCCTGGGCGAGTGATAGCAGTGCCTAGCAGCCAGAGCTCATCCCATCACTCTAGCCAAGAGCTCTTGGGCCATGGGGAGGTGAGGGGAGCCCTTGGGGGTGGACAAGGATGGTTAGGACTGGCAGTGCCCTCAGGGACAGTAATTGTGTTTGAAACCAAACAGGTTGTGCAGTTGCAAGTCCCTGTCTTCACTGCATCTGATTGTCCATGATGACGGTTTCTGTACATTTCACAAATCCTGTTCTCTGTTCAGTAAGCAAAGATTCATTCTGCAGCTCCCATCTTAATATGAGATCTGGGGGATGGACATATTTATGCTAAAAAGCTTTATATTCTCTGATTTTTTTTAAAAGGCTGATGAATTTTCATTACACGCACTTGAGGCTTTGCTCTTTCTTTGTTTACCTTATTTTTTAGTTACTTTTTTCCACAGTGCTATCACTGAACTCAGTGATTTCAACTTTTGCATGCCTGACAGGTTTATTGCACAAAAGCTTTTCCCACCCTCTGTAGGAGTTGTCCTTTCCCTACTGATGGCACTGAAGTAGGTTATCTGCCTTACCCACAGCACTACTATCCCTTCTATCAGGCATGTGGCCTGATTTCAGTCAAAGAATTAAATTATATATTCAGTTAATTTGAACCAATTTCTCACCAAAATGAGGCTGTCTGTTTCTTTGTTCACAGCCTCATTTCCTCCAGTACTATCTCCAATATCTGCTCTCAGATTTTTCCCATTGGTGTCTTTGTCCATGGCATAGAGTGGCATAATTTTTAGAGTGGCTTTGCTTACAGTCTACATTTCTGGTAAGAATTCCTGATTCTTTAAACTTACTCCTAAAGCAGAGTTTTACCTCCGCTCTGGGCCTTCCATTATACTTGTGAGCTCCTGTCAGGTTTTAGCTATCTAACTTTTGGTAGACAACATGTCGGGCATTGACAAATGTTTCTATAGTAGGTGACAATGTATAGGAAGACTGCTAACACAGAGCATAGTTTTCTGGCATGCCAGTTTTGAGGGATGCAATGAAACAAAAGACTGCTCCAGCCAAAATTAACATGATCTGTGCAGAGGAAAAGACCCAGGTTCCTCATGTCCTTTATGACTGCTTCATAAACATGTGCTCGGGTTTCATAGCCAGTTCCAGGTCATGGTCATAGCTTTCAAAATAATTAACGGATTCTCTTCAGGTGAACACCTAACAATTGGGCTGGACAGCCTTCCACTTTTTCTGAATCCTGCTTGAAGTAAGCCAGCTCTCTCTGTGTGCTGTACCATGAGCTGAGTGTCTGACTAGCAGCTGTGAGATGCAAGGTCCTTCTAGGTCCTGAACTACTTTCCAGGATGAGCCTAGCTCTTAGGCATGACAAGCAATGGATCAATTATTCATATTCACAGATGAACTTTATTTATTAACCTTTAAGGTTAATAAATAAATTAAAAGTGAAGAGCTGGCAGATTTTTCTAACAGCTTCAATTATAGCTACTGTGACATAAAGCAATTTCAACATTTCCTTTTTATGTAAACAACCTCCCAACAGGAATGAGGGAAAAAAGGCTGGGAGACATCTGCTTGGCTTCATCAGTCTCTCTCTCTCTCTTCTGGATCCCAAAAGCTTCTTCAACTACTTTGACCTTCTTACACCCTAATTCATTTGACTGTAGTTGCAGCGCAAGTACTTTTCTGGAGTCCTGGATAAAAAAAACCTGCAGAAGTCCCACCCAACAATCCCAGACAGTACAGATGTAATACTTTTCTGTGCTGCTGGGCTGACCATGTATCCAAAATGGCAGGCCCATTCCTTGTTGAGGATGTACAGATCCAAAACTGCTAACAAGGAGCTGGACTGCTGTATGCTACTGCATTTAGAACAATCAGCTTGGGGTCTTGTAAGCCATTAAGTATGTGTTCTCATACTCAGTTTCTGGCCAGAACCTCTACCTGGGAGATTCTAATTTTTATTTTCCACATAAGAAAACAGGCTCTATTACAAGATTTTTAATATACAATTTCACAGACTCTAGATTTTTTTTCCCAGTGACACAGAGCCATCTCCTCATCCAATAGCTGGCAGCACACATATGAAGATGGACATCTGTCTAATTTCCCATGGTTTTATCCATTTCCTGAGTTCTACTCAGCCCCCAGGCATTGCCTTTGCAGAGCCTTTCTCTTCGTTGCATACGATCGATCCTTCGTCTGCCTCTTCCCTCCATCCCTCATATGAAGTGACCTGCTTCATTCTGGGCCCTTCAGGCAGCATCAGTGCTCGTGGGGGCAGTCTATTCCCTACATTCAGCTTCTGTCACTTCTGGCTGTCCGAGCTTCATTGACCCTTCATCTCATTTAAGATTACTGTTGTCATCACCAGCATCTTTTAAACCAGCTTGTCTTCTCTTACAATCTTATTTGCAACCTATTTATTTAAATTCTGTTTATCAGCTTGGAATATAGTTTTAAGAAAAGATGCTGACAAAGAGAGAGGTGTATTGTACAAGGGCATTGGTTTATCACAAGAAGATACCTGATGGAAGAAAAACAGAGAAGTGACAGACAAATGCTATCAAAAAGCTTAGAATCACTTAAGGGATAAAGACAATGGGAAAACATAAGAAAAAGCATAAAAAGAAATGAAAGGTCTTCTCATCTTTTTCAGTATCAGATTGTGAATACATTTTCCTTCCCCTCACCCAGGTAGTCTGTTTAAAGACAAGTGTGTGAAGGCAACCTGTAGTTGCAAACCCTGCAGTCACAGTTTATGAACGTGTTCATTTATCAGGTAGTCAGACCTGTGCAAAACATCTCAGCACATCTCTGAAGGTCACCTGCTGCAGAGCAGAGCCCACAGGGGAACCCACGAGGGCACATTTTGCTGCCTCAGTGCCACGTAAGCCAGGTTAGTTCAAAACACTTCTCCTAGCAGTTTAAACTAGGTCATCCCTGTTCTTCCGAGGCAAACAAGGAACACCCATCTTTTCTTGCCCCTGGCAGTGCCATGGAAGGAAAAATCTTCAGTGAAAGGGCATTAAAGCCCAGCAAGTGCCAGTCATACATTAAGCCTCTGCTGCTGTTCAGCCAGCAAATATGAATCAAAGGCTGCCTTCTCACTAGTCATGTCAGACCATTTAAACCATGTCCATGCTCTCTCCCAACCATTTATTGCTCCCTCAGCTGTGAAATGTGCGAAGGGTAAGCCTACCTTAGTGCTATCACTTGGCACCTTAGAATTGAGTTTCCAGTCTCTGCCACTTCTCATGCTTTGGTTCATGTTGGGGAGCAGTCGCAGAGCATGCAAACTGTGTGCCCTCCATGGGAAATTAAGCTAAACGATATGCTCCAGAAACAGTCTTGGTAACTAAAGAGTTATTAGGACATAGGACCAGACTAGTGCTTGTCTGAAATACAGCCTCTGAAGTGCACTTAGCATGGACAATGGACCCCCAGCCTGAAGTTTCACTCTACGGATACACTTTTATTTGCTGCACTCTTTGCTTGTGTAGCATAGCCATTATGTTTCCATGGGTTGGTGCAGCAAATGGGGGATGAGGGAACTGTTCCAAACTTTTCTTTTGGTTTAAATTCAGGTTTTGTATTTGTTTTCTTAAAAAAAAACTTGTCAGAAAAAAAGGTTTGATTCTGACCAATTACCTGAGCAGGTTCAGATAAATATCTTGCAAACAAATATTGTTGCAGCACAGAGATCCACAAGGAGAAGGGTGCTCTGCATTGCTGCTAGCATTTGTTTCTCGTACCAGGTCACAGCTTTAAAGACCCAGGAGGAACAACCTTCAGAGTCTCTTGAACTTTGGAGAAATTTTATGCCTTTTACATATGTAAGACTTTATCAGCCTGAGGGATAGTTGATGCTTTCTATCAGTGCTCTTCTGTTAGAAGTTTCTTTCCATGAATCTGCCATGGTAAGAAATAGCCCCTAGACTCCTTCCTGTGTTTGAAATCAAGAAATCCCATCATAGCCCCGGAACGCTAAATATTAATTTCAAAGCATGACAGAGTTTCCCACAAATGCAGTCTTAGTGGGACACTCAGAATACTGCGAACCTACACGTTAACAGAGCAGGATGTTCTTTAGAAGTTTGTTAAAAACTGCATTTAGTAATACAAAAAAGATATTTGATGATTGTATACTTGTATAATCACATTTACAACTTAGCAAATCTTGCCTGAAATTCTCTCAAAATCTTCTCTGGTGTTGCATTATGGTGATAAGTTCAATTTTGATAGCTTAAATTTTTGCCCAAATACACTTGTTTTGCTTTGGTATGTTATTTGCTCATGATTTTAGAATGTGTTTAGGTCTCAGTGAAGCTATAACTTTATAGGTTTGCTTATTTACTGAATGCATTCAAGTGAATAAACATGCCATTTCTTTGTTACAAACAAAAGCAAAGTTCCTGGCTTACATCAGTTTGTTGCCCCAGAATAGAATCAAAGGCTGCTGAGGTAGTTTAGATCCCTATTTAGAAATAGGAAAACCTTTGTTTTGTGTACACAGATACTAAGCACTCCAGTGTGAGATGTTAGAGGAAGCTAGGGAAGTTAGCAAGCCCAGTGCTAGCTACATTCTTGGCAGGCAGTCTGCCTGTAGCATTATCTGGTATTTGTGTTTACTTGCCACATATGACAATTAGTAAACTGGAAAGATATGGAATTGATGTTTAGTACCAGGCTTGTTAAAGGGTATATGAGAGTTCATCTTCTGTGTCCCTTGATTCTTCTTCCAACTGTTTTACCGTGTACCATTCCCCTAACACCCATAAAACTGTAGCAATGCTCATTCTTTTCTTAGTCAGTGAATTACAGGATTTGCACAGGATGCAGAAGCAAGCTGTAAACAGAAAATAAAGTCGAAAACAATTCCATAAATGCAGTTGTTAACATTTGAGTAACAAACACGATAGCAAAACAGGTATTCTTCAACAATACGACAGTAGCAAGCCCCCTAATTCCAACGGGCCTTGAACTGGAAACTGAGAAAAAACTTGCATTTGGATCTTTTAAAATTCTTTCTTGAAACAGCAAAACCCTGTGGGTGTGCACTACCAGAACACCATGTCTTTTTGCATTTATTGCCCAGTTGCTGCAAATAGGTAGAATTCCAGATACAGTGCAATATATTGAATAGTGAACTTTTTTTTTGTTTATTTTTGACTTCTGTTGTTGATTTTGTTTGTTTTTGTGGATTTTATTTGTTTGTTTTATTTTCAGTTTGTTTGTTTGTTGTTTTGTTTTGGTTGTGTGGGGGGGGGGGGGGGGGGGGGGGGGGGGGGGGGGGGGGGGGGGGGGGGTGGGGGGG
>JAYRBT010000082.1:76706378-76721474 GCA_036023395.1 Myiotriccus ornatus | reverse complement strand
AGTGTGTTTGTTTGTTGTTTTGTTTTGGTTGGGTTCCCCCCCCCCCCCCAACTAATTCAGAATTCCACAACTGGAAAGATTTCTTTTTTGTGTGTTCTTGGGCAGAAGCTTGAATATAACAGTGCAGTGTATGTGGGATTTGCCCTTCAGTTATAATGTCAGTAATTTTTTCCATTAGAGAACTACTAAATCTTTGCTAGAGATTTTTTGCTCAAAAGCATTCCAAACCCTTCTAGAAACCCTGCAACATAGCTAATCCCTTCTGCATCTAGCACAAATTCTCCTTCAAGTTTAAAGGCTTCAAAAGCTAGTATAAACCTCTTAGAGAGGAAGCCAAGACAACTGTATTTGTGGGACAATCCCAGCAGAATCTAGTCATACGGAGGGAAATCATCAGAAGTGAAATCTGGCAGAATATTGAGCTGGCATCTGGAGGGTGCCAGCTTTATCAGTGTAAAAACTGCAGGAAATCAAGTCCTTGCTCTGTGAAAAGGTAAAGCTCTGCAGCCATTGTTCATCTACTGAAGACTAATCTCAGAGCAAGACTCAGCCTTGGCTGGGAGAGGCAATCTTTAAAGTCTAATCTAGGCTAGATTTCTTGGTGGCAACAAATCTGAAGGATATTTTGTCCTGACTAAAAATAAAAATTCCTGGTTGAATTCAGGGAAGCCTTTGCTACTGACTGACCTAAATAAACTTTACTAGTTGAAAGAAACAAGCAGTTCAGCTTTGTATGTACATTTAGTGAATCAACTTTTGTCTAGAAGCACTGGGAAAAGGTTTCTTCTCATCTTCAGAAAAATAGTGAACCCCTTCTCAGAGAAAAAGTCAACATGAAAAAAATAAACATCAAAAAGATGAAGCTGAGTGATGCTAAGAACAAAATATGTACTTAATTAGGGCTGTATGTTTTGCCTTTTATTAATGGCATCCTCAGAGGATACTGACTCACTCAATGACTGAAGTGCTTGTGGCTTGGGACCTATCCCAAGCCAGTAATCCTAGAATGGGGGAAACTCTCCTTTACTTTTCTTTGCACAAGAAAGCTTCCAGATCTAGTTGTCATTTGCTTCAATACTAAAAATGCGGGAAGCAAAGCACTCAAATTAGGCTTTCTAAAAGGGAACAAGTTATCATGTGAGGTCATTCAGCTGCTGGTATGTTGTCTAAAAAGGAACAATAGGATTTCATCAGCCTGTTGCTACTGTTCCCTTTCCACTCTTTCAAACCAAGGATGGGTTTTGCAAGTCATCACTTCACCATGTCCCTTCAAGGAGGGCTTTGCCAGTCATGCGGACAGACAGATCTAAACTGTGGTATGAGGAAGAGAGCTGAGGAGCCAGCCAGGGTGATTTGTTCTCATCCATTCAGCCTGCCTTCAGATTCTCTCCCTCATGAAAATTTCTGTCCTTTCTCTTTGCACAACTCTATCACATTTGCAGTTGTTTTTGTGGTGTTCCCAGTAAGTGATAGATTAAAGGGCTGCACATCTCTGACTTGGCACTGTGTTTACACTTGGGCATTTTAGCTTGATTAGAAATTCAACTCTTGCTATTACTCAGGTGTCAGGATTACTGCTGTGGAAAGCATCTGCCTTTAGAGAAAGGAGATAAATAATTCAAACATCATACTGAAAGTCACCTTCTTCTTCCACTGTGCTTGATGTTTACTGGGACCTTCTAGCAGTCATAATCATTGCAATGTCTCTACTGTGGGACTCTGGCACTGTTGAAGGGATGCAGCAACTGTAAGGCGTCTTTTGCCTTCATGCTGCACTAAACACATGGCAGGTAGGAAGCTGACCTTCCCAATGGTAATATGTTAAAGGATTCTCATTGTCAATGTACTTCAGTCAGAATTGCAGAAATGCCATTTTATGTTTTTCCGTACACTTGGCCTGACCTCAGCAAGATATCAATCCAGCTTTGAAATCATAACTATTATTAAAAAAAAGTTATAAATTTTTAATTTTAGAGTTAATAATTGTTAGTAGTCTAATTGTTTTATAAAAGGACCCAAGATGAAGAAACTTTAAAACCATAAAGGTTTCCATATTTAGACATAAAATTCTAATGCAGTTTGAAAAGTCTGAGCAGGGTTCTTTTGAGCAGGTTAGATATACATGCAGTGAAAAGATGCCCTCAAAATGCTCACAAGCCAGGAACCTGTTGAAGCACTCTTAGGGTTTTCTTCTCATTCCTCACATAATTATCTCTGCCTATTTATTTCTGTTGCTACTAGGTACCTTTTGTTTTAAAATTATTGCCATGTGAGTGGGCTTTTGGAACTGCCTTGAGCCCTTGCTAAGGCAGGGAGTCCTGTGCATAAGTGGCAGCAGTCAGTAGCTCACAAACTCACTTTACACTACATGTTGGCCTTGGCATGATGTCTCAGCTGCATGAAGATGAGCTTGTGCTTGAGTCTTCACTGAACCGGACCAAGGGACAGTACTCTTCATAAGGTGATCTTTCAAACATCTAACTGCTGTTTAGCAATAAAACCTGGGAACCTGAAGTGATGTGTGAGCTATTTTAAATGTTAATTTTCAAATCCTTCCTGTCTTGAACATTTACAGTAGATAATAATGTTTACGAAATACACCCAGTGCTATTTTTATCTAATTGGAAGTTACTCCCATGGTCTTATTGAAACGTGCTGGGATGTACAGCTGTGTAACTGACAGACAAATGACATTCAAGCAGTGATGCAGTGGGAAAGTAGCTCCACTTTCAGCCAAATAAGTGCTGCTCAAGCCTCAGTCTACAACTGTTTGTTAGTACATGCTGCTTCATGCACAGGGCAGATCTCTAAATATTCCACTTCTGGCTAAGGCATGCCTGTCCTCTGTGCTGCAGATTATAAGCCCTGAAGAGGAAGGCTTTGTGCTACACTCTGGGGTCCCATGGGTATTCTGGTGTTCTTCTGCACTTGTCTGAGCTCTTAGAGCTGTCCCTAACCTGTGCAATGTGACAGTGCAGTGCCACTGCAAAGTGTGATGCAATGCTGGCACAGCGAGGGAGTGGCTTGGTCTGTAAGAGCACTAATTCAGGCTCCCAGTTCATACACATCAAGAGTATTTTCTACTTAAGAGGTCTCTACTGCTCTAAAACTGTCAGTCAAAATGGGTTTCCTTTTGGTTTTGAGGGAGATTTTTTTTCTGAGTGACCTTAAATTACCCTGACACTCACAGTGGCCACTTCTTCCTCTGTAGTCCTCCCCCAGCATCTTTTTGTCCACAATACATCAGATCCATTCATGCGATTTTCTCCTTCCAGTCTTACACTATTCCTAAAAAATTCACAAAGGAAGAATTGAGATTCCAAAAAATAATGCCAGCAGAAAACAGAATGGAGACTGAAGCATTCTCATCTTGAAAAACAGGCAAACAAAGAGAATATTGTCTTCATTTTGTAAAAGTTTATTGTCAAATTGCTTTGACCTCAGCTTTAGACTTATCTATATGTTTTCCTGTAGCAAAATCTGAAATGCTGACAGAACGGCATCAGTACTCACAGTACAGTAATCTCACGACATCTTTTGCGGTTGGTCTTTATGCTCACTATGATAAAACAGCAGCCAAAAAAGGGCACATTATATCTAATTACCCTCACTCAAACTTGGATGCTATGCAATGGACAAATAAAAATCAGCAAATGTTTTCTTGACTCAACTGTTGGCAGTATTCAGCTTTTGAAATCTTTCAAAATAAAAGTATTTATGAAGCTTTTTCACTTAACCAGGTGCATTCCAGCTTCTAAATATAATCCTGTTTTTGGCTGGAAGCCTGCCACAGAGGATCAGTACTGAATATTCCTGATAGCAGCACATAAGCACATATCTAGCTCGTAAAGCAGCTGGTGTTTCTTTAGCTGTGCTAAAGCTGCGCTTGATCAGGAACATCACAGTCAGCAGGGATGGCAATTAGAGTGAGGTCTGCAGACATGAATAGGTCATGCAATTAGTGTGACAGTCAAACAACATGAAATTTTTTAAGTCTGCAAGGAAAGACTTTGTATAAAACCAGCAAACAATCTCTGGTTCTACTAAACTAGAGTGAAATGAAGAAAACACTGCCAATATGGAAATTCTGAAACAGCCCTGAGACATTCACATCTCAAAACTGATGTCACCATACCTATACCTAATGACTTGGAGTCCAAATAATTCTAAAGATAAACTATGTTTTAAAAGTTCTTTCAAAATGAATAGCTTTAAGAACTTTAGTTATGCGGTGATGGAAAACATGCACTTCAGAGCTGCCTCCTGGGCTGAAAGTTATGCAGTGTGAATGGGGGATTTGGTCTCTGAATACAAATTTATATAATAATCTGTTTTTATTTAAATAGAAAAGTGATGGTGTACAGTGTGGACCTAGTTTGCTTTCACTTACCCTCTTTCCCCCTGATGAGAAATCCCTTCAGTTAAAGAAGTCATAAAAATAGGATGGAAAAAACCAAGGAAACAGGATTCAATTTATTGAAGGTAGAACTGAGATTGGGAGAAATAACACTGTCTAGAGAAGTTCCAAGATGAACCTCATATAAAATTTCATGTTAGTTCATAATCTTGTGACATATCTAATGACAATGTCCGGGGGGATGGGTAGAATGGACGTAGCTCTTTACATAGGACAACACGACAGATAAGCTATCAGATTTTCATTATAGAGCAGAGGGCTTTTTCACTTCTATTGGATTTATTATAGTAGTTATTAAGGTCAATAAAGCATACCATTGACTCCAGGGAAGATGACAACAAATACTGCAAACAAGCCGTTATTGATCTGTCTCAGGGACAATGAAATACCCACTGACCCATTCCCAGATCAGTTATTTACTGCTTTTCTTTGTTTCTAGATGACAGCTAGCATGACAAATGTCTTTTATATTTGTTGTATATAAATATTGTAGTTTGTTTGAATACATACGTGACGGTTCAGAATCTCATGATGCACAGATGAGGTGCAAAAATCTGTGCAATGAGATAAACAGATACAGATCTGAAAAAAATGTTAAACAGTGTCTTGTCTAGCACAAATGATCTTAAGAAAAGATATTTGCCAACAAAGGAATACAGTGGGCATGGATGTTTACATGTGCATCTGACTTCTAAATGCAAGTTTTCATCTTCCTCATATATTATTAAAATTAATGGATGCCAGTACCTTGTCCAATTACAAGCAACATCAAGATTTTTATTTCAAATTTTGAATTGTGCTCCTATAGTTTGTGATATCATTAAAAGTCTTTGGCAGATTTATATTACACATAAATTTCAACCAGCTGTAAATTACTGGGTTGCATTTCTACTGAAAGCTTCAGGTAATGTTGTAAACCAAAGGAGAGGAGCCTGATTCATTAAACTCCCAATGGAAATACAGATCTGTAACTTCCACCTTATTTGCAATTTTAGATACAAGCTCTGAGTGAGGAAATACCGACATATATGCACCTCCTTGCCTAGATTCCCTTCTCTCAAATCCTCCTGCTTCATCATTCCCTCCTTTTTGTGACTCCTCACATCCCTCTATACTGTGCATGTTGCTTTGAGTGGCAGCTATAGTCACTGTCTCAGTTGCAATTTTAAGTCTCATGAGTCCTAATATCTGTTTATTCTATTTCACATTAACACTGAACTGCCCTCTGCAGAAAAGTCAGCAAAAGCAAATGTGGGACAATACACACAAGTCTACAGGCCAGTGAACAGGCTTAATTCATCAATGACGGTGTCTGTGCTAATCTCCTGGGTGGAGAAATGGTGTATCTGGGGTGCTATAACCCTGTCCTGATACTTAATTGATGCATATTCCTGGGATGCACCATCAGTCTGTCCCACCTTGGTCACCCTGGGAGGAATGATTTCCACTTTGCATTTTTCTGCCCAGTTTGCACAGCATGGCATAGTACAGAAGGCAATTTTCTGTGAGGATATATCTGTGAGGATGTATCAGAGAAAGTTTGTCAGGTCACCTGCATTTCGGCTGTGACATTCACGTCCAGCCTGTCCACAACTCAATAGCATGTGTTTGATAACTACAGGCATGTGGTTCCTTCAATTTCTAGCATCAAAAGAAAGGATATTTAATATACTACTTTTTTTTTCCCCTCACATAAAGTCAGAGGACCTGGAAACCAAAAGGAAGGACCGCTTCCATGTCCCCAACCAGTACACTGGTAGATGCAGCCCAGTGTCAGTGGCTCCAGGAGCCCCACCACTAACCAGCTGCATGCTTTCAAAGCGCAGTGCCCTACCAAACCCTCGTCAGTGGGACTCAGTCATGTCACCCAATGCCTGCCCCCACTTTAATGAAATTATAACATAAAAAGATTTGTTTTACATAATTTGCACCTGGATGAGCTACACCTCACCTTGTCTTCCTCTGTGCTCACAGTTTAAGGTTTTTTGTAGCTTTCTGAAAATGTTGCAGAGCAAGTAATATTGAAAAGATTAAGTAAATCTAATGGCTAGCAAGGGTTAAATAAACCTAATAGCTAGCAAAGAAAACCCAGAATTGAGAGCTGCAAAAAGCCAGGACTTGCAGAATTTGGCACTGGAAAATAGCTTGTACAGGTGCAGAAACATGACAGCTGTGTATGATCAGAGCCAAGAAGTGAATTAAAATTGTTCTTGAAATTCCCTTGCAATTAGTGCAGGGACACTGCACATCATCAAAGTCTGTGCTCTCAAGTCCAGGATTTCACAAAGTGAAATAATGCTCATGACACTAGCTATGTTTCAGTGTGATTAGCAGTAATTACTCAGTGGGGAAAGTCTCTGCAGACCAGAAGATCTGGGACCCCTTTTTGAAGTCTGATGTGGAGAAGAATTTAAGAAAACCTGCAGGCTCCCATTTTAAAATGGAAGCCACATCTACCTTATTTTAACCTTTCCTAGTAAGCACTTATTGAGACTGTAAACATCCCTAAAACAAACATCTTGTTGGATGTAACACTTTGGTCAAAGTGGATTAACAAAGCTTAGATGATTTCCCCATACTGATAGTTCACCTTTTTCATCATGAGATTATCTGCAGATAATTTTTTAGGAGAAAGAACACAAACTGGCAGAAAGGTATGTATAACCTAATTTCAGTGAATTAGTTCCTCTGGAGTGTGATTGGTCAGGGGAAAATAAATCAATATAAAAAAGGCATACTAATTTTTAATCTTTGATTTTTCAGAGTAAACATACAATCAGCATTAAAGACCTGAACAATCCCATTTATGTCAATAGAAATTTTAAAAAATGCATAATGGTCCAATTTTTGTTGAGCCTTTGTGACAATGAAAGTGTTTTTTTTTAAGATTTAGGATTTTGAAGTCTCAAGTTTTTTGAGAGGATGTCCTTGATGTCTCATATACATAACCTAGACTAACTTATTATTAAAGTAAACCCCTAAAGTCAAGTCAGAAAATGCAATAATAAAGCTTCTACCAACATGATTGTGTGTTATAAATACTTTATGTTTTCTTTAACATAACACTAATACTATTTCTTCAAGAGAAAGGAAGTGGGGAAAAAAATGTGGAAACTGCATCTATCAAAAAGGATTGTACACTGGCGCAGACAAGATAAAACCCCTCCAAGTGGCCAGTGTGACAGAACACTGCATTAAACACAAATGGTGGTAACATTTTAAAATGTGCCTGTTGGGAAAAAAATGTCAGCCATCTTTTCACTTACTGACTTCAAGCATTACAAAGATGTCTAAAATACATAGGAATAATATACATGATTTTCAGGTCATAAAAATTTGTATTGAAAGAAAATTAAGTTGTTCATTGCATGCAGTTGTAACTTAAAAGTTTTCTATGGCACTGCAGGAATTTATGCCCATGTTGAATGTATACATTGTTCTGACAGAATTTACAACATCTAACTGAGCATAATGCATGCATTTTTATCAAGATTGGAGACCTACTGTGCTTTTTGAACTGCCTAACCCTAAAGGTGTATCCACATCACTAAAATGAAATATGTCCATTTGACACAGGATGTGTAGACCTGAATTCTGCACGTGAGTTTGTCAATAATTTTCCTCTTGACCTTGGCAACTCACTAAGGAGGTCTATTGGCACACTGCCAGACACACTTGACTCCCACAAGACTTAGTAAAATGTATGGAAGGATTAAGCCTTCAATGCCATGTCGCTGAATTCATTTACACAGTCGGATCCTCAAAGGAAAGATTTCCTTATTTGCAAAGGTGTCCCTGACAAACATATGAGACCTAAAATTTTAGCAGATACTTTTTCCTTCAACTCATCCTAAGCAACGAAAGACAGAGAAAAACAATTTCCTTCACCAACAGGCTCTAATCTTTTACTGAAGCTTCTTGACAGACCAAGCTTTCCCAGGCAGCTTCTTTCTGCTGCACTGGCGCCTCATCCGTGGTGAGAACATCTGGGGAACTGTTTTGGGACCTTTCACTTTAGGACGTAGTTCTGTTTGCAATTTTAAAGTCCTGGAGCTTACGTACATACAGATGCCATATCAAAATGAACAAACAACAATCCTGCAGAGTGAAGCGCTGAGCAGACAGGAAATGCCTTAAGGTAACCCTGGCAACCTTAATTTTCTCCATTTGTACAGTCTTTAATTTTGTCATCACACAGTAATGGCTCTCCTTCTGGAGACTCGTCTGCCAGATGTTTAGAGTAGCACCAGCAACCACCAAATTTAAGGCATCTAGGCAGTCTGTGCCGGAAAAAGAACAAAAAAATTGGTAAAGCCCACATGGAAATTTGCTGACCTTTCAGCTCTGACAAAACCCCCATTGTTCCTATGAATTCAGTTTTCAGTTGTAAGATGGGGAAAACTGAGGTAAAAGAAGCACAAAATACTCCATGAAAAGTCCATTTTATGTAGAAATGGTACTTCTAGGATGTTGATGCAAGTTTATCCAACTCCCTGATACATCTAAAATCAGATATTTTGCTAGAAGTCCGATATTAATCACTACCAAGTTCTGTCTCTCAAGGTTTCCCAGCCACCATATTTATTTTTCAAAAAAGAGCTTGCTGGCATAAATGGAGAAAAAATTGCTATACTGAAAATTTATTTTCAATACACCAAAAAATATTTTTCAATTTTCAAAGATAAATCAATTTTTTATGAAGTCTCTTTTGGGAGAAACTTTCCCTGGAACTCTCACAAGTGTGAAGGGAAAAGAAAAACAATAACTGTTATGCTGTTATATATATAGTCACTCTTTATAACAAACCCAGTTGCTGATTCTGTAATTTTATAGAGAGACCTCATCTGGAAATGCAGTAAGCTTGTTCTCCCCACCCCCACTGGATTAGCTATGCTAGGATTTTGTGTTGAGGAGACTGGCAACTGGAGTTTCCCCCAGTACTAAACCCATAAATAATAATCTTCACCTCTTCTCTCTAGCTAGTGGAGATAATAATCAGACTAATAGTGGAGATAATAATCAGACTAAGAAGAGCTTCTAGAGCAATTGAGGGATATCTGCATTAAGATTTATGAAATATTAAGTAGGAAAGAGCCAATTGGCTTTTAATGTATCCATGATAAATACTTCTGCATGAAATTACTACAGTAAAGATGATTCAGAGGAAAAAGAGATTACCCATACTGTCTAAATTGCAGCATTTACTGCATGCTGGCTGAGTAATCAAGTATTTATTTGTGAATACAAGGGTTCTACGTGTGTCAGATCGACTATTTTTCAGTTACAGGTGGACCAAAGCAGAAAAGATTTTTGTAAAGCAGAAATCAGTGTTTAACTCAAAAGGCAGTTGGAGGCTGTGACCTATTACTGTTGAAGCAAGCAAAAGGATTGTGTTTGAAAAATGAGTCTGCGCTATCTCCTGTAGAAAGAAAATATAAAAGTACACAAGGAACAGTAATAAGCAAAAGAGAAAAGATGAAGTAATAATAAATCAATGATAAAATTCATTTAAGAACCTTGCAAGCTGATGTGAAGCTACTGCAACATCTGGAAAATTCCTCTGAATTTCAGTCTGTGGACCTAAGGCAGGCAGATCATGGGCATCCATTAATAATCTCTTGCGTCTCTTCTGGCCTCAGTTATCCTCCGCAACAGATCTCATTATAATTTGGCATGTTGGCCTTAAAACTGAAATCAGGTTATTAATCAGAGTTTGAGAAGTATTTATGACAATCCCTTTTTCCTATTTGATCTCTGGTTTCAGCAGGATCCAAAGGCTTTTGTACCCAAGGGCACATACAATCCTGCTGCTTTGAAATAAGAATTTCAATGTGGAGTTTAAAATCTACTGAAAACACCAGTTGAGTCCAAAGATATTGCATCCATTTAATTAAATCAGTAGGACAGGCTCTACACTTCACCCAATGCTGAAACTTTGGTTTGTTTGCATGTTTCCTGTGGTGGTTTCTAAGTTTTCCAGTAAGACAGGGAGGACAAACGTGTCTCTCAACTCTCTAATTCTGCTTTTTCTCCTTTGGTATTATGCTATGGGCTGATGTGAGGGGCTCATAGCTGGGAAAGGAATGAAAAAAGCATGTTGTCTTGTCAAATTTCCCCGCAGTGAGTCTGGCACTGCTCACAGAGGCAGTGTTTCCCCGGCCCTACCGTGTCAGGAGTGGTGCTGCTGCAGAGGCAAACTGACCACCCTTTCTCCTGAGGCTCGGCCCCTCTGCCAATACTTCTGGTGCTTCCTGTTAAGTGCAAGGAAGTGCCAGGGGATTGGCATTAAACACAGTCAATCAAACAACAAACGGATTTTATCCAAAGTCACCTAAAAGCACAGCTGCTCTATTACTGAGGTCTGTTCAGGAGGATGCAGAGTATTGGAACCAGCTGACTCAATCCATGTCTAGGTGCAGGATGAGGTGGGGGAAACTGTGCATCTTCTATCCCCTGAACTGTTCTCCCTGGCACCAGTGAGTGGTGGGAGACTTCATACAGCAATGGGAAAAATACTGCACATTTGGGACAAAGGCAAAACCCAGGCGTGTTGTAATCAAAAGATTTAAAATAGAGATTCCCTTTGATAGTTTTATTCGGTGGATTAGAAACATGTAAGAAGCTTTAAAAAATTATTTGGACAAAATGCTTTTTCTAAAATATTCACTAAAGAAAAAGGTGTAATATATTTAATTATATTTTCAGGCCAGAATAAAGTATCATTAGAAATGAGGAAGACATGCCAGAAAAACCAACAGTTTGGTGGTTAAGGCAGCTCATCTGCTATGTGGGATAATAAAGTCCAGATCCCACTTTAAATTAGGGAATGTGATTTTCTTGCAATTAATTTAATTGTTTTCTTATTCATGCCAGGAGCAAATTTAAATTCACTCTTGGGAGGTCAAAATTCACTTCATGTTCTTGCAAATGGGCTGAATTATGTATCATGCATAATGTTAGTTATAAAGAGTAGTAAAAAATCTTTTTTGGGGGGATAATCTACATTTATATTAGCTAAACAACTATGGATTTGACCTTCTTGGAAATAGATCAATTCAAAAACACAAGAAATTATTTCCTGAAAAATAATAATTCTGCTCGCATTTTTCTAGGGCTATAAGGGCTTGAATAATATTCACAAGATACCAAATGGCAAAGAAGAACATGAGAAAGTGAATTACACTCACCATCAAATTTACATTCATATGCATAACCAGCATTTGTGTTTCTGCATTTTTCTCATTTCCCCATGAGAATGCAGTAATCCTACTATTCCCATTCAGGTAAATATATTCTTTTCTTTCTTTATTGTGAACACAGCAACAGGATTTGGCCCATGAGGAAATAAAACTAGCAATATTTTAGATATTTTATGCATTGTATCATTAATGTATTTTGATAAGTTGTTTCGATAGAACTTTTGATAGAGCTACCATTTCCACTACTCTTTCAGATTCTTGATCTGAGCTTGTACTCCAGCTCAGCAGTTCAAGTCATTGACCCTTTGCAGTCTTCTTTAACTTGGTGTTATGGTCACTTCTTGGTGTTTTTATACCCCTTATATTTCCTAAAGACTTGTCCAAACTTAAATTAAAAGTTCAGTGGTACTATAAGGCATTTACATTGGTTTACAACTACCATACTGGAGTACTGTTTGTACTCCAAGTACGCAAGTACTGCTTGATTTTCATGGTATCAAACAGAAGCCAAGCTGACATTCTCAACTAACATAAACTAAAGAGGGCATCTCGGCGTTTACAGAACAGCTTTGCTGTAAATCATCCCTAAAAATCAGCTAGGATTTTAAATGAATGTGACCTTGTTATGTGAAGGCAGGGGCTGAAGGAGCCACCACTTGTCCCCATTTCTGCAGGCCCCAATGGCAGCAACAGGACTTAAACCCCTGTGGGGGCCCAGCAAAGACACTCCTGGGAGCAGCTCCCCAAATACCTGCCCAGGCACACTGCGAGAATGTGGTCTGAGCTGTGGGAAACTGTACAAGCACATCCCTCGGGCTCTCTGTCTGGGCTAATTTACATGGGCTTCCCAGTGCCTAGCATCAGTTCACTTATCTTTCCATCTCTAACCATATCTCTGTAAAAGAACCCATTTATTTCAAAACCCTTTTAATTCAAAACCAAATTTAGCATAAGCATGGCTAGAGCCGATGTATCTAAGGAGATTTGGGGTTGTTTTTTATTTTCAGTTTGCAAAACATACTGAAATGGATTCATATACACAGGTAACTGGAACTCTGTAGCATTTCTAGAAATAAATCCCTCATGGATAAAAACCTGTGGAGTCTAATGTTTATAATGTTCTATGGAACGTTTTATGAAAGGATCTCAGAGCTTTTTCCTAATATTAAATGTGCTTAAACACTCCATGTGTTATTTCCATTTTAAGGAAACAGCGACACACAAAGAGGTTGAGTAATTTGGCAAAAAGGGACATATAACCCAGACACCCTGGACTCATGCCTTAGTCAGAGAACAATTCTATTGGGATTAGGTATTCAGCCTGCCTTGCTAAAATTATCGAATTAATAGGATTATAAAATGAGAGACTTAATATTCCAGTAAAACCTGTAAAATGGCAATAGTTTTTAATACTTGAAAAAGTGTCTGGATTGTGATACCACATGAAGGTGAATAGATTAACCTCTCAGCAATACTTTGCCTTTAAAAAAAAAGAAAAAAAAAAGAAGTAATTTTTTTTTTAAAATAGTGAACACATGAACAATAAATAAAAAGAAAAATTGTTAATGTTAATTACCAGGGAGCCAGAAGAGTTCAGTGAACCCATCTCCCAAAATTTAAGCTTTCATAACAACATATGTTTTTTAAAAGGTGAATTAAATTTTCAAATTTGCATATGTCAGGTAAATAAAGAATGATACAAAATGATGTATCATAAGTTATTTATAATAATAGATACTTAGATTTATAATAACAGAGACAGCAGAGCTGAACCTGTAAATTTATTAACTAATTGAAGAGAAAGTGTCCAAATTTAAAAGCTAGAGTGTATTTAAAAATAAATAAATTTAAAATTAAATAAACTTAAAAATATTTAAAGCTAGAATGTTATTTTAAAAAGCAACAGGTAGTTAGCCCATTCTATAGATTAGGAAAGATTTTCGTATGTAAATTCTGAGTCTATTTTTCAAAGAATATTTGAAGGCAGTAGGAGGTCAAAATAGAGCTTAGCAATGTTTAGGAAGGTATGTCTTCTTTTATAGTGTTTTTAGTGTTTATAGACCTTCATAGATTTTGTGAAGGTCTAAAGCAGTTAAATGATTCAAGCTATCCTGGATTCAAAAAAGTTAAAGGATGATGGTATATTTGCATGTCTTGAAATGTTCTGTTTGCCCAGCACCATGCTTCCAACACAGGTGACTGCACAGCAAAATTTGAATATTGTCTGTTACAAGGTTTATAAGGTTCACTGGGAAATTCACAGTTATTTTCCTTTGTCAAGGTTTGGCTGGAATGAGTCTGCTGGACTAAGACTGATTCCCTTAGATCATCACCAGGCAAAGAACAGTATTTTTTTTTCTGTCCACACCTCTGTTAAAATCATGAGCTAGGTTCAGTTAATCTCAGGTTAGTATTTTGAGAAAATGTAGGCTGACGTTAAATCTAGGGGTCCTTTTACATAATCGAAACAGAGTAAACAGGCAGTGGCATGTGGCAGGAAGACACAGGCCTGCTAGAGAATACCTTACAAGAAAGTGATTCTGTAAAAGATAGACAGCCACCAGTATGGTCCTCTGCTAGTTCTCCCTGTCAGCAGGTCCATGACTAGCATATCTCTTTTTCTCAAGCTCTTATTAATCTCAGCTGGCTCTATGAGTCTTTGGCTATTTTTATACCACACCATAATTAATATCCGGTACAGATGATAGGTAATTCTCCAACCAAACTGACAGAAGATGCCAATGAATGAGAACAGGTTGTGGAAATGTGTTAATATCGATGGAAATTTCATTTGGGGAGACCTCTGATCCAAATTAAATACATTACAATAGCCAATAAACCAGGCTCGGATTTAAATTACTTGTTGGTCTGACTCAGCTCCACAACATAAACACCAGGCTGCAAATGAACATTGAGCAGATTTCCCAGTCTCTGCTGCTGGAATGGCTCACTTCTCATGGTTTTCATCATGTTCTGTGGAGCAAGGACATGAACATTAGATTCCACTGTCCCAAGTTACAGTCCTCACAGCTGAGCTTGCCAAAATATTTAATGATTAACACAGAAAAGCTTCAGAGGGACATATTGACATATCCTGCCATTTCTACTCCTTCCAAGCATAGTCACCCTGAGGGGGGTTACATATTCCTGTATAAATGAAGACACCAGATAAAGAGCTTAACCCAAGTGGCCTAGAGGATCACCTAGACATATTAGCTATTCTAGGACAACTTCCTTCATCATCTTGGTGGATTTGAAATAATTTTTAACACACAAATTAGTGTGGTATAGGAAAAAATAAATTCCCACACAGTTCTACCCCTGTGGCTATATGGAGTTGCACCAAAAGCTCATCTGGCTCCCAGGCCTCTGAATCTAGGCAAACACAAAGTTAGCTTAAAATTGCATCTGCAGAAGAAACAGCTGAGGGAATACTTAAACTCTACATTTAACTTGATGCCGGTTTTCTTTGCCCGCCCC
>JAYRBT010000082.1:76688776-76699746 GCA_036023395.1 Myiotriccus ornatus | reverse complement strand
TAAATAAATGTCTTCCTTAACCTCACTAACTTCAGATTTAGAGATAAACTTCATATACATATTTTATTATTATCAAAATTCATAGAAGAGACCTGTACTTCAGGCCTAAAAATCAGATAAGACTACTGCTAAAAAAAAGCCTAAACTGTTGAGGCAAACTTGGAAAACCCACTCAGAATATTTATTTAGGCTACTAAAAGAACACCGGTATTAGAATTCTTGTTGTGTTATGCAGCAAAATGTACTCTTATAGGGAAAATATGACTCTAGACACCAGTGTTAGTACATGGCATCAGGTGAAAAGAGTTCCTGATTGGACTTTATGAGCAAATTGAGACTGATAACATAAAAGTCATAAGCACTGGAAGGTGCTGCTAAGGGTGAAAAGAGAGGGGCCTAAAAAACAAGTAGAGGCCAGAGGAATATAAAAGATGAGTTCTGTGTTTGTTTAACTGAAGAAAGGTTGGGAGTCACAAATGCTGTGATGAAGAGAAGGTTTGATAGAAAGCTCATGATGAAAGAAAGGACTTCCAAGAGTCAGCAGCCAGAGATGAAGTTCACAGAGGTGAAGTTCACACCACAAATTAGGTACAAGCTTTAAAGTAAATTTAGCTGTTCATACAGTTTACACAGAGATATCATGTTTTCCTTTCAGAATGTTACAGTATGTTACAGTTTAAATAAATTACCATGCTGGATGGAAATTGGTTGGTGAAGAAGATGCATGGCCTCTGTTAAAAAGATAATATAGAAAACCATAAATCCTGACTGGGCAGAGTCCAGTATTGCTTTCCAAGTATAGGGGCTTCCTTATATTTAATTTTCAAAACTGTTTTCTGCAACTATTAGGAGCTCAAGGCTGGAAGTCCTGCTCTTACAATCTCCACAAGTGATGAACAGTTGTTTAATCCATACAGGCCTGTTTGAATCCCTTCCACTCCTTATATTCCCCTCTTTAAAACTGTATAAACAAAAGAGAAATTTTCAGATACTAAATCAATAGGCTACATAGACTGTTTGGAGAAGAGATAATATCCTTAATTTAATTTTGCTCCTATCAGATGGGGAGCAGTTTTGAAAAGGGATTCTGTGCAAAGTGTCTGATACAGTGGCAACCCCACTGTAAACCACATCATTAACACCATTCCTACATTCCTATGATCCACTCTTTCATGGCAAAACAGAACCAAAATGCATTTTTTTCAGTAAGCAATTTTACTTCTATATAGGTGAGTTTTACATGGGAAAACTTACTACTGAGTTTTAAAAAATAGTATCTGTGATCAGACTTCTATTAATGTTTTTGTTCCCCAAGCTTTGCAACTGGTTGAAAAACAGGCCCTCAAGGAGAGGAGCCGAGGCTCACTCTCCTGCCAGCCAGCCAGCTGCAAGCAGGAGGGCAACCTTGTAGCTCCAGGCTGGCCCACAGCACGTCCTGCCTGGTACACTGTAGGGATCTCCGATCAGAAAAAAAGGGGATACTTTTGTCAGTGAGATATAGGGAACATGGGACTCTTCTAGAAATGAGTTTTCATTAACTCTGTTCTTCATGGTAAACTTACTTTAGACAGGTCAGTGAAGTGAAGTTTGCTTCAGGTACGTGTTGTTCATCAGCAAGTACATTCCAGTACTTAACAAATGAGTTCGAGGTGGGAACTTCCTCCTGGGTGTCAAGGTGTGGTGGGCAGTCCTAAGGGAGTTGTGCTGAAGGCAAGCTGGGAGGCTGAGGCAGCGTTGTTTGGGGAATGAAGGGCATGAGGACAAGAGACAAGGAAGAGGAGCTACTTTTTAAAGCAAGAGGTGAAGAAGACTAACCTAAAGGAGAGGAAGAAGAGAGCAACAATTGAAAAGAAACAGGTGAGACTAAAACTAGCCAGGCTGGATGGGGCTTTGAGCAACTTGGTGTAGCAGAAGGCGTCCCTGTCCACGGCAGACAGTTGGAACTGGATGATCTTTAAGGTCCCTTACAACCCAAACCATTCTATGACTATGATTCTGTGACTGTCTCACTTTTATGTATAACTTCTTTATAAATTGAGCCATTCATCCAATGTAGTACCAAAACACAATGGCAGGAGCTGAAGAAAAGTAGAAATCTAAATTCCCTCACAGATTGTGAAACTATACTTTCTTTAGTTTTTCTTTTTGATGTCAAGTTTATAATTCTTTTTTTTACAGCTATTACATTTATCTTCAATGGACTGATGAAAGAAGCCTGTCTTTACTATGCTTGCTATCAGAACTTCTCACAGTACAAATCTTACTCCTGGATTACTTAAATGCTGATGACACAACAGATAAACAGTCAGCTTTAATAAAAAACCTTCAGTTTAGCAGTTTCACAATGCCTATGATCTCAGGATTTAAGGCCAGGCTGTAGGTACAAAGGAGCAAAATCCTAGAGCCCTGAAAAAAATAGGCTGAACAGTGTGACCATATAATGAATCATTTAAATTTAATTTTACCCATGCTCTTTGCAGTTATTTACGATTAGCTTTTAACCAAGGTAGAAATGTTCTCTTCTTACAGATCATCACTGTTCTGAGAATGTGCAGTATTTACAAGTGAAACTCCTCTCTCTTTACTTGCAAGTTATACCTTTCCAAAGCAGAATCATCAAAATGGGACTGCTAGGCCCCTGGTAACTATTCTTGATTAAAATGCATATTATATATCTTGCTTACAAAAAGTGAGTAACAAAAAGGAAAATACATCAAGGCTAATGAAGTCCTTTAACTTTTACAGGTGGAAAAGCGCAGCATTTGCCCTTTGTTTATGTGCAAATTTGAGAAACTGCTTTGTCAGGAAAGTGAATTTAGTAAACGTAGTGCTCTTATCTATGCACAGGAAATGTTGATTTCAAATTAGTTGCAGAAGGAAGGAAAGTACCAAAGTAAAAACACTTCTGCAATCATGCAGTATATGTCAAGAATATGTTGAGATGTTGTCAGCTGCTATAGGTGTTGTCTTATTTTCCAGTCACATGTTCCCAGTCCCCTTCTTGCACAAACTTATGCCATTTGTTCTGGCAGTAAAGCATTCCATTTTAAAAGGAAAATAAATCTCTCAACTTTTTTACTATGTTGGTCTTTGAAGGGTTGCATGCCCTAGAACTCTTTTACCAAGAAGTCACCTAATCAATATTGTTGATGCAAATGAGGGGATTGTAGCACTGCTTGTTTAGATAAATTTGGGCTGCCTGGAAGGTGCAGCTAATGCCAGCCATACGGAACAGTATTTCAATTGTATGCAATCTTAGCTTCTGATCTCCATTTGATTATATATTTCGTTTCACTTTGCACTAGCATTTGTTTCCCTCTTACGGTATCAAATACAATTTTTTGTAAAAGTTCTTGGAGGGTAGTAACAAACATGTTAAATACTGTTTTTTTCTCATAGTTCACTACAATGACACATTATCATGAAGTGAGAAACACAGTATCGAGCAGCACACAGTTCATTTTGATTGTATTGTGAACCCGAAGGGATCTGCCCAACAATGCTATTATAAAAAGTATTTAATTTGTGTAGAAAATGCCACAGGCTTCCATTGAAGCTTTTCCTTCCTTAATAAAGCAGTCACAACCTTAATAACTCTAAGTAATATATCTCTGGAGTTCCCACAAAGAAAGCATTTCAGAGCATTTGTTGATCTGCTGTAGAAAAGCATAGCATGAAACTAATGGTAAATGGCATTGTTTTACATTACATGTGTGCTTATTGTTTTATAGTGTAATGTCCAGTGAGGAAATACCTCTGAAAGAGTGCACTATGAAAGCTTGGGATTAGCAGCAGAGTCAGGACTAAATTAAATAAAACAGGACTCAAAACATGTATTCTCTCTTTGGAGACATCTTTTATTGCAGGTCATTATGAAGGGACACACAAAGGATAAGACAAGAAAATTGTATTATAAGGCAATTTGTTGAGGACAATAAAGAGAAGTATCTAGCTGAAAGATGTTATAAGTTTTAGTGGGTGATAAAATAGCAGATAAAATTCAGATAAATGTAGAGCTTCCTAACTTTATATATCCATTAATGTAGGATCTCAAATTGATGTTTCCATCCAGTAACAAGACCTAGGGGTTATACTTCCCTGAAAACTTTGACTCTGTGTCCAGTAGCAATCACAAAACCAACCACATACTAAGAAATTCTAAGTAACAAATGGAGAACAAGGCAGAAGATACCATGTCACTATATAAAACTCTACATTTAAATACTCTTGTTAAATGTACCTCTACATTTTCAAAACTTCGTATAGCTCCATTACCATTCAAAATATATGCAGAAGAACTGGAAAAGGTGTAGAGAAGGGAAAACACATGGAACAATTTCCATATGGGTAGTTGCCTGAGGGCAGACCTGGTTATTTCAGGAAGTATTCCTTATGCTTTATTATATTCTTTCATAGGCATCCACTGTTGGCCTCTGTCACAGGTAAAGTATTAGATGCACTTTTAGTATGAATCAGCGTATTTGCCCTTATGTTTTTCATCAAATCCAAAATCGAATAAAGCTGTCTGTCGCCAAGTAGCTGACCCAATGTCACCTGTGATTGGAGAATGATGATTGTTTTTGCAAAAATAAACAATGTGCAGGGGTTAAATAATTAGTATAATTTCTATTTTGGAGTGCTAGGCACATCTAACTCTTTCAAGCCCTAGGCAGCCTTGACCACAATAAAGCATGTTGTCTGAATGATTCTCTCATTTTAAGACTATCCTTTATAAACAACAGATTAAATTTGTTTCAGGGCAGATAATTCATTCAAGACTCCCAACAAGTGAGGCTGATCACAATGATATATTTTATCCTCCTAGAATAGTTACAGTGGAAAGCCTACAGTGAAGCATGCTCATTGAGAATCCAGTATAGACCAAATGTCCTTTTTTTCATAACCTTTCTTCAACAATGGCAATAAACAGATGCCAATGAAGAGTAGGTATAGGGCACGATACTTATTGCAAATATTCTTCTAGTTACCCCATATTTTCAGCACAGTCTAGGTCTAACATGATTTGCCTGTTTAGCATCCCTGAAAAGATCTTCCTTCCAAGTAGTAATCCTCTTCAATTCACTCAAACTTGAAGAATCCACAACATTCTTTGGAAAGGAGTTCTACAAGTCTACCGCCCACTGTACCAAAACCCACCTTCTCTCATTTACTTGGATTTAGTTCCTACTGGAAGCCTTTCTTACACTGCAAGAAACAGTGAGTTGTCAGTCTTTACCATCACCTCTACACAACATGTGATTCTGAAGACATCTATCATATTGTCTTGTAAGCCCTTTCTTTTTCAAACTGGGAAATCTTTTAGTCAACTTTTTTTTTTTTTTCTTGCAGCCTCACCTTGAGTACAGTGTGCAGTTTTGTTCACCACAATATAAAAAAGACATTAAGCTACTGGAGAGTGTCCCAAAAGAGGGCTACGAAGATGAAGTGTCTGGAGGGGAAGCCATATGAGGAGCAGCTGAGGTCACTTAATTTGTTCAGCCTGGAGAAGAGGAGACTGAGGGGAGACCTCATTGCAGTCTTCAACATCCTCATGAAGGGAAGTGAAGGGGCAAGTCACTCTCATGACCAGTGACAAGAAATGACAGGAATCTGAGTCAGGGGAGGTTTAGGTTAGATATCAGAAAGAGGTCTTTCATCCAGAGGGTGGTTGAACACTGGAATAGGCTCCTCAGGGAAGTGTATGTGACCAGGGAAGTGGTCACAGCACCAAGCCTGACAAAGTTCAAGAAGCCTTTGGACGATGTTCTCAGGCACATGGTGTGATTCTTGCATTGTCCTGTGTAGAGCCAGGAGTTGAACTTGATGATCCTGATGGATCTCTTCCAACTCAGCATATTCTATATGATTCTATGATTTTTCTTTTATTTTTATGATAAAGGAGGCAGAAGTGCCTGCAGTATTAATGCTAAGGGTCAACAATGCATTTATGCATGCAAAATAATGCTATTGTTTTGCCCTGTATTCCTTTCTAAATCATGCTTACCTTTTATTTTGCCTTATTTGGAAGTCTATTGAATAGACATTGAATTGACATTTTCCATTGAATTGCTGTTCATAGTCCAAAGGCTTCATGCCTGATACCACTAGTCAGCACAGACTCCATTATCTTATGCAAAACGGAATTTTTCCACCTTACCTTTACCTTCATTGAATTTCGTCTAACATTTTATTGCCCAGTGACTCCTCCTACACTTCTTCACCGTTGTCTTCACCCTTACTATCAGAACTACCCCAAATCTTTTGTAAATCATTTCACTTACCACTCACTGTCTTCTTTGTCCTTTCCTTCCCCAGTCATTTCAGCAGCACAGGTTTGGGCATGGACGTCCACAGACTGGTGACTTTTCTTAAGTGCTGTAATTAACATTTTCCTTCACCCCGTGCATCTCATCTTGTAGCCAGTCCATGTCCTACCCCATGGCTCTTTGGATTCACAAGAGACTTAAAGGAAACTAACTTGACCAATTAGAACCAACCATCTTCCCACACAGATCACATATGTTCACATGTCCACAAAGTCAATTATTTCTCAGTGTTCTACTACCTTGGTGGGTTTAAATGTTGTGCAACATGTGTGTAGTTTCCCCCATTCTCCCTAGAATCTGTTTTAAAGGCTGGGATAACATATGCCTGCGGTCCAGTCCTCATGTACTAGAATAGTTTTAAATGACAAAGTTACACATTGTCAATTTAGCAATTTCCTTGATTTCTCTTAAAGCACATGGATGAACACTGTCCATCATCAGTTAATATTTCAATTTTTAATGTTTCCACAGCCTCTTTAGCTGCTTCAGTGTCAGATGTACTCTGAGGGACGTCTTCTCTCTCCGAAGGGATCTAACATAGATCTCCAATGTAGTCCATGGTGAAAGCTTAAGTAAAGAATTCATTCGGCTTCTCAGCAGTGTTCTTGCCCTCTCAGTGCCCATTCAATGCCATGAGCACCATGAGGCTCTAAGGCCTCTCCAATATGCTTCCTGTGCTTTGTATGCCTGAGAAATATTTAATATTCATTTGATCCTTTTAGCTCATTGTTCCTTGAGCTCTATTTTGACATGCACTATTGCATGTACACAATTAATCTGCCAGGGTTTAAAGTCCTTTGTGTTTTCCTCATTTGGATACAATTCCAGCTTTTTGAAAGATGTCTTCTTATTCTAATAACCTACTTATTGTGCTGATTAGACACGCTTGCTTCCTTTTCACTCTTATTCAAACCTTCTTAACAGGTGGTACACAGTACTGGCCTTCCAGTGTGCAGCCCTGCAGTAACCTCCTTGTACCCTGCAAAGATTTCCTCACTTTAGGTTCAATATAACAAATTCCTAATTTTCACATATTTCTCCTTTTTGGGGTTTTGTACCACTGGGGTAGTGACGGTGGGGGGTGAGACTGACCTTTTTACCTCTCTAGGGATGCTGAATTTGAATGTAGAACTTGCTTGCACATACGTTAAAATCAACAGTAGATGTGTCTAAGGAGGGATAGGTTAAGAACTGCAGGTCAGGACTTACTGGGTTTAAAAGGAGTAATTTCTATTGGTGTCTCAAAGCTGCTTAAAAATTGGCAGCATGATTAAGAACCACTCAAGGATTTTGGACTAATGAAAGTCAGAGGTACTAAAAACTTCATAGCAGGCATTCAACAATGGGCTATATTAGCAACATTAGCAGTCTTCAAGCTAAAGAATTATTTTATATAACTAGAAGCAGTGTCCTTTTGACATTTATTTATTGGGGCTATTTATAAACTATTAATCAACAATTCCCTCTTTATTAACTTTAATATGTTACATATGTTATTTGGAGTATGTCAACCATACACACTTTAATACATAGTTTTAATTAGTTAAAAGACAGAGAGCCACTAAAAATACACATTAATCAGTAAGAAAGCTGAGACATTAAGCATTCTTTAGCTCATTTTTAAGCTGGTACTTTACTAAATCCCTACAAGCTCTCTAGATCCTTTCATATGCCTACAGGACATGGTACTTTGAAAACATCAAATGAACTTTTGAAAGAGTAATTTTATGGGATACATTTACTTTTTTATGAATGACTTCCCTTTTTTAAAGCTGATTCCTGTCAAGAAAACACAGCAATTCCAATTTATTTCAAACCGATAACATCTTGTGGTGCAATTCAAGATATTATTCAGTAAAGAAACTTGGCTCAGATTTGTGCTACAGTATAAGAAATCAGTACTCCTCTAAAAATACTTACAGTGCCACCAAAGGGTATTACTAATACTTCTCGGTATACTGAAAAAACACTGAGAGTAATGAAAGGTGGCATAATTCATGTTAGACAAACTCATGAAGCCATCGAGGAGAAAGAAAATTCACACTATGCTCTATCTAGAAAGTATGAGAATGCATGTTACAGATGATCAGCTTAAAACAGTACAGGTAACTATATTTCTGGAACAGTTGACAGAAGCTTGATTTTACAGGCTTAGTATTTTTCCCATGCAGTAATTTGCATATCCTTTTCCAGATCTTATAAAAGCCAATTCTAGTAATTCTTATCAACAGAGCTGGATTTTTAATATCACGGCACCGACCTTTATCATTTCAGGAAACAGTAATATTCACAACAGACTGCTCCTCTCTGTTCAGGCACATCACTGGAAGAGACACATGTGGCTTTTACTCAGCCTTTTCAGATAGTAGGGTCCAGTCACTAGTTACTCACAGTCCCTACTGCCTACTTTCTTTTATCCTACTTCTGTGGACCTTTTCTGTTTCTGTCTGTCCACATCTCCTTGTCCCTTTCTTTAGTATCCTCCCACCCCACTCTGATCCCTGTTGATAACCCATACTGTCCTCTTTATTCTTGTCTCCTTAATCTTCTCCAATTTACTTAATTTCTATCAATAAAACTCTGTATTTTTCTGCAGTATTGGTCATAGAAACAACTTCAGTATTATTTTTGATGCTCAAAAACCACTTCTTCTTAGACAAATACCCAAAGGAAGTTCAATCTCAATTGCATTTGACAAGTATAGGAATTTGGTAAACAGGAGCTTATATAAAACCCTAGCTACCAAGCTGTCTGTAGCAGTTAACTGACCTTTTGACAGTGTCAGAAGAGCCTGTAATAAAAAAGGCCCTCTAAATTTAGCTTAGAATCCAATCATTAAAAATGAAATCTAGGAGCTAACCCTCCCCTTCATTGGTATATCTGCAGCCTGGCTCTGCCTTCAATCCAGTGATGTCTGTGCAAAGCATCAGCTTCTGTGGAGAAAGTGGTACTTTCATCCTTTTTTTCTGAACATTTCAAAAGGCAAAGACAAACTCTGGCACTCCACAGGCACACATTCTCTTGTATATGCTTACAGTTTTATATATAAACCTATGTCAAACCCAAAGCTAATGAATGGTAATTGGATACATGGATAAGAAAAAGCATAATTTATGATTATTGCTCTGAATTGAGCACTCCATGATATTGAACATCGGGAAGTCAAAATAATCATGGACACCCTTCACTCTGTGCAGCATGAATGACCCGGGCTAATGCTGTCTTGGGAAAAAATACTTTGAGAACAAACATGTGACCAATCACATTATCACCCCTTGTTAATTTCTTTCACAACGTCTGGCAACCTGAACATTTTGAATTCTTTCCTAGTGACATCTGTATTCATGCGTCTAACTCAGATTAAAACCCACAGCAACAACACTACCCTTGTGTAAGTAAGCATCACTGTCAGCCTTGTTCCTGTACTCACCGAAGCCCATTGCCCTTTGGAGCCCTGCTATCAGCTCTTTCCTGTTGATCCACTTTGCGTGACCAGATAACAAAGAATATCCCACAGCCACCTGTAAACCCTGCACTTTCTAGTTCCCAACTGAAACCACTCCTGCTCATTCGTTATTTCTCCACTCTATCTATACAAGCTCCTAATGCCTGTCAATTGTCCTATTTCTGTCATTTGGGAGTTGGTTTAAAACTGCAGGGAAAGCAACAAACAGACAGATGGGAAGGGTTTCCTTGGAGTTATGCATACTCCTTCTGCACTTTACCTAGGCTGAACAGCACAGTCTGCTTAAGGCATTGTACGTGACATGGCAGAGATAAATGAATATCAGCATCTCAGTTATGCAAAATTTGTTCCCATCATGCTGGCTGACACATGAATATATTTGCTGTCTTATCTAATGAGCTTTTGCTGCAAAGTAAAATTCTTTTTCATATTACACTAACCAACATGTTTAATTTAAAAGTTTTAATTAGGTCGGGATTTTAAACTGTCAGCTTTTTTTTAGTTGAAGTGCATTCTTTGGACTTTCTCCAATTAATATTTAAGCAAAGTGTATTCATCAGCACTTAATATGAATATCAGCTGCAAACTAAGACAACTTTTCAGGAACAAATATGCAGACTGTGCAAACAAATCCACAAATTTCACCAATATTTGCAAGATCAAAATAACTATACCGAAGACCACTAAAACTGTTCAAAGAAAAACGGAGTATTTATACTGGTTTGAATTCTCACTTAACTCCAGAAGTTGAACTTCCCAGGGTAGACTTTGCAATTTGAAAGTACTGTAGATAAGAACATCAAAGCTAGCAAACCTGAACAGGAAAAGAGGTTTCACAGACTGGTCTGAGGTACTCGTTAGCAAACCTAATTTAGCATAATATTCAACTGTGCCCCAGATAGAAGCACTTGAAGTATGGTTCAGCTCCATTCCCCAACTCTTACAGACATGCCTACATGCCTACTTCATCAGTCAGAGACTATAGCTCTTCTGTCTTCTATGTAGCAGTTTTCAGAAGCTGCCAAAGGTCATAAAAGTAACAAGGATAGGCAAACAAGGGGAAAACGTTTTTCCTTTAGGGAAAGGCAGATTTAGGGCTATAGTCCTGAGCTGAGAAACTGGCTGGAAAAAGGAAAAGAGTGTGGGAGCAACACTTACTACAATACAGTCAGTTTGAC
>JAYRBT010000082.1:76629875-76675320 GCA_036023395.1 Myiotriccus ornatus | reverse complement strand
TCTATACATATATTCTAAGAAAATACTATATAATGTGTGTTTTTCACATACGTCAAGATACAAAGTTAGCAGGAGTAGGAATCTATCACTGCTGCAGTACAGGAGCATTTGTGATGGGACTTCCAAGAGCATGTGCTCAGTGCTTGAAAGAACAACTTCCTTGTGTCACCAATGTTGATTTTCATTTTTGCCACTCACAAAACGGGCACGGTGCATTGCTAGTTTAGACAATGTCTGAGATTTACAAATCCAAATTTCCTTAACAAATACTGTGATGTTAAGTTCACTGACTATATCAACTTAAAAAGTTAAAAAGACACCATATGTGGTATTATGTTTATTATTAAAGAAAGGTAAGTATTAGGAACTGGTTGCAGCAGTTTACTGAGATGTGGCAATCATGGCTCCTTCAAAAAAACAAAGGAAGTCACCCTAAGGAAGAGTAATGATGCAGTATCCTGTTGACTCCAAACTAATATGCAAAGAGATATAGATTCATATCAAAGAGGAAAGGATGGGGAACCTGGCACCACTAAAAACCTTCTGAACAAAGACCTGCCTTTTTGTTAAAACTCTGTACTTCATAAATATACTAGAAGTGTATAAAGAAGAAGACATATTATGAGGAGCAAGGACAGGTCTTCTGCAAACCAAGCTTGTTTTCACTTCTTGCATCATTAGTTAATATTCTCAACTAGGGACAAAGATAAAAAGAAAAGAAAGTAATGGAAACACTAGTGTCTCATATGTCCTTAAACTTCAGTCACATGTTAAAGCTTTCATCAGAGGGCAAACAGATTATTTCGTTTCCTCCATGCCTTCTAGTACTGACAACTTGCTATCAGCCATCCCTCTCTGTTCCTTCAGATTTAATTAAATAATCCAGAGGAAAAACTGAAATACCTATCTGCAATAAGAAGTATCAAGACATTTGCTAAAAAGGAACAAAACATATGTGTAGAAATTCTTTAATCCTTCTCAAGGTTTATAAACTTTCAATTTTCCTATTTAAGATAATCCATGCAAGCTCTGTGCAACAGAAGTTTTCTATTAATTGCTCATTTAAAGACTAATAATAAGTACTTATTCTCAGAGGGTTCAAATCTGGGTGCAGGCATTGTGCTGTCATATGGAAGTCAGCAGCGAAATACAGCTGTAGTTGGAGCTGTGGAGAGGAAAATAAACTAGGAGTTTGTGTTCTATGTTCGAAACTCATGTGTACCCTGCCTTTAATTTCTGAAGTGAAAAATAACTGACAGTCTCTCCATCTTCAAAAATTCAGTCTCTAAAACCTCTGTCAAAGGATTGCTATAAAAATTTGGTCAGCTTAAAAAACCCCCCGTTTCTGCCTTAAAATATGGGTCCATGACTTCAGACTGTACAGTCTTGTCCTACCACATGTGGCAGCTCATATCAAACACTCCAATGTTTTTGCATTTAGGGATGATTGGTAACAGTCCCTACTCCCAGTTACAATCACGTACTTCTGTGATATGTTTTCTTTTAACTGAAGCTGCTACTTACTAACACAGAAATACATCCTTGGGAAGAGAAGCGCTCCTTGCTCCTTGGCGTGGGACAACTCCTCATCTTTCAGCACACGCAGCTGGCAATGCTCACTGCTGTCAGCACAGGCAACTCTTGCCACACAGTGTGGAAACTCTTCAAGGCCTGAGAATAATGCTTTTTTTTTGCCCACTAAGTTTTGGTACAAAGTGCAAACTTCACAGTTTACTATAACCCTCGGAAAAGCAGTCTGTGCTGTTTGCAAAATCAATTAAGGGCTGTGTTTGCACAGAGCAAAGGGACAGTGTTTGAAAAGAGCTGCTCTCCCTTGGCAATGGCAGCACGTGCCAGTAAAAGAGATTTTAATTCCTTGCTCTTAGCAAAGAGATGTGGAGGTGAGCCCATGAGACAAGAGCTAGATGTGAAGGCAGGACAAGGCAGCAGGAAGAGGAGAGCAGTGGGGTGGCAGACCCTAGAAGAGGAAGACTGGCTGTTTTGGGACACTGGACTTCTTTCCAGTATTGGGCTCCTTTCCAGTTTTTCTTTTTTTTTTTTTTTTTTTTACTTCCCATCCCCCCCATCCTGCTGATCAGGTCCCCACAGAGAAGACAGGTAGATCTAGGCTCCTTTCTATGGTCTTCTACTTTGAAAGAAAAATCTCACTATTCTTCCTGGTCTGCAATACTAAATGGTTCTGGGATGCAGACCAGTGTACAGGCTGCTTGGAGCCAGACAGCATATTTGGTGCTGACTTCTCCTTCTGCCAAGTTTCTGCAGTCCCAATATACCATGGGAAATGCCCGCATGTAGTCTTTGATTCTGCAGTGCAAACAAAGCACTCTTTATTCATGCAGAGAAGGAAACTGAGCTCATATGAGCCACTCGCAGACTGTGATCATATGGTCCAATGCCTGTAGCAGCTCCCATCTCACACATCTGCTCCTCTGTACCTTGGATATAAGGACCACAGGGGCCAGACTTCCAAGTGAGAGACACACCACAGCTGTGGTAATGTGTACCTCAGGATTCAAAGTTGAAGGCACAGGGAATGGGCACTAGGTCTTGACTGAGGAAGAGGAGAAATATGAGAGCTGATCTCCAAATTGATGTGGTTCTCAGGTGCGTGCATTTAGCCCAACTCATACATTCAGGGTCATACGTAACAGATGATGTCAAATTTGGATTCTGAACTCTCAACACTTGCAATGTTTGCAGCTCAGACTCAATTTTAATTTTAATTCATCTCCATTTTATGTCATTTCCTGAAAATGACTGCTTTAATAATGTTGGGGAGGCAATATTATTTTAGCTGTTCTTTCCAGCCTATCAGAAATATGATGTTAAATTAACATTAATGACTTAAATTAAGATTGAACTTCATCCAACAACTAGCTCAAAGTATTTCTCACCAGTATGCTGAAGAAGTAAGTAATTCTATCATTTGCATCTAAAGGCACAGCTAAAATCTTATCCATATACAGCAAAGTTCCCAAGCTGAAACTTTTTATTGTTTCTGATAGTTTTGCCATGTAAATGAAGACACATACTTGCCAAAAAGGGGGTGCATTTGGGAGACAATGCTGTCAGAATGAAGGCGGCTAAAGAGACAAAACAAATGTAGTCTTATTTCTAAAAATAAATTTTGGTAGTAACATCACTTTCAAATAAGGAAGAGAAAACTCTATAGTATGGTAAATGGTATTTAGATCTTGTGGTGTTACAGTCACACTCAATAGCAAAGAATTCAGATAAAATTGTACCTACCATTTCAACTTCTTTTGGTGAAGATATCCAGATGTGCTCTACAAACAGTAATGAAACAACTGTTACAGTTCCTGAGAGACACAAAAGTACTATTACAGAAAGAATTTTAATTTAAATAATTTTAACAGGATGATCAACCGCAGAAACATTAATTAGTTTCACAGCTAACACAAATATCCCAAATGTCACATTTGACGCACCAGCAATATACCCTCTGCATTTCTTAACTCACAGTAACCAAGCTTTCAGAACAGATTCCTTCTATCTCATGTGACTGGAAAACCCACTATATAGTACAGAACATTATCTTAGACAATTTTTTCAAGCTTGTAAACCAAAAATTTCTCATTATTAGATCTGTGATTTGGGGTGCTAGAATATGAGCTAAGTTTGATATATGTTCTTCTACAGATCAGAGGAGCTGGAAACTCAGCTGTGGAGTGATGGGCACATCTGTGCTGTCCAATTCATGGTAAAGGGGAGTATATTGAGTACCTCAGGTTGTAGTCTTTCCTTTGAATCCAATCCTGTTGCTGAGGTTCTGTCTGCACTTGTCCTCCTTGTTTTTTAATGCCTGATGTCCTTATTCATGGTCTCCTTGTCCAGACCAAACCGACCACCCACTGCAGTGGAAAAAAGCAGCGTGACAAGAGGAGACCTCAGCAAGTGTGGATCCTATTTCTGTTCCCTTGTTCTGTCATGTGTCTAAGTAGAGTATCCTGGCAGCATCCACTGCTTCCTCATACATTTTGTGGAGCAATGGGCACTGCTGGAAATCTCAGCTAAGCACCTCCTCTAGCTGTTTTGCATTTTTGAGTCTTTAATCCTTCACCCCATCCTTTTTACATTTATCTTCTGTGGGGTCACCTGTGCTTTTTCCTGAGCTTGCTGCCTCTACTTCTCCCTTTTGGTGTTTCTCTACCCTCATTTGGTGTTCTATGGGGACTGGTTCCTGTGCTTAAGGGAAGACTAATAACCCACAATAGACATGGGGGAATGCAGTTGTGGGGCCATTATGTAATGACATGTCTTCTGAGTGCTCTCCCAGTCTGCAGCATTTTGTGGTTCAGAGACTCACTGAGCGGGAAGACGTGTCTTTTTACTTAATAGAATTTGATGGATTTATTTTCCATTTGCTTGTCCAAAAAGATTATCAGCATTAGTTGATCTGTGGCCACACACAAAGTATGAGAAGTTTTTCCGTTCATGCAGTGTAAACCCTGAGGGTTTTTACACCCTGAGGGTGTGACATCTAGTTCTCTTTGGCAATAACTGCATAGATGCTCTCAGATCTTTAAAATCAGGAAGATTTTAAACCATGCTTTAGAAAATCACCACTATTAAAGAAATATTTTTCTTCTAATTTCTGACATTTTTTCTCTGTCGTTCGCAAGATGATTATGCACAGGTTTGTTTCAGTCAGGAGCTTAGGTCGTCAGTGGGTAACAGTAATGATGAGATAATATATTTAGATTGCCTAGAATTTTTTTATATTTGGCAGTTTGTCTTGGACCATATTAATCCCCAGAACAACAACAGCAGATACTAATTTTTCCAGCGTATCAGAGGAGTACAGCAAAGACCTTGCCAATATTAAAGCTTCCATTTGCCACTGCAAGCCCTACTAAAAGGTTAGTTAGTTATGTACTAGTTACACACCATAGTTTTGTGGTAACGCCCCGTTGATCAACTGCCCCTGCAGCAGTGAAGTCACTTGACATTAATTTTTTGCAGTAGTATTCCAATGAATGCAAATTTCAGAATGTATGGCTCTCTTTTCAAATTTTAATCACTCTTTATGGGTTTGCACTGATGAGTCTGAGCTAATATAAAGTGTCATTTTCTGTTGCAGCATTTTCTGTTGTTGTCAGTGACAATAACTAATATTCTAATTGAAATATTTAAGTAACAAGGAGAACCTCCAAGTCGCTGTGCTTTAAGAGAAGTGTAGACTCATAATAATTCTGTTTTCAAAACAGGGTTCCCAGAAAAGCTCTTGCAGTGTTTGGTCAGCGTTTTTGCAAATGTTCACAAAGCCCAATTCACAGATTACTGAAGCATCTGAAATACCACCTGATCAGGGGTAGTGGGATCTTGTGACCTCTGACAATATGCCCTCATTACTTTGTTTTCTAGTATTATATTTGTAATATGAGATGAAACGTATCTGCTTTATCAGTCAATTACTGCTTTATGGTGCCTTGCATCCCCTCTTAGGGCATCACAGGATACTCACATGGCTCAAGCATTAATGAATTTTTTTTTCCCACAGTGACAAAGTGAGATAACATAGGAGTTATCATCTCCAGCTGACATACCCTTTTAGAAAATACTGATTCTGGAGGAATATACATATCTAATGTATCTGTAATCATTGCTACAGACAAAGACAGGCTCCCTTGAACCTGAGGTTGGCCTTTAAGAATCTTTTATTCCTTTTCTATTAGATTTTTCTTATTTCTCTGCTTCTGCTTATACTACTACTGTGAGTTAATGAAGGACAATGCAAAAGACTTTGCAAGCTAGTGTATGATTTTCCTTGTGCAACCTGTACAGGATTTCAGCAAGAAACCTATAAATATCTGGACTTGTTTGGATTAGCACGTGGATTTTTCGTAACATGTTAAAATTATCTTGATAAACTTCCTTGATGCTTTTGCTAAAAGGAATTCCAGGGCAGATTCAGGAAACTTGATCAGTGAGTCGTCTGTTGCTGCAGAGCTACATTATAGAACCGGTAGAAGAATTAGTGCACGTGTAGATAAACGACACACTTCAGAGGATCAACGTTTTTTGTAAAGGAAGTTGCATCTCATAAATCTCTTGGAACTTTTAAAGGTGCAGTCTGGTTTAGTCTTCCTGGATTTCCAGAAAGCTCTCAAGGAAATGAGGCAGCCTTTGCATTCAAGGGAAGATAATTCCATAGATAATTAAACAGTTAATATACAATAGGAGAAAAAGGTTATTTTTAGCTGTGGAGAGAGACATCAGCAGCATGGTATGGTGAAATGTGGTAAGGCTGATGTGATGAGGTCAGCTGTTCAGCACAGTCATAAAAAAAATTGGAAGGCCACAAGCAGCAAGGTGAGAAAGTCCTACAATTATATCGGTTTATAGAGGACAGGAAGAATGAATTGCATGTAGCCCTTACTGGATCGAGTAACTGGAATTTCAAATGAGAGTTGAAATTCAATTTTAAGTGGTATTCATGGAAATATGCACTCCCAATTTAAATATTAACCGATGGATTCTGAACAAACTAATATATCTCACAAATCAGAAATTTCTTATTACTATGCAGATGCATCAGCTTACTAGCTTGCTCAGAAAGCAATGATAGTGTAGAGAGTTACTAGCAAAGATGTAGAAGGCAGACTGTATCAGTATGTCACTGAATACTTCCATAGAACATTATAAACATGGTGTGCAGTTCTATTCTTTCAACCCAAAAAAGGATGAAACAAAAATAGGAGAGGTCTAGTGAAAGCCAACAGGGTGTGGAAGATCTTTCCCACTAAGAGCAGGACCATTCAGTTTGGAAAGGGGATAGCTAGAGAGCGACTGAGTTCTACAAAATTGTGAGTGGCCTGGAAATGGTGAGGAGGTATTGACTGTTTGACTGTTCTGCCCAGAGAAGAAGAATTGTTCATCAAGCCAGATTAGAATTAGGGAGGTTTCAAGTAAGTGGAAAAGGAGGTATCTCCTCATCCAAAGTAAAGTTTAATGATTGCAAGAAATCCCTTGCCAAGGGGTGGTGTGGATACTACTAGGGTATGTGCATTCAAAAAGCAACCAAACATTTGTGGAACAGTATCCATCAAAGATCACCATACACGAAGCCTGCAACATCTCCTCTGGAAGCCAACAAAGTGCAAATTGCTAAGGGATGGAAAAGTATTCTGGGAACGTGTCACATGAGTACTCTGATGTGCTCCTTTCTACGTATTAGCTGTTAGGCTGGACGTACCTTTGGTATAACCCTGCAGAACTGTTACACCATTTTCCGTCCTGTCAGACATGAGGATGCCCCCTTACAAATATTTCTCTGAGGATATCACAAAGGACATCCTTCTTATTCCTTTATTTCAGTTTTTTATCACAATGCAGAGTAGAACAAAAATCAGAAAGAAAGCTGCTGTTTTGGCTTCTAGTATAAAATAGATAATTTCAGAACTGTTAACCTCCACTTTCCTCAGACTATGTGAAATGCCAAAAGCTTGTTATTCTGCAAATGCAGTCACTCATTAGCCACGTGTTGACTTTCTCCACTGTGCAATTCTGCACTGTTTGTGTATGCAGCACACAAACCATGCACAGCAGGTGTCGTGTTCAGCTCTTTTCTAATGTGTTTGGATGAGCTGCTTCTAATTAGTTATCCTTGCAAACAGAGTAAGAAAATATGGTAAATATGGTCATGTGAGCTGTCTACCTAATAGCCCAATTAAGTCATTGTTCTGTGGGGTCTGGCTGGAAGTTGCTGCTGTGTATGAAATAGAAATAATCTATGTATACTTTTTTAAAGACAGTCCATCACGGCTTCTGCAAAGAAATATAATGACAGTTCAAGTGTTATTGTGTAGACTGTTTTAAATTTCGCATATACATTTAATCTTTAATTTTTGCATAAAATATTTGGTATCACTAATTAATGTCAGAGCTGCAGCTGGATGTGTTTAATAGTGGTCTAAATACTACAGTAAAAGGTGAAGGTCTGAGTATTTTAAGAATCAACACCTCATCTAAAAGGTTCAGCCAATACACTCTGGATCAATCTGAGAGACCAAAAGTGAACACAACGAATACTGATTAAGTTGCCCACCGTGAAATGTTTTCATCTGCGTGAAGTTTATTCTCCTTCTTTGGACTCTTGTGACAGTTCTCGTACACACCAGGCTGTCTCTAGAGACCTGACAGGCAAGAACCCACTCATGAGTAAGCTGACTCAGCTCTCTGAATGTTAGAAAACAGGCCAAGCAGTCTCATTTAAGTAAGATGATTGCCCACTTAAAGCTCTTCAGTCCATAATTTAGACAAATGCAGATGAACAGAGCATGAATATCTGAGCTTCATCTGATGCTAACCTTAATGCCACATATTAGGTACTGGCAACCTGTGATCTGCTCTAGTACTAGTCCTGCAGTGACTGAGCTGCATCTCCAGTTTAATTTGCACCTGCTTGGAACTGTGCTAAGCTCTACTGCTGTTAAAGCAGCAGCCATTTGGAATCCTGCAGGGTTGTGCTGGTGCAGTTGTGACAGATGGTGGCTATGTATAGTGTGGAGAAAGTTTGACGTGGCATCTGGCTTGAGCTACTAAAACCCTAAATATGCTTCACTTTAAAAAAACCCATCTGATATGAATAACATCTAAATTGAGGGTCTTATCCAAACACAGTATCAAATGATGGTCTAATCCTATGGCTATTCTCAATTACTGAAAAGTCAGGATACATCCTTGTCTGGGATGCTATACTGGAAAGTCTAGGATTCCTTTCGTAACCCCTGAGACTAGATAGCTCCAGGCAAAGAAGCTTTAAAATAGCAACTCTAAAATTGCCAAAAGCATACTATTGCTAGATAGCTTTATTTAAGCCTATAAAAACAGTGATGACCTAGCTTGTGGCTTGGCATAATTTTAGAGAACATGGCAGACAATAGCGGAAACTCTGCCAACACTAATATCACATTTCTAAGAACTATCCAAGCAATATTAGTTCAGATTAATTATATGATATAAATGAAATTCTACCTAATAAGTACCATTTTCATGAAAGAAGTAGCAAATTAAAAATGAATAGTAGAAGTTATGTTGAATTTTAAAAAGTTCATGCTGCTAAATTCTCCCCCTACCTTCAACTGTACTTGATGGGGTCTTCCCAGAGTAAAACAAAATACACGTGACTTGGTAGAGAGGGTACGAGTAAGGGTGCCTCCGTACTTGTGTGTGTGTAACTTTCCCTTCAGAATCAAGGGGTGCAGGAATTCCTATTTCCTTCAGTTAAGCTATCCTAGATGTCACTCAGAAGTGCCTACATGAAGAAATATATTTGTTAACAAAGACCTTCTCATATATCCTATGTGTGGACCTTTGCTCACACCCCTTCTCTTCCCCTGGACTCACTTGGGCTACTCTGCATGTTGAAAGGCTTAGCTTTATTTCCTTTTTAATTCTCACTTGTGTAAAAGTATCTTGTGTGGCATATTTGGCTTCAGAGGCTTAGTCGCTGCACTCTGTGATACAGTTGTTAAAAGATTGTCCCTTAAGAATCAGAAAAAATTGAAGAAGGGCCTTTGTGCTCATGAAGCAAAAGAAAAATTTCGTGCTACCAAATGGGAGAATGAGAAGATTAACACTATTTAAAAAAATCCCCAAACAAAATCCAGTGCAAATGCCATTCAAAAGCAGGGATTTACATACTTGTTTGTTCTCGGAAGTATGAAGTCAGAGTACATGTAGTATGAGCTCTCTTCCTCTTAGTCATGAATTTTCTTGCACAAGCAGCTATTTAAGATATACAAGGTAGTGGAATATTCTGATGAAAATGTGAAGCTTCGAGGAACTGATTTTCTCTCTAAAGACTCTTTCTTTGCAGGGGTTTAGTGTAATGCACAGACTTTTCACTATGAATCTGAGAAGACAAATTTTCCTTCCTTGTCTGCAGCTAATGGCTTCCTGCCAGTGCTCATGGTATTTCTGACATATTTAAAATACCAGTTATCTGAAGTAACAGTGACCCTCTGCCCTTCTAAAATTTTTAGCTTTGCACATAGGGAGTGAAGTTAAAAAGCAGATGGTGAAACAAGGAAACTGAATGCTGCTACTTGCCTGACTGGAGTGTTGTTTAATTCTAGAATTATACATTTTTTGGAGGTTCATTTTTTATTCTGTGTTTCTTTTGTTAGCTTGGTCTTGTCCTTTTTGTTTGTTTGTTCACTTTTGCTTTTTCTACCTCTCTGGACTCATCTGGAGTCTGTATTTTTGCTTAAAGGAGAAACATAGAGAGCTGTAAATCAACACAGTCCATGTTTTCTTAAAACATAAACAGTATACAGTGTGCTCCAGTTCCTGCTAAAAGTCTCTTAAACTAACAAACCATTTGAGTCCATCACTGTAATGGCTTAAGGGAAGTGCATGGCCTGCACAGTCCTTCCGCTTCCCTGCAGAGTCATTTGTCTTTTCAAAATTAGTTTTTGGCACCCAGGACGCTTCTACAGAAGGAAATGTATTTTCTAGGAAAACGCTTATTCAGTATTAAATTATCCTTTCATTTGATGGCCTTCAAAATTGTATACCCACTTGCTGTCAAGCTTACATTATTTTTGTCTTCCCATAACGGAACTGCTCAAAGTGATTCAACATGCGAATAAGGATGTAGATATGCACTCCTTCACTTTTAAAATGGCTTTAGACCTGAGATCACTCCATAATTACCTAGCTGAGCATTCCTTTGTTTCTACCTCTGCATCCGGAAAAAATTGGTATAAGAGGATGTGAGGAGCACAGTAGTAAGATGAGCACAATTCTAGTGACCTTGCTAATGCACTCTCACTCAGTGTGGGTCTCAAACAATGACAGATCACTTAACTGAAGAACCTGCAGGTAACTGAAAGCTCAGATCTCGGTCTGAAATAATTTTCTGCACAGACAGTACTGTGGAACACCCTGTGCCCATCTCAGTCAGAACCTTGTGTTACTTTTCCTTCCTGGTGAACAAGACATTGACTGTTTCAACCTTCTCTATTAGAAGCAAAACTAATTTTGCCATGCAGAAAAAAACTTCAGGGAGATCAAGGGGATATAAGCAATTTAAAGAGGAGTACTTAAGCTTTTGGGGAATGCTGAATCCATCCAGATGAGGTGAACTTTCACCCTTTCCCTTACCGTATTTGTGCAAAGTGACCTGTTCATCAACCATATCTTCTTATGGTCTGAGTCCATCCATACCTACTGTGTAAGCCCTAACAAAAAACTAAACAGAGTGTCATGTCTTCCAGTAATGTCCACAAGATCTTTCCTTCTATTTTTTTCAAAATACTTGCCATTTGTATTTCTAAAATCTAAGCATAGTTCTAGTTTTTCTTACCAGTAAAATGCTTTAAGACTCTATGCCCAGATATCACATTTACATGAGTGATAAGTAAATTATTTAAATCAAACTAAGGGATAAAGGACAGGAGTTCTGCAGCATTCATTCCCTCCTTATTCCCTCTTGGGGTACATGAAGCCATACATGTTCACAGGTTCAGTGACTGTTTTTGATGATTTCACATGAAAGTGATTTTCTCTTGAGCTCTTCCTAGCTCAGCCTCATTCCAGTGCTATAAACCTGAAGAAAACAAAACCAGGGTCAGGGACAACATCAGAAAATTGTCAGTATGTATTCTGCCACCAAACAAAATATATCTAACTATTCCTTCAATTTTGTTCGCAAGACCTGTTACACTGGAGTTCATTTATATGTCACAGGACAGTGATAAAATTCTGTAGACTAAAGTTCACTAAACAGACTGAGTTTACTATTCTCATTCCTAGACATGGTTTTCAGACTTCAAATCATGCATATAGGACCCACTTTCCAAGTAAAAATTCCTTTTTTCAAAAGTGTTCAAACAGGTCTGGCAAGAACGCACTCCAAAACAATATAATCTTCCTTGTTAGGGTTTTGCTCTCTTGGTTGTAGTATCTTTGTGTTCACTGTTAATACACCATGATTTTACTGATACTGAGGAGGACCTATATGTCAAAGTAAGATCATTTAAGAGTAAGCCTCTTTTAATAGTCAGATACAAAATCCGAGCATACTTTTCACTTGCTAATACGTTCAGATAATTTCTTTTTTTTCAATTTTCCTGGTTTTATAATTAAAAAAATCTTGTGTTTAATTACAGGATAACTCAGAATGAACTAAGAGAAAACATATTGCTATCCCAGGTACAGATATATTTTATTACTCTATTAATTGTCCTATGAAGTTTTTGGTTTATGGAAAAGTAGGTAAGATTAATACCACCTAATTGTTACATCACATAGCATTGTTCGACTCAATAATGTTTTGAACTGTATGAGAGTAGTAAAACTTAATGCACGGTGTAGATGGCTTTCAGCTAAGTGTGTTACATCAAAAGATTTGGTACGTCTATTTGCAAATATCCCTCTTAATGAAATAAATTTTTGTAAATTTTCAAGATGAAAACATTAATCCAACACTATTCCTAAATACTTAAGTGCCTGATCTTCTTGGTTAGGCATGTAAATCCTTACTTATTCTCCATTTTTGTACTCAAGTTGTTGGAAAAGATCTCGTGCTGCTACTTTGTGATCTTGGCTTTCCATCTTCCATCGCTGTTTTCAGACATTCTGGGATGACATTCACTCCCTCATCCAGCAATTTAAGTTTCCTTTTGCTCTCACACAACCCTTCATTACTACAGTCTTTCATTACCCATTTCCACTTCATATGCCTGGGAATTAATCTTCTTTACAACTATATCCACTGCTTCTCTAATACAAGCTTATCTGTAGTTGTGACTGAAATATGACTCAAACCTACCAGTCTTCCACTACTACACGTTAAGTCTGAATGAGTGCCAGCTGGCAGTGAATGGGAAACCCCAATTACCTCACTGAGCTTCTGAATGAGTCTGGAAAATGATGATTTGCTCACATATTAAAACTTGTTGTATTAAAGTAAGAATAATAGTGGCCCTCATGTTCTATGATATTTAATGTTTCATACCCTTGAAGTCACAATTTGTTTTTCAGACTAATATGGTTACTGCTGACTTTGGGGAAAAAAACAGGAGATCCGTATCACTGAATTTGATTGAATCTGCTTTGGGCCAAAGCAGACTGTCACCTTTGGGGTGGGTGGGGGGGACGACGTCTTAGAAATAATGGTATTTTTTAATAAATTCCTCTTTTTGAAGCAAATACCAAGAAGTATACCCCAAGTTCCAAGTAGCTGGATCTTACTCTTTCACTTAAGGAATTAACAGGGCTTGTTAGTGAATTACAAAACAATTATTTTTAATTTTCTTTAATGCTTTTGATACATAAAATTGAAAACCAGTCCAAATTCCCTACACATGGGATTGTAGGAGAGACTAAAGGGAAAGGCAAGCAGACAGGTGGAGAGCACATGCCACTCTGCACACAGGGTTTTCTCATGGTTTCTTCCTCTGCCTCCTGACATATCAGCCATAGTACCCTCAGGCTACAGTACAGATTTGCACCAGCAGAGCTAGGAAGACAGGCTACGTTTACCCTTTAATAGAACACAGGATCATAGGATCATAGGCTGGAGGGACCTCAGGAGATCTGTATTCCAAACTTTTGTTACAAGCAGGATCAGGTGTGTGTATAAGGTTTTATCCAGTGTAGTCTTGAAACTCTCCAAGGATGGAGAGAGACAGTACAGCCTCTCTTGGCAACCTGTTCAAGTGCTTCACTGTTGTGACAGTGAACAAAATAATTTTATTTTCTTTGTTCCAATGCTTTTTCCGTTTTACATCCTGAGCATCTCTTGTTTCAGGTTATGCCCATTGTGTGTGTCCTCTCACACCCTGCTGTGAAGAGCCTGGCTCTGTTTGCTCGATGGTCTCCTTGCAGATACAGGCAAGCTAATGTTAGGTCCCCCTGAAGCCACCTCTCCTCGAGGCAGAACAAGCCTTGGACACTTTAGTTTCCCCCACAAGGCAGCTGCTCCAGACTCTGAGTAGCTTGGGATCCTCTACTGAACTTACTCCGGTTTGTTAATATTGTTCTTGTGTTGGGAAGCCAAAATTGGGTACAGTATTTGAGATGTGGTCTAAGACATGCTGAGAAGAGAAGCCTAAACCTTCCCCTCAGTGTCCTGGCTGTGCACATTTGGACACAGCCCAGGATGCAACTGGTCATCTATGCAGCCAGGGCACACTGCTGGCTTGTGCCCAGCTTGTCAAGCCCCCAGGTCCCTTTCTGCAGAGCTGCTCCCAGTCAGGCAGCATCAACGTGTGTCCTTGTGCCAGGGGCAGCACTTGGTATTAGTCTTTGATGGATTTCCACTGGTGTCTCCTGTCCCATTCCTCCAACCTGTCTAGGTCCCTATAGATGACAGACCTAAACTCTACACCTTGAGTGCATCAGCAATCGCGCACCAATTTGGTTCATTTACAAACTCAATGAAAGTGCAGTCAGGACATTGATAAAGATGCTAAGCAGGACGGGTTGCAGGAAAAGATCCAGAGTACTCCATTTTTACTAGCTTACAGATAAAGTACGACCTATTAACCTCTACTCTTATGAGCCTCATGAGCAAATTTTTAGATGGATGGTTGGCCATTCAGCCAAACCATAACATTCTAACTTGGATACAAGTATATTATGCAACACTGTGCCAAAAGCCTTCGTCAAGTCAAGATAAATGACATGCAGTGCGTTTTCTTTGTCCAGAAACTGAAATCCTGATCATAGGAAGCAACTGGGTGAGTCAGGCTTAATTTACCCTTCGTAAATCCGTGCTTAACTATCTCCCCAGGGATCATCAAAGTGGGACAGATTAACCTATAGCTTTTTGGGTTGACATTTTGGCCTTTATTTTAAGACCCTGTCTTTAGTTATTGAACATCTCCTCTGACCTCCAGATGTAAAGCTCTAGATAGCCCTTGAGAGGAAGGCCTTGTCCAGTAGTGTCCTTGCCCTGTCTTCCCTTCAGTCACTTTGTTTGGATGAGCAAAGTTCAGCTGGAAGAGAAAGCAGTGTGTTGCTTTGGGTTTCCCCTTTTAGCACAGTGGTAAACTTCCATCAAGCAGAGAGGAAACCTAAATTATGCTGCTGTCAGCACAGACAGCACATGTGGAATGATGCCCTTTACTTGTGTGCCTACACGCATTTAAGGGTAAAGTTTTGAAGTGAGGCTGTAGAACTGGGGAAAAGTAGAAGATATGAGGCTGGTTTTGGGAGTTGGTGCTGTACACAGGGTGATAGAATTTCCCATTCTTAACTTTCCCTTCTTAAAATGCTTGAGAAACTTTCTTCAGTGATCTCTACAGCAAAAATAAAATGAAACAAAACCAACCAACTAACCAACCAATCAAACAAAAAAAATCCAAAAACTCCAGCAGAAAAACCAAAACAAAAATACCTAACAAACAAACACCCCCCCAAAAAACCCACAAAAACACAAACCCAAACAAAAACAAATAAAAAGAAAGGCTGTAAATTTTCCCTCTGTTTATTTATATTTAGTCAGGGCATTTGACAGTATTTTTTCACACTTGAATTATTCAAAAATGGCTCAACAGGTTTTACTCAGACATCCAACATAATCACTTTTGTATTGAAGTTGAGTGTGGAAAATTGAAGCCAAAAGGAATTTGAATTATGAGCAATGGGAAAAGGGTTAGGGACGCAGGAGAGCAGCTGGATTTCTGTCTACATCACAAAGAGCCTCACAGCTTCAACTGCTTTCCTATTCTAATTCCAGATGAACAAACATCACGTAGGTAACATAGGAAGAAGTTTTCAAAGTTGCAAGGGGATGGAGTCAGCAAACATCAAAACATCAGACAGCGTTTTGCTTGTATGTAAGCAATCTCTTAGGGGAAAGGAAGGGGAAAATGAAATCTTTTGACGCAGTTGACTTAACAAGTGGATACAGAAAGTTTATATGATTTATGAGCTGGAGCAAATGGTATCCTTTAGATAACTGTATTTACTAAGGTCTGTTGAGAAACAGGAGTTGAGGATGTGTCATGGTATGGTTAGCTCAGTAACAGTCCATAGAACAGTGACATGGATGATGCCATACTGAAGCGAAAATTTACCCTACAAAATACCAGACTGATTTTTGAGAAGGAAGTGGGAGGGAAAGACAACTTGTCTCTGAGTATTTCACTGTAGGCTGAAACACGCTACTTCACAAATATTCTGGATTCTCTGAGTGAAGAAAGATGTCATGAACACAGGTAAATGTGCCTGGTGACAGCAAAGCAAGCATTAATGTCTCTCTCTAGAAGTTGCTGCTCCCTCTTCCTGTGGTGCTCAGTCTATCTATACCCAGCAGGAAATACCTGGTCATATTCAAATTATCTCTGATAACTAAAAACAGCTGCCTTCCCCTTCTGTCTTAGCAAATCTCAAACTTGTCATTGCTTAAAAAAGCTTCTTGTCAGCTGTCTGGATGAGTTTGAAGGACAGCTTGGAAAGCTGAATTTGAGCATTTTCTGGAACAGGACTGGCAGGCAGCCTCAGACAGCACCTCAGCTAAGTGTGATATGCTTAGTTTTGTGTTTGGGTCGCAGACAAAGGTTAGACTGGATTTTCGCATTTAACAAAGCAGGAGTCTTACCACTTCCACAGAAGATTTTGGGAGAGACACAAATGAAAATACTATTATAAATAAAAGCACAAGAATCTACTGACTTATCCAGTGAGACTGCTGTAAAAGTGTACCACGTACCAGCATTCAGCTAGCAGAGGGCTGCTTTCAGCAACGGCAAGACAGGAACTTCAGCTTACCCAAGTACTGCCTCTGAGGAAAGCAGTACAAACACCCAGGTCAGGAAAAAAGGGATGAAATAAAAGATGTCATTTCTGTCCAAGTTCAGTGAGGTATGATCTAGTGCAGTGGTTCAGTCTTGAAGTGTGCCTATTCAAAAATATAGATGACTAATTCAAAATGTGATCTATGGGAAATTCAAGTTTCCTGTAGACTAGACATTTAAATATATTTCTGAAACAATGCAGTGAATTTTAATTAGGGAATTTTTATATAAATTTCTCTATATAAATACACATTAATGAAACACATGTGCACATAAACATAACAAAATTCAAGGAGCATCCTCTCTGCCAACAAAATACTACTTTCAAGCTCAAACAAAACTGAAACATCTATTTCCATTTTAAAAAGAACTTTTTATATTAAAAACAAAACAACAAAAAGAAGAAGAAGAAGAAGAAAATAAAACTCTTCAACTTTTTCCAGAGAAAATATATTTTCAAATGTGAAGCCAGGAATCAATGCATATTAATGTCACAACTCATTTCTACTTCTTTGGACTTTAGGCATTATTAATAAACCAGCATGCTAAATACAGATAAAAGTATAATTTGTTATGTTGAAACCAGGATGATCATGAAAAATTGTTTTTTCCCCTCTTCACAGTATCATTTCCAACATCAGCTACACCTGCACCTCCTGAGGCTGCATTAGTGATAGGGAAATCAGAGACAATGGTTAGACCTACTGGATCTGTTCTGGTCCAAGGCAGCTGAATACTCAAGTGCCTGTCAATTTGGAATGGCCGTGGCCCAAAAGCAGCTTGAATGCACTGTTAGAGCAGCTGTGTGGTCCTCTGCTTCATCATTTCATAATGCTTGAGAAAATTCTGAGTTTATCAATGATAGTTTGTGCAAGCAATTAGTGTGGCATTTTGTAATTATTCTGTCTTGCCTAGGCTGCCAGACTCCATTGTCAGGTTACCAAACTTTAACAGAACACAAACTTTTCTTCTTATATATTGAAAAGAACTGAAGAGCAGCTTGATTGAAGGCCTGACATGTCTTCTGTCACTGGGTTTGTGAAAGATTTGAAGTTATTATGACAATCTCCCTGCAATGCACACGAATTACTACCTTTTGGATTAAGATTTCATGAATGACAAGCGCCTAACAGCTTGGGTTTTTTTTCCACTGAAAGGAATTCAGGGCTCTAAAATTTCACCACCTTTCTAGAAATAGATCATCTTGCATTAACTTGTTCAATTTAACTTTTATTTTTATTATTTCATATGAAATTATTATGTCTAAAGTAAATTTACCACTTGTTTGCTATCAAGGACAGCCCTTGGATGCATTTTATATACAAAAATCCAACACCACTTTTCCAAGAACAAATGTTTCTCAAGAAACATGGAATTTTCCCAGAGTTAACAGTGACTCACCAGATCCAAAGCTTTGGCTGACGCAAATTAGCATAGCAGCAATAAATGAGGTTATGCCACCTACATCAGCTAAAGGTGTATCTCACTGCACAGTACTGAGAAATTTGCTGAAGAGATAACCATTTTATGACCTTACTAATGGATTGTGCAGTCTACAACTGCCTTGCCTCCTTTGTTATTCTTTCCTGTGTGGATTTACTTGAAAGCTTTAGCATGTGTGGGCCACAAACAGAAGACAAAAAGACTGAAGCAGTTGTGTTAGCTGCTTTGTGGATGACTACAAGCCAGACCAGAACACTTTTCAAGAAATGTGCATTAAAATGATGAAGGTTTCCAATATGAAAACAATGACATGTTCTGGACCAAGTCTCTTTCAGAAATTAAACAGTAAGTTACAAAATAGGCTGGTTCTCAAGTATTTCGGAATGACAACAGTTCAAGATTTTTGTGGTGAAAGCATAACCTTTGAAACTGTTATTTCACAAACAAATGGCAAGCTCTGTCCTTCTTCACACAAACACAAGATTTGATTGCCTATGTAAAAAATGTCCCCAAAGCATTTCCTTTGGCTGATGTGGAATGCTGACTATTCATTAAATCAGACACAGTGAGAAATTTTTTTTCAGCCTTTATGAACTTTTGAAGCTTTGGGGGCTAACAGCTGCTTATCTTGTGAACAGAACTTCCTGTTAGTATCCTTCCAGCCTTTTTGTTCACTAGAAGTGCAACAAATGTCAACAAAAACAACACACTATGTTCCAATTTTTAAATACAATTGATGAATCTCAGATGTTTTACGCTTTCCAAATAGACTCCTGTTCTATTAATGAATGTACTATTATGACCTTGCTCAGATCTCATTTAGTTCTGGTGGCTGTAAGTTGGATTGAAATTATGAAGATGTTGAGGGACTGACTATAACTACCATGTTCCTGTAACATAAAGCACACTTCCAGTAGCAGTGCTAGCAATCGTTTTAGGAAAGACTGAATAATCTGAATTGTTAAAAAATGACTCTTTTCTTTCTCTGACAGTCAGAATCTGAGTTAATCTATTGTTCTGACTCCCTTCAGGTTAGCTAATAAGCAGTGATTTGGACTGACAAAATGAGACATCTCACAGTCTCTCTCTCCCAGCAAAAGCTGTGCTGCTTCAGCTTATTCCAGTTATAGTATCGCTGAAGGACTGGTGAACTAACCCACTCAGCACATCAGACTTTTAGAGTGTGTTCACTGGAGGGCAACTCCAAGGTGGTGAAAGACCTTGAGGGCAAGATTTATAAGGAGCAGCTGAGGTGACCTGGTTTGTTCAGCTTGGAAAAACAAAGGCCGAGGGTGCCCTTACTGCAGCCTACAAGTTCCCCCTACAGAGGGCAGTGGAGGGAGAGGTGCTGAATCCCTCTCTCTGGTGACCAGTAATAGGACACAAGGAAAGGGAATGAAGCTGCATCAGGGGAAGTGCAGACTGGGCAGCAGCAAAAGGTTCTTCACTGAGAGGGTCACTGGAACAGCCACCCCAGGGAAGGGATCACAGCACCAAGGCTACCAGAGTTTAAGGAGTAGCTGGACAATGCTGTTAGCCATATGGTTTAGCATTATGTAGTCCTGCAAGGAGCATTCCATGATCCTTATAGGTCCTTCTGACTTGAGATATGCCATGATTCTGTGATTTCAGGATTCCCACTCCAGGATAAGGCTGGGTAAGCTTGAGCATAGCAAGTGCCCAGGACTGTGCATCTTTTGTAGTACTCCCAAAACTGGGAGGAAGGATTAACTATCAGATCATGCTCTAGAAGCATGGAACTGCTCAGCTTGGTAGGCTGTCTGGGACATTTGAATTAATTGAGAGCTGATTTTGGCCCCACTTTCATGAGTTTAAAATAGAAAACAAAAGCTGTAAGATTCAAACAGAGGAAAATTTTAAATTAGTAACAGTTATTTTTGTAGAACCTAAGGATAAATTAAACATTCCACTCCTTCAAAAGTTCATTCAAATTGTAAATAGTTGAAATGAGTCTTTTCCCTCTGATCAAAACTGGCCCTAATGTGATTCTGCTTGATTTTTGGACTGGTAAATGTTCAGAAGCATGAAGCTTTCTGATAATGCCATTTCTAGCAGTGCCTTCTGCATAGAATGGTGCTGATCTGTTCTTTTCAAAGGTACCTGCCACCACGAATAAATCAGCTGGGTGGCTCCCCAGTTTCCTTTGGAGTAGGACACACTAATGCAGCAAACAGTGCTGCTCTGCTTATTTCTAGGGAGGCAATCTGAAATTGCCTGATTTTTCAAAAGCTATGCTTGATTTTTTAAATTGGGAACCAAACACATGACAAATCATTTGTTTTGTTTAAGACACTACTGGACAGTGTTCACATAGTGCAGAAAGCCAAGAGTCTAGGAAGACCACCCACCATCCTGGACTTAGAACTACATTGCCTTGAACTCCTTTGACAGCAGTCGGTGATATTTGTAGGATGCAAGTTTGCAGTGCTCTGTGATCCCATCTAAAAGGCAGGAGCCAATTGGAAAGCAATGAGAATTATGCATTACAGAGCTTCACAGTGTTTGAAGGAAGTGATCGTCCTGCTGGCCTTGATAGATTTAAAGTATCAAGAGAAACAGCTTTGTGCAAGTAAACAAGGAACTCTGTGAGCTTTTGAAGTTACTGTAACAAGTGGAAGTTTGTTTTCCAGATCCCTGTAGCTGATGTTCAGTGTCTACCACACACAAGTCGTGCTGCATGTGCACACAGCAACTGCAAAGCACGTGTACAGTAAAATCAGACCATTCAACATCTGTGCAGCACATCTGGTTTCGTTTATGTGAGCTGCTGACTTGCTATGTACATATGCCATAAGAGAAGCATTCTTAACATGCCCTTAATAACATTTTCCCTCCTGACTAGACTCTTTATCTATAGATGTGTCCAAATTTTTCCCTAAACCCAAGGCATTCAGGACGCTCTTTCAGATGTCCTTGAGGTGCAAGGACAAAGTGGAGTCCCTCTAGAAATGAACACATGGAAGCTTTTCATGTGAGATCTCTGATGTCCCTGTTGGATAAAACTGGCCAATAGGTTCAAAGTTGTGGAAATGAGGGGGAAAAGGAGTTTATATTTTGCATTTCTGCTTGAAAATATTTTATTTTCCATACAAATCTTACTTCACATAGAATGTCAACAATGGCACTGTCAACAATGTCCTGTAACCTGGAGTCCAGAAAGCTCTTTGTCTTGTCAGCAAGTAGATGAATTCTCAACAATTGTCATTCACTGTAAGATTAAGAGACAATAAATCCAAAGTAATTTAAAATGCCTTTTCATTGACGTTATTGATTCGTAACGTTTCAGGGGATATCTGCTTATGCACATGTATATTTGTACCTTTTCTGTAAGGATGCTGCATTCCTATGTCTGTTGAGAAGGAAATTTGTTTGGCACCACAAATTCAAGAGGGATATGCAAGCCATATACAGTCTCACAGCTTATTACATGGACTGCAAGTATAATTTTCCTTATTTGTAGCTGAAACACATTTTAAATTAGCTGCTTTATAAATAATCAGGCATATAACAAAATCCGCATGAGTACTAACTTGAAGGTGGCGCTGGATTTCCACTGCCAAGTTCTACAAAAGCAAACCTGTACAGTGTTTCCCATGTGAAGCGGGACAGTCAGCCTTTCCTAAGGGTGCTTTCCTTTTATTGAGTGCATGGCAGTGTTCTGAGTTATGAAGAATTGTTTCAGTGTGTTCATTAGCATTTCAAAAGCATTTAGCTTGGCTGGAACTCTCTAAAAGATTGCTGTGAACTGTATTGCTGTACGTATATAGGCACTACTGAATACAATAGGAAATAGGATATATTTACATTTTTATGAGAATTTCCTCAGTTAAAGGAATGTGCTGGCTACTTTGAAGTTGAGAGTAAGCTCTCTTTCTTCTCTTCCTTGTCCTGAATGTTCATATGTGCAGCATGACTGCAGTGTCATGGTATAGGCAAAGTCATAGTTGTTTTAAGCATTCCTGTGTTTTCCAGGGTACAAATGCAGGTGTGGGTAAAAAACTGAATCCAAATGCTGGGGCTTGTCTGGTGACTCATTTCACACCTTGTCTGTGCTTGTGAGCCATGTCACAGGGAACAGCTGTGTTGTCCCCTTTCAGATCACAGCTTCATCTACCCCTGATTGCAGAAGCGTAAGAGGGACAGGTCCTAGATTTTTTTTCACTCCAAAATATGATGCAACATTTAACACATCAGGTTTTGCATAACTTGTGAAAACAGCAAGCTAACTACAAATGGGCATCAAGGTTGGACAACTTGAATGCGGAGTCTGTATAACATAAATCCCTGCTGAACAGTAGCTGATGCCCATGATCAGGCATAAGTAAAGGCATTACTTGTAGGAAGGATGAGGTGAGAAGAAGAGAGGGGAGGGTAATTAAAAGTCAGACTGTCCAGTGCTCCAGTATAAAGCTGGAGGACGTGGTCATTGAGTTTCTCAATGAACTAAAACACACAAGGAAAGAGTGTACAAGAAGAAGGAACAAAGAAAAGCAATGAAACTGAGCATGTCCCTCGGTCAAGAACAGAGTCTGTACGAACTCCCTGACCAAGAGGACGTAGCAGATGAGGTCTTTTAAAATGACGAGTAAAGGTCTCTTAACTTTATACTCTCATCCTTATGTGTTTTTCAACCCTGTAGACACAAACTATACGGCAACGTTCCAGGAAAACCCTAGACTATGGTGGTGATAATTTCATGACACAGAAATATTAGAGGCTCAACCACATGCACTGCTCTACCAGACCTATTGCTCACAAACTGTGAAGAGCTAATGGAAAGTGCAGCCATGGTTGGCAGCTTGGGTAGCAGTAGCCACATGATGATTGAGCTCAGGATATGAAGGAAGGCTGGGAAGGAAACCAGCAGGGTTAGGATTTTTGCATTTCAAGAGAGCAGATTTTGGGTTATTTTTAGGGAATTCTAGGCAGAGTTCCCTGGGAAGCAGCCATGAAGGGGAAAGGTGCCCAGGAAACCTGGCTAATTTTTAAAGAAAACTTCTAGAGAGCTTAAGAACAAACCATCCTGTTGTTCAGGAAGACTGGGAATTCTGGCAAAAGGCCTGTTTGGCTAAGTCAGGGTTTCTCAATGAACTAAAACACACAAGGAAGGAGTGTACAAGAAATGGGAACAAAGAAAGGCAATGAAGTAAAAGTATAACAATATTGCTGAACAGCCTGTGGCTACACAAACTGAAGTTAGGAAGATGACAAAGCCAGAGCTCTCTTTACAGTAGCAAGCATAAAGCAGACTAGAGTTAGGGACACATGTTGTGACTTGGAAGGTTCAGATAAGACATTAGGGAAATATTCAACAAGATGGTATTGCAGCACTGGAAGAAGCTATGAGAGATGCTGTAGTGTCTCCACCTTTGAAGGTTTTCAAGACTCATTTGGATAAAGCCTTGACAGGCCAATTACAGCATTAATGTTTGCCCTGCTTAAGCAAAAAAACAGAACTATAAAACTCCCCAGGTTCGCTCAAAACAGCTCTTGTAATATGCTGTGTATGTGTACATGTGTATCTGTATCTGTAATGTGTCTCCAGTCTATGTTGAAATCTTGTATTTCAAGGAGTCTATTCTGCTCATGTGCCGTATGTATATCAGTGAAGGATATATAATTCAGATTGTCAGGGAAAACTTTTTGGTAAGGAAGTAATTTCAGTTTATGACATTTTCCCCCCTCTATCTCAAAGCAGATATTTTTTAGAGTTGTTTGTTTGGAGAGAGAATAGAAAATATTATATCCAGGCACTTTATTTTGAAAGATCTTAACCAATAAAATTGGATTGCACATAAATCTAGAAACTGATAATTAAAAGTAATCAAACGGAAAGCAACCTGAAGTCAAACTGCTGACATGTATTTTTTGTTTACAATATTAATTCTAGTACACCCTGGTAAAAATGGTCTCATTCAGCTTTTGTATCATAATGGTGCAGAAGCTTGCAGTATATTCTTCCAGTGATTCCTTACAGCTCAACTACCTTGTGGTAAACTCAACTAATTTCTGCTATTTATTGACTAACAAAAGTAAATCTTGTTCTAGCTTCAGCAGAAGGCTGAAAGAAGTGGAGGCAAATCTTCAGCATCTTTCATTCATTGCTTCGTACTGGGAATGAACTGTACCAGCTTAAACTGTTTTGCATTTTGTGCTGAAAGCAGCTTTTCAAATGTCAGTGGTTATAGGGAACAGCAGAAGACAGTCTTCCTTCAAGCTTCCTGTTTCTTTATCTTTGTTTTCAAAATTGTGCTATAGAAAAGGCTAGCAATTATTTGCTTCTATACATAAAGTGTTTGAGAAAGCAGCATGGGAAAGCTTATGCTTTTATCCTGTAATATTGGATTTCATCTGTGCTTAGGGGCTTAATTATTCAGGCCAGAATATACAGCAACTTTTTCTCAGAAGGCCTTCTAAAAAAAATAACATGTAAAGAAAGAAGACAACAGTATTTGGTTTAAGTTATTTTACTGACTTCTAGAAGCAAAAGAAACAGACTTGAATAGAAGTGGCAGAATAAGAAAAACAGATGTAGGTTGTGGACTGGACAGGATTGGAGCTTCAAACCATGCACATGGCTATGCATTCATTACACACCACTGCAAATTCACCATGAAATCCCCCAAAATAAGTCTGTTACATTGATCATGGAAAAAGCAATATTCACTCAGAATATGACTCGCCCAATATGCTTTGGTCAGCTTTTCTTTCTCTGCATGACAATAACGATTTTTTATTCTTAGTACTGATGGCTTCCAAGCCAAAAATTGTGTGTAGGTTAACTTCTTCCTGAATTTATGTGATAGCCCCTCCAACATCCTTCTTCTCTTTTTGCAGGGAGGAAACCATCTGCTCTGGGTGGAGTTATGGTGCCAGTATATCCTCCCTGATGCATAATTTCAGTCATGCTGGCTATGCTGGGACAAGCAGCAGGAGATGACCGAACCAACTTCACTGCCACTAGCTATCGCCACAACAGAGGGATACAGCCCCCGCTAAATCCAGCCTTGTTGCCTCCAGGACTCTTTTATTCCCATTACAGGAGTATCACTCATGCTTCTGCTTTTTATGATCCTTAAACTGTAGAGAAGCCTATCCAGCATCCTGATCTTTCTGCTCTATTTGACTTGGTTAAGACTTACACCACACAGGTATGTATAACCAGGAAAAGTTTCCGCCTTGTCACAAAGACCTGACATTGCAACAGGACAGACTGCGTAGATGGAAGACTGAAAAGCAAGATGATTGTGACTTGATTTTCAATCAATTTTGATCCAATTTTACTTACCTTATGAATTCTTGCAGATTCCTTGCATTGGTGAAAGGTGGTATAAATTTCTACCTTTGCCAAGAAGCCAAAGTGCTGGTTTGTAAGGGAAGGAAGGGGAGAGAGTGGAGAGAAAAAGTGGCTAAAGGGCCACTGGTTTGTACTATGTCATTTCCCAGTTTACTTTCTCAGTTCAAACAAATAGCTGCTTGAAAGCCCCTCTGCTAAAGCAGTGGCTACCCAATATGGAGCAAAAACCCTTTAAAGATTTGACTGGTAATCTTTGCTTATTAACAGCTCAGCCTCAGGCTTATGTAACTCATGGAATTCAGGGCACATTTATTAAACTGGAACTTACCTCCAGGTGTGGTATTAGCCTTGTTTTCCTGACTGATGAATTAAAACACACGTTTGCTTGAGACCACAGAACAGATAGGGTCAATACAAGGTGGCATCTATGAACTTGACTGACCAGAAGTAGAACCATATGCCTCTTCAGAGAAGTCTTACATTGAGGAAGTCTAAACTGTAAGGTCACAACATGGATCGCTAGTCACAGCTGTTCTGGAAGGTGATTGAGACTTTGACCATCTTGGAAATTATGATATTCCAGAAACACTTGGAAAGTACTCCTTGTAGAAAGTTAAAACTTTCCAGTCAAACAAATAGCTCGTCCTGTGAGCTTTGTGTCAGACCTACCAGCAGCGGGACGTCTTTTAATGATTTTCATGAGGAAAGATGATGCCATCCTTGTCCCACTGGAAAGTTATCAGCTTTTTAACTTATTAAATAGAAACTGGAGGTGCTGTTCGCATGGTCTGAATGGTTGTTGCTGAAATTAACTGATCTGCATTAAAGGACAGACTGGCAGTGTGGTGACATCAGCAGCCTGTGCCTGTCACCAAGGCTGTTAGCGGTCCCTAAACAAATATGAGCTGCTGGGCAAGCAAAAGGAGCATCTGCCTCCATTTCATGAAGTCATTCAGTTACACTGGTCAATGAACTGTGGCTGATAAAGCAGAGAATGTTGTGCTGGAGCACAATCAATAATCAGCTTCTGTATCTCCACAGATCCCAGTGGCCTTTACCTTTTTCTTTCTGAAGTTTTTCAAAAAAGCTTGAACCATTTTGTGTGTATTTGATTTATGCACTGTAACAACCTTGATCCTACCATATGTCAGAACTTCCCATATGTTCTTTCATTTAGAGCATCCACAAAATTCACCCAATAAAGGCAAAAGGTGGCTACAGGCCCTCTGTCATTCAGCCACAAACAGCTGGTAGTGCACATTGCAAGGCTTATTTAAAGCTCAAGTATTTTCACCCATCCTCTCCGATAACTAAACTTAGCACATAAAAACATGAAAATAAAAATATCGATGTAGTGTAGCATTTCAAAGAAGCATTCAGGAAGCAGACAGCATGTCTTGCTCCAACATGGAGAATCCTGTGGCTGAATGAACAGTCCATGTTCTGAGAATCATACCCATCTCTGGTATGAAAAGACAGGTCCTCTAGATGCGGTCACATAACTTACCAGGTAGCTGCTCGCACTTGCTTTTAGTGGTCTGAAGCAATGTGTCCTTTCTGTGGTGATCTACTGCTAACATTTTAATTTCAGATAAATCTGTACAATTGGCTTTTGATTGGAAGCAGAGGAGTGTTTTTGTACAACGGAGCAGTCTCAACAATTCTATGGACGTGTCTGGTGGTTAGCTGAGGGCTAATGGTTTTGAGCCATAAGTATTATCTAACTCTCTTTTTCTGTGAGAGCCACTTCAATCTCAACATTTACAAATATTTTTAGCTTTAGCCACCTCAAATGTAGCTGTTTAATTTGACTCTTCAAAAGTAATTTGCAGTTTGGTCTTGACACAAACAGTGCAGTAAAAGGACAGCTTTAAATCTAGTGCCTCCAAGTTGCAGGAACAAAGGGAGACAGATAGGTCTCAGGAACATTTGCCACTGTTAGACAAATTTGAGATGGTTATCCATCTTGGCTTTCCTCTGTTTTGACTCTGAGGTAACACGGGCACTATTAGGAGAGTTTTAATTATAAGACTGTTTGCAAAAGTACAGATGCAGGTGCTCCTCAAGTGGCCCCATGTGACTCAGCTTGAATTCAAAAGCGGAGCTGTGGTACCATTGTCACAAGGGCCTTCACCAAGGAGCAATGTGCCAGGTAAACCAAATGGCTTAAGCTGGAGTTACTGCAAAGATCTGCATGTTGCACTAACTTTACACAGCTAACTTGGCTGTCAGCAGGCTCCTGTGACAAACTGGATATTGCATAGCAGCAAGCACAGGGCTGCCCTACAAGGGAGAAGGAATCAAAAGCTGAGTGAAGGGCAAGAGAAGGAGATTAACCAGATCCAGGGTCCATCCATGAAGTTCAGTGAGAAGCAGTAGAAGACTGGGTAAGGGACAGGGATGGGATCAGGAGCAACAGGGCCAGGGACTGATGGCTTGGGCTGAGCTGGAAGGGGGTCCTGGGCCATGGTTAGGGGTGGGATGAGGTCCTGAAGGAGGTTTGGCAAGGGCAGTCAGGGCTAAGTGACCTCAGGTCCTTGGTCCTGGGGGTTGACAAGCAGAAGTTCTCTCTCAAGGTAGGAATCCAACAACTTGTGTTTCAAACGGAACAATGTTTTAGTACAACAAGGAAAATATATAAGCATCCTTCATTACAGTGATCAAAACACAAAATATTAGAGCAGAGAATTATGTTTTTCTTCTCTGAGGGTATTTGGCACTCTTTTCTGTGTGCCTCACTTCTCCTACCTTTTAGGAGGTACATTGTAATAGCTGTCACACTAGTTAGATTACTGACATTCTTGCAGTTGAATGAGAAGAGAGTAAAATAGCACTAGAGAAGCCAATTCTGATCACTATCAAGATATTGATATAGTCACTCCAGCTGTTAACTGAAAGACATTTTTGTGGCCATAGAAGCCAAACAGTGAATATCTTATTCAGCTGTTGCTTCAGTGAAACTTGCAAGTGAAAATGGAGCAAAGAGTCCGAGATCTAACCTATAGATGGTCATGGAGAAGCCTGGCATGCATAAATCATAAGGGAAGCTTATAGTAGTTGAGCACATTTGCTTCTTTTGTACATAAGTAACTCTAACTCCTTAGGGTAACTGGGGTAAGAGACAGAAATAACCCAGATAATTGTATTGTTAGAACAGCAACTATATCCATCTTTGGGAAAACTTGCATACAGACTTCAGTGGAGCAGGAAAGCCTTTTAATATCAATAGCTAGCAGAGGACCTCCTGGGAGGCACATATGCTTTGTGTTATAGATTGAGCTGAAGCCAAGAACATCGGGGTAAAGAAGGGTTCACAACCCACATAACCCTACCTGGCTATAGGCATGAAGTGCCACTTTTTCTGCTATAAATAGAAACACTCTAATAAAACTAGACTGAGATATGCCTACTGCTATATGACTTTGGGTTGTTCAGATTAAAATTGTTATCAGAAGCTTCCATCTGTCTTCAAGTCAAGACTTAAATTTGTATGAGGTGTTCCAGTAGTGATTTAGCAAAGTTGCTATTTCAGGATTTGATGAAAGCTCTGTATTTTATGTGCTTTGCCCACAAATCTATGAAATAGTACCTTGTGTCAGCCTATGCTGTTGCAGTCAATTTTTGAAATTCTAGTAGCTGGTATTTAAATTGGTGAGGAGAATGATATCCACTTCAAATAGAAGATTTTACATATGCCATACACTGGCATCTTGTATTTTCCCCAGAAAGAATGACTCTATAACTGAGTGAATCAACAAGGAATTACAGTTTAGTTATTCATTATAAAATTTACCTTAAATGAATAATAATCTTACAAAATTTCAAAAAATTGCATTTCATGGTGAAAGAAAAAAACCCCACATTATTACAAAAATACTTACAGGGAAAAAGAGCTTGGGAAAAATCTCTACATACGGGAAACTGTGGTTATTCTCTTCGCCTGGATACAAGGGAAACCAGGTTTTGACAACAAACTGAACAAAACGCTCCCTCTTGTGGTAAAAGCTCGGGAATAGGGGAGCAGTTGGAATAGGGGAGCAGCTGGAGACCGGAGGGGACGGGCTGTTCCGGCAGCTGCAGCTGGAGCTGACGGGTTTGGAAAGCCCCGAGCTGTTAGGGCTCTGCGTTTGCTTCTGTTTGGTTGTGATGGTAAGTGCGAGGAAGGCGCTTTCAGGACTGATTCTGAAAGAGGGGCACTGGTGATATTTTTAACTTGATTTTTTTTTTCTTGTTTGCTGGTCATTTCTCTCTTCCTCCCCGAGTAAAATGAAAAGGCCTCTACTACCCCAGCACAGGTGCTCTTTACTGATACTATCTTCTCCTGAATTAAAAAACCAAAGAGCTATCAGACACAAAAACAGAGGTGCGGGGTGACAGGGATGAAGGGATGTTTGTAGAGTGTTGGTGGAAGATGAGGGGAGGTGGCCTTGTGAGTACTTTGGACTTTTGTTGTGGTAATGCTGGGCTAAGAGACATAGCTTGTGCCTCTCGTCAGACAACATAATCACAGAAAAAATACTTGATTATTAATCAGAAGAACAAACAATACAAATTAAAGATAAGAAAACAGTATTTAGGATTGGATTTTTTCCCTACTGGAGAAGATGGAAATATGACAGCAGGTGAGACCTGGATGAGAGACAGGGCTGAACAAGGTTGGGCCTGAAATGTCAAAGCTGGTGGGAAAGGTGCTGAGATACAGTAACTGGCAAGAGGTGACATGAGGAGCTGACTAAGACTAGGGAGGTTGCTTGGGTGTTTGTCACAGCAGAATAGGAGTGTGGATTTCAGAAAAGCAGCTGTTAATAACCGAAGGGCACAGACTTACCCATGTTTCCACAACAGACTTGGTTATTCATCTTTTTGCAGGTGATTGTTCCATGCTTTTTCCTCTTCCTGATTCTACTTTTTTTCTTTCAAAAGGAAAAGGTGAGGACACCTTACACACCCTTAGTTATGACAAAAATATTCAAAGGCTGCTTAGAATCCCCATTTGGCTAAAGGTACACATTTATCAAATAAGACATCCAGATATGTATGATACCTTGAAGCAGCACAGTAACTGAAGTGAGCATTTGGTGAATTTTGACTTTAGCTGTTCTGAGATACATAATTTAGCATTTAGGTGTATTTAAAAGAATACTTACTAGTAAACTATGGTTACCATCTCAGCCCTCTAGCTGCTGAAAACAATAAAAGGATCAAAACCACTCTCAAACTGATAGCAGCAATTATTATTTCTGTGCCACTTTTGGTTGTACAGGCTTTCCCAAACAAATGACTCAGTACACATTCAGAAATTTCATTTCTTTGGTATACTGGGAACCCTGTGTAATGTGTATTTCAGCTACCAAGTCAGATAGTGCTTGATTCCATGCAGATAAGCATTCACTGCCTAAGCCCACCTTTAAACACAGTCTTAAAAAACAGTCTCTTTCTTTCCTGCTAACATTATTTTGTGCTAATTCTGTAGTGATTAGGCAATTTTACAGGACAAACTCGACAGTCTGAATGTCATGGCCTCATGGGCACTGTTAGCCTTGATCGTCCCTGCCCAGCCTAATCTGGAGCTTTCCCTGAGCCCTAACCATGTTGCAGGACTCGGTTTCAGCCCAGCTCAGGACATGCTGCTATACTCTACTGGTCTCTGCCTTGATTTTGGAGCCTAGATTTGCCTCTCACTTCTGTGCAGCCCTGCCTTACAAATTCTCGTGGCTCAGAAATAAAACTGGGGACAGGGATTTTCTGCCTTGACCTTGCAGCAGATCACCGCCAGGCTGACGCTGGCGTTACTACTCCCTCTACAGGGACGCTCCAGGGAAAGCGAGCAGGCGGACCCCTGCTCCCCGGGTCTAAGAGGAGGCAGGTCAGGAGCGGGATGCGTCTCGCCTCCGGGGGAAGCAGCTACCCCCTTCTCCGACAGCTGAGGACGTGTCAGGGCGTGTCCCTCCCCCCTTTTTCTCTTTTTCCTCGATTACCCAATTTAACAGGAAATGCTGCATGCCTCACTCATGCATGCTCCGCTCACCCTTGAGCGGAGGGATATCGCGGGTGGGGACGTGGGGGAAGGGTCCCGCCTGCACTCCCTCCCCCAGCTGCGGCAGGGCGCAGCCAGCCCCGCACCGCGCCCGAAAAGGGGTGGGGTGCTGCATCGGGGCAGGTGTGGCATGGCGAGCTACTGCGCCTCGGGGGCTGCAGAGCGAGGGTTTAACCACTGGGAAAAATGGAGATACGGAGGAGATCAGGGGAAAAAAGCCCACAAGATAAAAACGAGGAAAAGGCTGGCTTGTGAAGGCTTGCACGAAAATATGGGGAGTTGTCTTTGCAGTAGCCTCGGGAACCCGCCATGCCCGTGCTCCCTCGTTCTCTCCCTTGCTCCTGCCACGCCCGGGGCTTTTTTGTGACCGTTGGGGGGACAACAGGGGCCCCCACTGCGCTGCCTGCCCGTCCCTGAGCCCCGCGTCTCCCCCTGCCCCTCGGACCAGATCCCCGTCCCAGCAGCGGCTGGATGGATGCTCGGCGCGGCTACAGGTTGCAGGGTGCGGGGTGTGAAATACGTAAACCTAAAATGCATTTTATTGCCCGATAGCTTTCCTTCATGGGAACGTCCGGGAAGCACTACACATCACACCGCACACCAGGGCCCTCAGCAACACACCCTGGCCGCCGCGCCCGTCCTCTCCACATGCCCTGCGCCCTTTTCGCTCCTTCTCCATCGAAAATGCAAACCGGACTAATCCTTATCACGAGCCTACTACGCGTCTCTCACAGGGTCCTTGTCCCCAAGTTAATGGGAAACCGCCTGCATTGTTCCTGCTGAAAGATGGTGCTGCTGGCAATGAAGCCCCGGCGTAGCCGGATCGCGCCTCTTGAGCCGGACCGTCCCGGTGGACGTGCCGCCACCGCAGTTCTCTCCCACTGGGTCCGTTCCACCGACTCTCCCAGGCAGTTGGGTCCCGGGTGCTTGTCAGCGCCCGGTCCGGCTCATCCCGGCAGCTCCTGCCCGCTTGCCGCTCGGGGAACAGAGGGCGCCCCAGCCCCGCGCATCGCCTGCCGCCGCCGGGCTCCCGCAGCGCGGAGCGAGAGCGGAGCGACGACCAGGGCGCACCCGGCCCCCGCCGCAGCCAGGTTTTAAAAAGAGGGCGGTGGGAAGGTGCGGGCAGTGCCCTCTGTTGCGCTGTGGCGGCCCCAGGGACGCTTTGGAAAAGGGGGAGAGCTGAAGGGATAACCAGTCCTGAAGCCCCAGCGACGTTCAGGCCAGCTTTTCAGCTGCAGGAGCGCCCGGGAGAGAGATCCATTCTCCTGAGAAATGGGCTGTTTTCCTCTATTTTGTTGCCTCTTGTGTTTAACGGGTAGACTCTCTCCTTAAGCGTGCCAAGAGCATCCACGCCCAGGGCTTTGCAGTCTCTTCCGCCCGTGCCGCCCCTCTCCGCTGGGCAAGCGGGCTTCCCGCTCCCCGAGAGGGCTGCAGGTGTAGGCAGGCGGCCCGGCTTGCCCGCTCCCTCTGCCACGCAGCATCTCAGCTCCGCCGAGGGGCGACCCGCCGCCCCAAGGTGCACAGTCGGCCCCTCCGCGGCGCGGATGCGGAGGGTGGCGGAACGCCCCGCACCGCGCCCGCTCTCCTTGGGGCAAGAGAGTTTAGCTGCTCCCTTCCCTTTTTCGGGGGGAACGTAGAGGGGTAATGTCGCAAGGTGCGTTCGCGGACCCGCGATGCAACCCGCCCCCCCCCGCAGCCCGCACGGCTGATATTTAAACCTGGAGTCCGTGCGCCCCCTAAGCGCCAGAGCCGCGTAGCGCATCCCCCGCCCGCGAGCCGGAAAATAAATAAATAAGTGCGTGTGGCTTTTGAACTGCCCACAGACTGTCACAGGGAAGGGGGGAGGGAGGGAAAGAGGGAGGGGGAGAGAGTGAGAAATGCAGAGGCAGCAGCCGCGGTAGCGGCGGCAGTGCTCCAGCAGGCACTAGGCACTCCAGTCCCGGGGAGCGAGCGGGCGAGAGCCACAGCGCTCCGAGCGAGGCGAGGGGGCTCTGGGCTACCTGGACTCTCTTTGTGACACCCCAGCACACAAACACACCGCGAGGGACAGAGGAAAAGCACATAAAGGTAAGAAGTGGTGTATCTCGCTTATGTCATTTACACAGCAGACCCCAGGAGCTTTGTCATTTTTATCATTTTCCCCCCCCTCCGTTTTGTCTCGGATGTGGGGAGAGATGTGCGTGAGACTCGGGAAGAGCAGGGAGAGCGGAGCAGCCCGGGAGCCGCCTACTCGGGCACACTTTAGGAATAGCGCTGTGAGGAGCTCGATTCCTCGAGAGGGGACCACTGGGAGCGGGTTCGAGGCACACAACGGACCGAAGGCTATTCCGTGAGATTTAAATGCCCGGGAAGGCTTTCTTGGGGAAGGGTAGGGGTAGCGGTGGGTGTGGTGGGAATAACAGTGGTTTATGCCCAATTTCTTTTCGGTGCCTTTAGCCTTTTTTTTTTTTTTTCCAAAGAGAGGCTGCTTAAATAATAATAATAATAATTAAAAAAAAAAAAAGGAAAAAAGAAAAAGAAGATGCCCACAGCTCTCCACGAAAGGAAGCGCTGGGAGAAGAGCACGCACGGCGTCAGGAAGATGGCAGGGCGGCTGGGCGGGGGGCGGCAGTGCTGCAAGGGGAACGCGGGGGGATCGGGGGGCGGGCGAGGCGCGGGGAAGAGGCGCGTGCCCATTGTGGCCGGCGACAACGCGACTGTCCGCGGCGAGGCTGCCCCCGCGCGTGGACGAGCCGGCGGGTTTTAAGCGCCGCTCTCGGCCGGGCGGCACAAGCCGAGCCTTAGGGGGGGACCGGCTGCCCCTCCGAGCTCTGCCCGCGCAGGGGCTACGGAGCAGCCGTCAAACACGGCGGGGACCGCCGCCGCCGCCCCCCGCCCGCGGTGCGCCCCGGTGTGCCTGTGCCATGAATATTCATCGAATGCCGCCCCCCGCTTCCCACAGGTCCCCCTCTCCCCGCCGGCCCCCCGTTCCCCCCGCACCGAAGCACGCTACACCTCCCCTCGACCCTTTTTCCTGCCCCTCCCGACCCGCGCCGCCGTGCCGCCTCTCCCCCACGCACACGCGTGCCTTTCAAACCTCACTCCCGCAGGGAGCTTTGCCCGCGCCTCAGCTGGGCGTGGCGGCTCACGAGGGGGGAGCGGCGGGGCGGCGGACACACACACACTCCCCCTGGACGCGCCCACCCTCCCGCCGCGCCGGGTGGGCGCCAAGCGGGGGGATGCAGCGCGGGATGCGGGGGGACGGGATGCAGTGCGGGGAGGGGGATGCGGGAGCGCCCTGCCGCGCCTTTGTCTGTGCCCGGCGCATGCGCGGAGCGGCGGCGGGGCTGGGGCCGGCGGCGGAACAAAGGCGCTGCGCCGCGACCCCCGGGCGCCCCACACTGCCCTGCCCCGCGCCACCCCCGCGGGGAGCCCGGCGGCACCCGCACCCGTCACTGCCCACGCTGCGCCCGGCTTAGCTTTGGCGTCTGATTCTGTGCCCACCCCACCCCCCTCACGGCTCCTCGCCCGTGCCGCCTCTCCCCCCCACCCCGTTCACCTCGCCGAGACAAAATTCAGGATTTTGTAAGGGGAAAAGGCTGCTGGTGCTTCCCCCGCCCGCAGCGGGTTGCGGTCTGTGCCTGGCGAGCGGCTGCGGGTGCTTCCAGAGCTCCCCCGCCCCGGGCTCCAACACCCACCCCCGCTCCTCGGAGCGGCCCTGGGGGCGCGGCGCAGGAGGTGGGGAGCAGGGGGTCCCCCTGCAGCAGCGCGGGTGTCCCAGGCTCGCCCGTGGGTCCCTTTGGTGAAAGAGGCGAAGTGGGTGCAGCGTACGTGCCGCAGTCGATGCCCTGTGGAGCAGCCACGCCGCAGGGACGTGCTCTCTGCGGGGTTCCGTCTCGGGGAGACACGCGTGCTCTGCGTGCCCGGGCGGCCTCCTCAAGCATCTCCCTCTGCCGAGGGGAAGCAGTCTTTCAGCAGGAAGATTTGTGTGTGTGTGTGTGTGTGTGTGTTAGTGCGACATCTTGAAATCTCTTTTGTTCGAATTGTTGCATCTCGCTGCTGGCATCGGTGCTGGTTCCTCCTCCGCCCCTTTTCCTTCCCAGCTCTTGTCCAAAATTAGGATATATATTTCTCTTTAGGGGGAGCATGCGTAAGCCTGTTGGAAATGGATAGTTTTGTAAGCTAATGACAGTTTCTGAACGGAGACAGCTGGTGTGTTTATCAAGCTGAAGTTAAAGCTAACAAAAGATTATTGCCAGTGGGCTCCTAAACAAGGGATGACAGTGGACTTTATTGTTTCCCCTCGAGGGTGATGAACATTCACTGGAAAACATACACCCCAAGGCCCCTCGGCATGGCGATCACTTCGGTAATTCTAGTGTTTCCAATTAAGGTCTCTTCTGAAGAAGCCATCAGAGCCCTAAAATCCGTCAAAATGTCCCCTCTGCTTGCCAGATGCTTGCCAAGCACCACCTAGACTGGTGGCCAGGCTTCAGACTCTGAGGGTTTTTTTCCATGTGTAGCTGTTCCCCATTAAGCATGGGACCAGGGAGAATGGGGTGGGAGTGCCATACTGAGGGAAGATGCGGCATCTGCTGCTACTGCTGCCTCCAGGGGAGAAACCTTATCCCACACAATCCTTTTGTATTCAGGGTGTTTCTGAGAATTTGGGGCAGACCCTCCAACTTTTAGGGGTGAGGGAAAAGGAATAAGCAAGGACATGGCCAAAGGTTTTTGTGCTTGCTCTCTGTTCATTGTCTCGCACAACTTCATAAGAGGCAAAAGCTTTGTTTTATGATCTTCCTAGCTACTGGATTGTATGCAGTGAGTATTTTCTTTTTGTCTGACTGCTTTAGTTTCACTAGAGAGCACCAACTCTGGTCTGTGGACAGAATAAACCCAAAATGTTGGGAAATTCATGGCGGCTCTGTCTATTCCTGTATGCTTCATGAATGAAATAGCTGATTGTGTAATACAAGGAAACTGTATATAGCTACCAAAAAGCAATCATGCAGAAGTTTTTTCTGTTGACATGAACCTCTGAGTGTATCATATCCAGTTAAAATAAAATCAACATTAAAAGGTAAAACTGGTAAAATCACTATTCAAGTTATTGCTTGAAGCAATGATCAGGTGAAATTTATGTTTCGCCCCTCCTTCCATGCTTTTTTGCATTTGAAATGCATGACCCACTGAAGCAACCTGGTGATAAATGATTGATTTATTTCAGAAAGTGGGATACCTTTGGAGCATACTCTTTCCCTGAGATAATTTCCATAATTTCGAAACCATCTCTAGAATTGTCTCTAGTTCTTAAATATTTGTGTGTTTTGATCTTTCAACATTAAGTCTCTGGAATAAACTGTATTTTCCAAATGAAGCTTCTTCTGTTTGTGCTGTGTTCCACTGGCAGCTTTGCCCCATGCAGTGAACCGTGAAGTCCTTCAGCAGAGCCTCCTGTGTACACGACCGCTTCTGTCAGAACAATGCCAAGTTCTTCCCTTGGGCAGGCATCCACCCATGGCCTGATGGGATGCATCAAGGGACAGAAGCTGGTTTCAGGGCAGAAACAGGCCTTCCCATGAAATCTTGGGAGAGTTCTGTGAGGCTGTGTTTTCAGATATTCAGCTATCATCGAGCTACTAGTTATTTGGAAACCTGCCATGGAAAGTTGATTTTGCACTAATTTTGAAAAAAAAAAAAAAAAGAATTTCAGAATATTTCTTTCTTTTTTTCCCCTTCCATCTGCATGAAGAGAATTCTGCAGTTGTATGAACACATTTATGCACAAATCCCAGGTCTTGATTTAGGTGGGTAGGTATAAATGTAATATCCATGGGTGCACTGTAAATGTAATGTTTAAAATCTGAATTCTTCAAGTAAGAAAACTAGATGCTCTTCAAATACAATGAAGAGTATAATAATCAACCAATATTCAATGCCTTACCTTCATTCATACAAGGGTAGTAAAGGCACACCATTTTGAAGTACCCTACAGATGTATGGAAACAGATTAAGAAGTAAAGAAAGATACTTAGGAGTGATTTGGGTTTCTGCTTCTGTGTCAGTCAGGAATGACAAGAATGAGGTAACAACTAGAGAAATCAAAGAAATGCCTGAAAGCATTAGAGACTTGAAAATAAAAACCATATGCAGCATAATTGACGTTTCATGCATTAGTAGAAAATGCTTTCAAGATTAAAAAAATTGATTAAAAAAACCCACTTTGTGCAGAATGGAAAAGACTTTAAAGTCTTCTTTACAACATTTTGTATCTTACAGCTCTCTTCCTTAAATGTGTGATGCCACCTAAGCTTCTTACTTCAAGATAGAGAAATGTGGTTAGTATAAAAATGTAGCTGTTGGTTTTTTGATATGAAAATTCGTAAATTTAAAATAGAAACAGATTGATAGCAATGTGATTCCTCAAACATGAAAAATTCCTGACTTGCCAGAATCTGAAAATAAAATCCTTTGACTTTCTTCAGCACACCAGTAAATGTAAAGAGATACTGATTTGTAACACATGTGGAATGGTCAGGTTTTGCCTGGGAGCAAGATGTGTAGTAATTCCCTCTTAAGTACAGTTAATGGAATTTAACTCTGAGGAAACAGTTTTATTAATAAAAACCTTCTGTCTTGGGATATAAGTCAGAGACTGATCTCTTTTGATGTGTTTGGTATTGTCTTCTGCAGAATAAAAAATAAGTAGGCTGTACAGTCGCCTGACTTGTTTGGTATAGACTGCCAAGTATCCTACCGGTGCTGTAGTGTTGGGAAAGCCACATGCTTTTTAGTCACATGTTGCATAGTTTAGATTTTAGCCTAGTAAGTGGTGCCACATATGATTATGATCTGCTGATCCAGGGATTTTATTTTTTAACCTTTAGTAATCTGAATGTCTTTTCAAAAGATTTTACTTTACATACCCTGCCCTAGCAGTTGTTCAGAGGAGCGTGAGTTGGTGCTTAATGTAAACCATAGGACTGATGGCAGGAGCTTCATTTTGATTAGAGACTTACTGTCCTTACAAATGATACAACACTGAATGTATAATAGGACTGGGTCTTAGCCACCTACCTTTTGCTGCTTATGAGTATGTTAATGGAAGATGTCATGATGGTGATTGTAGTCTACTGATGCATTGGCATGAAGAGGATGTGAATACAGCATTGAAGCGTAACCTTTTACTCCAGGCAAAAGCGTAGTAACTATAATGACAAACTTTTCCAAGGATTAATTTTAATGGCAGAAATCTATGCCATCATGACTTTACATCACAAACAGAAGCCAATTCTGTACGAGCAGTAAAATCAGGGGGCTGCTGGCTATCTCCTGTTTCACTAGGCTTTAAATACTCAGTGAGATGTAAAGCATAAGGATAGAGCAGAAGGATAGAGCCTGGTTATAATTTGTGAACTTATTTTCTGCTATTACTCTTTTCCTTATGTGATTGGTTGGTGAAGGAGGGGCTCATATTCAGAATTATATCTTGACCTTATTAACTGTTTTTGGATGAAGTAAAAGATGGTCACTTAGCAGGATGCTTTAGATGTGCATCTACTAGACAAATTTAAGGTGATTGTTGAACTATGGAGAAGAAATGAAGCAAAGTTAGACAAAACAAAGAATGGATCAACAATTCTAGAAATGATGCAAGTCTCTCATCCAACTACCTTAGGAAAACATATGCAAAAGAAGCTCAAATCAGGATGTAGAAAACTGTGAAAACCCAATTACAAACATGTAATCAACATGGGAGAGTAACACCACCAGAAACGCTTTGGTACTCCTGTTTGTCTGAGATAGACCAGAGACTGAGAATTGCCACATCAGTGTCTTGTAATCATCTTCCCTCAAGGCAGTGAAGAATGTCATTAGGGGAGAAAGAAAACAAAAACAAAAACAGGCTAGAGGTGGTATAAAACTAGGAATCTGGAAAAGGACTGGGAAAAACCAGTCACCAGTAGATGAGATGTTCAGATTATTTTGATATTTCCCATTCATATGCAAAGTTTTCTGTATGCAAAGTTGCTGTATTTTAGCCAGTGCTAGTAAGTGCATGACTGAATTCTGCTGCTAATTGTGCTGAGCTGGTGGGAGGAGGCAAATTCAGTGAGATCTGAGGTGCTAAAAACAGCTCTTCTGGGTTTCTTGCTGTCACCAGAAAAAGTGAGGCAAATGGGGAAGATGTGCTGGCTGCTCTAACCAACAGGTTTCCTAGCCAGGTATATTGGGATTGTGGGGCTTGTTTTCCTTCATCAGCCTTGCTCAACCCTGTGTGTAAACTCTGCACCAGTGAATGTAACTCTGTGCTGGTGGGAATAGCTGGTGTCACTGAAGAGAGTGTGAAAGATGGCTGTTGTCTGTTGCTTTCCTTCTCAGATCTACAGGCCCTGTGAAGCAAGGGAGACAGCAACTCTTCAGAGCATAAAACTCAAATTCTGGCTAGATTTTCCAGGCTCTTCCATCCCTCACTTTGAGATGTAGGAGAGGGTACTGTTGGTTTGTAACTTTTTTTCACTTGGAGCTTTCACTACAAGCATATGAGGCTTCTGTAGGATACCTGAGTGCTCAGGATAGTCCCCAAGCCTATTATTCAAATGCCTAGATTAGCAGACCAAAGCAAATGTAGAAATATGGAAAATCTTTCCTTGTTTGCAGTCCACACATGCTCTACGTAGCTCCAGCAGTCATAGCTAAGAGCTTCCTGATAGCTCTGGAGAGCTGCATGTAGGATGGGAGAGTTCAAGGAGAGTGACAAGTTGTCCTTGGCATTTTTTAATGAAGGATCTGGTACTACTTGCAGGAAAAAAATTTTGGTTAGAGAGATTTATCCATTGTATGTTCCTGTATTCTCATTTCCTGCTCTCAGGGATCTCCACCTTGGAGAAAACTATCCTGAAGTGAAGAGGTATCAGCAGAAACCTTTTAAGCCTCTTGCAGCCATCTGATGTTCCACCAGTATTTTGCATCTTAACGATTTATTCAGTGCTAGTTTCCCTAGGTGATATTTAGAGGAACATTCAGCTTTCTACATAGTGGCCCATGCTTTACATCCAGTTACCGTGAACTGATGACATTACCTTAACGAACAATACTTTTAGAGCCATGCTAAGTAAGAGCTGTCATGTGCACTAAAATATGATAGCTCACTGGAGTGCACTGTTTTCCTGTGCGTGTAGTAGCGTGTAAAAGCTTCAACAGAGCTCAAAAAACCCCTAATGATACAGTATTTTTTTATAAGCATTATAATAATTATTAGGTCACTGAAAGTTCAGCTGTCATCCTCTTCTGTGGATGAGTCAGTGACTGCCAGATTCATGAAGAAATTATTGATGCTGCTAGCAAAAGGAACGTGGCACTCCTTATGGTGTCTAATTCCTGAGTGAACAATACACTGTAATGACAATCCACTACCATGCGATGTATTGAAAGCGGCCTTCAGTGCTGAGGTACCTTCTGTTACCAAGGGTTCAAACTATACTGCAGATATAAACAGGTGTTTTTGCAAACATCTCTTGGAACAACACTGTCACCAAGGCATTATGGAGAAGAGCAAACACAGTAGTCAACAAATGACAAACATAATGGATCTGCCTTGCTTGAAGCAGGGTAAATACTGTGTCTTTAAATACCTGCCATCTCTATTCTGACTTGAAGTTGATATATGGAGGATGGTGTTGAGGGAAACAAGCTGGCTTTGCATGCTCTCCCGCAGCCACTGACCCTGTGAGGAAAGAGACAATATCCAAGTGCCTCACCATCTGAAACACAGAGATGACAGGGAGTGAAGAAGTTCTGCACTTACAGATTTGTGGTTCAGAAAAAAAGTCTGTCCAGGAGTTTGCCGTGAAACAATAACAGTAAATTTACAGGCTGAGAATAGAAATATTTATCTCAGCAGCTTTTATTTCCTTTCTACTTAAAAACCAAGTTATTTGGCAGATTTTCTCCTGGTTAAAGAAGCCATTTTATATGCTTCTTGTTAGAAACTATATTCTAACCTGTTTGGATATAACATATTTTGTCTGTCCATATTTGTTAATGTGTCACAGTAAAAAAAGGTTTGGTGTCTTCAAGCTGATATTTACTAATTTTTCATCTAGCTTTGACTCTGTACCCTTCCTTTCCATATTCCTCTAGACATTTTATCTTTATTTCAATTAAATTATCATAGTGGTTATATTGTCATTTCCCTTGTTTACCCTTTCTAGAAGTCCACATTTTCAGCTGTGAACTAACAACCTATTTCAGAGAACACCTCGATAATCAGTGACAGCAACATGCAATGTGTGCTTTAGCAGATGCGCAGAACATGGTACAATCTATGTCCTAAGCTGAAGTGTGTGCTGTCATTCATGACTGGAGGCATGAGAACAGAACCACTTATTGTAAAACTTTAATTTTAAACTCTAATGCTACTAGACCCCAACTGTTTGCATGCAAATGGCTCCCAAATCTAGATGTTCAGTAGTAAGATCATATCAACATGAGAACTTGGTCTTAAACAAAATTTCATGCAAATCCTGCAACATCATGGAGAACTTGGAGCTCTGCCAGCTGAAAGCATTCAGTACTTTTAAACTTCTTATCACTTGAAGAAATATTAGTGTGATTTCTTCTGTTGACTGAAAGAGAATTATTTCCTTCTTACACCTTTTAGTTTTAGTTTTAAGAAAAAAGTGTCTCTTGACTGAATTAAAAAGAAAAAGCCAACAAACCCAAACCTGTCTGTGATAGCTTGCATTTTCAAGAAGAATTAGATTTTGATTCCTGTAGAAAATCAAATAAAGTGCTGCAAGATCATAATTAAACATTAGTGAGTTGAAAAACCTTCCAAAATAGAGTTTTAGGGGAAACATTTGGTATTATAATAGACAAAGCTTCTCTGTCAAGCTGTGGCTGTGCTGGGCTGCATATTGCATAAAGGCCAGTAGCTGTCACAGTCATATTGGCCTGAGTTTCTTTCATAGAGAAACCCTTCTTTGGATCCACTTCTAATTGCTCGAGATTTTAATTGTGTCCAAATAAAGCATAAAATCTATAAATGATGGAGACAACAACGTGATTGCTGTGCACATTCAGTATGAGTGCCATCAAGATGAGGGCCTTGTTCAGGCCAAGTGAGTTCATGATGGCACATATAAAATGCCTTTTTTTTCTGAAGTACAAGTTTGTAGCTACAGAGTGAAGACACAAAATAGCCTTTGGTCGCTGTGGAGGGTCCCCAAGTAGGGGGCCAGGGAACCGAAGGGGACTGATTTAGATCATCTGCTGCACATTGTGTTCCCAAAGAAGATCAAAAAACTCAAAGGATATTATTTTCATTAGAATTACTGCTAGTCATCTTAGTTAATTAACTTCTTACATAGAGAAAACTTACAGTGTCGATGGAACCAAAATAATAGATAGATATAAGGTTTATTCACAGCCTGATCTCTGCCCATGAACCCTTTCAAGTTTTGAATACTAGTGCTTGTTTCAAGTACGCCGAGGTTTTGTGTATTGGAACGAAATGCTACAATCCTCCCTGGTCCTGAACTTCCTTTCCAACACCTTTGGAGTTTCACTGCAGGTCTGCTACCTTCTTCTCAGCATTTTACAGAGCTTTTTTAATGAGCTACAGATTTCTGGCTTGAATCTCTAGCCTGTCTCACCCTACTGTCTCTGAAAACCTCACATTTGAGCAGACACAGGTATTCCACCACAGAAGGAACTCCTCTGGTCTTCTTCTTAAAAGAATCAAATACAATGAGACTGTCTGTGGGATCCTTCTGGGCAGTCTTGCAAAGACAGTTGCTTTGGTGGGACTGCATCCACGCTCTGAAGAGCCAGTCATAGGCTGCTGCACTAATGATGTTTGTTGACTCCCTGCTCTGGAAAGGAGACCAAATAGCTAACTTAATTATTACAAATGCCCTGATTTATCTTAATTAATCTAGCCATAAGATCCTGGTTCCCTGATCTAATTAGCTAGGGAGATAGTTAAATATAACTTTAAGTATCTAGGCGCATTTAGCTATTTGTGGTTAAATCTGCTCACGGTTCCTAAGAGACTATATGCTACAAAGTTACAGAGTCACATTCGGGAATACTTTCCAGCTCCCCTTCATCTGAAGTAAAAAATACAGAGAGTTCATCTTAATTAACATGGTGGAATATTTTTTTATGTACCTCACAATTTAGAATCCCATTAAAGCCTTTCATGGAAACAAGGAGTCATTTTTCTGTGTTCTGTCACTAAGAACTAGCAAGAAACTGTGTTGTACACAAGAAATGGGATTTCCACTGTTCAGGTAGATAAACATAACTTTAGACTGTATGAGGAAAATATTTGCCCTTTGTTCTATAACAGATGAAAGACAGAAACCTCAGTTAAAATAATTTGAATAATTTATAATGAATAAAACATAGTAAAAATTCCTTGTCTGTGCAATCATTTCTAATAAAGACAATATGTGGTAGTCATAGGGAATATGTGATCAGAATTACCATAAAGAATATTTCGTTGGCAAGAAAGGGAAAACAAGGATAACAGAGGTCCATTCCCTAGTTGTGTTAAATGTTTAGAAGCAGAGTAGAATAAATTGCCTTTTAAATGTCCTAAAATGGACATCTAAGAACTTCCTTTCATATACCACACATTGAACATTTAAAGATATCACTTGCTTGGGTCGTACACCACATAAAAGAGAGATACTGTTCAAGTGGATGCACATGTAAACAATAAGAGTGATCAAACAAAACTTATGAAAGGGAAAAATGCACACATTGTAAAGAAGAGAACGATTATTTTTAGAATAGATAAGAAATAACCACTGGGAGATCACTTAAATGTAACTTGTTCTGCCACGGGGCAAGAAGAGGAAATATCTAGACTTCTCTTGAGGTGTCTTCCTGCCCTGTGGTTTGTGTGATCAGGAACATGGGGAACCTTTGGAGGGAGGTAGTTCTTCATTGCAGAGAAGTAAGTTCAGTTGAAACAAAATCCTTCCCAAGTGTACTAATTTACTGGCAATGTGTCTGAGCTCTGTTAAAATAGAGATTCAAAGATAAATCTTCTGCTAAGATCTTTAAGGACATGGTATATGCTAGAAAGAAATAGACAAATAAGGCTTTTCTAGAATTGGCAAGAGGATATTTGATTTATTGATGCTGAACAGAATAGGTTGTTAAATGGGAATTTCTCATAGGACTTCTGACATCAGTCCTGAAATAGTCTGTAAGTTTGAGGTTATATTTCAAATTGGGGCTGATAAGCAAGAAGGGGAGTAAAGCTTACAAAAATGATTGAGGCTTTCTGGTTCCAAAGTTTTATTTGAAGACGGTGGTAAGAAGTCATGTGTGTATGTTTGAAAATTTTACTCTGTAAGTCCAGGATGAAATTCTGTGGCTGCAACTGAGGACAGTTTTGCACTTCTGACTGATGTGACACTAGGACATCTTTTGTTACTTAATCTATAGGCAGCAGAAACATTTGCTGGGTTGTTCCACAGATGACTGGAGAGTCTAACTGAGTAACAAAGGCTATACACATCTTTTCAACACATGGTTGCTGAAACTTACTGACATAATAACAATAGCTTTGAAAGTGATATAAATTAGGCTTATTTTTAAAGAAATTCTTGGTGTATTCATAAATGGTTTTGAATAGACTTAATGTCTGAGATGGACAATATCTTTGTGCATTCTATCTGTGGTAGGCAGGTGGGCAGCTGCCTTGGAAGTCCTGGTTCAATACCAGGGGCTATCCACGCTGTGGCTCCTTTGGACTGTGTGATTGAAATGAATCAGTCTTTTTCTACCTGAGAGCAACCTGAGATGTATTTAGTTTCTATATGTGCTTACTGGAAATAGTGTTGTGCTTTCAAG
>JAYRBT010000082.1:76606839-76621751 GCA_036023395.1 Myiotriccus ornatus | reverse complement strand
TAATAACTGTGGTGGTAGTGGATCAAGGGTTGGACTTGATGATCTCAGAGGTCCTTTCCAACCCATCTGATTCTATGGTTCTATGATTCTATACTATTATGTCCTAAAGTAGTTAGATATTGGCACCTGAAATTTCAATTCCTAGACCACAAAGGAAACACAGACTTTTTTGTCTAATTGCCTAGGCTAAGAAATAAATCATTAAAACCATATCATTAAGATATTCAACCAGCTGTTACAGAGGATGCTTTAATTCCTCCCTTTTTGCTGCTTACTTTTGTCCCTTCAGTGTGACCTGGGCCTTAGTAGCTTAGCTGTGGTTAGCAGCTATTTGAATTCAGTTACAGTTACGTGCCTGTGTTAGATGGTGTTTTGAAGCCTTAGTTCATCATCTGTGAAGGTGCTCCGAAACACATAATTATTACATAAAATAAGATTTTGCTCTCTTCTGTAGGTTTTTAAAAAATTGAAAATATTGTGAAAAACTAGTAGCTTAAGAAGCAAACTTAAATGCCTAAATGGAAAGCCTTGACATCTATCACTGGGGAAGAAAGCCAAGCTCTTCAGTCCTCCTAGTTATCCACTGAAGATAATTAGCTGACTGTCCTTGGACAAATATTTATAATAACTCAGATATGACAGTAATGAAAATGATCTGAGGATTTCTTTGAAGCAAAGATGAGAAATGTGAACTAGAAACAGGTTTTATAAGGTATTGCCTTTCCTCTTTGTACATCCAAAATCCTAAATATCAGGTGTTCAGTGAAGCTGAGCACGATATTTCAAAAAGTTGTAGATAATGAAAATTGATTTAAGCCAAGTTTACTGGAGCTAGTGCCTTCAAATTCAGGTTTGTGCTGTCTTCTAAGTCAGGAACCTTCCTAGTCTTTTGCCAGTTCCTGAGTTTTCATACACAGTAAGACTTTATTTTATTAATAGATTGGCTGTGTTAGGAATTGTTTGATCTATTATTTCCACTATTTATATAATCAAGCCACTGACCCACTGTGGAAATTCAGTAGCAGACAGTTGTGATACAGAGTGTATGTGCCTTGTGTCACTGGCCTTCATGTCCATAAACTTAAAAGCTGCTACTTGGCCATTCCTCTGCTTGCCAAATCTGCCTGTTTGCCAAGTCCTTGAGGACATAAAAGAATTGACATGTTTTCTTATAATTGAGGCTTTTCTTTTTTGAGTGTGTGTGTGAGGCTTTCCCATTATAGTGGAAAAAAATTAAAAAAGCAGCACAGTGAAAATATTCTGAAATTACTTCAAAAAATATCCCACTACAGTAGTGAGTGAGACCTCTGTATTTAAAGTAACCTTAATAGAGTTAAATATTAGAGTGAGTGGAAAAACAGATGAACCCTGTGCTTGTACTTAATCCATTGCTGTCTGCCAATATGTGTGTTTTTTGCAATACTGGAGATTGTTTCACCTCTGTTCCTCTTGGGCAACTGCTTCAGGGCTGGACCAACATAATGAACAATTCTTCATTAGCTCAGATAATGGGAAAAGAAAAAACACAGATGGGAATGGCTTGGTAGAGAGAAGTTTGATTGTACAAAAACTCCTTGGTTTTACCTCCTGTTCAGTGCCAGACCCAATCTAGCTGTTTCAAAACCTCCTGAATCTTGTCAACCCTTTGTGAGGCAGCATGCAGGCACAGGCTTTATTCTTGATTTCTATGAGGTTTGAAACAAAGACCAAAATTTGTTTGTATGAATCAGGGATTACCTTACTGCCTTGAACAGTCTCCTTCCTTTTTAATCTTTTTTCCCTCTGAGCTCCTCCACCTTCCAAAGTCCAAACCAAAACAAGGTAGCAAAGATTGTTCTCAGCCGGAGGCCTCAGCCCAGCGCATCAACCTTTCTAGTCCCTAACAGGGTGATTTTCTCTGGTCTGGGACTTCTGTGTTTCTGCTCTGGGGATGTTGCCCTTGCAGTTTGACACAATTGTTCTATTCCTTGTCACAGAAACGGCCTCTTTCAAATATGCTGATTTATTGTTTTGAACCCTCTCTACTTAATGATTGGTGTAAGCATCTCTGCCATTAGGATACCCCTTCCTCATCCTTCTCACAAAACCTTTATGTCTTTGGATCTCAGGAGTTTTCTTGCAGTCAGTTCCCATCCTAGTTCTGCTTCTTGTGCTCTCACATGCTGCAAGGTAATCCCAGACCACTGCTTGACCATAGGCTCCTCTTTGCACTCATCTCTTCTCCTTCATCTCCTCTCCTTCATCTCCTCTCCCTGTGTTCACTCCTGCCTGGATGCAGATTAAGTGAGAGACTGCCTGGTGCTGCCAAGGCTCACGGGAAATGAACTTCCAATAGACACTGCAAAGCTTGCCAAAACCTTGCGCCAGGGCACAGGATAGTTTGTTCTGGCAGGCTATATGCTCACCAGCTTGCCAGCTGGCAGTGATTCTTTTGTGTACTTGTAGTATCTCAATACTGGTCCTTCCATACTTTGGGTTTATTTTAAATTCTCACTTACATGTCTTAAATTTTATCACATCAGTTTTTCCATTGTGGCCTACAGGAATGGATGTAGCCCGGGAAGTGTGCACTAAGTGCACACACAAGCTCAACACATCCTTGAGCAAGGAGCTCCTTTTGTTCCTTGACCATCAGCCATTTCGGTTGTGCTGAGCTGAATTTCTCTCTTTGGTTAAGGAATTCTCTGAGATAGATTACACCCCCACAACCTCCTCTGATGGGTGGGTGTGTTGCAAATTGAATACCTCAGAGCAGAAGTCTCTCTTTCTGGATTGCCTCCTTTACTGGAGAAAATAATTATTTTAGCTGGCAAATACATTCATTTAGATACTTATAAAATTTCCTGTGTGCTTGGTATGTTTGAAGCAGTGAATAATTGAGATATGTAAAATGGAAACCACTTACATAACAGTTTCACAGACCTGAATTTGCTCAGCCCTGCTCTGCTGCATGAAACTCTTCAGTTTTTACCTTGCAAATACAGATGAAAACATAGAAAGTATATCAGACCAGCCATCTCTTGGCAGCTTCTAGATCTGTTATAAACTTTTCCCACTGTCATTTCTTAGGATGTTTTTCACTTTTCAGTGAGTAATTTCAGCTATCACTTTTGCATCTTACCTTTTGAAATACGTTCTTATAAATGAATGCTTCACCCATATCAGGACCTCATAATTCTTTTCCTTCCCACTCCTGGATCACCTCACAGCTACCACTGTCACTGCTAAGTAATAATGAGCTTTTCTGCAGTCACTCCAGACCACTCACTGTAAACAGCTTCTATTTGCATCTGTTTGACTCTTTAAGGCCTCTGTATTCTAGTATGTTAGCACACACAAATGAAGGAATATATAAAATGGAGGTGTCTGAATAAAGTTTTTTTTGTTTTTTTTTTTTTCAAAATGGCATGGCTGATTCATTTAAAATCATACTGATTAAGTATTGTCCAAAGCATTGTTTTACTTTTTAAAATTTATTTTTCTTTATTGAAGACACAGTAAAGCTGAATCACTAAAAGAACAAAGTTTATTAAAACTGTCACAACTACTGAAGTGGTGTCTGGGATGATTTTCCATACTGCCTCTCTCACTTGCAGATTCCTTACCAGAATACTGATTAAGACTAATTCTCTTGCTAAGTGCTAGTTTTACTGGATGGGTGCAGACCACCTGCTGTTTATACTTGAATCTTCATTACCATTTATGTAAGCTTCATTTTTGACACACTGATTGGAGGGTGAGAATTGCTTGCTTGAGAAGCTGTGGAAATATTTATCGAATAATGCTGGGACACTGATGTTCTTGCCTGTAAAACACCTTTCTCCTAGCCCAAGTGGGCTAGAATAAGTTACTGCATTTCTTAAAATAAATGCAGGATGGAAGTCATAAGGTTGACTGTTTCTATGAGGTGTTACTTTCTTTTTTATTCAGATTGTAGCACTGAGTCTCTGTTGCTGCAATAAGAGTCCATTGCATTCCTGTGAGAAAGCACTGCTTTATGCTGAATACACCAGAATGTGTAATTCAGATGGGTGGGATGCCTTCTTCAGATTATGCCAGGAATCAGTGTGTAAAATTTAAGGAATCAATTTCTTGAAGAACAGAGGGAATGTAATCCTGGATCTGGGATTTTTACTATGTACAGTAAACACCACAACTCCTTTTAATAATAAGCCTGGCACCTCTTATGACAGAGTGACACTTGGTTTTAAGGTCCCTTGAATTTGGAGGACTTTTTTTCTAAATATATTTTATATTTCACAAAACTAATACTTTGGAAGTGTTTTGAGGATACTCACGGTTCATGATTTATTCCTTATTGTTAGTTTCCATACTGACTTTCTGGCATTGAAATCCAATTTACTGAGGTTATTTCCATCTCTCCTTCAGAAAGAAGTAACATGAGTGCTCCTTTCTCTTAGCATGCCCAGGGCAATCCCACAGCAAATTATTTTCCAGCTTTGCACTTTGCTTTTACAGGGATTGTCATTTGAAGTTCCTGTCTATCTCTTTGCAGCGGCCAGTGTTCAGAAAGGAAGCTTAGCTGTCTCTGGAACTGTGGCTTGTTTTCTGTCGTGGGCATTCTTTGTTTCAAAGTCTTTTTAAGGCAATAAAGTAAGAACTCTAACTGGTAGAGCCAGTTTCTTATAACCTGTAGCTGTTGGTTTCATAGAATGAACATAGCTTGAAGAGAGACAGTCCTACTCTTCCAGATCATTCATTATTGCAGAATCTGATGTTAAAATTGAGGTGAGAACCAGTTTGTGTTTAGGTCTGGAAGCAACAGAATACGCACATACCCTCTGAATCCTCTTTTCTTCTTGCTTAGGCTTGTACCAGACATGTTTCACACCACCCTGGAATGCGGTTGGAATCTCAAATGTTGAAAGAAAATTTTGATGATCTCCTACTCTTTTTGCTTTTGGCCTCAGACCTGTTACTTTCAGGGTGGTGGCAAAACATTTCTGTGCAGCCTTTAGGAAACCTTTTCTGGTTCTGGTTGAAATTCCAATCATGCCTGAGCTCCTGCTTGTGTGGTGTGCTTGTATGGAGCAGTCTATCTTCTTTTCTGCTGTTAATTAGTTCAGAGCCTACAATCATCCCAAATTTGTAGATACTGAGCTAGTGCACCCTGGTAGCTAGCCTTAGATGTTTAAATCAGTTTTGCTGCAGTACTTCAAAGGTATTACAACACTAGGGTCAGTGATTACGTGGTGACCTACTAGGCTGTCATATTTATTAGATTAGATTAGATTTATTAGATTGCCCAAACCTCATATATTTTTTTAAGGGAAAAAAAAAAAAGAGATTTTTTGTAAATTTTCTTTACAAAACTTAATATGCATGAAATATCAACCTGTTGACTAACCCGTGAAGTGATTTAAAAATCCACAAATTCTTTGCTGTGAGTTTTTCTGTCTCTCATTGCATTGCATGAACCCTATTGACTCTACTTTTTTTCCACTTTTCAACTAGATTGTATCTATATTCAGCTGTGTATTAGAAACTTGTGAACTTACAGTAGTTTCACTTCCTGCACAAGTTCTGTCATCCTGGGCTGGTGTGTGGTATGTGCACTGGCTTTGCCCATGCTGTGTTGTGAAAGTTTCCTCTTTCAGAAGCTTTGCCCCAGTGTGTGGGAAAGATATGTTGTAATGCTGGGGAAGTGGGGGAGAAAGCACATCAGCCTCATCTACAAAATGGTCATTTCTTAGAACCTGAGTGGTCGTCATCTCCTCTGAAAAAGCTGAAACTTGGGCTGTGTTTGTATTACCTTTTTTTTTTTTTTAAAAAAAATAGAAAACTCTTGACTAATAACACTTGCTGAAGGAATAACTTTGCATGCATGCTACCTGTGCTTTTCAGACAGGAAAAAAAATTAACCCGACATTAACTGAATATCTCTGCAAGCCTTAGCAATTCTGACCTGACAAAAAAACAGGGTATGGGAAAAAATTCTCTGCAGTATTTGCTTGAGCCTTCCTTCTGTCCACACAAACCAAAATTAGCAGTGTCGGTGTAGATGTTGGATAGTTATGCCACACATGGATTTATGAACTTGCTTAAACATCTTGTTATTAAAAGTTTAAATATTTACACTGAGAATCTGCTGCCTTCTGGACTCCTGTGAGATTATTTCTGAGTACTGGGGATGCTTTTTCTTTCAATTCAGAATATTCTAATGTTGACTTTTTAACATCAAAATGCTTCAGTACTTCTCAGATCAACAGTTACAGATTAATTTAGGCTATATCAGGGTTTAAGTGTTGCTTAATCCTTCTAGAATTTGAGCAAAGACTGACCACTTGACTGAGATTATGTAGCTTCGAAAAAACCCCAATTTTAAATAGGACATCAAAGGAAAATGAAATAGAGCTCAGGGTGCTGGCTTTTGCTGGTATTTTCACATTTGGATTTTGCAATGATATGGCATATTTCTATGTGGGACCCTTTGGAAATCAAGGCTTGTGCTGTCTGTTCCTCTTAAAAACCCAGTATAAATCCCCCTAAGTGAGACTCCTTGTTTTTCATGAGACTTGAATTAGGATGTTAAAGCAGAAATCATTATGCTGGGTTAAACTTTAAACTCTTTTCTGTTTAGCTATACATATATATAACAAAATATGCCCTTGGCTTGCCAAAAATTATCCAGTTGGCAATCACATGGCAAACAACATGCTGAAGATTAAAAGACTCTGTGCTTTAAAACAACACTTTCGGTGCTTGATGTAATATTTCCTTTTTAATTATGTAGGGAACCAGCACTGGTAAGGGGAAGCAAATAATTGCTATGAAAATGTGCAGATTTTCGCAGTAGAAGTATTTCTTCAAAATCGTAGTGGGTGGTGGGAGATAAGAAACAACTGAGTATATTCCATGGAAGGACTGGCTTATAAATGACTGTGCACGTGAATATTATGGGACCTGGAGGAGCTGCAGACTGGCAAACACCACTTGCTGAGTAAGGCAGTGGCAGCTCTCTATTAACAAAACAGCAATCCAGTCACTGTGGAGCGGAAAATAGCGGGATGAGGCAGTTTGTGTCAGGGAAGCATATTATAGCTCCAGTTGTCTGCAGTGGATCTTTTAATTCTAATATTTTTAGAAAAATTTTAATTCATTCAAAGAACAAGATAACCCTAATTTTTTCCTCTTTTAGAAGTTTGGAGGGAGGTAAGAGAAGGATTAAGTAATGACTTAGGAATTTTACTGTGAACATGGATGTTGGCTCTCTGTTGCTGTAGCTACATCATCCATCTCAACATACAGTAGCTATGGGAACAGAGCTATTGGACCTTGCAAAAGGAATGCAAACATTTCACTGCTGGTTTGCCATTTGTCAAGAGTCCTTTTCTCAGATGTCTTAACATAATTTCCATTCTGGTATAAGCTTGTTCAAGCTTCAACTCTAACTGTGGCATCTCTCTCCTACAGAGTCTGTCTCAAGGCAAAGAATTAAATTTCTTTTCTCTTTTAAATTAAGTTTCTTTTCTCTGTATTCTTACAAGTCTTTCTATCAAATTCTACTTTGCCGATAGAGCAAGGGCACTGAGTGAAATATAGCTGAGTAAAGTATAGCTGTAGACAATAGGGGAAGCCAAGTGGGCATAGAATAACATCACAGATAGCTTCACTGCTCAGGACACACCTGCAATTGGACAGCTTAGTCGTAGAATCCCATGGGCGTTGCGAGTCCAAATGCTCTGGTTGTGCTGGATCTCAGGGAACACGGTGGTGGTGGTGGTGAGCAATTAAAAATGCTTGATAGAATAGCTTGTTAAAATAAACAGTAACAATGAACTTGCTGTGTTTCCAAAAATGTAGCAATCAGCTGCAAGGAGTAAAAATGTAATTTAAATATAAATTCAAATGAAAGTTGTAACCATTTAGTCCTTTCTTTTCTACACAGCATCCAGACATATCTAAAAAATTCCTGCTCTTTCTTGGCTGAAGGATTGATGAAATTAAATATATGTATATTAGGCTACTTTACCTGAGCACTATTAAATGTTGGTGGCCTTGGAAAGCAACAGAAGTACCATAAATATTGCTCTTTTAGAAAGCTACAAAAAAAGAAACAGGGCAATTGAAGTAAGATACTTACCTTGATGAAATTAATGTTCATAGCATGACTCTGTCAAAACAAGGCTTAGTACATTATAAGCAATTTACCAAAGAGAACTTCTATATCCAAGATAAAGACAGCCACAGTGTCCTGGTTTTTGAGAGCAGAATATAGTTGAGTTTCAACCTCAAGAATTTGATCCAGGCTTACAATTTTTGGCTTCAAATCAAACCAGTAACATACTACTTCCTAGGAGATGAACTAAAATAAATCACCCGTGAAGCCTGATTCTGTGTTTCTTCTAGCTATTCTAGTGCAAGTAAGATTTCTTATTAAAATCACCATGGATACATGATCCTTATAATCCTGTGAGTCTTTTTCTGATTGTCTGCTTAGCTGCAGAAAGTTAACTATTGCTGTGCCTGAGAGAAATGAGCTTCTGCCCCTCTCCCAAAATCTGAAATCAAAGCAGCTCACTTTTGAATCAACCACAGGCATATTGACCTGGTTTCACCATGGCAGATGCATTTGACACTGCTGCACATCCATCCAAGTAGGATCTGGGCCATTTGCTCTGTGCTATAGGGACTTTTGCAGTAACAGAGGAATAAAACATGTGCAGGAAGTTGCTTAGGCATCTTTGGGAAGTGTGGAGTAGTAGTTCAGAAGCATTAACCCCGCTACAGAGCTCTTTCATGGAGGTATGTGCGTACTTCAGAAAAAATCCACAACAAATTACCTTTATTCAACAACCGTACGATTGCTGTGGACGAGTTGGTTATCACTGGTACACTGGTAAAATCAGTATTCTGATTTGTGTCAGCGTGTCCCTAGTGTGAAAATATGAATGTGCAGTCTCTGATCTTCTACCCTATTGCTTACAGGCATAAATTTGATTCCCTTAAACTGGTGAGATACAGTGCACTGGGCAATTCAGTGGTCGTTGAGAGCATCTCCTGGATGCTGAACAGGCAGTGGTCATAAAGGAAAGGCAAAGACTGAAGAACTTGATTTCAGTAACTGTGGCAGTGTTTTGTACATCACCCTTCTGCTGTCATTACCTTGTACTGGTATGGGCTTTCAATAAAAGGTAACACAAGTGACTTATGCTGTATGTGTTCTTTCTGGGTTAAGCACTGATGTGGTGTCATTACGTGCTTCTTGGTGAAAGAGGCTGAATTAAAAATTACTTCTGTTACTGTTTAGTGTACTGCAGCAAATGCTGTGATCTGTAAATCAAGACATTTGTTCTTCATTTTTAGCAATGCCCTTTCCCTGAACTCATTTAATGAGACAGTTGTAAGATGTTTGTATGTTCTCCAGCTGGACTGGGTGCATGATTCTTGAACTCTGTCTCTTGCTACATTCTCATTTGAAAGTGTCCTGTGTCAATAGACAGTGGCAGCTAGATTCTTAAGGCAGCCTTTTTTTCACATAATACCCCTTTAACTTTGAAAGCACCGTAATAGACAGAAAAATGCCTGAGACTGAAAGAATTTGTCAATTTCTTTGTTACTGAAGTCCTTGACAGCTGCGTTTCATAAAAGTGAAGGGGCACTGTCAGTAAAGGGGAGGGTTATTTATGAAAGGTATTGTATGAACCAAAACGTGACATACAGTATAAGGTGATGGTGAAGAAGACTGTTGTTTATTATCCCTGTTCATTATCCCACAGAAAACATGCCCCCAAATCACTTCTAATGTGTAACTGAAGTTTAAGCAACTATAGCAATATGAACAGTTTTAAAATTAGCTTTAGAGATGTAGATAATTGCCTCTTCTTTAAGATGTCTGTTAAAATAATTTAAAAAATTATGTTGCTAAGCAACCAAACTATTTTCTATCAGCTCAGGTGAAAGTGGAAGTGAGGATTTTTTCAACCCATTTAACAATTTTATGTCACTTTTCTGCTAAATGTTGTGGCACATGTAAATTGCTCAGATTCTTAGGTCAGTTACACAGCTCGACCCAAATGCACTGCATAGCTGTTTACCAAGAAGAGGTAAAAATGCCACTTTTCTCTGTACAGTTTGCTGTTAAATTTGATGTTTTGCTGGGCCTAGCCTTGTGCTTTCAGACTGTGCCACTGATGCAATGACACCAGACACTTGGGCAAGCCAGGCTTGTGTCCAAACAGATGCTGAGCTCCGTTGCTGGAGTTGCCATTATTGGTTTGACAGAGCTTTTGTTGTTTGCTGGTTTGCTGTTTTGTTTTGGTGTTTTGCTAATGCCGTACCTTTCCTATCTAGTACAAGGCATCATCTTATACCTGTGTACAACAGCTAGTGTGATGGGACATTATCTAACTTCCAGCTGTGGGTGGGGAGTACTTAGTTTGCAAAGACGCCATGGAAGAAGAGGTGAAGGCTGGTCTTTTGGTAGCATATTGCTCTTTTTGTACCTGTGAAGGATAGATTTCTTATATATAATTTTGTCCAGCTTTCTATTCTCTTTTTTGTCCCTCTCCTCCCCTTCCTTACAGTGTAAAGGTGTGTGTTTTCTTCTAGTAACTCCAGCTTCTTTCATGGGGCCTTTTGCTACATGCCAGTGCACAAGAAGCAGGAAGATGATGTTAACTGGTGCCTCAAAAAGAAAAATGGGGCACATTCTACGCTGAGCATTCATAAAACAGCTTGGAGCTGAGGTGCTCTGTCAGGATAATAGAGAGCAATATGAACCATACTGACCCAGTATAGAAATCGGATTGGTTTCTTGGTTAGAACAGAAGACATCTTGCCTTCTCGGTGTGATGGTCCACGCTACCTTGCATGCTAGGAGAATTTACTGGATCTTCCTGCAGCGAGGAACATGGTAGAAAACAGAGGAAAGACAGTGGGAGGGAGGTGACCTGCCATTTTCCAATATCCACTGTAGAAACTGATAAGAGACATCCTTTCTTCAAAATGTTCTGAAGGGAAAGGGTCACCCTTTTGTCCTTTCCCCTTCTCTTGCAAACTCTGTTGGACATAAAAGCTGTTCCACTCTTTAACATTTACACAGATTGACCTCAGAAATAATCAGTGGCATCCTAAAATGACTGTTAATCGTGGGGGTTGCAAAGATGTCAACCAGTTGTCAAATAGTTAAACAACATTTGAATAATCAGAAAAGCGTAAGAACTAATTTAGTAACCTTATCCTGGCATTTTTTGTTAAACACTTCCTATTAGACCACCCTCAGTATGGACAATGGCAGTGAATAATTTAATTTTCTGAATTACAATAATAGCTCATGCTTCAGTACCTTTTGTTCTGGCTAGTAGTCTTAGTTTAAATCTATGGTTTAACTTTCCTCTGTATCTTCAGCTTGTGTATTCTATATAAGAGATTTTCTTGGCAACTATATAATGTCCAGACTAGTACCTCAATGCCTTAATAATTTTGATATCTAAAACAGTGCTGTAGAAAAGAATTAAACATAACCTGGAAAGAACTATTTAACAATTTTTATGTCCCATTTCAATGGAACGCGTTAGCAAGTAGAGCTTCTAGCTCTACTATGCACTGTGACCCCATGATACCAAATGCCTATTTCCAGCTGAGATGCAAAGTCTGTAGATTCTCAGGGGGAAAAAAAAGTGGTAGGATTGCATACACTTAATTTTCTTTTTGCATTCAAAGTATGATTGAAACTTTACATCTTAGAAGGATTTATGTGGACAGGAATAATAACTTCCATGAACATATTGTACGAAATTTATGCTAGCATCTGATAGAAATGTGTCTTAGTGCTATAGAAACCTCCCAGCGATATCATGTTCCAAGAATAAAAGTACAGGTTGGAGGTATTCACACAATAATTCTATGGAAAATTCTTCCTGTAGATATCATTGTTTCAGGCTGTGATTGGTTGTTCAGCCCGCAGTGCCAATAAATCTGCGCAGCGCCCTTGAGTGCTGATGGTCTCTGAAAGCTCCATAAGATCAGCTAGTGGAGCATGGAACCCTATCAGAGCCACAAGATTTCTGATCTTTCCATGTGGGGTGTTAAAGGGAAAATAAACAGCTCTGTGATGTATTCCCTTTTTCTGTGGATAACCGTTTATTCAAAATGAGTGCAGACTGACAGGCTCAAAGAAGTGCCCACATCTGAATGGGAATGTAGGGTAGTGACATTTACTCTTGTTTCTTTTTTTTTTTTTTTCCTTTTTTCCCCTGTACCTTTCCATTACTCATGGAAGAGGAAAGAACACCATTTTCTCAGATGTTATTACCTCATTACAAACTCCAGACTTTATTTCCTGGAAAATGTAGTTGTAATCATGCTCTAATGTCTTGCTTTTTTAACACAAAAATGTGTACCTGCACAAAATTGCATCCTGTTGCTCTCTTCTTCTATCTGTTTATTAACAGAGCAGTCAAGTGCTTGATCATGTCTCATGAGAGAAGACAGGGCTTTATATTTTGTTAGACATCAGTCCAAGGTAGAGCTACAGAGGGCTAATGGAAACTCTGGCTTCTAATTTCATCCTGATGTAGTTAAATATTTAATTAATTGTTGAATGTTTTTGCAGCTGAGCATTAAGACTTCTGTTCCACATGCTTAATCCCATGCACCAAGTCTTCATAGGCCCAGTGGTGCTTTCTGCTCCTCAGCACTGTGTTGAGGTGCTAGTCGACGGGAGGATGTAAATATCAGCAATTTACTGTTGTACCTAAGACATAAAGAATATGCTTTCAATAACTGTCTAAACACTGTTTGAAAGTAATTACAGCAGTCTAAGGAGGTTGACGCTCAGTGAGAAGAGACTTAGTTGCTTTCAATCTGGGTAGGCACATGGCCATGTACAACTGTAATATTTCTTTTCTCTGGCTATTAGCTTCCAGATATGGATATCCATCCGGGTTTACCATTAATGTTAATGTTTTCCAGCTGCTCCTTGCTAGTATGAGCATATTTCTGGCAACTGAGGATCATATTTGAGTAACTGTAGATGTCATATAGTTGGGGTGCATATGAAATTCTTGCTTTAAAAAAAAAAAAAGAAAAAAAAAAGGTGAATTGTGAGGTTCAACAAAGCCAGTTGGCTTCAGGGCCTCTGGTTCAGTATTCCATGCTCCAGCTTCTAACTTCATTCACACGACTAGCAAAAGGTGCTGGAGTTATTCTGTCTTTCAGTTGGTTTTTTTTACTGAAAGAGAATTGTACTGGCAAATGCTGGAGATGTAATCAAAGATCCCAGCTAAATTCCACTCTCCTAAATATAAAACTTCATGTTTTAATACTCATTTGAGTACTGAATTACAGACAGTCATTGCAGATGAATGTTTGTTTAGCAATTCTGAGCATTACTTTGTAGTTCTTTGAATCAAACTGCAAAATTATTCTTAATGATGATGACATTTTGTAAAGACTGAGTTCTTGCTTTGCACTGTTATCTGTAGTTATCGTTGAGGGAAAGATCATAAGGAAAACTCTCAATAACACTCAACTGATTTTTGAAATTGTAACTCACAAAAAAAATCTGAAACTTAAAAAGAAGTGAGGAAACCCCCATTTCTTTAGCAACACTGAAATTGCACACTGATTTGTATCTGAATTACCGCATATCTGAACAAATTTTACAACTACTCTTCTTTTAATGTTGTCTGATAGCAAATATTTATTTGTCAGTTGCTAAAAATACAAATGAAATATGAAAAAACAAGATCATCAAAAATATTCAGGCAAAATAGTTGAAACAGCCTAATAGGCAGCCAATTTAAAATTCCCATGTTTTCATTTTTGGATTAATTGGATCCTATAAATAACATAAATAAAATCCAATGATTGTTATCGTGCTTAAGCTGGAAAACCACTCAAAAGCACAAAAAAAAAAAAATCAGTTATGTGCAAATGAGCAAAGGAATTTATGTCAGAACACTCTGTGTTCAGTAGTTGCTCAGTAGTTGGACAAAAAAATGCAGTAGATCATCTTGCCATGATGCACTGTAGCTACCTTGTAGATGACAAAATTGTTCTTAACTTTTTAATTCTAAAGTTGATTTAATTTTTTTAGGAAAATTTTTGATTTTGTGTGTAGGTTTGAAATGGAAAAATTGTTGGAGATGCCTCCTTTTTGTTCCTGTACTGACTTTGACAGACTCCTGTCTCTGTACTCTTGACGTACTAGTTACCAGAGACTCAGTTCTCTTCTTTCCATCCAGAATTCTTCTGTCTTCCCTGTGGCCTTGTTGTTTGTTATCAGGTTTATTTCAAATGGTGCTAGATATCTTGACTCCTGAATATGTAGGATTAACTTGTCAGAACAAAGCAAAGGACACTCACACAAATTTTAAAATAAAAGAACTCTTGGGTTTCTTGAACTTATCAGAATACCAGTCTAGCAGATATGAATGACTGAAATAAATTAACAGTAAATTGACACTAAATGAATGTTTCAGATCCCTTTGTCTCCTTGCATGTATGCAGTATTCCCAGCCATAAGCATTTAAAATGAATGATGTAGTAAGAAGGCATGAGATAAAAAATGCCTTCTGTGTTTAGGACCCTTTCAGGACTTTTCTTGCTAAATTGAGGATTAGAAATGAAAACTAGATTATTTTTTTAATAAGTACTAGAGCTGATGTTTTTAAAAAAATCCAAATAGTCTGAGTTTATGATAAAATTTTTAGCTGGCATCTTAAAAGTGTTCATAGAAACTGAGTTAATTTGAAACTGAGTGTCATATGGTTATGGTCCCGTATATTTATTTACTTTAACCTTCCTTCTTTCTCAGGATAGAATCTAAGGTTTTTTTTTTGGCAAACATAAAGCTTTTTCTGACTGGTGTCTGACAAATATGATAATGAAAGTAGTTTTCTTTTAGTAAAAAAAAAAAAATCCTTTAAATCTTTTTTTTTATTTGT
>JAYRBT010000082.1:76560776-76596324 GCA_036023395.1 Myiotriccus ornatus | reverse complement strand
AAGAGGCTTGAACCTGAATTTCTGTTATGTTAATTCCAAGTAAAATCAGAGGAAAAGGAAGATCTGTGAAGATATTTGAGAGAGAACAGAAAAGCATGTCTGTGTTGCTAAAAGGCAATGCTAGTAAGTCTAATTCTATCTAAGGGTATGCTACAGACATATTCTAAGATTAACCTGGAAAACTGATTGACCTGGCCTGGTGAGGTAGGGATGTCTCTGAGTGTGTGTTCATAATATCATAATGCAAGAGTATATGTAATGGGAAGCATGAAATTGTACTGCATATTTTAAGAAATAGTAAGTTTGGGGTTTTTTTGTTTCATAAAATTTATAGAAAATCTTTTGAAAACAATTTCCAGATTCCTTGTTTCCTTAAATTCCCGTATATATCCCTTTACAAAATCTTGCTCTGTTTTTTTTTTTTTGTTTATTTTTGTTTATTTTTTTGTTTGTTTGTTTTAATGAAGGTGTAGGGTGAATCAGTGAGGCATAGAGGTGTAATGGCTTCTTCAAGATCTTTCTATTTATTTTCAGAAGATGGGGGATGGGGCAGTTTCTGGGATCGGTATTTCCTTTGATTTGTGGTGTTGAAACTCTGCCTTGGGAGGGATGTGCATTTTACAGCACTTGTCTGCAGGCAATATGAGATAACTCATGCCTGGGAACAGGCTTGTGCAAGGGCTACTTTGGCCTGACCCACCGCACGTGCCTACATTGCGCTGAAGGCAGTGGAATTTCAGAAGATACCTATTGTTTTCCTGAACCGGTTTTTCTGGAGGTGGGCTGAACTCCCCACGCTTCACATGAGGGTGAACTGGAGCTTTGGAAATTTAGCTATGGCAACCACACTGAGGTAACACACAGGTGGTATCTGCATGTTTGTCCTTTCTTGATGCCCTGCTCTCAGTATTGTGAGTGAGGGTGATAGCAAGTCCATTCTTGTAGTCGGCACGTGAAAATGTACGCTAAAAGAATAGAAATTTATAAACGCATAAGAAAACTAATTGGGTGGACAAATCTTAACTGACAAAAGAGACAGTAAGAGTCTAATTCCAGGGAATATTTCAATATGGAAGCACAATTCGAAGTATAAAACTTCAAAATAATAATCTTTTCACAAACTGTACAAATTTATGCTGCCCATGTTCCAGGGACTCATGTCCATCAGATCACTTAAGTCTTCAGACGGAAAATCTGAAATGATCTGTGAGTTCTTCTTTCTCTTGCATTATGGTACTATGGACATTAAATCTTTTTTTGAGACTATTATCCCAGGAAGTCCTGATAATCACAAATATTCAAATTTCAAAGTGCCCAACGTGCTTGAGTTGACGTGTAAACATGATATTTGTAATCCAAACAGAAGCAGATTATATATGCTATACAATAAGAAACATACCTGTGCAAGCTCTCTGATTCTGTTCCTTCTTGCTGCAGAAGAATGGAAACTTCAGGATGAGTAGAATGTACAGCAGCTCTTACAAACTGAATAAATCCTTGCTCCTGTTGCAAAAGTCCTCCACAATGATCTCTGAATGTCTTTATTTTTCCGTGACAAGAGCAATATAAATAATACTGAGCAGCCTGACAAGCAGATAAAGTCTATTATAACTTCCAGGTATTGTATTTAACCTTGCTCTCCTGAAGCACTGGTCTGCCAACTGGTTCATCAAAGTTCCCTGAAAACTACTGATATATTGCAACTCCTTATATAAAATCTGCTTCGAGGCTGTCTCTCTAGAGACCTTTTTCTCTCCAGTAGTAGGAAGGCACATGTATAAAATGCTGTGCCATTTTATAGGAATGGTGCTCAGCACCAAAATTTTCAAGGATCTTCCTTTGGTATATGCTTGCTACAAAGAGCACTGTGCTCAGTTGGCGGCTGCTAGAGATAGTTCAAAACCTGTACGCGTCAATGGCAGTGCAAATAACTGAAGACATACTGTGGTTTAGCCTACCTGGTAAATAGTTTAGGCGAATTTTTGTCCTGGATCTGTAATTCACAAGGTGAATGCAATGATTATGAGATTAGGGAGAGGCAGGAGAAGTGGAAGAGGCTGAGCAACAAATCCAGGGCCATCAGTCTCACTGGGACAGAGTGTTTATCTCCTTTTTTAAAGAATTTAGTCTTTTGATGTGGGGGGAGAAAAAAGATCTGTATCCTTGCAAATGTTAACATGCAGGTAGTAATACAGAGATGACTTAACACACCAGCTTTTTGAAACTTTGCCGTCTGCTTCACTTGGGAAACATTTCACTGAGATTCACTTTCATTTAATACCACGCAGGATTAGCCTTGCAAGAATACCCAGCACAGTCACAGAGATGTTTAAGCAGCTTGATCCGCATGCTGGTCTTCTTACAGGTATAACTAGTTTTTAATTTTAGAATATTTCTTAAGGTCTAGTTTGTGTCTGCTACACCCTGAGACCCTGCGCTGGATGGTTCAGAGCTGTGCTTCAGGCACAGTTAAAGTGGGACAGGGATGAGATCAGTATCTATTTGAGGCGGTGGAGCACATGGGGGCTGTTTCTGGAGGTGATAGGGAGCACAGATATGTTATCAGAAGGCTGGGGAGAGGAGAAGGAGGAATGTTTGTAATTCAGATATAGGGGGAAAGGGACATTGTAACATTGCTACCTGGGCTGTGACCTCCGTGGTTGCCATGCTTCTGCATTATAGCCTGGCATAGCTGTTATCATGATGATCTAGGCATCTTTTTAATAGGGAGATATGAGATTCAGTTTCACAAAGAGTGAATCTATTGTGTAATAAAGGAGTTGAAACTGTGTTGGAAGGTGGCAGTCCATTTGTAAGTATAAATATTTACTAATAGACTATAATGATAGACTCTGAATCTCTTCCCCATCTTCTGCTCGAGTATCTTGAGCCAGCTGGCTGTGATGCAAGTTGAGACACAGAGATTTCACAGTATATCTCCAAGCAAAGACAGTGCATGTTTCTTTTCATAGTTTGGGAGCACAGTTCTCATATGCATGCTTTTCTGCTTCTTAAAGGTCCTTTGACATACACATTCTGTATCCAACTGTATCTGATATTAAAATATTTTTGTGGAAGGAAATATAAATTGTAGGAAGTTACTACCAACCATGAAACTGCAAAATCTTGAAAAATACAGAAGACACAGCAAATGAAATTAGGCTCACAGTACCTGGGCTTTGCTGGAAAAAAATACAGACTTAATTAGGGCTTACAAATTGGGATACAGGCATGGTTTCAGTATAAATCTCCAATCCTGCTGATTTGCAAAAGCCCTTTTAAAGTATTTAGTTGCAACTGTACGTAAACAATAATCTGGACAATATTTAGGGAGTAATCAAGATGACTGTAAATTTGTCAGATAACAAACTAATGTCCATAGCCTGCCCTAAATAACTAAAAACCTGATATCTCTTGTCATAAAGGTAGAGATTAGATTGCTCAGCTGTGTCTCTGTGGAAGTTAATCCTTTTATTGCTGTTCCCTGTAAAATTTCAGACAACAAAGTAGTGTTTCAGTAACATCACATTACCATTCTGCAGGGCTGTGTGCTAACATTTCAACAGTATTTGCAAATTGTTACTGTTTTTGAAAGCTGAAATCAGAAAGATCTCTGCTGACCATAGTATCTCATTTTTGCCCAAGACACATGGATAGTCTGCTGTTGGGATCTGCCTGGGGCTTGTATCTGTGATAACAGAAAATCTACTGAGAGGCAGCTAGTTCTCAGTGGTATGTAATATTATTTACTATTCAGCCTTCTATATGCACTCATATGAATTTTTGCAAGTTTGTACTCATGGTTTTAGCAAGTGTGTGAAAAATATACTAGTTATATAATTCTATCTATCTGTGCAAATCAGAAAATTAGGATGATTCATCCCCCTTGAAGAAGTTCTTACATTAAACATCTGTTTGAGTGTTCTTTGAAAATAGTCACCTCCTCCTAATTTCAATTGGTATGAAAATACGGAAATGTTTTTTTTTAACCTTTACTGAGCATGAATTATATATTTGCTTTAATACCAGAAATGTATTTTTTCAGCCATTCATAGAGGTTTTCACGTTCATTAATGACCCAATATATCTGTGTCTCCTGTTTCTTTTGTCTTATGGAGACATCATAGTCTTCCTGTGCTTCAGGTTCCATATTTCCCATCCTGCTGTGTGTGGAAATGTAGGACTTTGTGCGGGCAATACCTGCAGGAGCTGTGGGGCTGGGTGGGACTCTGCGTGGGAGCTGCTCTTACTTCTGGGGCAGCTGAAAGTTGGTGCCCACATCCCTCTGGGTGAGGGAGGCACATATTCCTGTCCTCTGGATACCATCAACCCTCCACATAGGCTGTATCTACTGTGGGAGCTGGCTGTTAGGGTAGCAGGCACTGAGATGTGGGGAGTAGACACAGTCCTATGGATTAGCCTTCTCACTGACCCTGGGTTTCCTTTGATTTTTCCAAACCTGAATGAAAGGATGGTTCATAGTCTTTGCTAAAGTGTGGTGGGCTTTGTGCTGACCAGGTGTGAATGCCAAGATTGACAGTTAAATTCAGTTAGTGCACAACCTGAATACAAATATTTTTTTTTTTGACTTCTATCCTTTCTCAGGACACAAAAGATTGTGTTGTATGTTAGTCCTCCATCATCTTATCACTCCATCCTCTTCCTCCCCACTGTACTATAACCAGGGTTAGAGGTTTTCAGAGGACTGTTCATAAGGCGATGTGGCAGAAGGGGTTTTGCTGACTGAAATGCTGCAGGGCTGAGCAGGACATAAGCTCAGTAGGAGAGGAGCTCCGCGGCATCAGTGCATTCATCTGATAACGTCTTATCAAACCTCATGTAGTCTCCCTTTCAGGAACCAGCATCAATTTTTCCTTAGCACCTCAGTTTATCTGGATTTGATTCTCTCAGTGATGAATGCTGAGCTTTGAGTAATAGCCTCTTTCTCTTTTCCTTTACAGAGTTCCAACATGGGAGGCAAACTGAGCAAGAAGAAGAAGGGATACAGTGTCAATGATGAAAAAGCTAAAGACAAAGACAAGAAGGCTGAAGGAGCAGCAACTGAAGAAGAGGAGACTCCAAAGGAGGCTGAGGGTGCCCAGAAAACTACAGAGACCACAGAAGTGAAGGAGAACAACAAGGAGGAGAAGGGTGAAAAGGATACTCAGGTCGCTGCCAATAAGACAGAAGAAAAAGAAGGGGAGAAGGAGAAAACAGTGACCCAGGAAGAAACCCAGAAACCAGAACCTGAGAAGTCAGAGTCTGTTGTTGATGCGAAAGTAGAGCCACAGAAGAACACAGAACAGGCACCCAAGCAAGAGGAGCCAACTGCTGCCTCTGCTCCTGCTGCCAGTAGCGAAGCATCCAAAACTTCTGAGCCTAGCAATGATGCAAAAGCTTCCCAGCCTTCAGAAGCCACAGCTCCCAGTAAAGCAGATGACAAGAGCAAAGAGGAAGGGGAAGCCAAAAAGACTGAGGCTCCCGCAACGCCTGCAGCCCAAGAAACTAAAAGTGAAGTGGCCCCAGCTTCAGACTCAAAACCTAGCAGCAACGAGGCTGCGCCTTCTTCCAAGGAGCCCGTGGCAACAGCAGCACCTAGTTCGACTGCTAAGGCCTCAGACCCTGCAGCCCCGCCAGAGGAAGCGAAACCTTCTGAAGTTCCAGCAACTAATTCGGATCAAACCATAGCAGTGCAAGATTAAATTGGACAGCCTGTTGAAACAACCACTTAAAACAACCTGTGTCTTTTTTTTATTTTTTCAGCTATACTAACTCGTTTCAGATCTGAAATAACAAATATGTATTGCCCAGAAAAGGAGAAAAAAGAGATAAAATGAAAAGGATGTCCCATCAAGTTGGGAGGGAGGGAGGGGGGAGAATCCAAATAGTATTTTTGTGGGGAAATATCTAATATACTTTCTGCCAACTTGACACAAGTCCTGGATTAGAAAAAAAAAAAGTAAAATAAATGGATGTCTGAAAGTACAGCACATCTTTTGTATCTGAACTGCTGTAAATGCACTTCACCAGTGTATCAAAATCTTCTTTTTGTTCTGTAATGGGGTTTGGGAGTGATGCGTTGGATTCTGCCCGCTAGGTTTGTGCCAAGGCAATCAGATCTTTATGAAAGCAGTATTTTCTGTGTTTTTTTTTTTTTTTAATTATTATTTACAGCCTTTCTTATTTTGATATTTTTTTTATGCAGTGGATGAATGCCAACTTTCAGACAAAACCCACCTAGCTGTCCACATATTTCTCAATGCCAATCCTCCAATTCTTCCTCTCCAAATATTTTTTGGGAGTAAAAAGCATTCTCATCCTACTTAGCCTACCTAGATTTCTCATGACGAGTTAATGCATGTCCGTGGTTGGGTGCACCTGTAGTTCTGTTTATTGGTCAGTGGAAATGAAAAAGTCTGCGTTCATTGCAGTTCCAGTTTCTCTTCCATTCTGTGTCACAGACACCAACACACACTCATTGGAAAACAAATGAAAAAACAAAATGTACAATGGATGCATTGAAATTATATGTAATTGTATAAATGGTGCAACAGTAATAAAAGTTAAATAATTTAAAAAATATATAAGTGTAAAGAGTGATTAAATCTTCACTTTTACCCCTTGAGAACTAGGTAAAGGAGGTTCTTATACTTAGACAAGCATTATGTCTGGGGCTGTTTACTTTCCTGTAAATAGTCACACTCCAACAAGCGCAAGTGTTCCCAGGTGAGGCTGGAAGAAGTGCCCAAGGAACAGCACCTCTCTTGTGTGTTTTATCCCAGGCAAAGTAGAAATGGCTTTTGCCTGCCTTAACATGTGAAAAAAATGCTCTCTTGCTATTTTGAAGAGCCAGAGGCGTGTTGACTGGGTTTTAACTGGGACTAAGACAGTGGAATTGATAAACTGATCTTTTAAAATAAGGCAATTAAATTTAATCCTAGTCCTATTAAAATATTTCTAGTGCTGATGGACTTTTTTCTTTTCCCCATTGCTATTGTGTAGGAGATGAATCGCAGCTGCCACAAAGGGCCAGCTCTGTGCATTTCAAATATAAATAACCTTGTGTAGCTGAGCGGAGTTTAGCCCACCATAAACAACATTTTCCCTACTTTTGCCTATTTGCCCGATTTTTATTCAACAGAACTGCTGAATAACTGCAGGTTCTGCTGAATAGTGCCCTTGCTGGATATGGACAACGATTTCAAGCACAGAACCCAGGATTCACAAAACTGGTTAAAGTAGCATATTTGGCCTGCCCATTAACAAACTCTTAGGCAGAGCAGAAGTTATGAAAGAAGTGGGCAGTGGTGAATAGAAACACAGCTGGTACACATACCGAAGGGATGAGCAGGCTTGTATTTAGTAAATAACAAAAATAGTGTTTTAAAATTATATAAATTATTGCACATACTTTCTCTCCATGCAGCAAGGCTGATTCATTCTACAGGCTTCCATAATGCTAATGCTAAAATTTTTCAGAAATACAAGCTTCCTATACCATGCTGGGCATGCTGGTGTGCAGTTGCGTATCTGGGAAAAGCTTACTGGAACAGGCAGGAGTAGTTCTGTGTGGATTAGATCGGGTCATTCACTTACATGACCCTTGTACCACCATCAGGTTTTTTGCATCCTTAATGTGAAGGAGTCAATTTCATGCATAACACATTAAAATAAAGTGGATTCTTATACACAGAGAAAAGTTACCTAAATACCTGGCTTAAAACGAAGGCAGGGCTTTTTAGAATATATAGCTGAAGCACTGCAAGGGACTAGACAGATAACACATTTAGAATAATTTACCAAGTATTTTGTAATCTACAGTGTCTTTGTGCAGCCAAGTTTTTGTCTTTCCTGCAATTCTTTAATAGTCCTCTGCCACCATTTCCCAGTGTAGATGTGTTCTGGAAAGGGAGAACCTCTGTCCACAGCTGTCACATGAATTGGAATGAGATGAGTCCAGGAGAGAGAGGAGGAGTGCAGGCATCCTATGGTACTTCGTGGTGATGTAGCACTGAATCAACCTGAAGCTGATGAGACTAAATCTGTGTTCTGCCCTTGGGCTGGAAGTGGCTGACAATGGAAAATAGGTATGTGACTTGTTTACTGGGATGGTATGGGAATATGTCTACTAACAATATCACACCCATTCACTTTCAATATGGTGTTCAAAGTAGCATTTAATTTCAATTACTATAATAATTTGACAATCAACACATGCCCTTTCTTTTCCCCTGAGCTTTCTTCATTTGGCATATTTAAAGTTGTTGAGATCTTGAATGCAGTCTTACTTTAATTCTTTTAGGTATTTGAAAATACCACTGTGCTCCACAGTTGTATCCAAATGCAACAGTCCTTGCAGCTGTTGACAGCGAACTCTTAATGCACATGCTGAGGGTCTCACAACCTGCTTGCTGATGGTAGTTTCATCCCAACAGTATCAAAGGTGCAAAGAAGTGTTATGCCCCCCGTAGCTGGAAATCAATAGCTTATGGGCAAACAAATACGAACTTGTGTTTGGGAAACTAAGAAGCAACGCAGCAATGCACTTAAGCGTTCAATATTCTCAAAAAATAAAAAAAAGGAAAGTTGCCATATGATGTTTTAAATACTTTTATTAATAGAAGGAGCTGCAAAATTAGCCTTCTCATAGTTGCTAAAATACTTAGTGTGTAACTGGTAGGCATTCCAAGGCATTCTGCCTGAGGCCATTGCTCCACAGTGCTGCTATTCCATACCTACCTATGCAAGGAAAGAAATCATCACTGTTTGAAGAGCTTACAAACTAAGTGTACATGGTTAATAGAAACGTAATGCATGTTGCTTGCCTGAAGTGCCATAAGGAGACGTGAGAACCTTGAGGTCTGCTTTTCTTCAGTCCGGTATTTCATATCCAAGATCCTCTTTTTTTCTTCTGAGTTATAATCACTCCTTAATACTAATAAAAGTATGCTGAGGGTACAGAGCTAATTCTTTGAGTGTAAGCACATTGCAGATAATCTCAAGGGACCCAACCTTTTTGTGATAGTGTGCCAAAGAAATAGAGAAATTCAACCCTGGGAAAGAACCCTTGCTATTGTTTAAGAGCCCCTATAGAGAGATGTTTGCAAGGTCTCCCTTGTTTTGCCCTGGAGACTGTCAAGAATCTGTTTCTTTCCCTTTAACAATAGGAAGCTCAGCACCATTGGCTCTGCTCATGTTTTACTTGCACTTCCACAGCAAAGAGAAGCACAGATTCTGTTAAATGTACAGCAACTTTACCTTTCCACTTTTTTTTTTTTTTTAATGTACTTGAAATGTACATCTTACTATTTTTAGAATGACTTTTGGACATGGGAAAAAACCTAAAGTTATGTTAAATTATTTATAATGAAATGGCTTCCTAGGAGCAATGCCTACAACTTGGCCTATGGTTGGTTTCTGTATGCTTACTTCTGTGACTGTACAAGACAGACACTCCCATGAAGAAACAATACAATAAAACTTTATAGGATGTGTCGGTGTCTTATGTAACAGTGGTTCTAGGAGTGTGTCCCTGTAGCTGTCAGTACCTAAACAGTCAGTGACTTCTGAATTTCTGCTGGCACTTCCTTTATCCCAGCACCGAACTAGGAGGTCCGTCCAGTCTGTCTCACCTAATCATTGCCTTTTCCAGATCAGCATGAACTCCAACTTGGTGCAAGTGTAATGAATCAGTAGGTGAACCAAGCCCTCAGTCTTCCTTCAGAAACTTCTTATCACTACATTGCATTTCTGTTAATTTATCCTTGTTTAAGCAAACAGGGGAGTGTCTCAAAGAAATACCTCAGATTTGTTGCCACTGCTGCAGAAAGCAATTTCTCACAATACATTTCTTCAGTGCATCTACTGCTATGCTTTCATTGCTGTCTCCTTACACAGAATTCATAGCCTCCAAGGCTTGTCTTATAGATTTTTAAGATGATTATCACTTGCTTTGCTGTTCTTATTCAGGGCTACATAGCTACATATTTTTTTTCTGCACCATACTCCTGACATTTATCTTGACTCTGACTTGGTTGACTTTCCACCTTTCATCTGTTCATTTACATATATAAGTGTTTACATCCTGTTTTAAATTGAACCTCCCCACCATAATTTATGCAACATGATTGTATATAAGCTGTTGAGCAGTCAGATTTAGAAACCATGGTGCTTCAGTCATGGGAAAATCGCAGCACAAGGAAAAGCAATATACCTGTGTTTTCCTTTATTGCTGTAAAAAAGAATCTTCTCCAGGACAGGCAGAGCTTTGATAGCTGCATTTGTCACGATGGGGTCAAAATCTAGCTGCAGAGTGGGATAAGCAGAAGGAGGTTTTTCTTCTTTTTTTCAGGGAAGAGATAAAAGTGGTGGATATTTCAAAATACGGCCACAAGAGGTGGGACCTAAAACATATGACACAATCCATTTATTTCCTGGAGACACCACTACTGTACGTTAACTGGCCACCACAAGGCTACCAAGTCTTTCCAGCTTGTCAGGATACTTGTCTCTCTTTTAGTGTATTTTCTTGTTTAGGCAACAAATATTAATTTCAGATCTTACTGTCATAGCTGTTTAAATGTATTGCCTCCATCTGTAGCTTCTCTTCCCCCCACAATGGAAGACTGACTTCTCTGAGAGCCTTCAGTTGCATCAGAAGGCTGACCGAGCTTCTTGATGTCTTTGCTTGATCAAGATGACCTTTTTTTTTTTTGAGATTGTCAGTTAATTGAGATGCACATTTGACTGAGTTCAACTTCGTTTCACTTACTAAGTAAAAATTCAAAGGCTTCACATGATGTTCCTGCTGAGGGTAGAGTGAAATCTTCCTACAAGCCCTATCAGCCTGTTATTTGGAACGTCATCAGATTGCTGCAAAATGCATAGTTTGCTGAACATCACTGCTGGTTCAGCTGGCCAGTAATTTTAGATTAACACTTGGTTAAGTATGGCATTTAGTCTCTCTTGAGAATTAAACCAATTGTACTGGGCTCAATACAAGGACAGAAATGGAGTTGTTCACATTAGGAGATGTAAATGTAGTAGGATTAAATTTTTTAACTCCATTCAGTTCCATCCTGTTCAGAAAACCAATATGAAACAAGAGTATGCCCCTAGTTGGTCTTTGCACTTTAGGAATGGGATAAGATTGTAAATTATCCTAGCCAAAAAATGGTCTTTAAAACTTAACAGTTAATACTTGAAACCTCAAACCTGAATAGTAGGTGTTTTAATCACAGGCTGTACAGATCTCTGAGAACCTGTACTACTAGAGATATTCGATGTGACAGGAAGCCAGCTGCTGGTCTTTTGTTCTATCTATTCCAGGGGTTCTCATTTTTAACACCCATTTCCCCCATCCCTGTTTTATTGGCTTTCTACCAGTTTCAGTTTTATTATGTGTTAATGAGAATAGTCTACTATGGTAGACCATACTGATGCTCCACTAATCACATTTTCCTGGCTTTGAATTTTTTTTTTTTTTAATAGAGTTTTTTATAGAGTGACATTACTTGCAGGATCCTGGACTGGGTTAGCAAAAACATGTATGTTTACGAAGTAGAATATGAATTGATCTGGTATAAAGGAGAAGTCAAAAAAATAATTGTATTATTGGAAATTGGTGCATGCCTGAAAGAGCAAACTCTTTATTCTGCAGGATTCTGCAATGGCTCACTGTAAGCTAAAAGACCCTATGGAGATTTCAAAAGATATCACATGCCACTATGCTGAATACACTGTTTAAGCTCTGCTGCTCTGTCCAATTATCTGAACTTTGTCAGCTGTACCTCATTTTTTTATTTTTAAATAAAAGACAGCACTCCCAAGCGGGCATTTTTGTTTCAAAAGACAAACAACAGTGGCTCATAGTGAGTACGTTGCAAAGGAAAATTTCAATCCCATTAAACCATGAATAACCTTTCCCAATAAAAGAAGTTTTAAAACTACCTAGGAATCTTTTCCAGGATTTTATTTAGAATAAATTTTAAATAATTTTCTGATAGCCAGTTTTTCAAGGACATGTTCATAAAATTATACTTTTATAGTATAAATGTTGATAAATGTCCACATAAATGGACAATCTAATGAGGTCTGGCCACACACTGAAGGCTAAGTAAAGAAAACCTGAAACATGGGAGGCCAGATCATCAGCTAGCAAAATTATTGATTCAGGTCCACTGAACTGTATGAAAATCATTATATTTGTAGTTATTCCATATAGATCTAAACACCGAAATATTAGCAGTAGAATGTCACATTATATTAGGCAGCACTGAATGGCTGGATATGAGTGAATTAAGTTGTTAACCTTTGTGATAACCTAATAATAGACAGATTTGGATTTGAATTGAAGCAGTGTATGAATACTAATTAGGCAAGTAATGCAAGTTCTGAAATAACACATTTAAAGGATTTATTCAAGACTTTAGGTAGTAATTTTTTTTTATGAATGATTCACAGTGGGAGACATGGGGGACAACATAAGGATTAGCATATTTCTATGCAAGGGAAAATTAAATGGAGAATAAAAATTAATGCTAACAGGGAGGAGTGGTATATACTCTCTAATAGGTGTTTCATTTGAACTGATGCATCATGCATCAGTTAAATATCTTGGGCCTGAATTCTGCCTTTTCCCATGTTTTGGTGTTCTATTCTAACTTAGCTGTATCATACACATGTTGAACCAGACTTTTCACTGTCTTGCCACTATTTTTTTAGCTGTACCTGATGTAATTTCACATCAATTTCTTTTTTTAATCTGCCAAGACCAACATGACTACATTAGTAGACATCTGAATAGATGATGACATAAGCTATCAGATGGACCTTTAGCATCCAGATTGAGCTTTGAAAACTCAAAAAAAGCTATACAGCTCCTTGGACAAGATAAACAAAAAATGGAAGAGTCTGAAAGTATGATAGCTGACATCAAAGTGATATTTAACTTCAAGGTAGAATTAAGATGACAAAGACACATGCTGTGTCCCAAGAAGAGCAGCACTTTACAAATGGGATCACATACAGTATTGTAGGGGAGGAAGCTGAGTACAAAAAAATGCAGCTCCACAAAAACAAGTATTTTTTTAGGCAAAAGCAAACCTGGTAATGATTGGAAGAAGATGCAGTTTGGCAGAAAGGCATGTCCACTGCAGCGATAGTTTTTAGAGCAGACTATTTTAAACCTATTTTTTTGGTGTGATGCTTACATTTCTGAAACTGATTTTAGATTATAAATGCAAGAAAATACCTTTTGGTGTCCTCTATGAAATTTTGCAGCATTATAAGCAAACCTTTCTACAGCAGAATGTAGGAGTAAAAAAAGAAAAGAACTGTGATGTTGATGAAGTTCAAGGTCCTAGTTAGCACCTTGAATACATTCAGTGTTTCTAATAAAGATGAGAGTATGGGATGGAAGCTGTGGTAACAGTTTTACATGGTGATCAGAGCTCATTTTCAGTGAAGGAAAAGTCCTCTTTTAGTGATGGTGTCATGAGATACTGTCAGATCCAACGATATTATCAATCAGATTCAATTGCAGTCAGTTCTAGTCACAATGCTTCACCACAGATATGTATTTTTGAAGGGAGCAACTTTTATGTGAATGGCTATTTCCATTGTGGTTAGACCTTACTGTCCAGCTTTCAAATCCCAGAATTAGTTTGATAGTATTGAAAGATAGAATCAATCTGCCAGTTTCAAGTCAGTGGCAGGATATGTGTATGTAGAGAGGATAGCTAAAAAGACATTACAAGGTCAGAGAATCATTTGGGAAGGAGTTGGGGATGTCAGCAGAAGACTGTGGCCAGTGTGCAAGGCAAGAATAATGATTTTCAGAGCACTGCTTTAAATGGATATGGAGACAAGATACAAGCTGGGAGTCTAGTCTAGGCATGAGTTGCGGGCTAATCACACTACGCAAAAAAAGAAAGCATAGGCATTTTGCCTGCATGTGAAGGCAGAGTCGCACACTGTTCTTAATTTTCCTTTGACTCTAGTTTTCCCACGTTGATACTTACTTCCTCCTGCAGGCTAACTTTTCCCTCAAGGATCTCTTTCTTGTCCCCAGTACATGCTTTAGTTAACAGGCAAGATTTTTCTAAAGTGTCCAAAGCACCCATTTAAAAGAAACATGATAAATACCACATGCCTTCCAGAGAGCTCTCGTGCTTCTGGAAAGGCTTCATGTACACCCTTCTCCTTCAAAGTACCTTGTAAGAAACAAAAACATACCAGCTCACCTGGTATCTGAAACCACCACAAGCTTTACCCTGTCACCACATAGATTTTCTCCATTGTTTTATCACTATGTAGACACAGGCAGGTGCGTAGTGTTTCAGTATTTTTCTGAAACAGTCATGGTTGTGTTAACCCAGAGAGACAATTTTATGAGCAACTTCTCTGTCAATCTTGTATGCTGCCAGGCTTGGACTGATCATGAGGGTGAGAAGGGCTCTCTGCAGTGGTCTGCAGGTGGGCTGCCTCTCTCTGCCTTCCAGCTGTTTCTCCTTCCACCTGGGAAATACCTGCACCAGTCTCCTGTTGAAGAGACTTGGCTAGGAGGACAGTAAATTATCTGGTGAGACCATGGAACCTCTTTGAGGCAGCTTAAGGGTGGCAAGAACTCTTTGACAAGATTTAAATGGATATAGTTGCTTCTCCCTTAGGGCAGGGGAATGGAAAGCCCTAAAAGACTTTGAAAGTCAAGGTCTTTCAAGTTTTCTGTGGTTCTGTGATCACCAAAGATTGTCCCAGTAAGAACTGTTTTCCTTCATCTGAATAAGAGCTAGATTATATCTGTTTTGATGGAATAATAATTCACTCTACATTGCCTTCAGCAGGACTAAAGGCAGTACAAGGTACTCTTCAATGGATTTTTGAAGTGTTGTCTAAGTGCATGAAATGAAATATTTCTCAGTTTCACTTCATTCATTTCTCCCACTATTTTACATGATTTCATTCCAGGCATTCTTTTGTCCACTAGGCCATCAATAGGCAAAACTCTTTACTTATTTTTCTTGAGTACATCAAACTTTCCACAAATGAGAAATGACCATGTGTGCTGGTCACAGCTTCCCTTGCATTTCTTCAGTTTATGTCTTAGCCTGCTATAGGCAAGGGCCGTATTGCTATTTCAACTGGGTGATATAATCAATTGTTATAAATTGCCTTGGGGATATGAATACGTCCAGCAGTGGTCAGAATTTTCTAATCCTTGTGTGCTTTATTTAAAAGTGCAATTCACAGTGGATCTCTGATGAAAAGTGCCAGTAACCCTGCGAACTCTTAGAGTGCTGCCTGTGCAGAACTGGGAGAGGCTTTCTTTTAAGAAGTACTTCTGCTGATTTGGCAGAATTGGACCAGCAAATTGTAGTGATAAACTGGATAAAAATGACCTGGAAAATCCCTGCCTCATGTACAGTGCTGACCTTGCTGTCATTGCTGTTCTGTGCTTTTTCCTTTGTGTTGGCCTGTGCATAGATATACTAGTACTGAGTTAATTCAGGACTAGGATAGGCATAGGGAAAACCACAAAATTTTAAATTCTCTCCTTTTATCCTGAAGAGAAAATTTTCTAAGCCTTTAATTTTTGTTGTGGGGATGAAGCAGCAAGATTAGACACTGAAGCTAGATCAGACTTTCATGAGTTCTTGTGCATTTCCACATAGCCACGTTTGGGCACTAGAAGCTGTTCAGAAGTGACTCAGCCATATGAGTCAGAGTAATTAGGTCCATTTGAAAGCCAGGAACCACAATTTTGAGGATTCTTTCAAATTCTTTCCAGTCAAAAACTCCACGGGTTCTTCTCCCTCTCTATTCTCTCTTGACTTCTGGCATCTATCAATACCTAAAACTCAGAGCAAAATATCTGCAGAAACTGCTGGGTTTTAAATCAAAAGTCTTGGAAACCAACACAGATTCCAGGCATCCCCCATTCCTCCCATCTTAGTTTGTAAAAACTCTTCTAAATTTCAGTGAATTTAAGGACTAATCTACATATTCAGCTTCCTGTGATTTTGCTAATGAAAGTTATGTTAAAATAATCATTAAAGCTATAAAAATGAAGGAAAAAAATGAAAATGAAAGTTTTTTCAACTGGAGCACCTGCATATAGGCAAGATGATTGAGCATGTTTTCCATATGAAAAACTGGAACTGCTGAATAATTAGCCATGCCCTTCTACAAAGTTTGGACTGTTTATTCATGGGTGGTTCCCAAAGATTCCTCTCACCTGCTATCTGAAAGCAGTGGATGGCTTACCCTGTTACCATGTAGATTTTCTCCATTGTTTTATCACTATGCAGATACAGGAAGGCGTGAAGAGTTTTAGTACTTGCCTGTCCCTATTTGTAATACTCCCACGAAGTCCCTAATCTTTATTGAAAAGCTTTATCTTCTACAAATAAGAAACATGAGTTACTTACACAGTGTACAATTGGAATCGTCGTAAGAAGTTACTGAATAACTAAGGGAGAGCTATATTTCGTGAGCCATTGTATCAAAGCTAAACACGCTAATGAAAAGGAGAGAGCTCCTTTTTCTCTTCCTGATGTGGTTAACAAAGATCTAAGAGAAATGAAATAGCAGTGTGGTTTAATTTCCCCCCCCACCTCTGGAATTGAATTACAATATTTCTATCTCTCATAATTTTCTTTTAGGGAAATATTCCAGACTTCTCCCGTGTTTTAAGTATTGGGTATTACAATGATTGCAACTGCTTTTAATACTCATTATCTGCACAAACTGTGCAGAAGTAATGCTATTTTAAATGATTAAATGAATGGAACTGTAGAATATGTACTTTGAAAACTTCCACTCATGAACTACAAGGTATGTTTGATAAGCTGATTTCACTATGGGAGACAAATAGCAATGTATATATTCCCATTATGTATAGCTGTTGCAGTGGACCCAGTCATTTTGTACAGTGAAGTACAGCCACATGGTAAGAGGTACCATTCCTGCTATGGCTGATAACCCAGACAATCACAGATATCACTGCTCTGTCATGACTTTATGTTTAATTAGATACTTTTCCACCTTGGGACAAAGACAAAACAATTTTTCAAAGCTTGGTACCCTCAATTTGCTTAGTTTTAAAGCAATTGTCTAAGAATATAATCAGAACAGCTTCCAAGAGATGGTGGAGGTTTGAGGCAGGGAGAGGAAAGTTAGGAAGAGAAAATATTTTTATTTTTATTGATTTTTTATTGTGCAGCACTAGACAATTTCTTTACTAATATATATTACTTTTAGGAGATCAGTTCTATTTTTAAGATTTTAGAACTTGAATCTTTCTGTAGATGTTCTTAAATGCATGCTCTACTCTTAATGAAGGGAAAAATAAGGTTTAAAAAAAGGTTAAAAAAATGGCCTCAGTATAAAATAAAGCTTCAAATCAGTCTGGAGCAGTTGTACCTAGTTTGAGCTTCGAGTACCTAGGCAGTGGTGCAGCATGTACAGAAGTAGAGGACATTACAAAATGGCAGCCTAATTCACTTCAGTTTTGGAAAGCCAAACCAAAAACAGCACAGCCTTGTTCTGGACAAGATATCCACGCTGTTCATTATTAACTGCTGTTATGAAGTCAGGCATGCACTAGTTACCCTCGTAGGCCACTCTTCCTCCCACCTCTTGTGTCTGTGAGAGTCCAGGGGAGTTCTGGGCTTTAAGCCAAGCATGCTAGCCTGGCCAGACAGTATCATCTGAGGAAGAAAGAAGGTGATGTGACTGCTCTGGTATAACTATTAGCATAGCTGTGATAAAATAAGGGAAGAAATAATGCTGGTGAGATGCAAAGCTTAAAAGCTTATGTTTTCATGTATTTGTAATAATACCAACTCTATTAAATTATCCAAAAGTATAGAGATTGATTAAACCTATGTGTACAATGCTGTTCCAACTAGGTATTTCGGTAAGCTGTCTTTATGTAGATATCTGTACAACATAAACTAATGTTCCATTAAGAAAGAAAATGTTTTGGATAATCCTGGGATGATGAAGAGACATCCTCTGAATTACAGTAGTATAAATTACTGTCTACTGCTTTAACTAGTCTACGGAAGGGGTAGGTTGCCAGAGAAGCACCAGGGAAACAGTCAGTCAGAGGATTTAAAAACACTAGCTAAACTTAAGAAGGGTAGAGACTTCCTTTGCTTTCTCCTATTAATTTTCTTTCTATACTTGTAGACTCAGCAGTTTTTGGCACTTCGCCCTTTGTAATATTTCTGTGATCCTCTGCAGGTGGACACTGCTGATGTATTTGTAAGTATAGAGTCTCTGCTGTGGACTTTCATTTTACTCTGTAGCTGTCCTGACCATTGATTCTTTTAAAATATCTATCAAGTATGTTATAAAAAAATTATCTACATTTTACCTCTTAATTACCAGTGTTCCTCTTTCCCCCTTCTACAGGGTCTACAATAGTGATCTGAGAGAATGATATCTCTGGGTTTTTATTTAGCAAACACTGCTTCACACGGTTAAAATATCTATCTATCTATCTATCTATCTATCTATCTATCTATCTATCTATCTATCTATCTATCTATCTATCTATCTATCTCTCCAAATTCCTTTTTGGAATGAAAGTGAGGAAAGTTTTCCTTTGTCTACTAACAACTGAAGAACAAGGTCCTTGCAGAAAGGTCTCTGCAAAATAAGGATCAGGTTGTGCACAGCACTGCAAGAATTAATTACATCACCACTGATTTTAGTGGTGGGAGGGAACAAGTTCAAAGTAGTATCAACAGGTGATTTTTTGAATTAAAATTTCCTTGGATTTTCTCTTCAACTCTGAAGAGCCACTGCTGTGAATAAACAGCCAGGCAGAGAGATGGAAGAGGAAAAAATGTTTGAAGGAGATGACTGACAATGATTTTCATTTTTCTCTTTACAGGACAAATACACATTGAGTTCTTGTTATGGTGAAAGGCCAACCTAAATCCAGTACACTGACTATGCAGGCAGAGAAATAGAGACTTAAATAACCTTGAAGAAAGTTCAGTCCCTTCATCTTTCACATACAGCTCACTATGCAAACAGAGAGTTTCGTTTTTGTCACTACATTTTTCTTTCACCCTCTTTTTTTCTATTTTCTTTAAATAAACAAAAAACCAAAAAAAAGCAACACAGTCCTTCACATTTGCACTTGTATAAATGTAAGAAAGACTTCTCATACAAATAACTGATAAATATTTGAGTCCTTCCCTTGTGAGGGTGGTTGAATAGGAACATGATGCAGTCCAGTGAGTCAGTGTGTTTCAGGGGAAGCAGTGTTTGGATGCCAGGCTCTGTACCAAGCCAGGACTGCCCTAGGTATGTGTGCTGAAAGAGTAATGTCCTTGTCCCCAGACAGTTGAGATTTTGGTGTAGCCTTGGGAACAGCAAGGCTAAAGCAGCTGTGAACAGTGGCTTTAGTGGAGCCTTGCTTGTTCCTGAATGGCTTCTGGAGATGTGGGTTACAGGTCCCTTAGTCCCTATGGTCAATCTCTGCTTAGATCTGAAAGACATGACATGCCATGTACTCTTATGGCCTGATAACTGAAATCACAGAATACAGAATATGCCAAGTTGGAAGGGACCCGCGAGGATCATGAAGCCCAACTCCTAGACCTGCACCCATTCCCAAGAGTCATATCATGTGCCAGAGAGTATCATCCAAACACTTCTGCAAGTCTGTCAGGCTTGGTGCTGTGACCACTTCCCTGGGGAGCCTATTCCAGCATCCAATCACCCTCTGTGAGAAAAACCCTTTTCTAATATCTGACCTAAACCTCTCCTGACACAAGTTCAGGCCATTCCCTCAGGTCCTGTCAATGTCACCACAGAGAAGAGATCAGTGTCTGTCTCTCCCCTTCCCTTCATGAGGAAGTTGTAACTGCAATGAGGTCTCCCCTCAGTCTCCTCCAGGCTGAACACACCAAGTAATCTTAGCTGTTCCAAGTGATAAATTTAAGCTGTGGTTAAATTTTGTCCTGATCCCTCTAGCATGTATATCCTAGGACTCAAACTCTTGGAGAAGTTCAGATTTCTTCCAACACCTTCTTGAAGGTGAGCTCCCCATCTCCACTATATAATCATGAAGCACCCTCCCAACAGCTTTCAGGAGAAGAGAGAAAGAAAGTAAAAAGGCTCTTTGAAAATTCAGGGACCACAAAAAAGAAATTGAATATATTATCTTAATAAAGCAGAGGCTTTTTTTTATTCAAGTCCTGTTATTCAATTTCATATTCAACTGACTGGTTCTCCAGCTGCATTGGATCAGTATAGCTCATTAGACTTCATAGCTTCATTGGTTTTAACATGTGTTAAGATTTTAGCCTCAATTTTTATATTTAATGAAGCTGCCACAAAACTACCGCAGTTCTCATAAACCAGAGCTCTCCTCTGCTGAATTTAGCTTAGCTTGACACATTGTATACAAGTAAATTTATTTAACTGCAAGACCGTTTTAGAAGAAATCTGTTACTGTTTCCAAGTTGCTTCAAACAGAGAAGCCAAGGTGAAAGTGCCATGTGTACTTGTACCTTCTAATTTACAGAATGACCATAGTATAAATCTCCAAGTCTGAGCTACACTATGTTTAACTGTGATCTCCAATTTAAGATGAATGTCTGATGCATTGTGCACTTGGAAGATTTATTTGTGCCAGTTGAGTTCTGTGTTCTGGTACTGGTTGCATACATAATGAAGAAGTATTTTTAATAAAGGAGGATGTTGTAAACTGGATTTCCCTGTTTGCTAGTAAAAGCAAACAGAGAGGAGAGAGAAGTAAGTATAGAAAGCTATACATCTGAAGTACTCTAGGAGGTATCAACAGGAAAAAGAAATTTTTTGTCTATGGAAAATTAAACATTTAGAAATTTGGTTTTAATCTGAACTGAAAATTCTTTCTCTTTGGAAATTTTAAAATTTCCAACAGAATAATTCTGAAAAAGAAAAATATTTTGTAAAGTGTTTAAACTATTAGAAGACTGTGATTATGTACAATATGTTTGCATTCCGTGTTTATTTATGTGCATAGTATTTGTAATGAATATCCTGAATATTTGTATAAAAATACTATTGTAACCCCAAAATTATAAGGCTGCAATGGTATTTATCAGACTAAAATTATATATTAGACCTGAAACTCTTTACTTTTATGTTTCTCATAGGAGGAAATGAATGGTTTTGAAATGCTTCAGTTTTGACCAGAGTGCATTTTAAAAAGTGGTGAAAAACTCTTCAGGCCTTTCAGGGAGGCCTTAAAATTTTTATATTTTTTTGTTGAAAAGAGGCAGTATAAAAAACTAAAGAACACACGTCAGAGCAAGAACTGCAGTTTGGCAGGAGAAGAGCTGAACTTCACACACACAATACCTCCCAGGAATCGGCTGGGAGCCTACTGAAGTCAATGGGAATTTTTGACTTGCTGCAATGTGCATTGGATCAGATCCAAAAGGGCTCTGTTCAGCAAAATACTTAGATGGATTTTACTTCAGGCATGAGCTTAATGAGACTTTAGCAGGTACTTAGAAGTCATGCACACTTGCAATACTTTTTGAATGCGTACTTGAATTTTTTGAATTTATTAATGTGAATTGCTGCAATGTAATAACAAGAAAAATCTTGAAGCAGTAGTCTTCAGTTGTCTAAATACACAGAGAAAATAAAGTTCAAGAGGAGATGCTGGGCTACACTTCTCAAAGAAACCACAAAAAAGTCAACTATTTCAGAATGGGAAGTGAGAAAAGGCAGATATTATAACCATGGGATTTTCCAAGTTTTAAATATGAGGCCAAATTTGCTCTGTGGTAGGACTGAAAGATCAAAGACAAAGAAGGTATAAATCGGCATATCAGTCACTCAGATTAAAGGTTTGATTCATAGTGTCTCTGCCCAAGATGTAGAGAAAAATATGAAACAGCATTTAATAAAAATCTTGGTTTCTGGATTGTAGTCACTTTCATGCCAAAGCCCACCTCACCTGCAGTAAATCTATCTGCAAGTGAGAAACAGATTATAATTGTATTTTAAGAATAGGAGTAGGAGAACTGCTTAAATACCTATAGAAATTAAAATGAAGCTTAAAATGCAGCCCTGCAAATTTCAGCAGCTAGAAACTATTGAAATAAAATTGAAATGTTCAAAGAGAACATTTAATTTCTGACACTAAAAAAAATATATGCTTGGGGTCTGCAGAGACAAAAGTAGGTATGAAGTTGGTAATAAAATGGATTAGAATCTAAATCCCAAATCTGGATCTAGACAGGCTTCAGAATTCAAACCTTGTTGTGTAGGTTGAAATCTGAAGACACATCATTTGAGTAAGTTTGGATTTGAACGTAGCTCTGGAAGTGATATTTGGAAGGGATATTTTTTGTTAATTATTAGCAGGGTTGATCCTTTCATGTATCTTGGTAAACTGGGATCTTTAAGTTAGTATATTGTATTTCCAATTTTATTTTAAACATTTTACAGTGATTTGGCTCTGTAGAACTGCTTTGCTGTTCTGATGCAGACATGTTTAATACGCAGTAAAAACATGATCACAAATATTTGCTAGGTTTTCTTAATACTGCATTAGAGAGTTCTGTAAGTGTAGTCACCACATTAACATCCTGTTCATCTAGTAACCAAAATATTTGTGCAATTTTATCACACCACTCAAAATGAATCACTGGCCACCTCCAGGGGATGCTTCCATCAGAAGCATTGTCATTTTCTCTAATGACAGTCCAGCAGTGTTGAAACCTGAGAAACAATAAACCCTAATAAGGGTAATTGCAAAGCCCAGCCTTTGCAGGACCATGTTCTGAGGTCGGATGACTCATGTAAAAGCAATCCAGGCCAGTCATGAGACAAAGTTTTTGTAGCCACATCAGCTTTCCAGCATTTGCTGCAGCTCCCAAGTCTGACTTGCGCTCATTGTGTTTTTTGTCAGATTTATTAATACATTGTTCTGGGTTTTAAATTACAGCCCTTAGCAATCATGTTCATACAGATCTCCCGTGGCGGGCAGCAGAGAAGTCTCAGGAGCCGAAATAAGCGCACACACAGTCTCTGCTCTCTGCAGGATACTGCTTGCTTAAAACAACACTATTTTAAGATTAAAACTTTGTATGAAGTTATCTGGTTTCTCCCTTCCATTTTCCGTTTCACGAGGCCGTACTGCAGTTCTGGCTTATGTCTTTTACCCCTAGAAAGCAACCTGCCAGATCGCTGTGGGGATTGAGACATTCCTCCAGGCTGGGTTTCTGCCCTGCTTTCTTTTACCTCAAACCTTTTCCTAAACTTGAACGTTCTTGTTGAAAGTTTAGCCCTAACGCAGGAGTCGAGCTATTTACCTCAAGGATTCCAAATCAGGAATTTTAATCATGTTGATTAGATCAGATTTCATTTAGGAAGAGCACTGGATCTTACTTCATACTCCTGAATTTAATCATGACAGCCTAAGATACAACTTGGTTTCATAAATCCATACTTTCTGTTCTGTCCTTTGTCCTTTTCTCCTGGTTTTGGTAGCAAGGGAAGCATGACTTTGTTAGCTGGTGATTTTACCGCTCTAAATCACAGTCTTGTGTTTTTAAATTGCTGAGGAAGTTCTGCGTACAGTATGAGGCTGGGAAAGCTTAGAAATGGATTCATAACTCCCCTGCTGTTCCTTTTCTGCTGCAGATGAATCACCACTGCTTGATGCTCAGAACCATTTGAGTTATATTTATTTAAAGAGGCGCTATAAAACTAAGGATATCAATAGTTCACTCAGGAAAAAACTATAACTAATAATAAATAACCAATATAATAATAATAAATATATAATAAATAACCTTAGGTCATACGCATAAATCCACACAAAGTCAGTAGAAGTTCTGCACCAGATCAACGGTAAGTGACATGTGGACATTTGTACAGAAAACAAAATAATTTACACATGTCTATTGGTCACACGTGATGGCTTGGACATAATTAGGGCACCTACTTCTCTGTCCTTCATGTGCAAGAGAATATGGCAACCATAGTCTCAGGGTGCAGTGACTGAAGCCACTGTACCAACCTCTCGGCTGTAGCTGGGCTTTACAGAACAGCCTCAAAGCACCAGAAGATGGACACCAGAAAGTTTTGTACCCTGTGCGAAAGGAGAAAGGGGATTTTCATCTCTGGAAGCATAGAGTATCAAATTTTGAAAGCACGACAGTTACTACTACTACTTACTAGTGCTTTCTCTAATGAATAAATAATTAATGGTCAAAGAAAATCAGGAGGGGAAGCAGCATTCATAGCTCAATGGAGGTGCTGTGTCTGTTTCAGAGTCATTACGCTGGACTTCCTCATCCCACAGAAATGTGACTTGGAAACTTTCCAAACCTCCTAATTGGAGCACTTCTCAGAAATAACACTTCAACTGGGCACATCATAGAAAGAAGGAATGAGAAGGCTCTCAGTGACAGCTCTTCTCAAGATAGTTTTTACTGGGCTTTACCAGTTTCACTGACTCAGAAACATGAAGTACAGGAAAGTTTTCAATCTACTGGATTCAGGCTTCTTGTGATTAAGTAATTTCCATTTCATATGCTAAGATGTAAGAGATGCCACTGCAAAAATACTGTTGTGTATTTACAAGGAGCACCTTGTAATTTGTTTTTAATTTAGTGTCCAAACCTGCATCTGTTTTTGCTTAGTCTATCTGTACATTAAAACATTTCTCCCAAATATCCGTGAGTGGTAGTGTTTAGGGCTCAGGCTTTGTGCATGAAAATAATATTTAGACCTGAAATAGAGGACTAAAGCCTATATTTAGCTTAGGTAACGCTAAACCATTTACAAACATCCCAGTCCCAAATACTGTCCAAGACATTAATTATTTTGGCTGCTGTATGTCATCTGAGGGCACTGTCAGCTTTGACTGTCGCCTGGGAACAGTCCAGCCTGCCTTGGGGCTTTTCTTATGCTGCTGATGGACCAAGTACCCCATTTAAGCTCCTTCCTGAGCTATGTCACAGATGGCCATTTTGAATTCTTTCAACTTCATGGGGTGATCCCTGACTTGTTTCACCTCACTACCTGCATTTATTAAATTATTGGTAGACCATCGTTGGGACCTCTCTCGGTCACAAGTATAGTCTTTCTCAGATGCCACAGGCTGGTTTCCCCTCATCAAGGACATAGCCAGTACTGGGATCACCTACACGTCTTAGCTTGTTCCCCTCTCTCTGCTCCCAGAAGGTCTCAGTTTTTACTGACCCAAAACCAGATGGTTTCACAGAGCTCTCTGTGCTTGCTGATATTCTCCATTAGTGTATTGGATTTGCATGGCCAGGTTTTGGTAGCGGGCAGCGGCTACAGGTTTGGCTTCTGTGAGAAGCTGCTGGAAGCTTTCCACGTGTCTGACAGAGCCCATGCCAGCTGGCTCCTAGATGGACCTGCCACTGGCCAAGGCCAAGCCAACCAGCAATGGTAGTAGCGCCTTGGTAAAAACATATTTCAGAGGGGAAAAAAAATGCCATTGTGAAGAAGAAATTGCAGCCACAGAAGAGAATATTAAGAATATGTGAGAGGTAAAACTCCACAGACACCAAGGACAGCGAAAAATAGTGGTGAGGAGCTGCTCCAGGCACTTTAGCTGAGATTCCCTGCAGCCCATGGTGAAAACCATGGTGAAGCAGATCCACCTGCAGCCCGTGAAGGAGATCCATGCTAGAGCAGGTGGATGCCCAAAAGAAGCCCAAGATCCCATGGTAAGCCTGTGCTAGAGCAGACTCCTGGCAGGGACCTGTAGACCTATGGAGAGAGCAGGACTTGTGATCCTATGAGGGACCCATGCTGGAGCAGCACATTCCTGAAGGACTGTACCCCATGGAAAGGCCCCCTTGCTGGAACAGTTTGTGAGGACCTGTCTCCTGCAAAGGGACCCCACACTTGAGGGGAAGGACTCTTCTCCCTGAGGGGGAAGCAGTGGCAGAAACAACTTGTGATGAACTGACCATAAACCCCATTCCCTATCTCTTTGTGCCATTGGGGTGGAGGAGGTAGAGCCCAGAAGGAAGGGAGGGATGGGGATGAAGATATTTTTAAGATTTGTTTTACCTCTCATCATCCTACTCTGGTTTTAATTAGTAATAGATTTGATTAATTTCCCCAAGTCAAGTCAGTTTTACCCATGTTGATAATTGGTGAGTGATTTTTCCCTGTCCTTACCTTTACTCATGAGCCATTTGCTGTATTTTCTCTCCCCTTTCCAGTTGCAGAAGTGGGTGATAGAGTGGTTTTTCTGGATACTTGGAAACCAGCCAAGGTCAAACCAGCATAATCAGTCTGCACTGAACTGAGTGAGCATCATGTTGAGATTTTGGTAAGATCATCCTTCTGATTATGAGTGGAAAGGCATAGATTTTGTTTAGTTCTACATGGCCCAGTGATACTTCTAGCTTTTTAGCTCAAGAAGAAAAAAAAACCAAACCTAATATAGAGTGTGACCCCAGAAGCTGACTGAGAGTTTAAAATATATAATTTCACATTAAACACAAAATCTGTATATATAAAATGACTTTTGATCATGTTTTCCAAGCACAACTTTCCTTGTTATGACCATACTGCAGTACACTTTCAAAATCTGAAACCAGCTTCAAAATATCTGTCTTAGGAATGTTGCATACATTTAGCTTGCAACTTTGGAAGGCACTGCTCTGCTCTCAGCTGAGGTTATAATGCAACCAAGAAAAAGACCATGCGTAAGAAAAGAGACCAAATAAAAATTATACTTCAAAGGAAATTTGAAAAATAATCACTCTGCAAGCTATATAGCAACACTTATATGAAAACTGAGAAAAGCCCTTTCAGAATTTTCTTTCAGCTCTCTTAACAACATGGTTAAGTATGGGATTGCCAAAACTAAATGAAGGAATCTTGATAGTACTTATCTCACAAGGAACAGCTTGAAATTCACAGCACCTGGAGGTTGTGGTTTTCATGCTGTTTTGTAAATGACACCATGGGAAAGTGTTAAGCTGTCTTTTAGAAATGGAACTGTGATAATGAACTACTTAGGATTAGTTTGAAAAAATGTTATCAGCAGTAGGTGACTGGTTAAGCAATGGGCTTTTTTTTTCCAGAATTGTATAACTTAGGATATACCTGTACTGCAGTTGCAACACAAACTGCTCTCCAACAGTTTAATATCCTAAGCAGTGCTAGAAATTTAGAGCTAGGATCAGTCTACTAGTAACTCAACTACAGGCTAACTGTAGCTGCTTTTTCAACAGTTCAGCCTGGTGTTGCCTTGGTCTGCTTATTTCCTGCCCCTAAACTGCTGAATTTAAACTGTACTTCTCTGTCACAATCATTTGTGGCTGCAGTCCTTGCTGTCCTTGGCCTAAATTTGGCTCCCAAATGTACAACTCTACAATACATTAGCTGAAATCAATTAAGTCTCTCTCAATTTATAGCAACTGAAAACTGAATTTGACCAATAAACGCTGTTGTCCCTCTAAATGCCTGTATCAAATGCAGTGCTGATGTTCTGGTTTGAGCCAGCAGAGAATTCAGCTATGTATCAGAAAATCAATTAAGTGAAGCCTTCAAACAATCAGAGCTAACCTCTCATCTTGACAAGCACATGGAAACATGTATCAACACTATAATAATAATAATGATGAAAAGGTATGAAAATGTGTATGAAGCTACATCAGTTTTTTATGTACACTATTTCTTTGGGAATGGAGAGGAATATCTGCATAAGACCATATTTTTCTAAACAAATTATTTAATCTCTAGGGACTAATATATAAAAAAATTCTACCACATTATGATGTGGCTCTCTGATGTGACAGCTTTGGTATTCTGGGTTAATCAGACCACTTACACCTCTTTTTTGCTGAATGATTAATTTACAGCAGAGGAATATTTAGATGCAATAGGAATATGTAGGTCTGAGAAGGAGGGATATGGATATTCCCATTTTAAACATGTCAAACACCTTATCAGAGGCAAACGCCTCAGGATAAGGGAAAAGTTAGGGGGTATAAAAGTCTGCTCGGATTTAAATTAGGAGTAGCTGTAGTGAAGCATAAAGTCAGTAAGTGCAATATCAGGATCAGAACTCAAATTATCTCACATCATCACTCAAAAGGTGTTATTTTATTCAGTAAAGTCTGTTACAATCCTTGTACTTCTTTCAACTAGCAGTTTCCACCTTTAAGTCAAATGTTAATTCTTAGTCTTATAATGAAGCTTACATATTTTTTTCTTACTGAGAGTAAAAGAGGAAGTGTTTTTACTTTGAGGAGTGGGTGACAATAACGCTTTAGTTGATTGAATAGTGTTTCAGGAAGGGGTTGAGAAACCTTTGAGAGGCTTTTGCTGTAGTGCTTCCTGAGATTAGATTTACTGTGTTCTCCTGCAGTGATATACTTAGATATGTTTTTATTATAAATAGATAGATATTTATCATACAGAGGTACAAGTAAATCCCAAATTCAGCTAAAAAATCTTTTTGTTTTATCTAAAATATTTTACTAAAGTCAATTCTTTGTTTATAAGCTGCCTTCCTGGAGTTCTGCTCCTCCAAACAGTTGTTAAGAACTGACTCTTTGGGTCCAGAGAATGAGGATGGTGTAGGACAAAGAAGGCTCACTTGTATGACTTAGGTTCAGGGCAAATGTCCTATGGTGGAAGCTAGAGCTAGAACATTGTTTCTTTAGGCAAAGGCTGCCAACTGAAACACTGATGTCCAGTGATTTATTCATTTCCCCTTCTAGCCTGCCAGGATTACAGTCTCAGCTGATGAAGTGGTAATTATATGCATAACTACTTCTTCATATTCACCCTGGCCTATTTATGTATCTGATGAAGTCACAGGGAAAGTTTTGGCGTTAGGTGGGGTTTTTTGGGTGGTTTTTTTGTTGGGTTTTTAAAAATTATATATAGCATAGAGTTCAGCATTCAGAGGTGCCAATTCAGATTAAGATTCCCCTCCTCTTTTTTTTTTTTTTTTTTACTTTACTGAAGTGCTACAAAAAAGCTGACAAGTAGAGGAGGAGAATTTTCTTCTAGCATATCCAGTCACATCAGATTGTAAAGGATGTGAAATAGAAAATTGTTATAGAAATGAGCAAACTGATAATGATTATAGCATACATTTCTCAAATTAAAACAGCTGCTGAATTTCATGAAAAGTGCCTTCCATGCTGTGAAATAGCAAAACAACACATTGCAAAAGTAAGGACTTTCAGGCTGGTAGCCTGTACAATGTATTCAAAGGATCTTGCTGCTGATTCAGAAAGTCTTGATCAAAATCTCCATATCTTCCTTCTGGTTGTATTTTAACACTCTCAATGAACAAATTACTTAGTAACAAGATCTGTGAAAAAGATTGAGAAGAATATATTGCACACCTGGAGACCAATTCTGAACATAAGCTCTGGGCCACTTGACAGATGGAACTGAGGGCCATTTCATATTTTCTTGGAACAAAAAACTCACAAAAAAAAAAAAAGGATATATATAAAAAGAGGATATTTAGATTCTCAATTCCCAGACAAATCAAGTCTATGGAAGTTAGGCACCTAATCTCCTGAAAGCAGCTACTCTGCTCAGAGCATAGCTCTCACAGTTCTCAGTTGTTATAAAGTGCTTAGCACTTCTGCACATCCAAGCATGGGAGTGGAGAAAATCAGTTTGCAAGCAAATATTTAAAAGACTCTGTGCGTTGATCATCTGTAGCGGGAAAAAGTTTGGGCAAGTGGTATATTCAGTGTCACAGAAAATATTCAGAGCAGAGGAAGAGTCTTGCTTTTATTTTTCAGCTCTGCAACTCCTTTCTGCTCATTTACTTTCTATCACACACCTCCAGCATCTGTTCTGGTTTTGCATCTCAGTTTCTGCTTTTGTTATTTGCTCCAAAACAGTCTACTTCTTTTTCTGTCTCTCGGTTGCCTGGGTCTTTTCAGGGCAGCCACTGAGTCGTTCTGCCACTGCAGCAGGTACTGCGTCATGGCAGATGCAATTCCAGGGAAAGTCCCTTTCATCCCCCAGGCTTGTAGAGATCTGGTCAGAGAAGGTAGAGTTGTATAAGTTTTGCTATCAAACCGCTGAGCAGATACAGACTGGAATATTCAGGGCCTGCAAAGTACTTTGAGGGGATATTCGTTAGAACAAAAAAAAAAACAGTATTAGAGGTGATCCATCTACCAAATCTAAAGCTCCTGCTTAAAAGAGGAGCCCTAACAGATATCCTTAAGGTGCTCTACCATGGTGGTTGCTCTATATTGTCTAATTTCTGAGGAAGTCAGTTATTTACTTCTGAAAAACAAAGATAAAAAAATGTTTCAATCTTAATAGGTAACATTTGGAACTCATGCAAAGAATTGTAGGAAAATCTTATTGTAGAAAGAATAGAAAAATATAATTCAGTCCTTGCTTTGCAGAGAGGAAAACCTCCAGACTAATATATTTTCAGACTTCCATGAGTTCTTCTTTTTCGTTTCTTTATTATTTTAGTATTTGTTGAGTGTTAAGAAAACAGAAAGGGAGGACTAACTACCACCCAGTTCACAGATACTTCTGTGAACATACTTATTTCATATAAAAGTAAATGGATCAGTGCAGGTGTACATATAGGCACATATGTATATATTCAATGAATTTCTGTAGCAAGGTATAACTGGGATATTGCTCAGCTTTAAATAGCCTTACCATTTTTATTATCCATGTCTACAGGCAGCAGTCTTTTTAATGAAGTAAATGTATCTAGCAACACATTAAAGTCAAATATGATACTCAAGAGTCTCATTCTCTGCTAACAGTTAAGCATTACAACGTGAAGCAATTTCAAGAACACGGTCATATGCAGCAGTCTCCTTCTTTGAAGTTAGCTTAGATGTTTTACCCCTAATTGGACATTAGAGCATTAAGAATGTTTTGTGTTTTGATGTTCTCATCAGTATGTTCACACTCTGACAGGACAATAATGCTGGTAAAATTAGAACACTGTATCAGCCTGAAAAATGCTTGCATACTTACTTTGGACAAAGAGAAGAGAAACACCTGAAATATCCAGATAAGTATCTTATTTTCTTTTCCCATCTTTCTTCAGCAACTCCAACTGTTCTATTGTTGCTATTGCTTTCTTACAGGATATTAATAAACAGAACATGAAATTTAATTGTGTTTATAGTATTTGGTGCTGTTCTACATAGTCATACTTTCTAGTTTTTCTGTGATGAAGTATTTGCTAGTGAATTCAAAATAAGCCTCAATTTCATGGTCATCTGTGATTTGAAAGAACTCTGGATTAATGGTCAGCTCAAAAGCTTATCTCATATGATCTCTTAGTCTGAGCCAGAAAACTTCACCTTGTGCAACGTACTATGTTCTAAGATGAAAACCATATTCTTCTAAGCCAAATTTGATTTAAATTAATTAAACCCCCCCTTATATATTAATGCTGGCCAAATCATAGTTTTTCCAAGGTGTGTATGGGTCAGCAGCTCTTCACTTCTGCCAGGTCTGCAGAAATCCCATCAGAACTTCTGGAAGGTATTTCTGCCTTCTCTGATGCGCCCTTAGAAACCTCTATTGAACAAAATACAGATACCTTGAAACTAGTGGGTGAAGTAAAACCACAAGTTCATTCCAAAATTAAATTGAGGATTTGTTTTGTTTTCAAAGACACTCATCCTCGCAGTAAAATCACATCAGTTGGATTATTATTCCTACATTAAGTTTTAATATGCAGACCTGAAATGTAAATTTTATTTTCCAAATATCTTGGAACTAATTAACTGTCATTATTTTATCCCAGTGAAATATTGTTTTTTAAAGGAATTAATAAAAGTATTTCTATTGGTCTTCAGTTACTCAAGCAGGTGGCTAATTTTCTCTCTGTTTCAGTAGTTGAGCTTTAAATCTTTTTGTCCTTCTGTAAGTCACTATTTCTTCGATTTTTAAATGAATAAATAACAAGTTGGCTTGTGCTTGGTTTATTCTCTCCCCCAATATCTTTGTGGATGTACCATGTGAGCCAACAGGAACAGAACATAATTTCTATACTGAAAATGAATGAAATTTGAAAATTCTTTCTTTGCTCTGAAGTAATGCTCAGACAATAGTCCTAGAAAGATTAAAGGAAGAAGTTTTGTCTTGATTTTTTGCTACATAATAGAATTTTTTTGAGGGAAAAAAAAACTTTTTACATTTTCTATGCCTTTTTAATCTCAAAGATTATAAATTAATTTTTTTCCCCCACCACCTCCTTTAAACCCTACAAATTTTGGTTACTAATATTCTATATTTAGCAACTGCCATTGTTTCCAAGTGACAAAGGTGGTCTGAAAAGACAGAAGCAATTTCTGTGATCAGAGGAATCGTTGCTCTACTAAGTCATACACATTTGCTACAGGACCAGAGGAGCAGTTGAAAACAAACTATTTAACCTACTGATGGTGGGAAACAATGAGAATATAGAAACAAATTTAAATGTCATACTTTGAGAGCATGAGCTTGCACAATCAAAACACCAGTGGTAGCTGGTTGTTGACAGGCAAGCGTTAATCTGTATTCTTCAAACCTCATGTTCTGCTTTCTATCATGTCTGTGCTTAGGAAAAAAAAAAAGAGAAATTTAAGAGTTTGTGGGGATACCCTGTGAAGAGTGGATGAAAAAGAAGAGAAAATAGTTCTTTAGGGAATTAAACTCTCATTACCCGTGAACAGTTCTTCAAGCAGCTAAGATCTCAGGTAAAATGTTGCCTCTTTGCTTCCTCCCTCTTTGTAGGAAATATCTTGTGCACTGTTAACTGGAATGTGTTGTTTTGTTGGATTTTTTTTCTGGAGGAAATTCTCTCAAAAGGCTATCTGACTATCACAAATCAATTGAGGTAAAATAATTTAGCATAGGAGAAAACAGTAAATTTTTGAGGCTGTGAATTCTGTTTGAACATACGTTATGAGAATCTTGTAAATATTAGGATACCATGAGGTTCCCAGACCACATGACTATAAAAGCTGAATCAAGTCATGCACAATATAGTCTAATATCTCAGATAGAAAGGCAAAATTATAATATGCAATACTTTTCATTGCAAAAGCAGTAATTTTTGTTTGTTTTGTAGATAATTATTAGTGTTCCTTATAAATGTTGTCTTGATTTCTGGCCTTTTCATAATTTGCTCAAAGAGAGGAAAAATGTGCAATGTAAGAATGTTCTTTGTAACTGCATGAATAAAATCTTGGAACCTCAGATATTATCAGCCTGTTCTCCTGGATTTTATCCCTGTACTGGAGTTGAGAAACTCCACACAAGTTAACATAGTGTAGCAGTCATAGGATCACTTCAATTTTTATTGTGAAAAAAATCTCTGCATTATCAATAGAATATTAAACATATTTTTAGAAAGGTGGGTATAAAACCTTCTGATTAATTTCCGTACACCATATTTAGTAATTTTCCTTTTTTCATTTGTATTTAGATACTTGCTGGAGTTTGATAGCGTTTTTTTGTTGTTACTAAATCGCTTTCATAAATGTCAGGAAAGTAAAATAAAACTGAAAACCAACACTTGCCATCAAATTATACCCAATTTGTAAGAGTAAAAAAAGGTGTTTATGTATGTAATATTTGGGCTTTTATCAAAACACTTAGATTTTTAATTCTTGACTTGCTTATAAGTTAAAATATCTATTGGTGAAAGAATATTTACCACAGCTATGCAGTATATACAGACAAAATTATACAAAAGAGATTAATCTTAAGATGCTTCTTGTAAGAGTAATTTAAACCCCTGTAGCATGACAAGAAGTGAAATCAGTGATGTATAGTCTAGAGCACAGACGCACCTCTCTTCAGTTATTTGAATTTTCTTTGTGAGCCAGAGGTTTTTTTGACCCACTGGATAGAGAAAGCCACTCATTTGGATGAAAGACATGGGTTTCAGACATCAAAGATTTTAAAATTGAAGTGTCACTGTAAACATGAGGTTTTGAATTGAACTGCAGAGACCATAGTCAAACTCTTTATAGTGATACCTATAGTGAGATACCCATATAGAATAGAGAATCCTATGTCAAGCCAGGAAATTTGTGGACCATGATGTGGACACATATGGTCAAACTAAATCTCTTTCAAAATAAAGTGGTTATACTGCATGAGCAGAAGTTTTCCTTTCCAAACTGAATGAACATCCTAAGACTTTTAATGTTGTCATGAAGTACCACTTTAAGTTGATCTCAGATCTTGCTTTTTTTTGACTTTGGTGTGTGAAGCACCTGATCAGTCATGAGCATTTGTTCAGCTGAGTTATCTGCTCTGAGATGGCACATTGGCTACAAGTGGCTGTCCTAGTAAGGTTTTTTTTTTCTTTTGGCAGACTCTTTGGTTAGGTGGAAGTGAGCGAGCTACCTCATCTTATCATGATACCTGCAGGTGGAAAGGGAAGGTGCTGTGATCACTGAGGCGTGGAGGTGAATGGCAAATTCTGTAAATGGTACAGAAGTTGGATGTACTCTACTCCCGTTTAAATGTGTCTGCCTGACATTTGTTCTTTGCTGACTCCTGCAGATTACCTCCCATTTTGAACCCTGGGATTTCTGATGTCACACATCTCTCCAGCAGATATGAGCTCTTCTAATCTGGAGAGAAAATATTTAAATACTTTTTTTGCCAGCAACAATAACTTTGAATTTTTTCCTTTTCCCCTTCACATTTAATAATGATGTTGATTGGCATTGCAAAAGTATATTAGATAGTTATGAACTTAAACCAGAATTGCACTAGGCTGTAACTAATAATAGTTCAGTGCTGAAGTAGGTTAGCATATATTACTGGGAATTCTGGCAGGAAGGGAAAGCACAGTGGAGAAAGGTGAGAAAACTCATCTATCATGTCTCTAATTAGATAATGATAACAGGAAAAAAGTGAAAGAAATGCATTAAAAACAATTCTATCAGTTTCAGGATTTTGTGTCAATATCTTGAGTGTTCACATAGGGATCGAGAGGGATCCAATTTTTTTTAACTGACGTGATCATAGTGTTGTTGCTATGGTATTGTTATTTGAATTTGCTTACTTTTGCTTCTCTAAAGCTGTGGAATAGGATTATCCCCACTATTTAAATAAATATTGGGCTGTCATGCAGCAATGAAAAGCAAATGCTGTGACTGTAAACATTTTAATTGACATTTTTGTCTCCATTAAAAGCTGGTTTTCTCATTACATTAGTCTAAATCTTCAGCATCTTTACAGTTTGCTTCCACTTTGATCATTGAACTGAAAATTATATTTTCCCACAGATATCTTCTGTCCTTCTACATGCACATTTTATTTTATTTTGGTTTTGCTTCTAAATTTGGGAAAATTTCAGGAAGTGTTGAACTGAAAGTACTGATTCTTTGTATTAGAATTGTATTAAAAATCTCTCTTGTCAAACTAGATTAAAATTTAAGCTCAACCTTGTACCAGTCTGCAGAATACATGGTGTTCTTAGGAGGGTCTGGTCCTGTCTGACCAACCTGATCTCCTTTTACGATCAGGTGACCCGCCTGGTGGATGAGGGAAAGGCTGTGGATGT
>JAYRBT010000082.1:76542970-76560676 GCA_036023395.1 Myiotriccus ornatus | reverse complement strand
CTGCCCAGAGAGGTGGTGGATTCACCGTCCCTGGAGGTTTCTAAGATGAGGCTGGATGTGGCACTGAGTGCCATGATTTAGTAATCACAGTGGGGCTGGATCAAGGGTTGGACTTGATGATCTTGGAGGTCTCTTCCAACTCAGTTAATTCTATGATTCTATGACTCTATGACATTCTTCTTGACCGTGGGAGCAGATAACCCAATTTTAACTCTTGGTCACCCTAAAGTTGGGTTTTTAGTGTCAGTTAGGCTGAAAAAAAGTAAACCACTTGCTCTAGCAGTAGAAGCCAATGTTTCCTGAACAGAATCACAGAATCACAGAATCACAGAATCACAGAATCACAGAATCACAGAATCACAGAATCACAGAATCACAGAATCACAGAATATGCTGAGTTGGAAGGGACCCACAAGAATCACTGAGTCCAACCCTTAACCCTGCACAGGACCATGCCCAAGAGTTACACCATGTGCCTGAGAGTATCATCCAAATGCCTCTTAGATGTGTGCTAAAAGGCATGGATCAGATTGCATCTTCCAGCCTTCACTGTATCTTTCCGTATTCACATGTCATTGTCCAAAATCATGGCTAGAGCCCTTTAGATGTGCCACCTTGATCTCTGCCATTTGGCTTATTGTAGCTTGCAATTGTGCCAGTAATGGGATGTCATTCTCTGTTGCAGCCTGTGCTGCAGAAGGAAAGGTCTCTCTTCCAGTGGGTTTTCAAATGGGTCTGTAACAGCTGATACAAGATGAGATTCACAACCCTCAGACTCCCTCAGGTTCTGGGAGAGTGTACTCTAGGGGCACAGACTTTCCTGCTTGCTTCTTTTTTTCCCTTTCCTCCCAGTCTGTCCCTGTTGCAGACACTTTCTCTCTCCTAGCTCCTTTCTCAGGCCTTCCTGCATTCCTTGCTGGTCACATTCAAATGATGTAAAATGGCAGCTGAGAAAAAGCAGTACCCAGGCTTTATTCATCTCTTTGTGTTATGACAACCACCAAGTACTTTCTGTAAGTGCTTTTAAATTCCTAAGTGCTAACTCCTCTGTCAAACAGACCCATACTAGGTGGTTCAAACCGTAACTTTCCTTGTGTTAATTTCATGACAGTTAATGAGGCGAAACATAATGGATTTTCTACGTTGCTGAAGTCTCAGGTACATTCTTTGAAAATCTGTTTCAGATAAATTAACACCAACTCTATGTTTATGTCCTGTCTCTGCCTAGGGCAAGGTTAATTTCTGCAGTAGACAGGAGGGGCATAGACAGGATCCAGAGGTTATTCTATATCACCTCACATCATGCACAGAGGATGAGGGCATGGGGGCAAAGAGGTTTCCTTCCAGTCGCGCCAGTAGCAGATGAGAAATCTGGGTATTACCAGGTTCTGCATGTGAACTTTTGCTTCTCTTATTAATATTGCTGTTGTTGCTGTTTCTTATGGTATTGCTATTTCTAGCAAATTTTTCTGTCTCAACCCAGGATATTAACCTCTTCTGCCTCCATTTCTCCACTCCAGCCCACTGCAGGGGGAGGAGGCAGTGAATGAGCAGTGCATAAACTGTTTTCAATGGGAACACTAAATTGGAAAGAACACTAAATTTGGAAGAACCACTCCTAAACCATGACAGTTTTTTGCTTTGTTTTGGGAATAATATCTTCTCTGTCTTGGTACAAAGCCTTTGCTTATTTAGCAAGATGCCGAAAAAAATGTCAAGTCTGTTTTAGTGACCAGCTACTGCTTTGCACTTGCTTCATCTTTGTGCTGGGGTATGTTAAATCTATTTTGTCATCTCTTGCTTTTTGTCCCATGTTCTATTCATATCAGATTGTTGGATTGTCTAAAGAGTGCTCATTTTAGAATAGAATAGAATATTTTCAGTTGTAAGGGGCATACAGTGATCATCTAGTCCAACTGCCTGACCACTCCAGGGCTGATCAAAAGCTGAAGCCTATTAAGGGCATTGCCCAAAGTTATCCTCAACACTAACAGATTTGGAGCATGGACCACCTTCTAGGAAGCCTGTTCCAATGACTGACCACCCTCTCAGTAAAAAAAAACCAAAAAACACCACTTCCTTATGTCCAGTCTAAACTTCCCCTGGAACAGATTTGAAACATTTCCATCTGTCCTATCACTGGATACCAGGGAGAAGAACTCAGCACCTCACTTTCCTCTTCCCCTCCTCAGGAAGTTGTTGGGAGAAATGAACTTGCCACTCAGCCTCCTTGTCTTCAAACTAGAGAAACCCAAAGTCCTTGCTGCTCCTCATAGGACATTCCTTCCATCCCTTTTATCAGCTTTGTTGTCCTACTTAAATTGTGGTGCACTTTTTCTCTTGTTAGAGTTCTTTGATATCCAGTTTTGTGCTTAGATGTTAGGGGTTTTTTATTTATGAAGTTATAAGCTAATAGCTACCAGCTACTTTTTGAGAAAGGACTTGATAAACAGGAAAAGAGCTTTCCCTATAATGATCTGATGTATATCTGAGTATCACTGAAGATGACACGGTAAGCATGTGCTTCTACAGGTCAAAATGGACCTATAAGGGGGAAGTATTTCAGGAGTATATCTGTGCAGTCCTCAAGGCAGAATTAATTGCTAAGGGGAAAAAAAAATCGTATCTGGCATTTGAGAGCCCATCTTAAGACATATCTTATTCCTATAAAAGATTAAATAAAAGTATTCCATCAACATTATTTTAGCAAAAAGTAGCCTTTGAAACTTGGTAACTTGTTTAGAAATACATTTTCTGAAAAGTTATCTACCAGTAGTCATACTGAGAGGACAGTTTCAGAGGTGTTGTTCTCTTTTTTATTAGTTTGCAGATCTGGATCCATGTCTTAATCATGACTTTATGAAGGTATTCCTTCTTATTGCTAGAGACTAAATGCAAGTAAATTTCAGAAAAACACCTTAAATCTCAGTATCCTCTTTTTCCTGTTGTTCCGCTCAGTGATGTTGCATTCTTGTTTGTCAACGAAAATACTAATTTAATACTGGGTTGCCTCATACAGGAGAACTTGTGAATATAAATCTACTGTGTTTCCTGTTAAAGTGATCTACCTTCACTTGTCATCAAATTCATTCTCTTACAGAGCATGTCCAGTAAATGTGGTCTCTTTCCTCCCCCCTGAGAGTTTGCTTTGGGTTTTACTTGTTGTCTTTAATCAGGACGTTTGTCCTGCTTTACTCAACTTCTTCTTGCTCAGTGCAAAATTTCTTTCATAATCAGTCTTATAAATTACTATGGCATGAACTTGCTGTGAACCCCACAACTTGCCTCCAGCATTTCAAACAGATCAGCTGTAATACATTGGTGCAATAGGCAGTGAAGAAAAAAAAACTGACTCTTGATCAAATACTACCTCTTTTCCTCAAGGTCACTGTTTGTAATAGGGAGTTTGCTACAAAAGTGTTGGCCCATGCTTTTTTTATGATTATCTCCTGGAATACAGGAAAGCTGCTATATGATGATTTCACCTGAACATCAAGAAACACTTTTTTACTGTGAGGGTGAGTGAGCAGTGGCTGATTGCCCAGAGAGGCTGTAGAGTTTCCATCCTTGGAGATATTACAAAACTACTCTGTACATGGTCCTGAGCAACCTGCTTGTGCAAGTGGCTGGACCAGATCACCTCCAGAGATCCCTTCCAACCCAAACCATTCTGTGATCTTACAACCTTTTGCTTTTCCACCTTTCATTTAGAAGTAGATAATAAATTTTGTTTGGCTTCTTATTCTGATTGGCATTGGAAAAATTGGATTTTGTTGCTTCTCTATTTTGAAAAAAAGCTAGTCTGTACTCTGAACCAGCTATAAGGTTCCACCTGAAATCACTAGGAAGAAATAAGTGCCTCCAGGACAGTTAACTCATCTAGAGATAGCTGTCTATTAACTTTCAGGGCACAGTAAGCAAGTAGTTTAGAGGACACATGTAACTTCTGTCTGCCTACAGTTAGGGAAGATGAATTCCACTGTAGGTTTCTGTATGGTCCTTCTCTCTTGCCTTTTTTTGGAGTGGTTCTGATCTCTTAGGAGACTTTCTGTTTCCATTAGTGTTAGTATTATGATGGGAATATAGGAGGCAAAATATTACACATTTGGCTTGTGTGAAGTCCTGCTGTTTGAAGAGACACGTGAGGTTGCTCTGCAAGAGCTCAATACAACAAATGTGAACATGTATTCATCTTTGCTCTGGAGGATTTGTTGCTGGACTCTTTCCATCCCTTGCCCTGAAAGCAGAGTAAAACAGTCCCTTAGTCTTCTGGTTTATGTTTCCTTGTTATAGAAGGACAGACATCCTACCAGTTGGCTGAAGATCTCGTGCTCTGACTTAGTTGCTATTTATTTTGCAGCGTGAGGCTAGTCTGCGTAACTTGGTAAGCACATACCTGTCTTGTGTACCATGCATCAAATACCTAACATTGCAGATTGAGTAAGAGGCACTAGTCCTTAAAAATGCTCTGTAGCAATGTGTATTTAATTTCTGCCTGAATAGTTCCCTCTCCTGGAACACACAGCTTGAACTTTTCCCACTTGAGTGGTACAGAAAGAGCTTTCACCAGTAGTGGTAAATAAAATAGGCCTTACAATGCACCTTCATATAGTTAAAACCATCCTTCTGTTCCATTCCCACTCCTCATAAATGGTTTTGCCAATGCTGGCAACTCAGCAGTTGGTCCAGGGCTCCAGGCTGCGTCCTCACTCTGTTTAACTTGTCAGTAAGGAAAGCCTCTGTGTTTGGTGGGTACCTGGGTGCAGGAGATATAGAATTTTCTTTTGCCAGAATAGTGGCCCAAGCACATTGCCAGTGTCAAGGCTGGAGGCTCCCTGGGGATGGGCGTTAGGAATGACAGGGGCTTCCCAGGTGGATGATGGCAGGCAGGTAGGTAGGGCCTGTCCTGTCTCCCCACACAGGAACAGGGTAATGGGGTGCACCAGGGCACCCCCAGCCCAGGCATCGGGCACCTCTCTAGGGATTGGGACGGGCCAGTGTCCGCCTGGTACATGGGCCCATGGTGTCCCAGCTCGGCAGGGCCCATGGATGGCCAGGGCAGGGCTGTGGGGAACTGGAGACTGGTCCTGCTGTGGGGATACTGGGGCAGGGGCTGGTGGTCCCAGGGGTCTGACATAGGGTCCTGGGCCACGGGGTGTGTGGGGTGAGTTCTGGGAAGATGCGATGGGGTTCTGGGCTGTGGGTGGGAGGCAGGGAAGAGGCCCACACTGATTTAATTTCGTTTCAGATCTCTTTCTGGGCTACATCTGGAGGAGAGATGAGGGAAAATGTGAGATGCTGCAATGTTAATCCTTAAGGACTCAAACACTCAGCTGTGTGCAAAAGCAGCACAGTGCTTCACTGAGGCTGGGTTTGCACCCCTCAGCCAAAGAGGAGGAGGAGAGCTTTTTGTATGTGGTAATGAAACCTCTGATCTGCATAAGACAGAGAAGGTGTGCACCCACCATGGAAGGCTAAAAGCTGGATTTTAGAACAGATAAGGGAGAAAGCAGATGAGAAGCAGACTCTGTGGAGGTGGGATAGTGCAGATGTCCTCCCTTGCACAACTGGCTCAGTTGTAAAACTCCCCCCAAACTCCCTGGGGAAGGTGTTGAGACATGCACATTCATACGGGACACTCACACATAGGTCTGAAGGTATTAATTATTTATGATTGTGAATAACTGACTCAACTACGCTGGCATGAGAGGCAGCTGTCACGTCTGAGAAGGTGTCATAAACCATCAAAGACCCCTGAAGTGCCCCCACACTAATTTCTGGGGCCTTCCACCAGAAGCCTGTGCACAGTCCACAGTGTTGCAACAGACAGTGTAAAACTCCCACTCCCAGGGGAGGTACCTGGGCATTCCTGGGTAAACCTAAACTGTTGAACTCTGTGTAAACCTAACCTGTGAACTTTGTGGGCTTCCCCCACTCCTGACAGAGCAAGACTGTGGCCATCACTTTGACCAATGGACACCTAAATTGCAACAATCAAGTCTCATTGCCTGATCCATGGGTGGTTATATCTTTCTACCCTTATCCTTTCTTTCTCTTTCTTTCTTTTCCTTATACATTTTTCTTAAGTGTTATTTTCATGCTTTTATATTGATATCTTTCTATAGATAATAGCCAAAACATCTACATACCTCTTTTCCATTGCAACCAAATTGTTCTAAAATAACCCCTATATATACATACATAAATATATTTATAAACAGGGGCCATTCAGGGTTGTTTCTCTCTAATCTACCCTAAGGGATCTATTAATAAGAACATGAGTTACCCTCACCTTCAGGGGTGGATCAAGCCCCCATCTCAGCTCCCACTGCTGGTGGGTTTGCCACAGCATCCCTCACAGGGGTGCTGGTTCTCAAGGTGGCTGCTGGTGTACCCTGGGCCATACCTTTTCTATGTCCCTCCACTGCAAGTCTGGATCCAAAGACTGCTGTCTGGCTGTGTAATAACAGATGATTGTTATTTAGGAGAAAATGGTAAAATGATTTATATTTCATGTTTTAAGTAAAATTGAATGATTTTGATCTGTTCCTCTGCCTACTTTCAGCACTATCTTTTTTCCTCGGTGTATCTCCACCACCAGGTTTGGAGGCTGTGTGTTCCCAAATGTCTTCTAATTCTGCCTCTCTATCCCTTCACTCTCAGAGACTGGGACTCTCAGACATGAAGACTCCTCTGCTGTAGCATGATCTCTTTGCCCTATGGTACTTCACTGTCTCCTGCTCATTTCTGCATGCTTTCTGAGCTTCCAATGAAAGAGCAGAACCCATGCACTGTATAATGTGCACTAATAATTTTCTGTGGTGGTGCAAAACAGATAGGTATTCCTGCAAAACAGAGTGATATTCCTACTTAGTAACATGTACTGATTTTATTATGAAGAGTTTTGTTTTGTTGTATCATGTAATAGTTCTTAAACTGTTAGCAATTAGATGTAAACTATTATTTATTATTATTATTATTATTTATTATTTTTCTTCTAATCTTTAATGTATATGTTTGGCTTCCTGATACCTATCATATGCTGCTTTCTGAAATTTTGCTATATAATGTGTAATACTAAAAGCAAATAAAAAGAGATGTTAACTCTTTTTATTGTCTTAAGTGTGGGCATTTCTTGATTTATTGTCTCTAAGCATCTCAGTTCATTTCTTGCCTCAAAAGTCCTTCGTTGTGCGGATGCAGTAGAGCACTGGCCACACAGGGTATGTTTTTTACTTGTGTGTCTGTCACAGGAATCATCTATAATTTCGGTTTAATGTACTAGGGTTAATAACTGTCTTGTTTTTTCTAAACGTCTCCCTAACATTTATACTGCCTGAAATTTCACTTTATCTACTTCTTACTTGATATCCCACTCTTAATTTACTTGTCCCCATGGTACTGTGATTACACCATCAGAGAATTAAAAATCTGGTTTTGCTATTTTCCTGTCTCTTTATGTACACTTCTGAAGAGGTCTTTGTGCCTTTCACACACATTGATGCCTACTCTTCATTTGCATTCTGTTTCTTATTGTGTTCTGCTTCCCTGTCTTTGCATCTGGTGCTAGTCTGAACTTCACAGTCCATTTATTTTTTTGCTGTTTTGCACTTCACTGATGTCACATACATGCAAAGATGTCTGATTCACTGATTGCTTTCTCAATATGGGGGCATTTTTTCTTTGTCTACCATCCTTTGCATAATGACTTGTCAGAATTTTTGCATGTGATCCCCTGTAAAGGGCATTTCATTATTATCTTTTTTTTTCCCTCACAATAGCCATAGGTCTTTGGATTTTCTTGATCTCTTCTGCTTTGTGTTTGTATGCCTTTCTTTGTTGAATTTTCAGTAAATTTTCATGCTTTCCTTGCTCTACTTTCTTAAATACCTTTGTGACTGCTTTACATATGTTCTCTATTCGGATGTGAGTTTGTTCACTAGCTGTGCACGTCTTTAGTTCTCTGTGGAGTTAATGGGATCCCTAAGAATTCTCATTTGAGTGCCTGGATTTTTGTCCTGTCATTATTCTGTCACAAATTAGTTCAGCCTGTACAGTTTGGTAATTGCATGAATCAGTCATCTTTGTGTAGTTTGCCAAAGCTCTGACCCATTGTTCTGCATTGATGGTTCTTGATTTATGGAAAAAAAGAGTCTTTCATGTAGCAGGATTTTTAAATGAATTAAAATGCTCAGGAGCATTAAGATTTCTCTCTGCCTGCTGCTGACGTAGTGGTATGTCACTGAAGTACAAGACACCCTTTGCCCATAACAACTGTACCAGTCTGCTCCTCTTCTGTTTTTTTTCCCCCCTGTTTTCTAGAGCCATGTCACCATCTGTTGTTTTCTTCCTTTGTTTCAATAGTTTTGTATGTGTTTAAATACTTATCTGCTCAGACATTAGACTATATTGTCCCTTAGATTATTATTTTTGTTGTCTGTAAGATCACTAAATTTCCTGTAATTGCACATAAGCACAAGCAAAAATAGTCAAAAAAGGTACACATTCATATTTTGTTCCTTTCTTCATGAGTAAGGTCTTCACCACTCTTACAAATTTGAACATTTTATTTCTAGAAAGAGCTCTACAACACTGTTCTGACAATCTCACTCTCACCTTTCTGTCTCCTCCATCTCTTTACTCTGTGTCTGTCCACCAGTCACTTGTTCATTATCCCCCTGGCTCTGTTCTGAATCACAGTTTTGTGTCATGGTATCTTAGCCTAGTCATTTCCATACCTTTATCAAACCTGTCTCAGCTATCCCTTAGGGCATCTTTTCACATTTGCAGCTTTGCTGCTTTTGGCCACCTTTTTGCTACTCCTCCTTACACCTCTGCTTGCCACATCTACTCATCTTTTGTTCTTTTGTGTAGGAGTCAGACAAATTCCTGTTCCTTACTTGGGATCTGGAACACGTGATGAAGCTGGTGTTGCAAAAAAGATGTTGCTTTATCCCTGGAAAACATGAGTGGAACAGCACTTTTACCTGCTGAACCCTGGTTAACCCCTACTGTTCATATGCAAAATGGAATGATTACCCCGGCACCAGAAGGCTTGTAGCACAATCCATCTTGAATGCAAATTTGAAAAGCACATTTTCTGGTACAAAGACCATTACCTTGGCTTTTCATAGTTTGAGCTCTAAAACATATAACTTTCAAAGAAAAGATCACCTGTTTTAATACTGGAAAAACTCCATGTTTTTATTTCCCTAGCCTTTCAAAAGTGACTGATCTACAGTAAAAGGAAAACTGTTTGGAAAAAATCAGACTGAGCCAGTAGTAAGAGAGAAAATTTTATCTCCAAAACTTAGTAGGTCAAGGTCACAAATAAAACAGAGCAAAATATTACGGAGGAATAAGACAATTACAGCAACAATTGATGACAAAAATTTATTAAAAGAAAACAGTTTAGGAAAAAGTGAAAGCGTAGGATCCATTACATTAGCTGGTATTGAAAAATCACATTAATAAGATAGAATTCATTAGTTAAGGAGAGAATCTTTCCTTGGGAAACTATATGAGCTGGTTGAGCATGTGGAGAAAGAAAAGAAGCAATGTCAGCATCTGCCATGATTAACCTTGAGATAATGAATCAAAAGAGTAAAAAAATTTTAAGTGTTTCAAGAACATTTTGTTCTGTATCTCTTCACTTAGAATAAATAACTTTGTTCCAGATAAAATCAATGTAATTCATAGGCTCAAATCTTTCTTCTAAGTTCAAAATGTATTTGGGTGTAGATATGCTACAGCAGTCTAGATCTGATTTGACAGAGGCCAAAAAGCCTCAAGAGGAAGGGCATTTTTATAATACTGAAAATGCACTTTTGGGTAAAACAACACCTACTTCTAAATATAATATCACTTTAATTACTTTTATTTCCAATCTGTGCACTAATGGGATAAACACAAAATGAACAGCTCAGCATTTAACCTCTAGTGTAGTGATGTCTCTAGTGCCTTCCTAGCACCATTTCTGTTGATCTTGTCAGATTATTTCTGTTTCATAGCCTGCCTCTGTCACTCTTGAGTCCGCTGTGTTTATTTGTTTGCCTTCATTATAATTGCAGACCAAGTCCAGAGGTTGTTTCCCAAGCGCAATAAGCTGTTGGGTTTTAGGACATCTGTTTTGTTTGGTAACAGTCCAGCTTAAACTTAAGAGAGGGTACAAATTTGAGCCAGGTTCACTGTGTATGAAATGGGGAGAGAACAGTTTCTGAGCATTACCTATGACTAAGAAGTCACAGATAAAAAGGTGCCACCTAAACCAGGTACAGTCTTGGAACTTTGTACCCTGCACTGTTTGCTCTGTTCTGTTCCCTTGAAATCTTCAGCTGTTTAAAGCAAACAGTTTACTTAGATAACACTATTATATAGATTACCAGGTTTCACACTAGTGTGCAGGCATTACAAGTTCATTCCAAACTTGTCCCAGGGTGGTTTACTCTCCTTGATGTAGGGCCTATTTGATAGAATCATAGAATCATAGAATGGTTTGGATTGGACAGGACTTTTACGATCATCTAGTTCTGACTCGCTTGTCATGAACAGGGACACCTTCCACTTAATAGGTTGCTCAGAGCCCCACTCAACCTGGCCTTGTATACTTCCAGGATGCGACATCCACAACTTCTAACTCCTTTCCATCAGATAAAATTAATGGTGAATATTTTGCAAATTGTTGCTGTCAACATTTAAACCCTCCATACTATGTGAAGGCAAGTGGCCTAAGCTGCTTGCAAGTATTCAATGACAAATAAGAACTTTATTCTGGACTTTGTAAAAGTCTGAAGGATAAATGATCTGAATATATTTCTTTTTTATTTTTGTTTGTTTGTTTCTCCCCTTTGGCCCTATCTTACTTTCATTAAAAGTATTTGACAGGGGCAAGGCAACAGAAGCCCTTTGAGGAAAGAGGTTTGTTGTATCAAACAGAATATTTTCATAGGAAAAAATGCACTCATTGCAAGGTATGTAACACTTCGTGTGTTTAGGACTGGGTTTTTTTCAATTTTTTTTTTTTTTTTTTTTTTTTTTTTAAATTTGGTGTATGGTAGGATGATGACAGCAGCCTGTCACATGACCAAATAATGGACATAATATCCCCCTGTTTCACAGCTCATTTTTTTTAATTCCAGCCAAATCAATTTCTACCAATTCTTGTATTTCCTCCCTTGTGTCACAGTTCAGCTGGGTTTCTATTGCTTTTCTGTAAGAGGAGTACAAAGCTGCATGAATGCTATTCCCCCAAACAGTGCTGAGGCTTGTGTGCTTGATAATGCATAATTGTGCATAACAGGAACTGTGTTCCTGTTTGACCCACGGTTGTTAACAGACTTCTAGGCATGGTTTTGGGAGGATCATACACTGAGGACTTTTCCTGGCAAGTAGTATGGATGAGGCCATTCAACTGTGTGTAGGGAAGGGAAAGCTTAGCTGTTTGAAAGTGAGACACATTGTGCTGCTTGCCATCTCAGAGTCAGAAGCTAAGCTCTGGTCTTAGTTACTTATATGTGAAGTCTAAATGGATCAGCTGAATGACCTGTGAGTCTGTTGGCTTCCATGAAGAAATGAAGTTGGCTTCACTAGAATTGAAGTTATAGAATTGTTTTATTTGAGATGGGACATGGATGTGGGCATACTACTTTTATGTTAGTAAACCACGTGAGGTTTGATGGATCTTCAGAAGAAACTATCAACAGAAAAGGGCCAAGAGCTGTTCAAACAGTGCATGTCCTTCTTACATATCTCTGAGGGTCTCATTTGTTTTTCCCATATAACTCTCCAGTTTTAACAGGAGTGTTCTGGACTTGAGTGTATTTGTGACTTTTACTTCAAGAAACACTTTTAGTCTCCATAGCACAGTGTGTGACAACCTGTACCAGGGAAGCTGAACTTCACGACAGGACTGGCAAAAATGGAAAAAGTAAAAAGCTCTTTAATGTATTTAAAGGCAGCTAAAATAAAATAATAATAATAAAAAGTATAATTTTATTGAATTGTCTCTCTTTTCCCCTATAACCAGTTACATTGGAAAGAGGTTCTTGATAAAATGTCCCTGTTGTTATCCTGCTGGTAAGTTATCACAGTGTAAATTGTGATAAGCCATTAAAGATATTTTAAGTTGGATTTTTACGCTGAAAAGTCACAGACAGGTATAAAGCTGTAGGTTCTAATTCCTGACATGTTGCTAGGCTGTCTGGGATGAGAGGGCACTGACGTTTCAGAAGCTACTTTCTCATTTCGTTTTCAGAAAAAAGCCAGTGTAATTTTGCTAACAGAACTAGGTGGCCAGGTTTCCATGGCTAGCATGTGTGTGGTCCATTCTGGTCTGTATCTGTCCTGACAACCACTGAGAACAAACCTGTGGAATTTGCCAGAGAGCATCTTGTCTTCTTGTCTGAGCTCACTACCTGATTTCTCTATTACCTGTGGCAGCAGTCCTACATGTTCTGTTTGCTCTCTGTGCTTCACAAAGTTGATCTCATAATTGATCTATAGATCAACAACCTGCTTGGCTCTCTCAGCTCATTACCTATCTGCCTTGTCTTTGCTCATTGTCTGTCTCTCTTTCAGACTTTTTTCATTCACCAACAAAACAGATCTCCAGGAGTCCCATAACCCTCTGTCTCTCTTCTAAGGGCTGCCTTCATGTCTCTTCTTTTCCTGCTCAGAAAACCTGCAGGTATCCAAAATGGAAAGACTGGGGACAGCATTCGTAACAAGAACAAAGCATGGGTCAAGGATGCCTATCCTCTTCCACATGAGCAGGAAGGAGATTGGAAGATGAAGAACAAATAGTTCTTTCTCACCATATTCAACCAAGCATGATTGTCCCTTTCAAGCCTGTCCACAAACTGATGGAAATTAAAGACTGTAATGTCAGCTGTTAAAATTTGAGGGAATACACGAATAAAGGACTTGCAATTACTGAAAGGTGGGCTGGAAAAGGAGAAAGAACAGAATGTAGTTTAGCTGAGGAATGATGCAAGTGGAAGAATGAACTGAGGGGGATGGGTGGGATGTAGGAAACAGAAATATTCTAAAGAGCAATCATTCACAAATAGCTATTTGCTAAAAATTCCCTATCTGATTTTATCCAGCTATTCTAAGGATCCCATATATTTGGGTGAAGTAGGATTTGTACAAAGTCAGTTTCAACAGGTTCCTTGAGATCTTGCAAGTGATTTTGAAAACTAAAAAAAATGAGATAGCCTGGAAAAATAGGTCAGGATACTAGATGCAAACTAGATTTCCAGGTTTCTGATGTTTGTTTTTTTTAAGCTTCCAAGATTTTTATTAGTTCTGTGTTAGGTCTTCAAAATGGTCTACTACTGTGACTGAGCTCTTTGGAAAGTCTGGCCATAAACCAATGTGGAAGAAGAGATCCGGAGGTGGGGAAAGTCCAGATCTACATAAAACATAGCTGCCTGTGGTAATTTTCATTGAAAACACGGGACTTGAGAAATTTCTGACTTCTTGATCACTCCAGAATCCCTTGTGGCCCACACTGGTAAAATAATAGAGAAGTCACTACGTAGGAAGTCATAAAACTTTCCGTAATATATTATACACAGATGTATCTCCCAATCAATGTCCTCTTTAATTTCCTGGATGTTATGTAGGACAAATGTTCCTCGACCAATAGTCCGCAAAAGCACAGGAAGAGCTTATTGTTTTTAGGAAGAGCCGACAGCAAATAAACACGTCACAGATATAAAAATAAACTTATGCAAGACTGCATGCAAAGTAAATAGCAGGAATAAATTCTTTCTTGGACGTTCGTAATCGAATTATGTCATGCATGTGAGTCCCTTTTTCCCCACTTGGAATCAAAACAAAAATTCAAGATGTCAACGTAGAACTAGTTTTTGAGGGCCTAATTCAAGGCTACCTTATGACAATAGATCTGGTTTTGTGCTTTCAGTCTAGATGCTTATGCTATCTTATTTCTACAAACCAGTACAACTTTCTTCCTTGACACTAATACAAAGCCAAGAGTTTTGAGTAACTTCTGTAACACCAAAATCCCCAAATGTGCGATTGGTCAGAGGAGTCATAACCTATAAATACAACCAGCTGTACACATCACATACATTTTGTGTTACTGATTCAGAGTGGGAAATCCCAGCAAACTTGCTGGAGTTTGGTGTAGGTAGATTCCACACACTTTTGTCAGGTCTTTCTCAAAGCCAGGGTTTGCTAGTGGTAAAGCAAGGTAAGAATAGTGACACACAGATACAGGACAGTATAGAGAAGCAAGCTTTTTGTGCCACTGGAAGTTGTTGCTCTTTTCTTTAGTGAAAACAGAGTTGATTCCTCTTATGTAGCTGTCCTGGAAGAATGCAATTATACAGACAAAATCTGCTTGCAAGGGGTCTAGAGCAGTGATTTTCAACCTTTTTCATTGAGCAGGAAAAATCCTGGTATGGAGTGGACGCCTGTATCATAAGCTGATTAGTTTTCCCTAATAATCTTTAAGCCCTTGCAGACCAGGGATAATGCTGCAGATCATAGAGGGAAGAGCCATTTCTTTTCTGAAGTTTTGCAGTCTATTCCACATCAATTTGCTGGCCCCTCTCATCTGATTACTCACAAGATAATAACTAGCCTGCCTCAAAAAAGCAGGGGCAATTTGCAACCCAGCAATTCTTTCTTAATGATAATTTGCCTCACAGAATTGACTTGTCTTTACTAGAGAATGACAAAGATGTGTAAGTCAAGTAGATTTCATACGTCCTCACAAAATTCCCTCCTGCCACATTATCTTACAGACAAAATTCCCCAGTGGCTTCACAGTGTATTTGTGGAGGTATTATGCCATTCCTTTTGAAACATTAAGAATGCAGATGAAACAGAAGGGAAGTAGAAGCAGGTCCTGAAATATGGATTTCTCTGTGTTTTGTTGCAGTTGCATGAAAGTACACAGATGTAAGGAACAATGGGTTCCTTGAGCTGAGAGATGTCCCTGTTTGGTCAAGCATGGGTATAGGGAAAACCTGATAATAAGAATATGGTTTTCTGTGCTTTAAATTAAAAGAGTTTACGTTTGTCAAATAAAAAAAAAAGTGCAGAAAATACATACATACATACATATATATATATATGGCTTTAAAGTAAACCAGAGCATTGTTGTCAATTCAGTTTTCTCTGTGGTTAAAAGCTCTGTCTTGTAGTTTGGAAAGGTAAATCCTTAATCACTTGGGCAGTCTTCTGAGGTAACCCGTTGTAAAAGTAGTGGATGGTTTCAATGTAAAACAGTCTTTGTAGCATATCTGAAGCTGCTCTGGCATATCAGAGGTCATGATGTTCTCTGCTGGTTCATCACAAAATGTCTAGGCATTTTCTGCTTGCCATTTAATGGATTTCATATAGGGAGGATAATGTGGAGTCATTTATTTTCTGAAGCAGCCATATTTCATTAACTTTGCTGTATTTGGCAGACTGTTCTCAGATATAAAAAGCTGAAAATATTGAAAGATAATTGGTAATTTCCCATGTTCCTCAAATAGCCTAGTCAGAGAGTCACCAGAATTTTCTGCAAAATTTCTGGGGCTGGTAGAATACACAAATATTTCTTTCATTGTGCTTTGCATGAAAAAATAATTAACTGAAATACAAAAGAAAAATTACATCTCATTTAAATATCTTTTATCTACACCACTGTTTCCAAGGTTATATGTATGCTTGATGAGACATGCAAGTGCAATGTAGTGAGTGTCACATAAGGCTTACAGACTACCACGGTTTTGCTGTATTTGTACAGATTTGTGATTAAGTCAACAGATTCAGGAAGCTTTGGGCACTGCCACAGATGCTGATTGGGAGAGGCAAGGCAGAGCAAGGGAGGGAAGGACCTGTGATAGCTGAAACTCGGTGAGGAGGAAGGATTGTGACAGTCTGGGATAGGCAAGTGCAAGTGAGAAGGCAATGACAGAGGCTGTAATGGGAGAAGGAAAGAGATGGAGGAGGACTTAGAAAGGAGTGTAATAATTTGTGTGGGGTGGCAGGAAATGAAGCAAGAACAGATGGGAGAATGTAAATGAGAGAGAGAAGACAGCAGCGCCAGTCAGGCTCAGCTGCAGAGAGATTGAAACTGACATCTATGTTTAATATAATCCTCTATTTGACTCTTTCTTCCAGAACAGGGGTATCTGGAATACGAGTTATGGAATGATTTGGAGTGTCTCTTCCTATGTGGTAACTGACATATCTTCTGCAGCAGCTGGTTTGAGCCCTCCAACCCAGACAGAATGAAGTATGCAAATCAGTGGGAAATGAAGGAACTACTCCTCCTCTCTATCTGTCTCACACCCTCTCTCTGGATCATCTAGCCGAAGAACTGTCATCCTGTTGGGGACTTCAGCATCTTGCCAAGAATACCTAGGAAGCAGAAGGGCACCGGAACCATAAATTTAAAAGTCTTGCAAAACAAAATCTGTGCTGATATACATAAAAGTGATACTCTGCACAGAGCTCTGTAAACTGAAATTCACCATTTTTTTTTCCTGCTACAGAAAGTACATATCACTTTAAAAATTCTGGAGAAAGGATGCCATAATTTATTAAATTATTTGAGATAAATGCCTAATGAACCCTTAATCACTATTCTCATTCCACTGTATTTTTTTCATAGGTAGTTTATGTATGCATTGGAAGGACAGTAAAATATGTACATGATCTCTATTTTAAAGTGCTGTTAGAGCTTGATTCTCCTCATAGAAAACTTTTAGATCACTGAACTTGATTTCAGTACAGTCAAAAGTGGCTTAATGTGAAAGCATTGAGCGCATTTTTCTCTTTACTAAAAGGTTATAGTTCTTTGACACCAGTGTCAAAAGTTGCATGAGGTACAGTGTCTTAAAATGCACAACACGCCTTTCTCTCAAACTGGTATAACAGAAATACTGTGCTTGCTCAAAGCAATTATACAAAGAGAATCTTGCCCTGTTTTGAACTTTGAGTCAAAGGACATAAATATTTTGAAAGGAGATATTGGCTGACAAATGTGACTCCAGCTGAGACTTTAAACATCAAAGAGACATGTTGATGAAGATCAGTAAGAATTTACAAAGCCATGTGACTTGGAACATGTCAGCCAGAGATGAAAAAGACACTGAAGTCCTGTGATCTTTACTTTCTCATAGTAAGTTGCCTTTTCCTAGGGATGTTCAACTGTTATTCATGACAAAATAGTACCATATATGTTCATCTTTGTTATGCATAATATCAAATTATGGTCAGAGAGAGGTGAATCACTGACAATTATTTTTCTTACTATGTAAGGTTTAGAAAAAACTATTTATCTCTTTTCAGCCATCAACAAAATTTCCGAGGTGCTGCAATTATTAGGCATTGGACTAGCCCTTAATGGGACAGCAAGGTCAGGTAAAAGATAGTGTGAAAGGAGCAGTTTCATGAGGAGACACAATTCAGTCTTTCACTGGATGTTAGTAGCAGTAACTACTGCGTGCCCTTTCTGGAAAAAGAACTTTCCAGAGTGTCTTTATCTTAACTTTTGTATGTGCTTGCAAAGGATTTGAAATTTTTTGTTGTTGTTTAGAGTAGCAATCTTGGTAGCACCCCATCTCTACCCCATGTTTGTTCTAAATGATGTATAATTACGTGTCAATGGCATCCTGGCCTGTATCAGGAACAGTGTGGCCAGCAGGAGCAGGGAAGTGATCCTTCCCCTGTACTCAGCGC
>JAYRBT010000082.1:76523281-76542870 GCA_036023395.1 Myiotriccus ornatus | reverse complement strand
GGCATTGGAATGGCCTGCCCAGAGAGGTGGTGGATTCACCATCCCTGGAGGTTTTTAAGATGAGACTGGATGTGGCAGTTGGTGCCATGGTCTAGTAACCATGGCGGTATTGGTTCAAGGGTTGAACTTGATGATCTTGGAGGTCTTTTCCAACCTGGCTGATTCTATGATTCTATGTTACTTCTTACTGGAAAAAAAAGCAAGTGTAGAAAGACACTGCGTCATATTCTGATGTCATCTATTGCTGCCTGTATGAAGGAAGAGGCAACAGAAAAGGAAACTCCTCTTTTCCATTACATAGAGTTCATTCCACCTGTGATTGAACCTAGCAGTGAGTAGTTCTATAACTCATTTTCAGGCTTTTAAGGTTAATTATTCCTCATATTAACTGACAAAAGAGATTGTACTCCTTTGTTAGTGTCTTTTTGTGTGTGTGTGTGTTTTTTTTTTCCCTAGGAAAAGATTGCATCATTTTATCTTTTGCCTTAAAAATTGCTAGACCTGGACCTTTACTTCAGTATGACTTATGTCTGCAATGCAGCCATTCCAGAGGTGCCAGAGTCAGCCTTCTCAAAACACAAAAAAGCATCATGTTAGGAAACCTATGGTAAGGCTCAATCTGATTTCTTCACTAAGGAAATCTGTAAGCAACCAAGCTTGTGAACATGCCTACATGCCATCTGAGCTTCACAGTAGGATTTTCTGAGCAATTGCTTTTTAACTCTCGTATTCTTTCAAAAGTGAAGGTAACATTCTATACAGTCTTCTTCACAGGTCTAAATCTGAATTTTCATAAGTGGTTATGCAAAAACTAAAAAAATCTAGAAGGATTTTTAACTTAAAAAGTTCTAAAAATTTACCTGTAGTAATTTCAGTAAAAAAAAAGAAAAAAAGAAAAAGAAAAAAAGAAAGGAAGTATTTCAGTTTATTCTTGTCATTATTCATTTCTTGGAAACCTCAAATTCTCATTTAACCATCTACTGGTTTCCTAGCTCTTGGGCAATTTCTCTGCCTAAATTTGTAAAGAAAAGAGCACATATGTAAAATCCTATTCAGGAAAACACAGGTCTTGTTCTGTTTAAGTTCCAAATGCTCTGAAAGGAAAAGGTTTCAGCTTCTTGACAGACCTTCACCCAGCTGTCAGAAAGAGTTCTTAATTTAGGTCAGATGGGTTGAAAGTCCAAATGTGTATCTCAGGTTGGCAGTGTGAAAACTGTCACCCTTGTTTTCTGAATTGTTCTTTACCATTTGGAAACCTAGCAGATCACCACAAGGAAACCATTTGGACCACACAGTGAAATGAGAATTAGGGGGAAAAAAAGCTATATGGTACATACTCCTACATAAGAATGATGAAACCTTAGCCATACTGAGTCAATGCCTTAACATTCGTTGTTAATCCAGAGAGTCCACTGTTAAAAACTTTTTGCTCAACTAGTTAGACTTCAAAAAGCTTTGCATAGTCTGGTTCTGATATCAACCATGGTTAGTGATAAGCAACATAAATTAGCCTCATATCCCTTATGATGATATTTGCTTATTATGGAATGAATGAGCCTGAGAAGAATTCTTCAGTGTGCTCCAGCTTCTGACTTGTCTGAAAGCTAAGTACAGAAATAAAGTCCAAAAGGCAGATCCAGTACAAGAGGTCTTCTGCCTCCATTTTTAATTTTGTTTTACTTCTAGTACTTCCACTTTAACTCTTCCATATATAGGTTTTGCTCCACCATGCCAGAAGCTATATATTGGCCAAGGATTCAGAATCAGAAAGATACACTGAGAATAGCACTCCCACGCAAGCACTCCACAAGAACTTCTCTGGAAGACGTTTCTGTGCAGGATGCATAGCCTGCTCTTGTAGAAACAGCTGTTTCTATGTGTCTTATTTATTATTGATGGCATCTACTACAGTCAGGTGATACATATTCACTTTATAATTACTAGGTTTGTCCTTCTTTCACTTTGCAATAAGGCTTCACTGTTAAGGTCATGGGAGAAAAAAAATTTATGAGAGATGGTGTTACAGTTTTTGAGGCTAGATTTTTTCCTAGTGTCTGACAGATTCTGTATGCAAAAAGTTACAGAATTGGAAGAGTTAGCCAGGAAAGTTTAAAAATAGCTCTTCATAAGCATGGATTGAAAGGAACCTAGAAATTAATGAATCTACTGAACTCTCTGACACCTGAGAAGCTTCACACAATATGCTTCCTTCTTCATAATTATTTATGTTCCTTTAAAAATACTTCTACTTGCATTAAGTCCTGCCTTTGGCAGTCATTTAATTTCCTTCAGTCTTCATTACTTTTGGTGAAAATGGATAAAGGAGTATTTGTTAGTGTTTCTTCCTCCTTCTTTGTTCTAATGTTTTGGTCATCCATTTTCATCTGGGAACTGGAAGATAAAGAGATTACAAAATATTAATCTGGGAGTGTTCTCCATTTTACCACTTACTTATTACTCTGAATATTCTTCCTGTGCCTTGTGTTTTAGTTATCAAATTACACTTTTCCTCTTTCAGCTAATGTTTGCAGTTTGTTATTCATATCTACCAGCACTGCTAGGACTCTGGTGTTTATTTTTATAGGTGGAAAGTATAACTTTTGGGATTAACTTTCTTAATCAAAGTACTTGTCCCTTTCTCCCTCTTTTACCCCTCTTTCTCACATAATTTTGTTTGATTGGAGAGTTAATTTTTATCACTACGTGTAAGATCTCCCCACTTTCTGTCTCCCACCTTGACATTTACGCAGATCTGAAACTGCATTTTGGCTTCTACTCAAGTTATTCCCTGTGATTTCCTTCCTGTCTCTGTTTCTTGCTTTTGTTTTGTACAAGGAAGCCTTCTGTTGGTGTGTGTACAAACATCTTTCTTTCTGTAGTCTTAGCTAAAGAAATGGGAATAGGCATTTGCAGAGATCTCCTGTACTACGTGGCTACTGATGAGTTCCCCTTCGCGTTCACCCAACACCTTTATTGTTTCCTTTTATTGCTGGATGCCTGGGTGTAGACATTTTATAATAAAATCCCAATGCACCATTTCTTAGGCTGTATTATGCTTGAGTTTTGTCTGGTTCCCTCGCTGTCACAGTCCATGAGAAGCCATCTACCAAAGAAAATTGGTGCTGAGTGTGGTTAAAATGATAGGATCAGGTCTCTTAGTGACAACTTCAAAACTGGAATCACACAGAGTTCCAAACTCTTTTGTTTAAAGAAACAATTCTGCCTTACCTGTTCTTTCCTATGTATGCTGAACCACTGAGCCATGGTAATTTGGCTTCCTTCTATAGCATATATTAGTTGGTTTCCTTATTTTTCATTGGGGTTTTCTCTATTTATATACAAATACAGTGCATATGTCCAGTGGTTTTTTATTGCTGGGTTGAAAAAAAAGGGAGAAGAGAACATAATCATGTTTCTCTGAATAAGAATAATATCTTCCCTAGCTATCTTTAGAAGGAAATACTTTCCCAGTTCCATATTTCCAGTCCTTTTTAAACTTCTTCATTTGACTGTGCATTTTTCCATCTGTACAGTATTTTTTCCTCCCATTCCCCAACTCTTAACTTTAACAGATGAATTTTTTTTGTCCTGTAGTATTTTTCAACTTCCACCTCAATGACCTGTATCAACTCAGCTTCCCTTAATTTTACACCTCCTTAATATAAAATTCATGTATTTAAGCTAAGTTATTTTATCTTCTTGTCTGGCTCTACCCTCATGATGATAACACTTGTTTAATGTCTCTTTTTTAAGGGGGCAACTGGTAGCCTCAAACCTAGCCAAGGAATCTATGTGAGGAGAATCTGTGGGGAGAAGCTCCTCCTCCTCATTAACACAGCACAGTATAGGTCATGCCATATACTGCTTGAATTTTAATGGTGTTAAAAAAATTAAACTTTTCATAGGATGTATCTGAGAATCCAGCTAGCTAACAGTGACTGGTGAAATGGGGATTTTATGTTCAATTTGAGTCTGCTCTTCTGCTCGGGTCCTCGTGTTGAAGGCAGTTCAGCTTCACAAAGAAACTGAAACTTAATAAACCTTTGTTTCCTGTCAACAGAGAATGAGTTCTGGTACAAGGTAAGCTCTAGCTAAAAGATTCTTCTTTTGTATCTAAAGTTAGCTCCTGAAAGGAGTTTCCTCTGCAGAACAGTTCTTTGCTGCTTGCTGTTTTCTGAATATGGTTGTTCCTACACAATGTTAAGTCAGGCTTTCAAATGAGGTATTTTTATATGGGGTAGTAGGGGTTGATAGTTGTTTATTTTTATTTCAAGTAGTAGTATAGAACTGCCTCTACAGTGCATGTACTTTCCCAAACACCAGTTTATAAACTGTGGTGAAGTGTTATAATTTTTGCTTAATTTTTCACTGCTCGTTAAATCCAAAACATGCTTAGACATGCATAAGCATATTTCCAACACTTCCAAATAGATTCATGGGGCATATTTGCGTATCAAGGGTAAAACACAGTGCCATAGGCTGAAAATGTAGGTCTTCGGAGGTACAGCAATGAGTTATGAGTTCTCATTCATGGGAATGTAGGTAGTGCAAGGAATTTAGTTTTAGTCTTACAGCAAAAAAATCCTTTTGTGTTCAATTGTTGATTGTTTCCTTGTAATAATCCCATACTAGGTATGTCAAACATCTTGTAAAAATACCCCAAAATACTGACATATGTTTTGGTTTCTCTTTTGTGGTGTGTGTCTGCATGCTTCATTGGTTCTTCAAAGCTGAAACTGCCAGTTTAATTAAGGCTTGGTTCAAGTCACAAGTGACATTGAAAGACATCCATTTAGACTTCTTGTCACTACAAGCATTAGTAAAGGGTAACATCTTTAAATTCTCCTGTATTTAAGCTTCATAAATGTTTACACTTATTCCTAGTATTTTCAGTAACTCAGAGGTAACGTGATTGCTGACAATTTATTAACCAGACAGAGTAAGTACCTAAGATATAAAAGTATCTAAGATAAACACATCCAACCCCAGACTTTTTATGACTTCTGAGTGGTATTGCTACTTGGAGTTTCAAACACAAAAGTGTGATCGCAAATGTCGTTACTGGTGGTGTGTGGACCACAGCTGCAGTAAGAGTGAAAGGATATATGGACAAGGCATAAGGAAATCATTCTTTGATTTTTGCACTTGCCTATCTGTTCAGTTGAGGTCTTCCTCTGCTCAGCATTTTTACTTAAATACATGGAAAAGGATAAAGATGACTGCTCTCTAATGACACTGGGAGGAGTCGAGGGAAATTTTAAATTTTTTTGATAAAGAGAATATTTTAGTAATCTTAATTGTTAATTTTAAGAAACTTCAGGTGTTTCATTATGAAGTGTTTTTAATAACAATAAAAGGGAAGTAGCTTTAATGAGAGTATTCTGCTGTGAACGTAAAGACAAAATATTATCAAGAATTTTCCTTCCAGCCACAAACTCTTGTTCAGTCTTTTTCTTGTATCTCTGCGTCCAAAGCATGTGACCTTTGTAGCTGAACAAGAATGTGCAGCTACTTTGTCTTTGAACAATTTATTTGAATTCAGGCTACAATGCTCAAAAGCCAGGAGCTGCCAGCTCTGTGTAGTTGGGAACTCTGCTTTAAAATTCAAAGGTCCTGTGTGCACACGAACGTTCCCCAGTTGAAGCTGGGGAAAATACACAAGCTGATATAGCTAACTTTGTGTAAGTTTGCTCAGCGGTCTTTGCTATGTTCAACTGAGCCTGAGTAGTGGCCTTGAATTTTGGGCTATCACTGAACAGATTTGTACCACAGTAATTTGTCCTAACTCTCAGCAGACGAAATCAGGGCTCACTTGTTTATTGAGAATAAATCTGTATGTTCTTTTGCATCGCAGTATAATTTGTTTGGATTTAAATAGCAATATTGTTTTCTGGATTTTAAGATAAATTATGTGCTCTGTAATACAACAGATACATTGGAGATCTGTCTTCTTTTCTCATACCAACAATTTTCATGTGATTTCGTTTATGTTTACTATTACCCTGTATGGACATAAACACAATGTTCCATTTAGCATAAACAATCAGGGCCTTCACTTATGAAGAACTGTGAGAAAGTCTGACGAGAGGTTCAAGGGAAAGTGCAAAAATCAGCCCTGGAATCTCCAAGCATATCTAAACTTGTCAGTAATTAAATTCAGAAACTGCTGGAATCCTTTAGAAGTCGAGTAGCTGGGGGAATATTTAATTTTTCTCCCTTAGTGGATTGATTACTGTGGTGTTTCTGTTACATATGAAGAAATCAGCTCCTATGTAAACCAGCCAAAATGCTCCAGGGCTTCTTTGGAAAGAAAGCTTTAGTCTTGTTAATATGTGGTTTAAAAGATAGTGTGAGAGAAACTATTTGATGGTATAATGTTTAGATTTTGGCATTGGAAATGGGAAGTCAGGTATCTGAATTACTTCTTGTGGGGTGGTGACAAGGAAACCTTAGTTTTTACATAACTTTCACAGTTATGCTCACATGAGGTTGAGCCTGTCTTTCTCATTTCAACTCAAGAGGCAGGATGAAGGAAAGAGCCAAATATCACTTAGTAACAGAAGACAAAAGGCAAAGAGCAGAAAGTTGCTAATACAGGTGAACTCACATCTAAAGGTAACTGGAAAGAAAGCTGTGTTCCTTGTCTGGGTTATCAACAGCAGCTTTTCCTGAGACCAGTTCTGGTCTGCAATAATGTCTGAAAGAGAGTAAGATCTACTAATACAAAAGTTTGTTTTTCCTTTTGTGTAATCTATCATACATAAATTTATTTCAGAAAGCTTTACCTGAAGTCTCATTCTGGTTTTGATAGAATTCAAATGGAATTAATTCTAATGCAAACTACTGGATACTAGAATAAAGCTCATTCTGAACTTTGTCTTTTTCTTTAATTCTCTTCCTAATAGTCACTCTTTTTTTTTTTTTCTTCTTTCTTGGATACAAAATACATTGTTAAGTCAGTGAAAACTGTTCATGTCTATTTTTAATTCTAACTTTTAATTTTTAGAATATAAGTAGACCTGACTTTACAGAATTAATACTTTAAATTGGCTGTAAAGGAAAAATATTTTTGAACCCTAGACTTACTGACTGAATTCTAACATCATGTTTTACCAAGGTATGAAAAAACCTTATGGTAACAGGCAATTAAGCAAATGAGCAAGAGGGGTGGGGAAAGTAAGAAATGTGAAGTGTCTGATCAGGATTAAAGTACATGCACATATAGGTGGTACTTTGCATAAAAGCTGCTGATTTTTTTTTGATGTGTATGACTTATTATATGGGAATTCTAGTTTGAAGATGAGAGATTTTGGGAGTCTGTATCAGAAGACCTCTACTGTTTCCATCATTAAACTGTAGTGATTCTGAACTGTAAAACTTTAGGAGCAAAACATAATGTCCTTGTAGTTGTAATTGTTGCCATCTCCTAGAGGTTTGCTGCTAATTTTTCAATGTTTAATGTTCTGCTCTTAAACCTCAGTTCCTGGAATCAGCTGAATAAATGAATTAAGATTCCCATGATGAAACTAAAAAGGAAAACTCAGATTTTCATAACTATGGAAAGAATCAAACAAATGAGCTCCACTGCTATAGAAACCAGAGTGAATGATCAAACATTTTGAAAATGGTAGTATTTTAAAATTTAATGCGATATATTATTTAAGGGAATATGTACTGCAATGAAACAAATAAAAAAGGAAATGTCAATTGAGGCTTTTTTCCCCCTTTCCCTCTTTTTTTCTTGGTTTTTGATATACTTTTACACTTCTGTTCAGAGCCAGAGCTTTGCAATTTTGCTGTCCTACTAGAGCAGCCAGTTTGAGTTATTTCTCACAGTGATTCTGGAGGAAGGAATGCACAGGAATGGGGAACATTATCCTAAAAGCACAGCAAAGAAGAAGAGAACAGCCTGTATTTAGCCTTTTTTTTTTTTCCTGTACACTAACTTTGGACACAAGTCTCCTGCGATAAAAGGGCTTTATATATTTTAGCTGCCAATTCCAAAAGGAAATGCTGTATTATGCAATCAATGGAATTTCACAGTAGATATCTCTACATAAATGAAGCTCTTCTGAATTATGACAGTATGCTAGGAGATACTTATTTTTTTAAAGACAAAAGATGATGGGTTATGGGCAGGTCAGAGTAGGTGCATATCTGCACCCAGACAGGGTAGGTACCCCCAGTCTTCCAGAGCTGTGCCATCCCTGGCTGGGTGCAGTCCTGCCATGCCCAACAAGCCAGGCCGAGAAGGGCTGAGGGAGAGCTGAGGGCCAGTGATCACCAGGTAAGGACATCCTGACAAGACAGGTCCCAGGGTGCACTGGGCAGGCAGCCTGCTGGTCAGAGACAGGAGCCCTCAGCAGTGGGGTAGGTGGCTGGGTGCAGGCATAGCTATTACACAACTGCAACATAGGTGGAGACGAAGGGAAACACTCACAGCTAAAAGCAGTTCCCAAGGGAAGAAGTGGTGTCTGCTGGGGCTTCCTCTAGTTTTCTTCAGAGCAGCTTTCAAAGTCAGCAGATGTGCTCTTTCTAAGCTGGCCTGAGCCCAGGCAGCCAAAGCCCCAGGAGCAGGGATATGCGTTTTAAGCTCTGTCGCTGCCTGCTTGCATGATGCCATAAAAATGGAGTTCATATCAAACAAAATACTGGTAGCAGGTCAGACTGCAGTTGTCTCTAGCTCTGTTTGCTGTATCTACTGATAGATATCTACTGCTTTCTGCTGTGCCTTTTGCAACTGGACTTGTCTATCTCGCATTGGCCTTTTTAGCCATCAGTGTGCTTGTAGCAAGCGTGGCTGGAGCCCTTCTCAAATCTTCGTTCACGAAGCCTGATCATGATCTACTGCTAAGAATATAAGGACAGGACAAACATACATCCCTGGCTTTGTTTGATCTTCCTTGATCTCAGAGAAATTCTGATATTGCCAGAGTTCGTTGATTTTTTTGGCCTATTTTATCACAAATTCAGATTTCTGACATCCTTGCCTCAATTCTAGAGCATTTTATATCAAAATCTCTCTACTCTCCTGATGCTCTCCAAAGACATTTTTTTGGCTGGTGCTGTTCTCTGGAGAGACCTCTCAGACAAATCTGTCTATTACCAACTTCCAGGTTGGCTGACAGAGGCAGTGGGGGAAAACGGACTTTTACTACTCGCATATCCTGAAAAAGAAATGAGCTAGATGTGGTTTCTAGACATCTTGAGGGATGTCCCTTGCATGAACTTGACTAATATTATCTTCAAACAAGGTAAACTCTGGGTCCACAAATTTTTCTGTCAAAGAATTCCAATAGTTAACAACACTTTAGTGAATATATAAGTGAATATTCCAATGGTTAACAACTACCTTTGTCTTGAAGTCTGCTTCTTCAAGACTTTTCAATGTTTTGAAGTTAAAAGAAAAGAGGAATGGTTGATCTCTATGTGCCTTCTTCCTGCTGCATATGGTTTTAGAGACCCTTATCTTAATTCCCCAGGATTCCCACTGAGCCAGATGAGAGTTTTACTCCACTTAGTCATCTCATCTCTTGAAGCCCTTTCACATTACTAATTATCTTTTTCATGAATTTATTCCAGTTCTTCTGTGTCCTTTTTAAATCAAGGAGACAGAATTACACAGCTTAATACATAGGGAACCCTGATTGCTTACAGTGGAATGTTTTGTTCTTAATTTTATTCTTAATAATCATTAACACTTTGTCTGGTGCAGACCCATGGTCTTTTTCCTGAATGCTAGCAGTCAGCTCTGAGCACATGATTCTGTATATCACTTCAGGCTTGTTCTTCCCCATGTGCATTTCTTTACACACATCTCTACTGAACCAACTCCGTCTTTTCATTATACAGTGTGCAAAGAACCTCTGCACTTTTTCACCACGGTTCTCTCCTCTTCCTGCTCAGTATCGGTTCGTATTTTCAGTAGATATTTTCTACTTGTTGCTCACGTCCTTTCCAGATTGATCATCGCTGTATGGAACAATGCCAACGTGAGATTTTCTTTATGTTAATGATCTTGTTCTTTTCTATTTTTATTCTGCTTTCTGTTTCCTGACTTTTAATGAGGTATTTGCCATGAAATGCAACAACTAATGAGTTTCCTGAAAAGGTACTGAAAGGGTACTTTTAAAATAGCACACCTTTGGAAATGCAGGTAGTTTATATCAGCTGGATGTACTTGTTGACCCTGTGAATAACTCCCACAAGTTTGCTAGACAGAACCATGTGCAAACTCTTGGGTTTTTTTTGTTTTTTTTTTTGGTTCAAATATATAATTTTTATCCATGTGTCCACTAGTTCTGGTTTTTATTGTAGTTTCTACTAAATTTCCAAGCATAGATATGGTCAGAGTTAGAAGCCTGTGGTTCCCTTGTGAAATCTCTTAAAAAAGTTGACTTCCTGTTTGCCGCCTCTCAATCTTCAGATGAAAAGGAATAATAAAAGAGAGATTGCAAAGTAAAACTTCTTGTTTCCAGCTATTTGCTCCTGTTCCTTTACCATTTTTGGGTGAATGTTGTCTTAATCCTGGTCATTTCTTACTGTTTATTTTTTGGTTTGTGCAATTTTACTTTCTTTTATTGTCGCTTATTCAAAGTACATCCTGTGAGTTGCTTACAAAAAGCAGTGGTCTCTCCATTTGTTTCCACAATCGGGCATTCTTTTGGTTCTGTTTGGGATTCATTCAGCTAGGTATCTTGTCAGCTGGTGAAAACTGTCTAGTTTCTAATTAGATCAAGGAGAGAGTCTCTGAAATTTCTCTTCCAGATTATGGTCTGACACAAAATCACAGAATGGCTAACGCTGCAATACAAGTTTCTGCTCAATAGTCTAAAGTTTGTGTTTAACCTTTTGTGCAATCTGTACAAAACATTAAACTTGCTGTTGCACTTCATACAGTCAGGTAATATGAGAGTTCAATAACTTCACTTGTAGCAACCACTCTGGAAGGCAATAAATTTTCATTAATAATAGTATTATCATGCCTGATGCCTAATTACATCATAAGAAGAGACTGTGTAATTTTGCAGTTATATCAATAAAGGTTGTTCACACGATGCACAAATGTACAGATTAGGAAGTGTAGAATTGTTGATCAGAAAGACAACATTTTGTCTCTAAAAGCACTGGTTAAAGTATTAACAACTGATGGGGAAAACAGGATAATAAGTTGGTCATTTCTCTACTATCTTTTGCACTAAATCAGTGAGTGGTATTCAGTCTTTTTCTGTCTGGAACGTAAAAAAAATAAATGTTATTATACACCCCCTTGGCTATCTCAGATCCTTGTGTGGTTACAAAAAAATCTTTTAACAGGACCACATCAGAATGGAAGTGAAACTAGCTTGTGCCTCAGTCTGCTACTGAATTGTCAAAATTGCTGCTCAGAGTCTGTAGTCTGGGGTTACCCAAACATACCCAGTTTGTGTATCATCACATCGATGCTGCTTGCCTGTACAGGCATCAGTGAGTATTTCTGGTGTTATTAGTGCACACCAGAAGGAATTTCCCATTTGCTGATTTTTTTGTTATGGCATAACACATTATTAGTGACAGGCATACAGAGCTGGGGACTCCCAATTACAGGCATTAATTTATAACTTTTTATCTTCATTATTTTTATTTTTTGATATCTTTTATAAGGCCACAGGTTTTTAATTTTTAGTGTTTTTGGAGACTGTCTTCAAATTTGTTGTTTTCTACCCTATCTAATGACCTGGACTTAATTTACAAAAAGCAAACTCTATCGAAATGTGTAGACAGCAAAAGCCCCAAAGGATAAAATAATAACAATCCAGCTGTTAGACTGGATGGATTGGGGTCTGATTCTTCCTGCCACCTTGAGTTTATTAATAGCCAGTATGTCCCATTCATAGCTGCAAAAATTGCTGGGTTAGTTAGATTTGAAGGGATGCTGATGTCAGATTTTAAAACAGATGCAACAGAAGCAGCAGTGTTTCGTTCCTCACATTCCTTGTCATTATATTCATCTCAAAACTGGAAGGCTGGCAAGGCTACTTATCTGCTATTTTCATTAGAGCTGGCATGTAGCTGGCAGAGGAATGGAAAAAAAATGACTTTCTGGTTTGCTTGCTTGTTTTGTATCACCCCTCCCCCTGCAATGTTCTCCCATAATTTTTCCCTCGATACTGACATTTTCTTGCTGTTTCTAATCTTCATTGAGTTCTCCTATAATTCTTGAGATTATCAAATTATTGGTTATATTCAGTCTTAATTATGCAAATATAGGATTGCATGGAAATGGAGTATGACTGTCTGGCACTTGTAGGGCTTTTCTGCAAACGTGTCTGCAAGTTTCGGACTGCTACTTGACAGTCTGGGTAGCAAAATACTTCATATCCCAGTAGTAATTAATTGAATTTGCAAAATATATTTTGTAAGTATTATTTACATTGCATTTACAGCAATATTTGCAAAATTAAAATAACTTGGAAGTAAGAAAATTTAAGAACAAGTCTCTATTCAGTCTAGACTTTATTCCTGCACATATATGATAAAGCTGATGTTTGAATTTGCTACTGGGTTTGTCTATCTCGCATTGGCCTTTTTAGCCATCAGCGCGCTTGTAGCAAGCGTGGGTAGAGCCCTTCTCAAATCTTCGTTCGTAAAGCCTAGCCATGATGATGATGTTTGAATTATTAATCACTTGGTTTTTTCCCCTCTGATTTCTGCCTCAGTGCATGAGATGGTGAGGAAATGACCATATTTTTTCTCCTTTATCACTAGCCTTCAGTGTTCAATGCCCTTTGTTTGCTGTACATTCAGAGCCAAGCCTGTTCTAAGTAAACAATTATTAATTTCTATGTGGGCTCTGGTGCTGATAATAACATTTCTTTGGGAGGCTGAGGTATGTGACTGCTGTTTTACAGGTAGAGTATTAGGCAGTTGAGATTATGTGTCTGTTTATGTGTGTAGATATATCCAGGCAATCTTCGTAGATGCTCTGAATGCAGCTAGAGTTCATCAGAGAGCTCATGTCGGTTGTGGAGGCAGCTCACTGAGGATCTGAGGGAGCTGCCATGCTTGCTCAGTATCCTGTAGCCTGGGTTTTACGGACCTTGATGTGGGAAAGGTCTGTGCAAGTGTTTGTTAAATGCCCTGTACAACCCTATCCCCATCAAAACCAAGGTTTAGGAAGACAGAAGTGAGTAGGTATAAATACCACCCTGAGTGCAAAAAATTAGATTGCTTTGTGTCAGGAGTTCGCACAGTGTGGACTAAGGCACAGGGCTATTGGAGTGGTGGAATATGGAATCAGAGAACAAAAACAACAACAAACCACCCCCCAAAGGAAAACACAAAGGAAAAACATGCAGATGCACAGATGGCCAGGCACAGCCAGGCCCTTGGAGCAGTCCCCTGAGAGAGGTCCCCCCTGTGGAGAGCTTGTTGTCTGGAAAGGTTGGATCTCTGATCAGGGAGACTATCTCTAGCTCTTTGATTTTTCTGGTGTTGAAGGAAGCAGGATATTGCACATTCCTGTGCTGTATCTGTTCTGCATCAAAGACACCTGACCACCCACCCACACACCTTCCTTTTGAAGGGGCAGTTTTCAGACTCTTGGTATTGTTTTAGCTGGTTTGACAGAGATGCTTAGGTTTGAAAGACTAACATGTTCGGTCATGCTCACACCAACCTTAGATATACACAGGGAATATTCAGCACTACTCACAGTTGAATTTTGACGGACTCAACTAGCATTCAAAATAGTTTTAGGATGCAGTTGCACTAACGGTGCTTTCTAGACTTCTTCTTCGCCCCCCACCCTCTACCCCTAAATTCACTCATTCTTACCTGGCAAAGCTAGAGCCTCTAGAGAGACAGCACGGATCTTATCCCACTCCTAGTAATGGAAAAAGACAGTTTCCTGCTGGTGTGAACAGTCACCAGAGTTGGGAAATATGCACAATTTCAGGTTACTGAATTACTGCACTGGTCACTCAGGGTTCAGCAGCAGACTTTTCTCTGGTGGTGTCCAGCTCTGCCTAATTTCTCCCAGCTTCATAATTTCCTAGCCCAAGCCCTTTTGCTCCTTCCCTGCTCTGTCTCTGCTTTTCATTCAGGATAATGAGAGTGCATCCATGCCAGTGTTTTAGTTCGGATCAGGAAAGAACTTTTCAGGTCACTCTTCCATGCATCTCCTATTACTGTGGTTTCTTTGCACTACAGATATGCTTGGAGTATACAAACTAGATTCCTTCTGAAGGATAATGAATTGGCACATGTGCTCCAAGCACCCGCTGTACCAGTGTGCATTCAGTCAACAAGACTAGGCCAGAGATAATCCAAAGAATTTTCTCTTTCCCATCCAGTAGACCTTCCTTCTTTTTCTGTTCTGCCACACTATTTGCTAGCTCTCCATCCTGTTCTCCTTATTACAGTATATATTGTAGTTCCTGTCTTCTGGCACTATTAGAATCCTGCCTTCCCTCAAAATTAGAACTTCCACTGTTGTGCTCATATTGATTACAAAGCACAAACCATTGATTCAGTATAAATATATGAGTGAAGGCTGCATCCTGCGAACCTAATACAAAGAAGGACTAGGGTTTGGACTACTGTTAACTGCATACCCAGGCTAACTGAATAAAATAAGAACTCAGTAAAATGACTTTTCTAGTAATGTAAGCATGGAAATTTGACTATGAATATATATCGTTTCGATACATAGTGTCTGCAACTTAAGATGCAAGAATTTTCTAAATTGTGAAGGAATCCTTTAGAAGGACAAATGATTCATCCTTATGTCTGGAGGTGTACAGAATTTTTGCTTATGAAATTAATTGGAAAAAACCCCACTCTTCTGTACCTTGTTCAAATATACTTGCATGCCTTAATTTTCACTTCCTTTCTTAGTCTGCATTCTTTTACCCATATTATTTCCTGTTCCTTTCTTTCTCTCTGTCCCTCCAAAGCAGCCTTTTGTTGTGCTGTCCTTGGATACCTTATATATTCAGACTGATATGTTTGATCATGGTATTCCTTTGAAGTTTCATTTGTAACAGAGGATGAACATCAACCTTAATGCTGTGTCAAGCAAGCAATCTGTTTTCCCATTACCTGATGGTTACGCAGTTTTGCCTTTCTAAACCACGCCAGCTCTGGCAGTCTTAGGAATCCATTGTAAAGCAGACAAATATAAGTTCTGAAAGGCACATCTAGGCACATTTGCTCCAATATGTACTGTATATAAGGTATGTGTACCCTATAGATTGTAGTTTTTAGTGAGAGTTATCTCTTAGCAGAAAGCACCTTCAGTTTATTTACTGGTGAGGTTTGAAAATGATGTTTCACTGCAGAAAATATCAGTGTAGTTGTATCTGATTGAGAAATTGAGCCTTTCTCATAAAAAACTATTTTCCCATGTTTATTTCTAGATATTAACTACTGTTTCAAGAGGAAGGATACCACGTTAAAGCTTTAAAACAATCAAAATGAGAAACTGAGATACATATCTTATCGCTGTGCTGTTGGGTTATTTGGGCTTTTAGGGTGTGATCCGACTGTAAAATAAATCTGAATGGTTTTTATAGTCTGAGGCGAGCATATGGAAGCTTGCATTTCTGTTGTTAAGGAGTCAAATTTATTCTTCTGATTTAAACTATCAAGGCAAGTTAAAAAGATGTAGAGATGTTAGTTTTCAAATGTGACCCATGAGTAAAGATTGGATTCCCATTTACTGGAATGTTGTATTTGGTGCTAGCAAAAATTTCAGAAATATCTATATTCTAAACTAGGCTTCTTTGATCTACTCGGGTGAAATTTGAGGGTTTCAGGTTGCCTTTGTTCAAGGCTGTAGACAAAACCCAGCGGGGTACGCCTTTACAATGCCTTTTTTAACAAGAGTGACAATTCGAGAGACCCCAAAACAGATTCTTAAGACTGAAATTTAGAAATATGATCTAAGACACTACATTTCTGTGGATTCTGTCCCACTCCACAATGTAATGTACCCTCCCTCATACAATTCAGATAGTTCCAACAAAATCAATAAATTACAGGATGTCATTATTTGTTTCCTATTTTCCGTTCCTTATGTTCGGGTACATCTCAGCTATATTTGACTAATTTTTTAGCACCGAAGAATGTTGAAGAGGACTTCCTTCTGCTCTAAGAATTTCATTTCTCAGACTGTATTTATTTTTCCTACCAATATTGTATCGAGTAGAAAAAGGTGTTAAATTTTTTTAATAAACGAATTTTTTTCATATCATAAACAATAAACAAAGGAAATATGTTAAAATGCTTTTTTTCTTGGTTTCCTCAGCCTTGAGACTCAGTAACTTTGATTATATGATTTCTTCCTACACTACAGCATCATCTTCATTAAAATTTGAAGCTCAAGCAGTGCAAAATATTGACCTTTTTTTTTTTTTCTTGTGGGCAGTATACTTCATTTCAATGCAGCTTTAGGGAATTAAATATGGATTTGAAAGAGATGTCCAGCTGCTCATACCATTTGGCAGAAGATGTCTGAACTGTGAAAGTGGGGGATAAATGTAGACATCTTGAGCTGTTCTAACCTCTTCTTGACTAGACAACTCCATCCATTATAAATCCCCTGGGCCAGATCCTCTCTAAGGTAAATTGGCACGGTTTCCTTAGGCTCATTGCTTCTGTGCTGATTGACACCAGCTGGGCCTTAGATTATATTCTCATTAAGTGGACGAAAGTAACCAAAGCATGTCTGCTGGACTCAGAATTGAAATACATTTCTGTGAGTACTGTCTTGCTTTAACAGCAGCACTAATGTAATAGAGGCCCCTGATACCCTCTGTAGACACACTCTCACAGGAGAGAGTGAATTAGGGTAATACACTCACAGCTGTGAACTGTTGTCCATTTGAAGGAGAGGGAACTAGCTGTGCCAAATGAAGCAGAGGAACTACGAGCCGTACTGGCTGATCCTGGACCTGCTGTACAGCAGCCCCAGTGCCCACACTCTTCTGCTACACACTCTTTCCTGATAATACCCTGGTCCCTCACAAGTAGATCCAGATCTTTCACAGGGCAGTTTCTTTTTTCCCACATGTCCACTGCAGAAGCTGTGGAAAGGTTTTTGCAAGAGAGAACAGTGCTTTCCAAGGTGTTACACTGCATGTGAAGTTTTTGTGTACCTCTCCCTTGTCTCCCCCAAAACCAATAGAAGTCAGAAGCACTGAACAGCGGGACTGCTATCAATATGGTCTGAGCAGTTCAGCATGTATGACTTGGATATCATTCCCCCTAGAAGGTAGAAAGGGACATTTCAGATACCTTTGACAAGCATAATACAGGGCTTTTCCATACAGGATCTCAAATTTACTGCTCCTATAGTGGAGTGTGAAATAAATAGATTGCTGCCTAATGCATATTAAATACTAGTAAGTTCCTAGACACTTTCCTAATACCACCAAGGCAGGCGGTCAACTGGATGCAAACTATCTGGAAGGGTTAGAAAGGTGGCTGCTTCTGCAAGATTTAAAATAACCTCATTGTCTTCACAAGCCTTGCTCCTTCTATGTCCTATATAGGTTGTATGTGGAGAGGAATGTGCAGTCTTGACTAGGTCATGAGCCCTGACACCCTCTTCAACTAGGAAATCTTGCTGTTTCTGAGTCTGCAAATTTGGCAAAAAAGATGGAATCAAATGGTATTTTGTTGCTAACACATGTTGCATTTAGCTTGGGTAATGACAGGCGTACTTGACGTACATATATGCAAGATCCTATTTAACAATAACCTAAAATGAATGAATGCTTTCTTAAGGAAATGCAAAGAAGTGTTTCATAAGTTGTACAAAAGCCTATTAACTAGGAGTTTAAAAGATTTTCATTGCCAGGGGAAAAAAAATTAGCGTGTTTATAAATGCTGCCTGATTTTTCTGGCTGATCGCTCAAAACACTACCAGCATGGTGTGCTTTTTATTTGCTGAGTGGCCATTTTGAGCTTGTCTTTGCTGACTGTATTGGGCTTGGTTTCAAATCTGTCTTAATCCTGCAATGAACCTTTAACAAAGCTGGATTGACTTTAAATCGGTACTTTGAAACATTAATTAAAATAAAACAGGAGGAACCAAAAGATCAAATGATCCATTGTGGTCGTGGTGGTTTCTAAATCAAAGCTCTCTTCTCCACCCCTCTCCAGAAAAAAGTAAACCTTTGAAGACTGCAGCTGTATGATTTCCAACATGGTTTTTAAACTGGCCTTAGGTTTTAATTACTTTTGCTGTTTTGGGTTGGCATTTTCTATATTTTTGAAGATCTGTTTGGGACACTTCTTTTTACTCTTCCCTTCAGAAAAGCAGAGGATAAAACAGGCGAAACTGCTGTGAAAAGTTGACAGGCATGGCAAGCCTGCTCAGCCCAATCTATTCTCTCTTCCAGGGAGCTCAGTTTCCTGCAAAGGCTGGAAATGACCCTGGAAAGTTCTCTGTTTTCTGAGCCAAGTTCTAACAGTGAGCATACTTTTTCTTTTATTTTACTTTATTTCCAAGTGACCCTCCAGCAGTGTCTTTGTTTTCTTTTCTACTACTAGGTAGCAGTGTGTTCTGCAGGCAATGCAGCCTGTATAGTAGCAATACTGCACTCCCTCTTCTTCTGCTCCACTGTGCCTTGAGCTTGCAAAAGAACTCACTGATAGCAGAAAGTAATGAGACTTGAAGTGAAATGTTACCCTCTCTGAGAGCTGATATTATTTACCTGTTATGGTTTTTCTTCAGGAACTATTTCAGGGATACCTGATCCTTGTTGTCAAGACTGCTATTTCATAAGTGAATGATATCATCAGTTGTTCTCAAAGCAATTGATCTTTATTCTTTGTGTTGTTATCAATTCCTGCACTCCCTTAATATATGTCAAATGACTGTCAATTTCCTGTACTAATTAAAAAAAAAAAAAAGTCAATCAAATGTGTGAAAAACCTATCAGCTGTGTTAGAGGGAAACCTAATAATCAGTATCTTAAGCCTTGCCTCAAGTATCTTTCAACTGCTTGAACTGAAGACTTCAATATATGAGATAGTATTACTGAAAGGGAAGCAGAAGAAGAGGGGTTGTGTAATTTCCTCCAGCTTCAGTTAGGTAGGAAGTCACAGATATGTGTTCTAAGGCTGTCACCAGGAAGGTAAAGTAAAGCTGATACAAAATGTGTGACTACAGACACAGGTAAGGGGGTCCTCTGAGGAGGAGAGTGAGAGATATTAAACTTACAGCTGTTGTATTTGTGTTGCTGAGCTGTGTAACCTGAAGCCCTGCAGGAGTTCACTCACCCTCCATCTCCCTCCTCCCAGGGACCGGAGGCTCAGCCATCAGGAAACCTAGAAGGACAAACTCTTGAGGGCTCTACTGATTTCTCAGTGTTACCATAATATCATATATCACTGAAGCCAGAAGGAATCGTATGAAAACAAGTATCATTGTAAAGTGGGCATGGATGTGGCCTGTGCTGGAACACAAGCAAAATAATATTGCTTTTAGCCAACCTTACAGTCTGAAGTAATGTCTAAAGAGGAACTGTCAAATGCATCCACATCTCAGATGGTCATTTTATACCAGGGAGATCTTGGGGTGGATAGGAGGTGAGAAATGC
>JAYRBT010000082.1:76508834-76523181 GCA_036023395.1 Myiotriccus ornatus | reverse complement strand
GCAGACATTGCTGTCACTGGAGTGGATAGGAGTTCTATCGTTTTTTTCTAGAAGAGTGAATATGCTGGTTTTGCCCTCTATTATATCTCCAATATGGAGCTGCCTGGGGAGGAGGAAGAGGAGAAAGGTTAGACAGACAATAAAATATACATCTATTCATTTTCTTGGTGTAAGTGCAATGCTTTTTCCACTGTATTGCTTTGAACTGGGCTGAGTAGGAGGGATGGAGGTGTCAAAAATAATGATGGGAAAAAGGAAGCAGAAAACTAAAAAAAAACCTTAAATGTTGAGAGCAGCTGCAAGCTTAAAAATGTGAGTTCAAAGTGAATTACTTCTTATATAGCAATGTGTTAGCTTCTCTAGTGGGCAAACTGCTCTTCTTGATACAGTCACACAGCATTAGTCATATATACTCTTGCCAAGCACCAATCTGTTAGGTTTCCTGTTACAGCAGCTAATTGCTTTTTGAGCTAATGCTTACAAATATAGTTACTTAGTTAATCTCTCTCTCTACCCCCTCTAACATGTTTGAAGTGTCACCAGCATTATGAAAACTTCCTGAAAATATTTCTGACTTAAGTCTTGCAAGTCAAAAAGGGATGATAAGAGGATAGGAGTGTAGCAGCAGAGGGGAAGAATGATGCAAAAGGGGATTAAACCCTCCCCACCACCACTTTCCCAGCAGATCAGTATAAAACAACTGACCCAAAAGGAATTTAGCAGATTTATACCCATGGGAGATGTGATTCATTGCCTCATTTGAGTTTGCTGTATGGCATGATTTTAACTTATTTAGAAGATGTTTTTTTAAAATGCTGTCACGATCCCAGATTCTGTGACAACAAAAGTTATGTGCGACCCGAGGAAGGGAAAAACCAAAACCACGCCAACAACCAACCAAACTCACATTCTTTTAATTAAAAAAAAAAAAAAAAAACCTAAAAATCACCTTTCATTTTATTTTTATTTATTTTTTTAAACTCTGCACTGGAAAAACATGGATACAATGATTTCAGTAAATTAGACATAAATCTCCTCTTAATTATTATTATAGGAAGGTAGGTGGTGAGTGATGGGCAGAGAATGTGTAGGAATGAAAAGTTACTTCAAGAATAAAAGTTAGAGAAAAATTAATGGAAGAAGCAATAAGAACAAAAATGGCAAATTGAGTACAGAATGTATAGAGATTTATGTGAAACCTTGCAGTTTTGGTTGGGAGGTGTTTGTTTGAAATTTATGCTTTTACATCTCTCCAGAACCTGCTTGCTTTAATGATGAATGCCCTTTTTTTTTACTGGGCATGCTCAAAAATCATCTTTTTGACACAGTATTTGACATCTTATTTTTAGTAATACTTACTTCCAACTACGTATTTGTGAGTAAAAACCCAGCTGGATTTAGAGTGCTGTTGCCCTTCTTAGTGCAGATACTCTGAGTTACTCACTGTATTGTCAAGTGGATATTTTCTTTCCTGAAAAATCTTGCAACCTAAGGATGAGCCAATATTGCAGTCAGTGTGGACAACAAAGGCTTTTCCAAAGGAACTTAAAAGTTAGGTACTGATTTCAGTGTAGTCATGATGCTCAACATAGTTTAGGATTCTCACCTGAGAATAAACATTTGAGCTACTCAGTACTGTTTGAGATTTATAGAGTAGCTACTTCTTTGCTTGCAGCCTCTTATCTAAGTACCTTGAAGCTGTCTCTGAAATGTTTCTCTGGACAGCAGGAACTGGGGTGTAAACATTTTCTGAGTGAGAACTCATAGTCTCAGTTGCTCAAAATTGCCTCTAGGCTCAACAGCAGATGGTTCAGCCACCCATGATGGTTTACTACCAAGTTTCTTTAAAACATGGACATGTTCTAGGACTCAGTGAAATGGCCAAATCTGCAAGAGTAGCTTATTCTTTGTGACTTTGCTTGTTACTAGCAGATCTATTCATTAGGAACAAATGCCTTTGGCTGGTCCTTAGCACATGAAGCACCAGAGTGGGTCATGGTGAAGAAAAACTAGATATAAAGAAGAAATTTTTTACAAAGCAGGGTGTGAAAGGCTAGAACAGGTTGCCCAGCGAGGTGATAGATGCTTCATTGCTGGAAACACTCATGGGTCGTGTTGGACAGGGCTCTGATCAGCCTGATCTAGTGGAAGGTGTTCCTGCTCATTGCAGGGTGGTTGGACTAGGTCACCTTTGTAGGTCCCTTCTAACCCAAACTATTCTATGATTCTGTGGGTACATGGGTACTGTTGGAGCACTTCATAATCAATTATAATGTCACTAATCATGTTAAATTCTGTTGCTTCTGCGTGCTGAAGGCAGGTTTTCCTAACAGCTGTACTGACAGTGATAGCCCCTTTGTAAGAACTATTATCACCGAAAACACAGCCAAACAAGTGGAGAAGGTGGTTTAGTCTGATCTAAATCTGAGCAGGTGGAAGGTTGGAGCCTTGGACATCCAGTGTCCAAAATAAAGGCTAGGCATAAAGGCTAGCCTTTATGTTCACTTCCTCTTCATTGATGAACAAGTTATTTTCTTAAAAGTCCGTATAGTCTGCTTTTAAAGAGTCTTCCTATTTTAAACCATTTGAAATAGGAAACGAATGAGGCTCTAGGATCTGAATTCTAACATTTATAGAGTACTTTGTAGGACAAAATGAACCTTAAATTACTACACAATAAATTTTGTTCTAGGCTTAAATACTGTCCATGTAAGTAAACAGATTTTTTATCCACTCACAATTTTTTTTAGTATCATCTTTGTATTAATCCAGTCTCTTGTTTTCAATGAGAACGGAAACATTGTTTGATAAGAAATGATAAATTTATGAATGTTCAACACCTAGTTTTCCACAAATCCATGAAAAGGAAGTTGACAAAACTAAAATACGATTTATGTCCTCAGCATAGCTTAACAAAATTTGAATCACAGAGTCAGAGAATATTCTGAGTTGGAAGGGATCCACAAAGATCGCTGACTCCAACTCTTTAAGGAATGGCCCATATGTGGATCAAACCCACAACCCTGGTGTTATTAGCACCATGCTAAACTGTTTGTATCATTGACTTAGTAGAAAGAACAGTTTTTCTTGTTTTCCGTTTTGATATTTCAAAAATTAATGTTGTTTAAGTATCCAGGTCAGTTTAATGTCTTCCAGGAAGTTTAGATGGAAACAAAATAACATGGACCAGTTACTACTACCATAATTTTCATAACCTCCTAAAATCTGTCATCAGGTTGAGCAGCTCACTTCAATAGCAAGCTGAGCAGCATTTTCCATACCACTCCAATCCGCTCACCTAGTTAGTGTCTCTGCTCAGTGAGAAGAAAGTGTAGCAAAAGAAAGAAGAAAAAGAGATTAAAGCTGGTGCAATTATCTGAATGAATGTATCTTTTGGATTAGTCCCATGGCACAAATAGTCAAATTCATCACAGCATTTTCCTCCCATGTGTTTGAAAACCTCTGTGACCAAAGTACTTATGACTGATCAACTCTGTAAGAGCCAGACATGCTGTATGGAGAGCTCTGAAAGCAGAGTCACTGGAGTGCAATAGGCAGGAGGGAGTACAGAACTGTGTTCAGAGAGATAAGCACAAATATCTTGGGTTTGCATCAAGAGCCATCTCTGTAAAATTCTTAAGTCAGTCTGATCCGTGCATCATACAAAACCAGTGGAGTAGGTTTGAAAGAAGAAAAAAAAGAAGGAAAAAGAAGTGGAAAAAAAAGACAAAAAGAAAAAAAAAAGGATTTTTTGTTTTCTTTGATTCGGTACCCATGAGGTTGCACTGTTTTACCCCAGTTCTTCAGTCTGTGATCAGGGCCTGAGTATTAAGCTCTTGATCTGAGAGTGTCACTGTATTTTGCTCTAAATTTGACTACAAGCCACCTTAAAGTGAAACTGCCTAGTGTTGTCAGGCCACGTGTGGGTGAAACCCAGCAAACTTCTAATCTGTGGCAGCTACACTGAACCCAAAGGGTAAAGCCTAGTAGTGTTCTTCATTTTCCCTTGAGACCTTGTTGGAAACCTGACTTGTTTTCTACATTCCTACCTTACTCTGCTTTATGCCTGGCCTTCTAGATGTTTCTACTTTCTCCATCTCTCATAATCCTCAAAAATTAGGTCACTGTATATCTAGAAAATGCTCCTGCCACCTTTTTCAGTTAACTTCAAGAATACTTGCAATGTTCTGTAAAACAAAAGGCAGCAAATGAAAATAGTGTGTTTCTTGGGTTTGTTTGTTCTAGCAAACATTTTTCAAATACATGGCAGCAAATTAGCATAGTAGCTTTCAAACTGCAAAAATGCAGCCTCAGAAACACTTGATGGCAAAGAGAACCAGCTGTCTTAAATAATGTAGATTTTTGTATCTTGAAGCATTTATTGCAAGTGAATGAGCTGTCAGAAATATGCCTCAGAAATATCTAGCTTTAGTTAAAATCCTTGCCTTCTAATTCTGGTCCTATTTATTTAACAAGAATCTCTTTCTTCCCAGCTGCTGTGAATGCTGTGAATGCTGTGAATGCTGTTACTTACCGTGATGCTCCAGAGTGCGAATATCCATCAATTACTCAGCATTAGTCAGCCCCTGAGTGGGCACATTGCAGATAATGAAAGCAAACAGGGAAGAACTTGAGACAGGGTACCTTCATTCCCAGGCATTACTCTTTGCATGAAGCAGGTAAGACAGGGTTATAATTCTGTACTGGGTTAGTGTCCACATAAGAGGAATGTTAGGCCTTCTCTTGTGCCTCTTTTATTCTTATTTCATGTGCAAAATCAAGAGCCCTCTTCTGCTGCCTACATTTATTTACTAACCACTGATTTTTCAAGATCTTTTCAGAATCTGGAATTACCTCTCTACTGTAATCCACAGTCTATCACATTAACAAGCAAGTCTGAAGAAACTAGGGCTTTGATTACCCATGAAGTAGGTGCTTTTTATCTCTTCTTCATCAAATCCTTAAACCTGTGACTTTTTACTTTCTGTAATTTTTTGCCCTTTTTTTCCCCCTGCAAAATGGACACCCTAATGAACAGCTATATGAGATCACATGTAAGCAAGGGACATGTGAACCAGCTAACCCAAGGCAAATAAAGCTGTCCTGATTTTTGACAAGCAGCAAAAGCCGTCATGTGACTTGAGTACAGCTTGGGGCTGTCCCAAAGCACCCTTGGGTGAGTCAGGGCTATGTTTCTTGCTTGATCAGATGTCTTTATTTCAGCACACAGAGTGCTTCTCTCACAGGCTTTCAAATGCATGGTTTGCTGCTTTGTCAGGAGCTTTCGTGGTACCTTTTCTTCTGGTCCAAGTCAATACCTGCAGCATTGGCTCTTTGATCATGATCTTGGCTTCAGATAAGAATACCTATGACTGTTGGAACGGGACTTCTGCAACTTTCAGGCAAAAAGATTGAACTCGGTAGAGCAGCAGCCAGAAACAACACAAGTGGTGTATTTACAGGGTTTTTGGTAGCAGTCTCTTGATCAATTTTTTTTTTTCTTTTCTTTTTCTGAAAGCACTTGAAAGAGAGAGGCTGCTTTTGACTCTATACTCAGGCAGTGAGCTGCAAGGTCCATCACAGCAGGGTGGTAAGAGGAAGAGGACCATCCCCTTTTGCCAAAGAGGAAAAAACTGCAGCAAAGGAAATAAAAATATTTGCCCAAAGTCACATAAGAGAGAACCTAAGCATTAACCATGGGTCTTTCTCTTAGTATATTTTCTATCCAGAGCAGGAGCTTGAGATCTTTCCAGGTAACCTAGGGAATTTTCCAAGCTATTGCATGTAAGTGCTTGAAGAAGGTCTGAAAGTGGTAGGACATCATATTAGGCACCATTTTGTATCAATGGCTTGATCCTCTACATTTTTAAAAATAATGATGTTCTGCTTGTAACAAAACAAACAAACAAACAAACAAAAAAAAACAGCAAAAAAAAAAAACCACAAAAAAAAACCCCAAAACACAAAACCCAGAAACTTGAATCACTGTGGTCAGAGCAAAGAGCTTGCATCAGTAGTTCTGAGAGGTCCAAATGGTCCATTCATTTCAGCAAGATAACTCAGTTGGCTAGTAATGGTAATTTAAATGTCAGACTTGTTAGCAGTTTCATTCCTAATAAAAGGCCTGGCTTTACAGATAGCTTTACTGGATAACCTTCCCGATAAAACCCCACTAATGGAATCACAGTTATACTAGCAAAGAAGTGCTAGGGCTAGCATAGTTTGCAGTGGTTCAATGTGTGAAATAAGCTATACTGACAAAAGCACTTTTGGACAATATAACTGCTTCTATGGTATCCAGCAGATTTGTGGCAACGGATTAAAACTAGACGGTTGAAGGGGTTGTTGCCCACAGCTTGATTTAGGTCTATTTCACTGCCCAGTAGCATCCGTCAGGAAGGTGCAGAAGGACACCTGGGTCATCTAGTTTTAATCTGTTGTCACAGATGTTTCAGAACAAAAACCCAGGTCTTTAGGCAGCATCACAATGATTTTTACAACTCAGATGCACACCCTTGGATTTAACCAGTATAACTGATACAGCTGAAATGTCTTACATGGTTTTATTATGGAGGTGGCCACAGGTTTTCATAATATATGGGCATATGGGCATGTAAGTGACATGTTTGCTTGATGTCAGAAGCGATATGACTTTTTCCTGATAAAGAAACAGCTAAATCAAGAAACTCAGCAGAGCTACTGAATATATTTGAGCTGCACTCAGGGGCTTTATCAACGCAGTTGTAATCTGAACATTTGTGTAGTATACTGCATGTAGCATCTTACATAAGCAAATAACATAGCCTCTCTCTGTACTGTGTATGGAAGGACCTTCACCTACATTGCCGTTTAAATCCCACTTAGATATTCTGATTATTTACCTGACATTGAATAGATATGCCTGAAACTTTGAGTTAAAATGCAGAGCGAGAACTTACGAGTAAAGCTGTATATCAAAGATTAGTGAAAGCAGTACAAAACACAGCATTTCTGAATTTGGCTTTTCAGGGTTAATGTTTAGATCTGCACTTCTATAGAGCTGAACAAAATCTACCTTCACATGCTCTGCACTGAGTTTGCCGTCCAAGCTGCTTTCTAAAGAAAGCAGAGAAAGGTATTTGGTGCATGTCTGTACTTTATTGCTGAAGTTTAAAGATTTTAACCGTGGTTCCCAGTGTGCCCTTTTGCCTGTATGTTATATACCAACCCCAGTCTGTTTTTCCTCCTCTCAGTCACAGCACTGATTGAATCTAAATAACCTCTCCTTGCTTCCTATTAAGTGTTTCACTCTGCAAGTCCAGAAGTGATGCAGAAATGCATTATTCTTAGGCTGGAACTGAAGGACTTCAGTACAGTTCTGCCTCTTTCAGCCAGTGCAGTTCCAGAGGAACCATTTAGAAATAAGGGCCAATACACTCCAATAATGAACAGTTGTGTCACTTTGAGTAAAAGCCCAAGGCTATACTGTCAGGATATCATCCTGTTTCTCCACGGAGTTGTAAGCAATAGTCCTGGGCACATGAGTCAGCTCATTCAGAACTTCCACTGTCAAGAGAAGCATTCACATATTACACTTAGTTATTCACCTTCAGAGAGGTGTGTGTAACCTTCCTTCCTTTATGGTAAAATAATAGTTTTCCGTAATTGTTTTCCAGTTTTACCTTTCATCAGAGAAGCATGTGCACAAAAGGAAACTGTGCTTTATCTGCTAATGCATAGAACTGGGATTTGAGAGCTATAGATTCCCAACCTGCTTTTGTCACAGGCTTGGTAGGTAACCAACAGCGTAATAGTAAATTGAACTCTTGTGGTTGTTGTCTGAGGAGGGAAAAAATACTACAAATGGCCTTATGTTTCCTGAAGTGTGTCTTTGGACATTGATTATATGTGTTGAAGAGTGTTAAGCTGCTACCTTTTGTCAAAACTGATAATTGAAAATGAATTATTTGCTCAGGCAACCACTGAATTTAAAAATAGTTTTGTTTACAAATAGCAAGATTTTCAGGCCAACCACTGTGTTTTGTACAGGTTTCACTGAACACTGACATTCAGACATTTTATTTAACACTTTTTTTTTTTTTTGTAGAGCAGCAGTCATGCATGAATTACAAAATACCTTTCTGAAACTGAATATACAGGGCTGTAGTGTGCAAATGTTTGAAGTCCATGACTTCCATTAGGAACTTTGTTTAGTGAGGTGAAATTCTAACTGTGTTAAAATCAGCAAGGCTTTTGCCATTTGTTCCAGCAGGCTATTAAATTTTCAACTGAGAATAGTTTACCAGATTGGGTGCAACCTTCTCAGCTTTTTTGTGGTTTTAGAATTATATCCAGGCAGAGCTAGAGTAGATGGAGCATAGTTTTTAACTATGAGTTTGAAAACACTTTGCTAATTCTCCTAGCAGTTGTTGTGCACAAACTAGTATTTATTCTCATTTTAGGGATAAGAAAATCGAATAAAATTACCCAGTTGTCCAAAATTGCACAGAAAGAGTCACAAAATTGAGGGACAAAATTCTGACTAGTTGCAAATTCTGTCTACCACAGTTTTTCTTGACTCAAGACCTGAAAGAAAGGGCTGATACCTTCTAGTGCCAGATTGGAATCTGCCTGTAACCCTCAGAAGATATGAATGGCACACTGAAGCATGGTGTACATTTCTCTCTAGTGCTGATTTCCTAGTTTGTATCACCCCTTTTCATTCTGTCTTGACTCTATTATTGTTTCTCTGGTGCCCATGCTACTACTTTTAGAACTCTTCTATGGATTTAGAGAGAACTGAAGAGTCTATAGCAACTTGCTTGGTAGTAGGCATAAGTGATATATTTGAAAAGCAGAAAGGTTAGATAATTATAATGTTGTATATATATAAGTAAAAGCTATGAGCAATCGAGAGTTGTTTGCCCTCAGCCCTTGGAAGAGGCTCTTCCCTTCGGGTGGAGGTGACTGTAAATCAAAACAATAGAAATCAAAGGTTAAACTGTACAGAAAATACATTATTTCAAATCCACTTTTAGCAGACAGACCAAAAACCTTTTTTCATCAATTAGACTTTTTTTTTTTTTTTAAGCCTCTCTAAAGTATCCATTTACACTTCAGCCTTCTAATGCATAATGCACAAGTCTCAGAAGGTCACAGCTGGGGGGGGGAAACTGTGTTTTCATATGTTGTTTTGAGAGAGTTTGTAGTTGGTGCTATATCTGACTCTTGTAGGAAAAGCAGGTATTTAGAAAGCCTCCAGAGCCAAGGCTTTGCAGCTCAAAGCACTGCTGAGGTCTCCCAGCTTCCAGAATAGAATGATTTCTTGAAAACTGCCATCTCTGGATTTTTTGTTGGAATATTACATGAGGCTGTCTGAAACAGCTTTGAGAAAAGCAGAATCTTAAACAAAGCTTCTTCAATTAGGATCTATTGTCTGCAAGGCTCATCAGTATTGAAACACTTTTTGTTCATTGGTCTGTAACAAAATCTTCTGCTCATGGTACTGACTGTGGCTTTAGGAAGTGGTGCTGGAACTGCAGTTCCTGTAAAGAAAGATAGCTCAGTCCCTGAGTGTAGTATTAGGAGGTTCACGATGGAAATGCACTCCTTATAGTAAGTTTAGATTTTCCCCCCCTTGGCAAATTGTGGGTTTCTGAGCCAAAAAGGGAGGAGAGAGAACTGCAAACCTATAACTCAGGGTAAATTAAAGCAGATCCATATGGTTAATCTGTCAGCTATTGCTTTCCTCTCCCATCTGGCAATAATCAATACCAGGCATAATGTAAATAACCCAGAGTGCATTGTGTGTGTATGCATGTGTGCATGTGCACGTGCGTGTGTTCTGTACTTCCGTTCTATTTTGAAATCACATCTGTACTTTATTAGGGAGTTGCCTGGATGAGATTGTTAGCAGCATTCCACACTTGCAGCATCGCTCTGCTCCATAGTTAAAAATATTTAATGAGTTTGGCTGTGACAGTGCAGAATAATAGGCTCTGCCAGAAATGCAGTCGAATCATTCAAGCCTATAGAGGCCATCACATGCAGGCGAGCACGCGCTTGTGTGTGCACACACTCACACACACAAACGTACAAACAAACAGGATCACCCTCTGTCTGTCATTCAGTCACTGGTTTTAATGTTTATTATCAAGGACAATACTCTTATCCTATTTAAGCCTGTCTAGATGGCTCTAGAATTTCACACAAATACCCAACTGAGAAAATGTAATCCAATAGTACTTTGTTTCAGGGAGCTGTTGAATGGGGATGTAGCAGACCAGTTCTGTTTTAGCTATTAACTTTTTCCTGTTCATCAGGCTGATTGCCTTTTCCTTCTTCAGTAGCTATTCTTGTTCCCTTACATGCTCTTGCTGCAGTGACAGAGCTCTCTGGTTTAGAAAGGCAATTAAGTAAAGCAATATCTTCTGAACGTAGATGTGCAGCCACAGGGATCATGGTACATTTAACTTTAATCACTTCATCAGCTTAAGAAAGGACTACTAGAAATCGTAGAGAAGGTGTAATATTCCTTTTGAATCTCTGTCATGGAATTGTTCCAGACATTTGAGTTACTACATGACTGCATCTATAAATAATAAATTTTTGAAGGCAGCACACTAGGAATAGCTGAGTTGTGTGGTGAGCTAAGCAAATTGTCTAAGAGAGAACTGAGAAGTAAATTAAAATAACCTTTACTTCTCTTCTCTACTCCCACCTGCATGCCATACTCCATGGAAAGAATCATTATTTTTGACAATAGGGTGCACATTATGTCAAGTATTTGCTTGACAGAGAATGAAGAAAAGTGTGTTGCTGTAAGACAATTGAATATATGTTGCAAAACATGAGATATGAAGGTCAATGGATCCAGCACTCAATTTGGGAAACAATCTACACAGCCTGATTTATCTGTCAATATTTAGAGCTAGTCAATATTTTCTTTTATGAAGGAATATTTGTACTTAAAAATGTTGTTTAACTACACTAGTTTCACTTGCAGAACAAAAATATTTGGCAAAAAGTCATATTTTCAGATTCTGTCCTGAAATGTTAATTCACTTCGTACATAAAGTACGAATACTTTAGTATGGGTTAAGATGCCTCTAGCTTTATAATATTCTAAAAGAAAAAAAAAAAAACGCCATTTTTTCTGATCAAACTGTTTGCTCTATTTTATAATAGAGCAAAGAATGCAATAAACATCAAAATACCAAGCACTTCAGAGCTAAATTTTCTGCTTCAAGAAAATGCTTTTAGCATCCACATCACAGAAATTTATGAGCAATTATCCATTATTATTAAGTTTTAAAACTATTTTTATGTCCTTTCCAAAAAAAAGCTATTGCTATAACAAAAAAACTATGGCTTAGTTATAGAACAGTAAACAGTCAAACCTTGACTAGCCTCATCTTTCTAATCCAGATGGGGGAAGGTCTGCTTATGGGGATTACATTATCAAGTGACCAGAAGACTAAGCTTATTTTCCCCATGCTTTTGTTTTAACTAAGAGCAGGATGTATATCAAGTTGGTTCACCCCTCTCCTGCCTGCCAGATCCCAGTCATGCTCCCAAACCCCAACAACAAAAAGACAAACCCAGAACCATACACTATCTTATTTAGCTCTTTTCAGGCACTGGCTGAGCACAAAGGAAACATAAATGTGGGAAAGGCAATGAGCAAAAAGACAAACTGTGTTGCTGGACATTAAAAATGACTGTCAGGAACAGCTGCACTTGGCTTTATGGTGAACTCTGTGGGTTGACTCTCCACAGTGAGGCCTGAGATGTACTTGGTAAAGCACTCTGGTTGTCACTGTTTTCTTCAGCGCAAAGAGGAAGGATAAGATGCAATGAAGCTGGAACAGGAGATGCATTCAATAGATACAGAAGAAAAGACAGTTGTTCTTGAGCTCTGAACATGAAAGTGAGTGTACATAGATTAAATGCAGTACTGGAATTATTGATTTGTAATCTGAAATGGAAAAGAAATACTAACTGCTCTTACTTTGGTATGTCAGTGACTACAGTGATAATGGATCTCAGCGTTTGTATAAAAGGCTTGTTTCTTAAAATAAACAATGAAATGGTGCCCTTCTTCCCCTCCTTCTAGCACACACAGAGAAAATGACACTTAAAAATTCTTGCTATGCTAGTTCTTTTTTCTTTTTTTCTTTTTCTGAAGGCATTTATCCTATTACTGGAAAAAAATCTCAGTCAATAATTCATGGAAAACACCCGTAGTTCAAATTCTGACCTTCCATTTTGGTAACAGATCTCCCTCTTACTCTCACAGGGCCAGAATGAAGTGTTTTATCTGGTGCACAGGATAGAAGCCTTCTGCCATGGAAAAAAGGAACATCAGTATGTATTTTGGTCTGTTATTCAAGTTTTATATCATAATTCCATATAAGGCTTTATATTAATCAAACAGTGTTGTCTGTTGTTCAGGGTGGCTTTTGTGAAAGTAAAACTTAATACATGACCAGGTAGTCTTAATACATGACCATTTGTCTAATTTTTTGTCTGCTAAAATGTGTTTAAAGTCCTGCTACTTTGAACTTGGTAGAAAGAATACTATTAGCCTGCAGTACATGCTAATGTGGAGAGAGACATCGAGAGCTAATGCATGCTTATATGCCTTATTGATCTGGCATGGTTTGAGAAAGGAATCCCAGTTAACTACAGCTTAACACAGTTATTTCTGTTCATCCCAGAAAGTGGCACATCCTGGAACTTTAAATTTATTTCTGAGCTGCAGAAAAATACAAGTTTGGGGTGTTTTGTTTTGTTTTGGGTTTTTTTAATTACGTATATATATATGAATAAATAAAATGATTCTTTTTCCTCGGGAGTGTGATCTGGTTTGTGCTGGTCTCAGCCAGTGGAAAAGAGTCGTCTCACTCCCGGCAGGTGGAACTTTATGCTTCCCTGACTTTTATAATGTCTGGGTCATAGAGCATTGGAAGGCCAAAATAGTGCATGGAGCTTGTAGACAAGGGTTTTTGTCATTTTAAAGACTGCAAACATTAAATTAATACTCTTTTGAACATCAAATACCATCAAACCCTGAGGTGCCTATGATAGCACCTAGATCAAATATATTTCAAATCTGAAAAACTTTTCTAAATGTTGGCTACTCAATAAGATATGCCTTGGAAAGTTTTGTTCTTGCTCTTGCAGGTTTCTTGTAAACTTGTGCTCTACCTCACGCATAAAATACACAGAAAACCTCAAAAAATGCAATCTGCCAGATAAGGATTTCCCAGGCAGTTTCTATACAACCAAATAGCTATTTGTTACCCAGTATCTAAAATAGTTGCAAAATATTCAGTCACTCCTGTTTATAGAAGAAACAAAGTGATTGTGGAATCTAAACCCGCTAGCCATAAGTGTGTTAATTCTTTTCTGATTTAAAGTGTTATTCCTTTGCTGAGGTCAGAGGATTTCAGCAATTTCTCTCAGCCCTTTAGCTATAAAATATTCACTTGATGATGTAACGTGATAAAGGGATCTTAGAAATTTATGTCTATGGTGAAATAATTTTTTAAAGACGAAGAAATATTCTGTGATATGCAAATATTGCTGTTATTCACCAGCACATACCTTTATCAGGATAATCGCTGCAGGCCATTTTCCTCCTCCTACAGTAATATGTTTCAGATGTGGTGATATTTTAAATAAATGGCAGGTAAGAACTGATGCTAATTCCGTTATTAAACACCTGTACTATTATATGACTAAAAAACTATATATATGTATTATATATAATCCAACCTTTATAAAAAGACATAGATAATTAAAAAAATCAGAGGAAATACAACTGTGACGTGAGATCCTCATGCTACCTGCGTATTCTATTGTGAACTGAATATTTTCGTATAAAACATTCTCCATAATTGTTAAAAATATGTATTATTTTCACTGTCCTGTGTTAGTGGAATACAAGGCATGGCATAGAAGGAAATTCCACCTGAACACAAAGAAGAACTTCTTTACTGTGTGGGAGCATTGGAACAGATTGACCAGAGACATGGGAACTTCCTCACTGCAGATATTAAAAAACTATCTGGACAACATCCTGTGCCATGTGCTCTAGGATGACCCTGCTTGAGCAGGGAGGTTGGACCAGGTGACCCTCTGTGGTCCCTTCCAACCTTACTCCTTCTGTGATTCTGTATGGCTACATTCTCTATTGAGCAGGGACAGTGGGGTGTGTTACGTGAAAGGTGGGAGTTTTGATTCTTGCCTGGCAGTATCCCCTGGAGAGTAGAGATCCTGATGACCGACTGTGGGGGAGCCCAGCTGGCCCTGGGCTCTCTGTAAGCTAGGATATTGAAGACGGAACTTTACACCTGGCAGAGGG
>JAYRBT010000082.1:76475288-76508734 GCA_036023395.1 Myiotriccus ornatus | reverse complement strand
GACCAATAGTGCATGTACATGTGTGACACCCAGAAGTGTATAAGTAGAAGCACTGTTGTAATAAAGGGGGCTGGTATTCCTGAACACTATGTCGTCCTCCCGCCTCCGACCGACGACAACAACCGACAGTCTATCAGTGTCTTGTAATGAGACGCTTCACCAATGGATTCACAAGATTGGAGGGTACCTCGACCTCCCTTGTTAGGGGGAGCTTGACAGAGCCAAGACCTCTCAGTGGGTTCTGCAACTGGTGTTACGTGCTGTCAGCAACTGCAAGGACTCACAGTTTATGAAATAACACTCTTTATGAATACAAACTGTGACAGATTAATAAGATTTGAAGGTTGTTGGTGATAGTGTCTACTGCAAGAATATGTCTTAAAAGAAACAATCTGCTAATACATATATTAGCATGAACAAGCACTAATATGAATTAATCTACCAATATGCTATGGGATAAGCAGAAACAAGAGTTTTAGTTCTAAAAGCAGTATTTAACATGTGTAGAGTATATCTCTCACCCAAGGCATCCCTCTGTGGGGGTAAGAAGACAGACTCAGCCCGTCAATTGATTCAGCAGTTTCAGCGGAGGTCTTGCACCTTGCCCCTATCCCCAACTTGTTTTTATACTATTTTCTTTATGTTTGGGTGGAGCTTGAGTGGCTCTAGTCATAAATACCATTTATTTCTGATTGGTGTACTTAATGGTAGGGGGATGGTGATTGTGGTTTGGCACCTGAGGAGGGGGTTCAAAATGGTTGTTGGCTTTAGCAGCAGAACATCTAGATTCTCCCTTGTCATACAGGCACTGTATGATCTCAGTACCATGATGTTTCCCCATCCTGCTGGGATTTGAATGGAAGGGGCCCATGTAGTCACCACTTCATTCCACAGTCCGTTCTTTTTTTTCTCTGAGCAGATGTTTATCTTTGTACTGGGGAGCATGTCGACCTCAGTCCATCCAGGGAGTTGCAGCTGCTTTTTCCCTTAAAATTCTGAATTCCCTCTAGGTTTAACTCTATCCAGTATCCCACAGGGTCTCAGGAAACACCCTGCAACAATACTCTGGCCTCCTACAGAGGGAATAATGGATCTCTGGGCCACTTCTGATATGCATATGTGTACTTTCGGCACAATAACCCCACTACCAAATTAATCCATTAATTTATCTTAGATATATACAAGCTCTCTTTTCAATGGGAAAAAAAAAAAAAAGAGGTCCATTAAGATTTAATTCCCTTGTAAATTCTTGAGCTGCATTGAAGTGCCATCCTGGATAACCTCTGTGCTAAAGGGTTGAAATTATGGAATTGTGGTTTTACTGTTCATATTATTCATATTTTTAGTGAGAGGAACTATATCACCACCAGGACAGAAAATGGATTCCCTGAGGTCCAGCTTTGTCAGGCTGTAGACACAGACCTCTTAAATAGGTGTTACAACAAAATAAAATTTCCAGAAGTGGAAACTTTTGAGCATGACTAGAAGTCCATACTTTATGCAGCATCCTACTTCACTATTGTCCATTCCTTTGTTACCTAAAATATTTTTTTTATTTTTATTTTTTTTTTCTGAAATGAAAAGGCAGAGTAATAACTAGGAGATTTCAGGGCGTGCAGAATTCTGGGAAGTACATGCATTTAGAGAATATTAATTTTGCCCCTAAGGCAAAGGGGTCTCCATCTGCTCAAATCTTTCATTGCTTAGCCTGTGAAAGACTCTACATTAATTTTCAGTGAATTCTTAATCTCCATAGGAATGGTTACTATGCTGACATTGCAAGCAAGTGCCACCATTTAAAATTCCAATTATCACTGATTTCTTTATGAACCTATTTGCTTATGCTTAGTTTCTGACTTATTCCTACTAATGTTTTATCTTGAGATGTGCTTTAATTAGTTTTAGTCAGCCTGGAAATGAACTGTGAGTTTACTGGAGCTCTGCCAACAGGCAGTATGATTTTATGCTGTTTGATCCATTTAGAAGTCTTGTGCATTTTGGTTCATAAAGGCTGGAAGATCTAGCTTTATTAGAGTCAACAGTAGTAGTGAGAAATTGTTTCATATGTCATGGCTTCTGTGCTGGTTTTGGCTGGGATAGAGTTAATTTTCTTCACAGTAGCTGGTATGGGGTCATGTTTTGGTATTGTTCTGAAAACAGCACTGATGATACAGAGATGTTTTTGTTACTGCTGAGAAGTGCTTACACAGAGCCAAGGCCTTTTCTGCTCCTCACCCCACCACAGTGAGAAGGCTGGGGGTGCACAGGAAGTTGGATGGGAGCACAAACAGGACAGCTGACCCCAAATGATCCAAGGGATCTTCCATACAATATTGCATCATGCTCAGTCTGTAGAGGTTAGGGAAGAAGAAGGAAAGGGAGGACATCTGGAGTGACAGGATTTGTCTTCCCAAGTCACCTTTATGTGATGGAGCCCTGCTTTCCTGGGAATGGCTGAACACCTGCCTGCCCATGGGAAGTGGTGAATGAATTCACAGTTTTGCTTTGCTTAAGTACACATCTTCTGCTTTCCTTATTAAACTGCCTTTATCTCAATCCACAGGTTTCCCCACCTTTCCTCTTCTGATTCCCTTCCCTATCCCACTGTGAGGGACTGAGTGAGGGACTGTGTGGGGCTTAGTTGCCAGCTGGGGTTAAACCGTGATGACTTCATACAAGATAAGCCAGGCAACTGAAAACTCTGTCGTTTAGTAAACATGAGAAATAGAGCATTCAAAGGCTATTTAATGTCTCCTACACATCCAAAAAGAAACCCTTTAGCTTCCTAGAGACATGAGTAACATTAACGTTAGCTTGAACTGATAATTGTAATTTCTATAGGAACTCTTAAGTAACTCTTTTCTATCCCAAGAGATGATTCCTAAATCATTAGGGTATGTTTTTTTACTTCAAGTTACCTTATACCCTTCCACTATATTAGGAATTGGCTTCTCCAAGATGTTTCGTGATGGTTTGTAACAAGCTCATCTGCATAAGGCACTTTTTTACTATTCTTTATTTTGAGAGGTAGACTTATGTCCACTAAATCCAAGGGAAGACTATGATCTCTGTTGTGAGTTGGATAGTTGTAAAAATGCTAAGCTCTTTGAAAGATTCCCATCAGACAAAGGTAAAAAAGTAAATTGTTTGACACTTGCTAGTTGTGTCTGAATACCCAAGAACACTTCCATGTACTATAGTAAGAATGTGATTTCATATAATTCCATTTTAAATGAAGCAGTTGTATGCTACTTAAGAGAAGGCTGCAGATCTCATGTCTTGTCTTAGTTAGTTACCATGCTCCTCTGGGGGCAGAATGCAAGAATGGCGCATCATTTGGAGCTTCAATTTCTATTGGAAAGGACAGATTTAGCACTACACTGCTTCTGAAATGATTCCCTGTAATCATCAGATCTGTTAAACAGAGGTTGACAGATTGACAGATGAATGGTCCTAGAAACGTTGATGCTATTCTGTTATGTGCTCTAAAGAGATAAAAACTGAAGAATAAGGAAAAAAATTAGTCAGCAGAATTGTGAGATAGAGAGAAGTCTGGCAAAGATTATATCATGTGCTATTAAAATAGGAATATGATGAGAGGATATGTTCTGTTCTGCAGTAAAGAGAAAATAGACTCCCCATCAAGAAATTTTGCCTACTGTTGGGTCTCTGCAGGTGAGCAACTTAGCTGTTTAAGTGGGCTGCTTGAAGCATTTTTTTCAGCCTTACTTCTTTAACACATTGATTTTCCCCCCTCTGCCTTCATTGCAGTGTGTTGTCCCCTTCTGTTGCAGAATGCACCCCTCCCTAATTTTAAGGCTCATTGGTTACTAAGAAAAGAACAGTATTGATCAAGGGGAATAGTACAACGGTGATTGAGATACCATTTGCCAGTCCTCTCTTGAATGCTGTCGGTAAGGTGAGGGCAAGCGCTCAGTTGCTTCATATTAGGTATTTTATTCACTGTATTCCAGGGTTCGTGGATCCATATCTATCTCACCAGCCTCTAATATCCTGTTGACACTGGCTTGTGATGATGTCCTCCCACCTGTTGCTCAAAGAAGAGAAAAGTGGAAGGCAGATAGGATTAAACACTGTGTAGAACAAGGCAGACTAAATTGTCTCTCCCTTCTGTTTCAGGCAGAAACTCAGGAAAATTGCAAACCTTTCGAAGAGAATTTTCAAAAAACCTTAATACATTTCTGAGCTGTCCTTTCTGTCAGTACAGCTAATCGAGGAGTTGCAGGCCACTTGGTTAGGACTATGTTAGCAGTGCAGATGTTACTGCAGTAAAGTGTAAGAGTAGCCCAGCCCACCTTCAATCTAGATGCGTCAAGGACCATTATCTGATTATACCTGATAACCCAGAGCCCAGGGTAAAGACAGAACAACTTCTTGCTATCTTTTCCACTACACAAACCAAGTGGCATTAGATTAAGGTATCAGGTGGCAAGATTGAACCAAACAAAAAAGGAGACAATGCATTATAAAACATACAATAAAACTCTGTAACCTGTTCTGTGGTGCATTATGTGCATGATAAAACTGCACATAGGATCAAAATTAGGAAACCTGTATTTTGCAGAAAAGAGGTACATTGTGGGGTCTTGCATACAGATAACAACTCTGACTCTGGAAGTTTCTAATCTGCAAATTGATAGTAACATTGTAAATGTTAATTCCCTGTTTCTTCACTCTTTTTGAGGCATCCACATTTGAACACTCTGAATAAATAGAATAAGATAATGTGCTAGATGGCAGTTTTATATAGGTAGGGTGAGCACAAGCTGGGAAGAAAATCTGTCCTTCATGGGAATTGTGGGCAAGAAGGAGATCAGAGGGCACTTGGGCTGTGCTGGGGCAGCAACTAGAATTTGTGGCAATATTCTGGTAAGTAGAAGACTTCTAGAGACAATAGTGTGGGATAAAAAGAGAACCAGGGGCCTTTGATCATAGGCAGGGGTTGTTAACCTCCGAAGAAAAAAAGAGGAGAAGAGAGAGGAGAGAGGATAGAGGAGGGAGGAGAGGCCTTGAACAAGGCCCTGGAGCTCCAGACAGATGGAAACTTGAGGCAGGAAGGCTATTGCAGTGATGCAAGAACTGTCATTAAATGAAGGGGGTGCCTGGAATTATGCTAGCATTTTATATGAAACTTACCCTAAATTGCTGAGTTGGGACCTGAAAGATGTCACCTGGCTGGTGAGACTTTAACTAGTGAAAGTGCAGAGGAGGACTGAGAATGATTTTTAAAAAAAATACTTTATTTTTAGAAATCTCTGCAAGTTACATGAATATTATATGCAGCATTAGTCTCAAGAACAGGCAGCAAGTGGAATGATCAGTGGTTTAGCATGAGAGTCATACTGCACTAATGTACTCTGTACCTGATGAGGTCAATTCTCTTGCTACTACAGCACGTATGCTCTATTATAAATGGGGTGAGATGCTTGCCCCAAGCACTTCTAAACAAGAACACTCATTTAACAAGGCACTGTTGGCCCTGACCATCCCTGTCTAATGCTGTCCAGGTCTTTCCCTTCACACACCCCATGACTCAGAACCCCATTTCAGACTCCCAGAGACAATAGCTCCTGCCTCAGTGACTCCACAGCAGGGCCAGCCTCCAGTCCCCCACAGCCTTGCCCTGCCTGGCATGGGCCCCATAAAGATGTACCAATCCATGGGCCCACATCCCAGCCTGGCCTCAGCATGTCTCAGTCCCCAGGGAGTTTCCTGATGCTGGGGGGTGGGGCTGCCCTGGGAACCGCTTGGCTGCCCTGCTCCTGACTGGGCAGATGGACAAGTCCTGGATGCCAGACTCTGCCATGACTGACACGGGTGCCAACGACACTCCTGGCACTTCTGCTATTTTCAAATGAGTATGACCATGCACTTGCTTCTGTGGGTTGTTACAGACCAAGAAGCTCAAGAGCTGCTATTGAAAGCTGTGACCTTTGGTTAAGGGAGCCAAAAGGTCAGGGGCTTGAGATCACAGATGTTTTAAAAGCGTGTATGGTCATTTAGTTTATTGTTAACATTAGCTTTACTTTTATTTTATCTGGACAGAAATATGCCAGAAGTATGCCATAGGAACGTAATTATTCATGAAGTATTTTAATATATAGCTAAAGGAAAACTGCCATGATTCTTACATCCTCAGATGCCCATGACAGTTTAAATATTGATGAGAGACAGAAACAGACAATGGAATTGTAACTTGAACTTTATCTATAACTTCATCATACACAAATTTTTAGATCCTGTGCTTTTGTATTTGTCTCAGTTCCACCCAATTTCAGTGGATTTGGTAAAGCTGTACCATTTGATGATCCAACCTGTGCTTTATGAGGTATATCCTTTAGAGGATGCGAGACTGAATTTTTGGCGTGTGTGATCGGGTAATCTTCTCACGTAAACAGTTTCAGTCTTTACAGTGAAATAAGGTCTGAAAATGAAGCTTTGTCTCATGGATTTTTTGGCAGAGAAGAAATTCAACAATGGCAAATGTACCTGGGGAGGAAAAACCCTGGGCACTGGTACAGGCTGGGGGCAGACCTGCTGGAAAGCAGCTCTGCAGAGAAGGACCTGGGGGTCCTGGTGGACAACAAACTGTCCATGAGACAACAGTGTGTCCTTATGGCCAAGAAAGCTGACACATCCAGGGACACATTAGAAAAACATTGTCAGCAGGGCAAGGGAGTTGATTTTGCCCCTCTACACAGTCCCGGTGAGACCACATTTGTAGTATTGTGTTCAGATCTGGGCTCCTCAATACAAGAGAGACATAGAGCTCTTGGAGCAGGTCCAGCAGAGGACTACTAAGTTGGTCAGGGATCTGGAGAATCTATTACAAGGAAAGGCTGGAGGAGCTGGGCCTGTTCAGCCTTGAGAAGAGGCAACTGGGAGGGGACCTCATAATGTCTATAAATATCTGAAAGGCAGGTGCTAATAGCATGGAGTCAGGCTTTTCTTGGATGTTCCAACGAACAGGACAAGAGAAAATGGGCAGAAACTGGTGCACAGGAAGTTCCACTTAAACATAAGAAAGAATGTCTTTACTGTGTGGGTGACTGTGCACTGGAACAGGTTGGTCAGAGAGGTTTTGAAGTCTCCCTCACTGGAGATATTCAAGAACTGTCTGGATGCAATGCTGTGCATTGTGCTCTAGGATGACCCTGCTTGAGCAGGGAGGTTGGACCAGATGACCCACTGTGCCCCTTCCAACCTTACTCCTTCTGTGACTCTCTGGTTCTGCAAATGCAAATGGGGACTTTGTGAAGAATAAACTACTGTAAATCTGGTCTCATCCCCTACCATTTCTGTCTCTTGATATAAAATAAATAAACAGTTATTCAAATATCCTGGAGGAAGGACTTGAGAAGAAAACATATTCAAACAGTTTTGGGATCCTCTAAACCAAGTGCATTGAGATTATTATTATTACTAGAGCACAAGTCTAATTGGAACATCACATTTTGCTGTGGGCAGTAAATTCACTGTTGCTACAAAATGATTAACAGTCTCACAACCTGTTACAGGTGTAATGATAACTGATAGATTTATTCATATCTGACATTGACGTGATCTTTCTTTACCTTCCTGTCTTTGTCATTTAATTTATTTTCTTCAAGAAATAACAATATATTAAATTTTAAATAATACATATTTACTGATTAAATGTATAATATCTTCTTTACAGAAAGAAGTTTTTTCTTCTTTAATTATTTCCCTAAATCCTGACCTAAAGATTTAAAGAAACCCTAAAATATGCCTTTAAATGGGGAAAAAATGCACTTATTTTTGAAGATTTGTTGTTGCAAAGCCATGTCGTATAGGCTGAGACCAAAGGTCTGTTTAGCTTGCTGTTTCCTATTTTGATGGTAGCTCATAGATAGTGCTTAGAGGAAGAACAAGAATCAGGGCAGGCGCAGAACAATGCTCCTTTGAAACCTCCCAGTTTAAGGCATTTAACAGGGCAGACTTTCTGAGCCAGGGGCTGTTATTTGTCCATTGTGTTTAAAAGCCTCCAGTGGACCTGTCTTCTGTGATTTTTGTCTAGTTCTTTTTTGAGCTTGTTCAGCCTTTTGGCCTCAACAGCTTACTGTGTCAATGAGTTGGACAGTTTATTATGTAATGTGGATTTAAATTTGGGACCTGGAAATTTCATTAGATGCCCTCCAGTTTCTGGATTGTGAGGAAATATATACTGAATTCTCTTGTCCTCATTTTCTATGACTGCCACCAAAATCACTGGGAAGCAAGGATTCTTCTGGGGTTTAAATGAGAACTACAATGTAACTAAATAAGAAAAGCATTCAATTTTATTTGTTAACACAAAACATTTATAAAAAATCACTGATCCCAAGAAACATGGTGAAATTATTTTCTGTACTGTGAAACAGTTCTACAGTCAGAATGGGGTAAAAACTGTAATGCATGAAACACTTGACTGCTATGAAAAGAATGGTAATGATGACTTTAATATGTTTACTAACAAATATGTGTCTCTAACATATGTCCTATGTAGATAACATACTTTAAATGAATGAAAAGATAAAAATTAAGGGATGTATCAGTAAACATTGAAAGAAACCTCTGAGAAATGAGCTCATATTAAAAATAATGGTAGTCCAATAGTGACAGAAGATATTAAAATATATTTACAAAGAAAGAAACATGATTTCCTCTCAGGCTATTTCCTGTTTGTAAGAATTTAGGTGAGTCCTTGTTATTAATAAAATATGGTCTCCTTCTAACTGCATAGAGGAGATGGCAACACAACTGAGGATGACAGACTTTGTAACCCTCTATCTTCTAAATATTTTTGTTGCAAAATGTTGATGGATTTCTTGGATGTTTCTTGAATTTTTCCTGTATTTCCCAAATTTGAGTAAGCATGTCTCCACATGCTCAGGGGAAGCTTTCACCACTTGAATAGCCTTTTACTGTAATGTGGAATTTCCTACTGTGTAAGTACAATTTAGAGAAACCAAGAGTGTACCAGCAAGGAACCACAGAGGGAAAGCTACACTTTCTGTATGATGGATCATGGCAAACATTTGAGCTGGATGGTATGCCAGCACCAAACTGAGAATTTGTTTTTTCTGTGCTATTAAGTGAGCACCTCTCACCTTCCTGTTTTTCTCCTTCCATCTAGACAATGTTTGATACAAAAAAAAAAAAAGGAATAAAAGCTAGAATGTGTAAACACTTAGGAAGGAAAGTTTGGTGAAAAGATTGGCTGAACTGGAATGGAAAGTCTGTTCCTTCCAGTGGCTGCAACAAAACACAGTGTCTCAGACACTTTCCGTCAGGAGCAACATGGACTGTTCCACAAGGACAGGGGTTGTGGTGACATGTTCATTCCTGCCCGGCACAGCCATGCCTTCCCCAGTGGGGTGCAGTCCCACAATTCTAAAAAAGCAGAGAAGGACTGACAAGCAGTCACACATGGTCCAGACTGATGGTCAAGCCCAAAGTGAGGTGGTCCCAGGGTAGTCAGACGGTGGGTTGGGATCAGTGGCCCAACTCAATGGGCTGTGTGGCCAGGCACAGGTGCGACTACCATACAGATATGACATAGCCCAAGTGGAGCCCAGCTGCAAGAATCATGGCTAAAAGCACCTCCTAAGGAAGCAGGGAGCCCTTACTGAGGCACCCACAGAAAGCTTTTTCTTCACAATGGCTCTTATCAGCAGGCTAGCCTCGCATAGCCAGCTACACACCTAGAAGGGGAGAGTGCACTCAAGGCCCTGATACAACATCGGTGTATGAGTATGTAATTGCTAAAACAGGTTTTCCTATTTTTTCTTATAATTAGAACTATAAAGTTGGCCTCAATACAGGGATATTTGCCAACTCTTACTCTCTGTTTGCTCAAAGACAGAGATTTATGCTGTTAAAGATAAAAGCCCCACTGATGATTCAATGTCACCATGTTGCCAGATAATTTAAAACGATTTGTGCTTTTAAATTCTATGGAACATCACCAGCTTAGCTTGAATTCCTTCAAGATTGCTGGTAGTGGGAGGTCACCCCGCCCCTCTACTCAACCCTAGTGAGGCTGCTTCTGGAGTACAGTATCCAGGCCTGGGCTCATTGCAAGAGAGACACTGAGCTCCTGGAGTGGGTGTAACAAAGATGGTTAAGGAACTGGAGCATCTCTCTTAAAAGGAAAGGCTGAGGGAGCTGGGCCTGTTTAGTGTGGAGGAGAGAACACCAAGAAGAAATCTCATCCATGTCTTTAAGTATCTGAAGGGAAGATGTCATGAGGATGGACCCAGGCTCTTCTTGGTGAAGTCAAGCAATAGGACAAGAGACAACAGGTACAAACTAACGCACAGGAAGTTCTACTGGAATACAAGCAAGAACTTCTTTATAGTGTGTGTACCCCTGCACTGAAACAGGTTGTCCAGAGAGGTTGTGGGGTCTCTCTCACTGGAGATATTCAAGAACCACAATTTTGTGCATTGTGTTCTAGGATGACCCTGCTTGAGCAGGGAGGTTGAACCAGACGACCCACTGTGGTCCCTTCCAACCTGACCCATTCTGTAATTCTGTGATTTTGTGATATCATCCCACATTTTTTCATGTGATGGCATACTTTTTTTCTCTTACCCTCTACCTCATTCAGTATGCTGTAAGGATGGCTCTATAGAAGTATAGTTGCTGCAAAGTAAAGATGCTTTATCCTTTAATTTTTCCACATCGTTATGAAGGCATATAAAGGAATAAGGGTTTAATTGTTATTTATAATAAAAATTTATCATTTATCATCTTTGTGTATGGACTAGGCTTCATTTACTGCTACAGAAATTTAAATGTTGCATGGAGGACATCCAGTGAGGGAAGGGCTCACAGGAATAAAAATGTTATTGGTAGGTTAAAGCAGCTGGCTCCTGTGTAAGAGAATTCTCTCTGTCATGACAAGTTTAACTTATTCTGTTAACTGTAAGCCAGAGTTTCAAAGATAGTGCTAAACATACACAGCTGTTACTGGATCCCTTGGAAACTGAGACTAGGGCACAGAAATAGCTATAAGAATGATAATTACTCTGAAAAAACAGACACTGCTCATCTCCAGCTAACACTCCTGTAAATGGTTTACCTGCCAACCTCTAAATTAGGTTAAACCCTGCTGTCTTTAAAACTTCAGCCCTTTTGCTGTCAGGAGAAATGTGAAGGTAAAGCCTGTTTTTCTCAAAACATTCAGATAATGTAGTCAATATCATAAAAAATGGTCATAGTTAATAATTTTCTATTTAGAGCATGATCATCTATTTTCTACACATATTACAACAAATAGGACTGAATAATCCTTTTGCAGCCCCTTGTGTAGCTGGATGATTTGTTGCTAGTGGAGACTGTACCACAAACCAGCAAAAAAGCCTTCAGGTTGTTGTTAAAGTCCTGAAGAGAGTACCTATTCCTATATTCTGACGAAAACCAGTAGCACATTTTGTTTTTCTCTGGTGGACATAGTAGTGTTACTCTTTCTCCATTCTCCTAATCTGATCTTTCATGTAACATATTTGCCATTCAGAACACGTTTTTCCCTGCCCCCAGCTAATGAGTAGAAGCGAAGCACCAACTGGAGGCTTCAAAAGAAGGCTTCTGATAACGTGTGCAGCCATTACTGCCTGAATTCGCATGAACAGCTTGTATATGTCTTACATTTTTAGGATCAATATGCTTTGAACTCCAGCTTTGACAACAGAGTTTGGTTTGACTTACTCTGACCTTGTCTGTGTTAGGGTGAAGTGTCCTTGAGAATTCCTTCTTTTCAAGCCTGCTCAAGTTCTGCCTTCATTTTTAGATTTAAAAAAGACAACAAATACTGTGAGGAAATCAGGTCTGTGTTGACCACAGAGAATATAATAGTGTCTTTATCTTCTTTAAGTCCTTCCTCTAGCATAGGAGCTGAATTTTTGATCTGACATTATGCACTATTTTGAATTAGATTTAACATAACTTCCTATGTTTTTCTTAAGCTGTGTACAGCTGCATCTGGACACATATGGTGTTCATACAACATTCTGTTACTATATAGGATGGATCCCTTTAGGATGAGTTTGGCACCTTAAAGGTTTATGAAAATAATTTCTTTTCCTGATGTAATTTTTGATTTATTAATTACCTCTTGATCAGATCCTAAGCTATAACTTGAAAAATATTCAGTTTCTGAGGAACACAGTCGTTTTTTCTGCTTGGGGCCTGTTCAAAAGCAGTTTTTGGAAGTCAAGTTCAAATTAAATTGTACTGTCAAAGGTGAACTGATTGAAGAAATCACATCATCTTGCTTGTCTTTAATAGATGCAATTGCAAGTGTAGTAACTTAAGGGTCAAAATTTAAAACTCAGTCCTCATACAAAAAGCCTAATTATACAAATAATTTTTATTTACTATGGAAGTTAGGAAACCTCTACATTGCTTTAATGAAACAGCAATAGAATGTACAGGCTAGCACATTCGTCTGATAGTCATTCAGGAATGTTAATGAGTTTTCAAAAGAGCAGATGAATAGAAAAACATAACCAAATGTTTGAATGCCTCTAAATTACACTCTACACTTGTAGAAATTCTGTTTGTGGCCTCTGAAACTAGGCTTGCTACTTTTGAGCAACCTATCCTGGTTAGGACCTGTCAATTGATAGGTCACTCTTTTATCAAGGTTAGAAAACCATTACCTTAATTTCATTCTTTTCTGGATGTAAGTCTCTGTGGTTCTTTATGGACATTACTGAGGGCTGATTCATGCTTAAATGTTGAAAATTTTGAAGTTCAGTTCCTGCTTTTTTTTTTTTTGTTTATTTTGCTGTGTCTTGTCCCAGGAGTTCGAATTCCTTCATACATGTTGTTGAGAAAATATAGTCATTTGAAAATCGTTGTGAAACCCAATGAGAAAAAGAAGTCTATAGACTTCTATATGCATGTGAGCCAAAAAGAAATGAAAATGTGTTATACAGAGGTTAAGTAGACAGCGTAGGCTGGGCTTGGGCAACATTCTAATTAATTGACAATAATGAGAGTTTAATTCTTGACAGAGATATTTTGTTCACAATTTTTCAGTCTATGCTTTATGAGGGAAAACAAACAGAGTTGAATAATATCACTATGACTTTGAATTGTATCATAGGTCCTTGGATCATTCCTGTTCTGATTCTCAGGGGATGTCTTGTCACTTTTTGTGAGACTTTAAGGACTGATTCAACCTGATGCCTGATGAGAGGGGGCTGAAAACAGGTCTGGGTGACCTTCTATAAATATAGACCTTAACTTCTGTTCAGACTTTGGCACAGTCGACTTGCTCATTTCTTCCTCAGTTAGTGATCTTTGGAGGCTTGACTCTCTGATAAATGTTTTTGAAATGTTTTTAAATATTTTCACATTTAACATTTATGATACTGATTTAAAAGGGGAATTTTTTTACTTGGCTTGTAAATTAGTCATGACCTGATAACTGAATTAGGCCTGTTAGGGACATTAGTGACATATCACAGAATCACAGAATCACAGAATATGTCAAATTGGAAGGGACCCACAAGGACCATAGAGTCCAACTCCTGGTCCTGCACAGGACCATCCCCAAGAGTCATAACATGTGCCTGAGAGTATCTTTCAAATGCTTTTTAAACTCCGTCAGGCTTGATGCTGAGACCATTTCTCTGGGGTGCCTGTTTCAGTGACCAACCATCATTCAGGTGAAGAACCTTTTCCTGATATCTAAACTAAACCTCTCCTGACACAGCTTCAGGACATTCCCTCAGGTTCTGTCACTGTTTACCACAAAGAAGACATCAGTGCCTGCCTCTCCTCTTCCCCTCACAAGGAAGTTGTAACTGCAGTGAGGTCACCCCTCAGTCTCCTCTTCTCCAGGCTGAACAGACCGTGACCTCAGAAGCTCCTCATATGGCTTCACCTCAAGGCCCTTCACTATATTCATTGCCCTCCTTTGGATGATCTCTAAGAGCTTAATGTCTTATACTGTGATGCCCAAAACTGCACACAATATTAAAGGTGAGGACACACAAGTGGAGAGCAGAGTGGGACAATCCCCTCTCCTAACCAGCTGGCGATGCTTGATGCCCCCCAGAACACAGCTGGCTCTTCTGGCTGCCAGGGCACTGCTGACTCATATTCAACTTACCATTGACCAGGACACCCAGCTCCCTTTCCACGGCACTGCTTTGGAACATCTCATTCCCCATTCTGTATGTACAGCCAAGGTTGTCCTGTTCTGGGTGCAGAATCTGCCACTTTCCCTTACTGAACTTCAGATGGTTGGTGATTGCCCAGTTCTCTAATGTGTCGAGGTCTCTCTTCAGGGTCTTCCTGCCTTCGAGGGAGTCAACAGCTCCTCTCAGTTTTGTGTCATCTTCAGACTTGCTTGGTATCCCTTCTAGTCCTGTATCCAAGTCATTTATGAAGATTTTGAAGACCACAGGGCCTAAGATGGAACCCCACAGAATCCCACTAGTGGCAGGTCACCAGTCTGATGCAACCCCATTCACTGCTGCCCTCTGTGCTCAACCCGTGCGCCAATAGCTCACCCACCACATGATGTGTTTATCCAGCTGTGTGCTGAATGTTTTGTCAAGAAGGATCCTGTGAGAGACTGTATTGAAAGCTTTACAGAAATCCAAAAAAATTGTATTAACTGGCTTCCTGTGATCAACTGGCTGGGTTACCTTTTCGTAAGAAGAAATCAGGTTTGACAAGCAGGACTTTCGTCTCAAGAAGCCTTGCTGGCTGTGACCAGTGACTGTGTTGTCTTTCAAGTGTTTTTCAATACCTCCCAGAATAATACTGTCCATGACTTTACCAGGCACTGAAGTGAGACTGACAGGCCTATAGTTTCCAGGGTCCTCCTTCTTGCCCTTCTTGAAAATTGAGACAATGTTGACCAGCTTCCAGTCAGCTGGGACGTCTCCAGATTCCCAAGACAACTCGAAAATCAGTGAGAGATGTTTTGTGATGACCAGCCAGATCTTCGATGACTATGGAATGAATCCCATCAGGCCTCATAAATTTGTAGTAATCCAGGTGGAACAGGAGATCCCACACAGTTTCAGGGTTGACTGGGAGTTGATAATTCTTGCAGTCATGGTCCTCCAGCTCAGGGCACTTGGAACATCTTTGTCCATCATCCATGTTGAAGACAGAGGCAAAAAATGCTTTTGCCTTGAATAATGTGGTGACGAAACTGAATTAGTGTAACATAAAAATCAAAGTTAATAACTATTTACTTGCTTATCTTTTTAACAAAAACAGATTGTTTAACTTGCTTGCCCACAATTCCCCTTCCGTGTTAAACAGGTAACACAAGCTGTCACAAGGCATCAGTTCCTAACAAGAATTAAAATTCTACTTGACCAAATTTTACTGCACAAATAAAAGTAATGTAATTTAGTTATTTAAGCATGAATTAAATTTATTTTGAATTCTTTAAATTTGATTTTCAAAGCTGAGGCCTTTGTTATAGTAAGGCAGACAAAACCCTGGGTTCATGTCCTCTGAATATTTAAATATTTGTAACCTAGTTTTGGTATTAGGCCTATCCATGTAATTTGGCATTTTTGTTCTTGAAATTATATAAAATATATAAAATCATTAAATATTTGTTCATCTATCTGTTCTGTTAAGGCATGGTCTATATTTTCATGAAATGGATGATGAAGAGTGGGATTTCAGTACCACGTAAAGGATCTCAAACTACTGCTGAAGGTCACCAGGTTACATTTGTTCATCTTCTAAATTGGAGCAATGCTCAGGTGGAAAAATACACTGAGCTTGTAAATAAAAAGGAATCATCAGCATATATAACTTCTGTTTGTTTATTTATTTGTCCTTTAACATGTTTTTGGTCACAATTTTGCTCATTCTGGGCTAATTTAGTTCTCTACTCTTTCTTCTCCTTAAAGCTCCTACACGTTGTGTTTCATAGGCTGGGAATCATGAAAATCTCACAGTCTTGTTCTTACTAAGAGAGTTAGAAGAGATAGGAACTTGACAGGAATGCAAACCTAACAGAGCAGTGCAACAGGGCTAATAGGGAAAAACAGCAGGGAGCAAATATAGAAAGCAAATCCCCACTGGTCTAATGCAGCAATGTGTGCTGGTCTGCATCGAGCTTATGTGCCTACAATTGAGCATTACTGTGTGTTATAGAGAAAGAGTGTTGCTGCATGTTAATCGCAAGATCAGAGGTATTTACATCCTTTGGTACCATGCCTGTGGAGAATCTCGTGTCCTTTATCCTTTCCATAGAACTGTGATAGAGATTATAAAATGTCTATAGTTTTCCACACTTCTTCCTTCTCATGTAGCCATAAAAGTTGCGGCAATTAATCACCTGAGGACTGATGTTTTACTGATGGCTGAGTCTGCACCATACAAGTGAAATAATGACTAAGAGATGCCTTGGGTGTCCAGTGCACATCCAGAGACTGAATTGCTTTAAAATTTGCCAGTGTGAACATAGCTAACTATCTCACTGAAGGCCATTTGAGTTAAACCCCTTTATTGGCTTTTTAATCCCATAGCTCTAACATACCCTGTGATTTTCCTTAATGACTTTAATGTCTCCCTTGCCATCTCTAATGTCTTCTGACCTTGGTAAAGTAGTTATTTTTTTACACTGCAGAAAATCTATTTTCAAACTAGAGAGAGAGAGTAAAATAAGACTCGATTCATTTGGTTTTTAGAGATTCTGTTCCATTTACTTCTCTGTGACTGTGTTGAAATACACCTGGGAGAGATGCATGGTTTGCCATCAGTGGCAGAAATCATAAGAAACACTTGCTGAATTGTTAGCACAGAGAGTAATTTACTGAAATAGATCTCAGGTGAGAGGTCTGGGGCCTTGCTGGAGAATTTAGATTTTATTCAAAGCTGGATACCAGATCCTCGCCTGAAGACTTCTGTGTAGTGATCAATCTGGTCATGACACCAAGCATGAGGAGAAGCTTGTAGGGGTGAGGAACAGCTCTGTAAGATATCATCTCAGTCCCTAAGGATTTCTCTGGATAGGCAGGTTTATGTACTGTTTTTTAAAAATGCGTGACTATGAATCCAGAACTGGTCCTGCCTATGCCAAAATATGAGTTTAATTAGAATGTATATATTAACTTGACTAAAATTCAGAGTAGCCTTAGAAGTAAATGTTTCTGATGATTTGGTTGTAACACAGACCTTTGAATGTAATTTTGTTCAAACAAGTGGACAAAAAGGTGAAAATGCTCTTGTTACCTTCAGTAACAGACCAAGAAAAACCTAATATTCAAGATAGCTGTAAAAAGCTCTCTGCAAATATTATTTTCGTTTCAAAAAAAGAAGTGTGTGGGGAATTCTCATGACCCCTGAAATGTCACAATGGAACTATGAAGAGGGACCTTCTTAAACCACTGCAAGTCATAGCCCACCTTATTATTCAGTAGGCAGGGACAAGCCAATGTTAAACAAACAGAAATAGCTAAATACCTTTTCTGAGCTAGGCTGAACTCACATCATATGCCAGATATAAACTCCAGAAATTCGTTCGGGCTCTTCTGACTATGCTGTACTGTTACTTCTTTAGTATTCAAATGACTAAGTGGATGTCATAAACAAAACATATTTACACATGGGAAAAATAAAATGATTGTTCTCCTTTTTTTTTTTTTTCAAATAATCACTTCACTCACCCGTGGAGTATCCCATGGATACCTCATAAGATTAGAAAGACCACTGTATTCTTTGTAAACACATAAAGAAAAACATTGAGGTTGGGGGTGTAAAACTAGGACCTATCTGTTTTCATTAATGCTATTTTTCAAGGTAAAGGTAAGTAAGATTCTTCCAGTGATATCAGTAGGAAGTCATTACAAGTGAGGGTTGAGATACAGCAATGAGAATATCATATTGCTTTAAGTGAGCTTTTTTTTTTTTAAATGATGTTCTATATGTCATTATTTGGTGAGAAACTCAAGGGAACAGAGATTCAAGGCTTAGAGAAGAATTATGTCTCTGGGACAAAAATATTCAGGATTTTAGGCTTCGTGGCTTAGTGGCCAGATTTGAAAAATACTTAGAGGCAGAAAGCTGCAAGTAGGCTCTTTAATCCCTAATTGAAATAAACTAGAATAGACTCCCAGGAATATTTGAAAATTCCCATAGGTGTCATTGCCTTGACTAGAATGACCTAGATGGTTGAGCTCTTTTTCAGAGTTACTCAGGCAGTTAGCAGTTCTACCACTTGGCCTGCTTTGTCCTGTATACATAGCCAAATAGCTTGAGGTATAGTTGAGCCACTTTGAAATGTAACATGCTTTTATGAAAAACTCATGGGCTATGCTCAGTAGAGAAGAGGCTGGATTATCTTCAGAAATGTGGCATTTAGTACAAGAGCAGGAACACATTAATGGAATTTCTCACTAGGATAGGCTTGAATAAGTTGTTTCCCATACAAAGAAAAGGAACCTGGAAAACAGGGAATAAATACTATTTTATCATCTGTAAATGCTCAGGTATGCTGTGCTCAAAGGCCTAATGAGTTTTTAGATGGAAACTTCACAAAGCAAAGGTAATAAAAATCTGTGTATTATGTAAATTAATGAAACTGCCAGCCTGCCAGCTGATAATACTATGCATGATACCTTATCAATTATTAGTCTTAAGGCATTGTTTCTCTGTATACCATAGGTTTCTGCATGGTCATTGTGAGCTGTCTTCTGTGAGGAAGACTGAATTAATAATGGGATTAGTATAAATCAGATCAAATCTGAGACAGTTGGAACTGGTTAATTTAGTCAAATAATTAAAAACTGTCTCTGCCTCAGTCCCCTTGGGGAATTTTGTTTCTATTTACAGAGTAAATAGTCTGACTACAGTAGGTATTGTCTCGAAGTAGAAACCAGACTGTACTGTGTAAACAGTGAGTTGCCAAATAGCTGATGGCAGATAACCAAGTGCACCAGACTTGCTGGGTACATTCATTAGACCATACGTTTGGAATGGAGTTCTTGATGTAGCACTTTGCACGTGGCTTGTTTGAACTGAAGGTGTGATTGCACAACTACACAATGACTTGACTGGTCATTTTAAGGGCAGATGGAAGGGATTTAGGCTTTTCTACATTTTTGTCCAAAACGGTTGGATTTGGGAAACATCAAAAACCTTTCACTTGGAAGTGCTATACCAGCCTATTCTGAAATCTTTTTCACAAAAGATACTTGTATTGGTAGACTGAAAGATGTTTGGTGCTGGTATATGGGACGAATGCAGGCTTCTACTCTATAGAAAGGAAAGAAATGGCTAAGAAATCCAGACTTTTTTTTTTTTTTTCTGTGTGTTTTTGTTTTGGTTTGAGGTTTGTTTGTGGTTTTTTGTTTGTTTGTTTTCGTTTTTTGTGGTTGTTTTTATATTACTTTGAATCAGCCTAGTTCCTTTGCTCCTGAGAGAGGGAAGGAGACTTATAATTTGGTAAAGGTGTTTAACTGTTGATTTTCACCATAATGGAGGTCAGCAGAGTGCAACCAACACAAGGATGAGTTCAACCATCATGTCCCTTCAAATATCCTAGGAAAATGCAAAAGGGCCATATGGTTGTCCATGAAAGGACCCTATGAGAAGAAAGGTGACAGGGAGAAGAATAAAAGATCATTCATTCCTCAACATTGTCTGGAAGAATTCTTAGTATTTTCTATGTTGAACTTTTTCGTAACACCAAAAATCAAATAGAAACCTTTTATTTTAAGCCAGGTGTTGGGCAAACGTTAAAACAATGATTTCTATTTTCTTCACAGTAAGTCATCAATTCATTGTTTAAAGTCCGCAGTGAATAAATATCCCATGCAGAAGACAGTAGATGGGAGGAAGACAAGCACACATATAATAAGGGCCTGTGAGAAACATAGATGACATTTCAGGATGACTTAAGTCATCTCTTTACAACATATGTACAGGCTAATGATCAGAATTTAGGTTGCATTCAGTTTTCAGAGATGTAGAAAAACTCTGCAGGTACAAAACAGGTATATCATAAATGATCAGCTTGGAAGAAGATCCGAGCTTGTAAGGGAAAATAAATTAGAGGCACCAGAATTTCCTTTGCTATGACACAATTTCAGATTCAGTATTTTTTTGTGTCTCAAAGTACAAAAATGGTACATTTTATAGCTATCTGTGACAGCAGTGCATCAGCAGAGAAGATGACCAAGCAGAGAATTTGGCACATTATGTAAACTAGTAAATTGGTAGCATAAGACACTTTGCAATCTGAATATGAAGTAATTTTAATCTTGATTTTCAGTCTTTAAACACAGGTACTTTTCTTGAAAAATGATGTTTGGCAAAAATGTGTTTTTCTGCAATAGTAATTTCCATTACTTTTCTTCACAGATTGATTTAACCATCATATGAAGAATAAGAAATGTAACTGAAAAGTAAAAAAATTATTAAACCTTGCATTAAGGTTTTATGAATTGTGCTCAACATGTCATTAATAGACCAAGCAGAAATTTAATAAAGTGCCATTAAAGAATCCTAGAAATCCATGCATAATTTATAACAATGAATTGCTTATAAGCAAGTATAGTACATATTACCAATGACTCTGACATGCTTAGGACTAAGAATCTCTAAGTTTGTAAATGGGATAATAAATTATACATGCCTAAGACTTTCTTTATTCCAAACAACATCGTCTATTTCATGATTAGCCAATTATTGGCTATTATTAGTATTGCTCCTTTTGTGTAAGTAGATTCTAGATCCTTCCAGTGCTGTGTAATTTGGTTTTAGCTGGTTATAAATATATTGCACAGTTGCAACTATAGTCAGATATTTCTAGTCTTCAGATGAATTTTTTTCTGTGAAATCAATTTATATCTTGTCTTCTGCATTGTGGTGGTAATACGAAACAGTAGGTACTGTTCTAATTGCTGCAAAGTGGCTGGCAAAATTACGCCCAACACTGATACAGATTTTGTGCATGTCTTCAGCAGGATATTTGTCATTGTCATTCTCTGAAAATGATGGTCTAATATCTTCAGCTTAGAGCAGTCAGACCATTCAATGTGGACAATTTGTGTAGTTTTTCCTCTTTTGGCTTACTCCTCACAGTCTTTGTATGGTAGGACTTCCGAACCTTGACTTTCCTCTGCAGTTCTCATTATGACCACCACCAGCTCCCCTCAGGTTTCTTTGCTGACCTTCTCTTCTAGTTCCTCTCCTTGGTTGATGATTTCAGACTCCAGAAGCTGAAGAAAAGAAGTTGTGATCACTCTTGCCCTCCACCTCTCCAAAAAATCCCAAACCAAAATACCAAAACGCACAAGGTCATGACCTGAAGGAAATGCAGTGATGGTATTTCAATGTGAACATGAGAATGAGGACTCAGTTCATACTGAAATCTCTGTTGTATGGGAGAAATGACTTTTAATGAAAGTGGGACTGTCTTCCATCAGCTGGTGTATCAGTAAAGGAGTCAATGGATCTTAGGAACATCCTGAGAAAGGTAATTTCTGTAGGGATCAAAGTTAAACCATTTTCTCTCTGTGGGGGTTTTTGGGAGTAGCTAGAGAAATACGTTATGGAGAAATTATGATTGAAGCAATAGACAGTCTGGTCACACCTGTCTAACCCTAAATTTTACGAAAGCCTAATTCAAATAAGTTTTCTTCCTAAGTTAAATGCAGCAAACTGAGCCAATCCCTAGTCTTTTAGAAAAACACTGGATTCTGATGTATACCCACCAGTAGGGTCCATTTCAGGCATTACAGTTTGGAACTTGCAGTAACTCTGTGTTGTCATTACTGTTCCAAACACGCTCAGCATAAAACAATCTGTATTTACACTTTCCATGCTCCAATTTCTAATCATTTTAGAGCAACTCACTTTCACAGGTGGTTTAAGCAAAGGTCTGTTTTTTGCTCTGGGCAATGGCATAGACAGCTAGGAACAGCAATGCTTAGCTGCCAGCTCTAAATGCATGGCCTGTTCTTGATCCAGTGTATGTCACGACCTTGCTGTTCCAGTTCTGCCTTAGGAGCTCCTCCTCTCTTAGATAAATCAGAGGCCATGCATGCCCCTTTTCAATTCCAAAAACTGGCCTTCAAAATGATGGTTGTATGCCTTATTTTGAAGAAGGGTTAGAAGGTAGAGTTAATGGATAGCTTTTAACCATTTGAGTTTCATGTGGGGAATGACTCTCAGATGTCAGCATTTGAGAGTGTATTTGTTATTTCAGCTGAAGGCCTAGATCCCTTCAAAAGGATGAGGTATCCAGCCCAGGAACTGCGTGAGGTCAAGGTGACAGAGAGGCAAAGTAGTCTTGTGGGCTAAATATTTATCTTATTTGTACTTTTGTTTTTTCTTGCCTGAAAAGCAACAAGACAAACCTGTGAATTATCTGTTAAATTGAAGAGCAAGCAACTTCTATTTCCAGACCTGCTTTTAAAATGGCACATCTTATAACCTTAGTTGATTTTCTCCAGAAAATATGCAAACTTAAATGACAAGGGCACTAATACATGGGCTTGCAATGAAGGTTCTGGAAGACAGAGATGATAGCGACAGTCACAAGAAATGATGTTACCATGACTTGTGGTTTCTGGGCTTGGCTTTGACAGTCTATTTCTGTGAGTACCCCCTCCACGTACACCATCAGGGAACTGTGCAGCTGTCTTATTTCCTGTAGTGTACTTTCATGTGCAGTGCACTTTCCTCAAAAAACTTTAAAAATATTTGCTGTGTCTCTGTCTTCTTTCCTACTTTCTCTCTTTCTCGCTGCCTCCCTCTCCTTTTGCTTTTAGGACTGATGTGAAAATTGTCAGAGAAGGAACTAAAATAACATTTTTGTTAAATTTGTAAGAGTTAGCTAAGGTGACAGATCCAGTGATACTGCTTTAGGCATCATTTGAAGTTTGTTTATAACACACCTCAAACAAATGTGTACCAAGAAATCGGTAGGAACCTTATGTGTTAAAATGAAAATGAAGCTTTGAGTAATTGAAAAAAGGCTTTGGTTATTGTTTTATCTGTCCATTTAAAATTCTAATTTCTTGTGAATTATCAACTTGATGCCGGTCATGGGAGTACAGAAGAATGTTTTTATTTAAAATATATGTTGTTATCACATTTTATTTACAAGCATTCAGATTTTTTGTTCCAAATTTATTTCTCTTTCCACATTTTCAAAAAGTAACATGCTGCTTAGTTCGTAGGATTTCTGCTAAATTCAGTGTGAGTTGGGCAACTGACATTATGAAAAAGTAGTTTTGAACTGTGTTGTGTGAACAAATCTTTACTAAAAAGGTGATTTTTTTTAAATGAAAAACTGTTCTTAAGAGAGTCTCTAAATATAAAATCCACCAAGACTTGACCTTAACATTTATTAATTCCTTATAAAATGTGTGGGGTTTTTTCCAATCCTTATTATGGCCATTCTTAATTTTACAGTTTTATGCTGGAGAGAGGTATGAAGAGATACAGCAACTGGGAAATAAAAGGTCCTGAAAAATCTGAAGATCCATTTGTATGGCAATATATTAAATGGTAATGTTAGAAGACCTAATAGTAGTAGTATGTCCAAAGAGTTAACAGCTAATATTGGAAGTGGTGTTAACTGACATGTTTTACTTAACTTGGTTTTACTTTTCAGGGTAGATAAGGATGACTGAGTTTTAAAACAGTTTAAATTTTTAGTTGTTTTTTTTCTCTTATGATGCATTCCTCTATACCCATGTCATGGTTTAGGAATTGTATTCTCCAATTTAGTACTCCTGCTAAAACCACCACACTGCTGTTTCTCCCTCCCCCTACAACTGGAAACACAGAAGGCAGAGATCGTGGATTGAGATAAAAACAATTTCCTGGAAACAGCAATGAGACGAGAAAAGGAATAGTAACAGTAACAACATTAATAACTAAAGAATACAAAAAGAGAATTGTTCACATGCAAAAATGCTCATGAGGACCCTGTGACAATAAAAAAATTACTGTACAGCTCTCCCCATCATGATTTCCCAAGTGGATGGAACACCCTTCTCCTCCAAAGCAAGAGACAGTTCCTTTCCCCCATCCCTGGCAATGAGTGAGGTGGTATCATAAACCAGTAGGGTCCTGGCCACACCCCCCTCATGGCTATTGCAAAAAATTACCCCGCCTGTCCAAAACTGGGACAACCCCAAAGTTTCAACACCATATCATAATTAGATATTTATTATTAACAGTCTTAGTTTCAGGAAGTTGGCCAAAAAGTAGTAACAGTGGATCCAAATTTTCCTTGAAAACTGAAGGTTATTGCAGTAAATTTAGAATAAGATAGTTCACAAATTACAAATATAATATCTATAGCACTGTTAGCATGAAAACAGGAAAAAGAAAAGAATATCTGCTATTCCAAATTGTTCCCATTTTTATCTGTGAATTAACGTGAAATATTGCTCTCCTGGTTTTCTGTTGCGAGCAGGAGCTGACTGTACTTCTCTTAAGACACAAAATACCTTGCAGTTTGTGACATGTGGCCGGGTGGATGCTGTGATTTCCCCAGTGGAGCTGACTGATAACCAGTTAGCTATGAATGATGGATATAAACCATTATTTTACTGAAACTGGGGACACACTCTTTGCAATACTTACTTCAAGACAACACATAGGACAGCAGAAGCAGAAGGACTGTGCCTTGTTCAGAGTCATAGCAGTCCTGAAGTAGAATGTTGCTCAGCTTCTTAGGAGTTTAGTAACTTCTATTAGCTAGAAGATTTGCCTAAAAATCTATTAAAACATTTTGTACTCTGCTATATGACTTTAGTATTAAAATCTAAAGTGACATTTCTTTGGTCTTAAGCCAAATTGTCCAGCAGCATTTCCATCTCTCAGACTTCTGCACCAGAGAAATCTCAAGGCAGTACTGGAGGAAACCCTGAATTGCTTTGTAAATAGGCCTGGAGATGGTTAGATTTATTTGGTGTAAACCTGACGCATTTGTAATTCAGAAAAGTCCAAATAATGAATAATAAGAACAGATCACAGTTTAACCTTCCTATTGGCTTCAGCCTCAGGAGGTAATTAGACACACTTTCATGGAGGCAACAAAAAAGTAGTGGTTTTTACCCTGAAAGCTGACACAGCATTACTTTTACTTCTAGGCTTAGCATGAACATAAGCACTTGTGGTTTACTGACATAAAATAGGTCAAGGAGTGAAGCATAATTAATTGCATGCTTTTTCTATAGTGAATTCCCAAACCCCATGGCTGAATGAATTTCATTAGATATACACACCTTTTTTTTTTTTTTTTTTAATTTTTCCCAATCTTTAGCCTTATTCTTTTGTCAACAGACAGCAATCAGAGTTCCTCAGATCTCTGAATTGATTATGGACATCTACACTGTCTTCACCTGCTCTGTCTGCTGAGATTTATTTTATTTATTTATTTTGTGACAGATACATCATTTGCTTTAGCTTTTATTCCTCAGAATTTAAAACAAATTTTGAACTACATGTCACCGGGCTTCCCTAACAACAGTTATATCAGTGTAACTATGCCTTTATTATAATCAAATGCAGAAGGCATGTAATAATTTAAAGGTGAGAGTGTTTCCCTTGGGCATTGTCTTAAAAGAAGTTTCACAGCAGCATAAATACTGTCCCTTACAGTGCCAGACATCAGTATTCTGCTTTTCAGTGTGCTCGCTGCACTGTCTGATGGTTTCAGTGTGCTGGAGGTAGCTAAAACCTCCCTCTCTGCCTTAACCCCCACCAGCAGCACAGCTATGCTGAACCTGGAGCTGAGGGACGGCTGTTCTTCCCCAAATGACAGGGCAAGCAGTCAGCTTTCACCTCCTGCAAGGAGCGTGTGATGTGTGGCTGCCACATGGCAGGGAAAAGCAAGGGTTAACTCACCCTTCTACATTCTCTCTAAATAGTTTCCCTTCTGCTGTTGCCTTGAGGGCAGGAGTCAGGGAGCTGATGGAGACCCCCGGGCTGCTTAGCCTGGTGCCTATGAAAGGAGGGGACAGTGAGGCACAGAGGCTTCCTATTTCCTCTGTCTCCCACACACAGCTGTGTCTGTACCACACAGAACAAAAGCATCCAGCTGTTTACAAGCTGCTGGGTGTGTAATGCCAGCACATATATGTCTGTGCCTATATTGGCCCTTCTGCTTGTGCTTTGCAGTTACCCTCTCTTTGGGGCTCTTTGCTGTGCACCCAGGAATGCATTCATACTTGGGTTGCCCATGTCTGGTGCTTAGCGTGGCATGTACAAAAGGCCCATTTCAGTGAATGCCTTCTGGGCCTTGGTGGTTTTTGCAGAGTTAGATGAGTGTCATGGAATTATCCCCAGTTTTCTGCCCCTTCTACTCACAAGAAAAGATCAAAAAAAGTTCACAAAACATAACTTTTTTTCATTAATGTGCATAATTTTTTGGAATGTTTCAACTGGCTACAGTACTGAGTTCTCATATGTTGTAATTTCTCCTCCTGGGCAGGAGAAAACCAAAAGGCCAGCCTTTGGACTGGGAGCCAATGGATTAATTTGTAATTTTTCCAAGTATTGGGTGTTTCAAGACAAAGAGATTTTGTAATAGCTCTGGACATCATATAGCCTTTATGAACAGCCTCACTTGTTAGAATTATTACTTCCAGAACTCATCCAGAGAATTAAAAGCTCCAGTTTTCTCTGTATAAACAGAAACCTCACTGCTGGAGAAATGATCTTATGAAACAGCTCCAAGCTCTTAGTTCCTATTTTTACCACCAAATTTGCCTGCAGCTGCCAGTTTGAATTACTTCCATCTTTTCTCTGCTTAGAACAACCAAGGGAGTAGAGGAAAGAGGAAAAGAGGATCTTCAGAGATTTTGATTCTTTAAGATGCAGTAAGAATTTGTGTAGCTGAAAGCTTGATAGATGCAGAGCCAGAATGGATAGAACAATTAATTCCTCCATTTGTCCGTGTGGGTTCCTCCCTTTTCCTTATGTAACCAATTGACTTATTACTATTGCAGTATAGATCTGTAGACAATCTAGGACAAAAATGCAAGTTGGTTGTCTTATTGTTCAACCCTGCCAGTTTTTGCAGGGTTGAAGAGCTGTCAATTTGGAAAAAACTTTCCATCTCCTTATTTAAGAATTCAAACCTTTTCTTATAGAACTAACAGTTATGCTTTTACTGTTTTGTGTGCTGAGGAAAAAATATAACACAAAATAGAGCAAGCCGTTTTAGCTTTGATTTATAGAGTCTGATGTGTTGACCTCACTCTGTCCACAAAGCAAAGGAGTGTGGGGTTGTCTCCTCTTATCGCTTATATTACAGTGATCAGTCTACTGCAATTTTTATCTGTTTCCTGAGATACTGACAGTCTAGTGCTCTTGGTTTTTACTCTTCTGTGATCTAAAAAAATTGTATCAAAATAATCAAGAACCGATCAAAAATTTGATGGCTGTATTTAGAGTAGATGTATTGTTGATCCACAGCATGCTTTCTTTTATGTTATTGCCATAAATGTTAAAAAAAAAAAAAAAGCAATGTAATTTCAGGATTTTTACAGCAAAGCTTTCTTAAGCTTGGTCATGTCCTGATTAAATTTGGTTTCTGTATTTTCTCAACTGTCTCACAGAAAGAGAACTGTTATATGGTTCTCTCCCATGATGCATTCACAGTAAGGATGTTCAATAACTGTGCTATTTTTTCTCCAAATTCCCATCATGTGACTGTGCTAAAAATAACTCTGCCTGTGACTTCTGGCTTTGTAGATTTGCTGTATTTGCTGTAAGTGGAAGAAGATGAGCAGGGGCTTAGAGTCAAACCTGATTGTTCAGTAGTGGTCTTATACTGAAGCTGTGAAATGTCACGTAAAGTAGATGTCAACTGATAGAATTAATTTCAATTAACACTGGTTTTCTTCACATTCTAATAGCATGTTATAGATATGGACAGACATAATGTTCAAATACTTTGAACTTCACTTCTCTTTACTTCTATTTTTAAGCTGTACATTTAGATGAAGGGTGGAATTAGGAGGCTATTTGGATCATGCATTTATGTTTTTCTCTGGTGAGCTGAGTAATGTTTATGGCAAAAAAACCCAGATTCTCCATCACCAAGGAAACAGATTGACCTGTGCCAATAATACAAACATGGTTATGTATAAAGATTAATATTTTGGAGGGTATGATGGGGATTCCAATGGTTTTATTAAATAAGGTATTGAAGAAAAAAGTTATTCATTTATTTAAGAACCTTTTAAAACTTATACAAAAAAGGAGGGCTATGTGGGTGTGTGCCTGGAAACTGTAATGCAAAGGGCACAAGACACAACAGGCGATATCCAAGAGGATAAAATACCACCTGGTGAGAGGTAGATTTACAAAACATTATCCTAGTGTTTTGGAGATAGGCACTATTTTGTTTTCATAAGTTCCTGCTGAACTAACTATCAACCTGAAGCTTTGCATTTCCTCTCAGTTGCCTTCTTGTCATTAATTTTTATTAAAGCTAAGACCAGGCAGAAGCATATGTTAAGGCTGATCAAGAAGATAATCTGATGCACAAAATATTTATGGTCTACTCCAATTGAAATAAATGCAATAAATTGATTTGAGTTGAGCAGTATCTCCTCTTTTAAATTGAAAATTTATTGCTTCCAGCAATTAGCTTTTCAAGGGATCCTGGCCTCTAATGAATAAAATACAGCGTTCAAATTTCATTTGTGCTAATAGTGCAGGAAATTCTCATGCAGTGCTGAGGAATCTGCTGGGTAAAATGTGTGTACTAAAGCTCTTACACATGGCCAGCGCAATATCAAGGAGTTTTACTGTGAACTGAAATCATACCTGTGCATATTTGTTTTACTTGCAACCTTTGTATTTTCGTACTGATATCCCTTCCTAGTGGATATTGTTAATTTTCAAATGAAACTCTAATTAACATTTTTGTAAATAATACTTGTTGGTGCTGCCCAGTGTTTTACACACAAAATCAATGAATTTTGAATATTGTGACATCTGAAGAGATGGGTATATGTACCCACACAACAGGAAACAAACTTGATGTTGTAATTTCTCTGTTATCAATACCTGTCTTCTCTCTTACCTGACTTTACAAAGCGATTCTCGGAGAAATTTAGAGAGCTCTGGCAGCAAAGTGGCTTTAACTCTTGATGACCATTTATTTGCATGAAGACCCAGCTGAACTTCTTTTACTTCTACTGAAATATTTTTTCAAGTCTGAGTTCTCCAGAGAGATAACTGAATGATAAAGTAGTGCTTTGGCTGCAAGGAGTGGAAACCTGAGAAAGAAGCCTGAGGTTTTAAGAAATTATCTTAGCAGAACTCTGAAAAACTGAAGAGAGAAGGAAGAGAAGCAAAATTTAAATGACTGGTGGTGACATGGGGAGGATGTTTTTTTAATAATGGAAACAAAAATAGAGGAGAGGAAAGATTCTGAATTCTTCACAACACCTTGATCCAAAGCAGACAGCACCTCAGAGTGGTTAAATGATATGTGAGAAAGTATTGAGAGGGACTTTTCCTGAAGCAAAACAAAATCTGTTTATCAATTTTGTTATTAAGTATCCCTGAAAATGTGAACTGTAAATCAGGAGTGCATTTTCAACTGGAGGTCTGGGGGAATTTAGTTGTCCTTAAAGACATTGGCATATCCAGAGTGGATTTAGGTGCTTCCTAGATGCCTTGGAAGTGCTATTTTCACAAACTAGAAAGTGAAAGAGAAGTGGTAATAGGGAAGTTAATAAAAGAGAATCGCTGCAACCTTTCCAAGGGGAACAGAGAGAAAACTGTATACAGAACACCCTGTTTTTCTAGTAGTCTTTGTATTATCCTGGGTTGTATCAACATAAATCCTAATATAAGCCAGACAGAGTTTTTTGATCTGTTTTCTTTTTTTTGGCTAACATTTCTGTCTCTTACTGTATCTAATAAGGAGGTCAGTGTGTGTCATGTAATTTTATTCATTTGAAGCTCTGCAAATAATCTAAAAAATATTGAATACTACCCTTGCAGAAAATACCATCACTGAAAGTCATACTCCTAGAAGAAAAGTACTTCTAGATGCTGGTTTATACTGATCAAAACCATTATGATATTGTAGAACTGCATCTTTCAAAGGCCACAAATGCACAAGAGAGTAATAATTCTAACATTTTTATTTGATCAGCTTCCCAGAGGACAGGATAAGGAGAAGTTCTATTAAATTTAGAGATGATATTAAACTCCAAGTAAACACAACACTGTCTGCAGAAGAATTAGGGAACCTCACTGAAAGGCTATAAGAAACATGATGTCTGATTGTTACTGATAGACTGAATATATACGTAGGAGAGTAGAATATCCAGATTTGTGGTGATAACATTTCAGAAGGATACTTAAACTCATCGTTATATCTCTATCTAACTAGCAAAGATTAAGAGCAGTCCAGCACAGGACGCAGATATCTGGTATGGGACTCTCTGTGCTTCTTTTGCACACCAGTATATTGTATACAAACTTTTGCAGATCCCTTTTCTGTCCTCTAGAGGATCTGACCATTAGCAAGTCCCTGGACTAAGTGCACTCTTTGATCTTCTATGACAATTCTTGTGTTTCTGTTGTATTTTAAACCACATAGCTGGCTACACATTGTAGAGGCAGTGTTTCAAGAGTGGTGCCCATTGACTGGAGAGACTTATATGTTGGACCAAAAGGTTGGTGGAGATTTAAGCTGAGCCATTATCCAGTCCTTGCTTCAGGCCCATTCCAGCTTTTTTTCTCTGCTCTGTAGAAACTTTTCAGGTTTTTCAGAGACAGTTCCTCGGTTATCTGCACATACAAGGTACACACCTTTTCTCCCCAAATGATCAACAGGTCTTCCTTGAGGTAACTCAGAGAAGAGGCAAAGCATTTTGGTAACATGCCTTCAGTCTGCTTCAGATCACTTGGGACAAATGGTACAAATCCCAAAGACTAGCTGTGTGACTCTTGGACTGACACACTGGTTTAAAAGCTCTCTGTTTACCTGTTGTATATACGTATCATGTTTCTTCATATAGCTGTGCCCAGTCACTTCCAACAGGACCACGGAACAAGCAATATTTTGTTTTATGAAGGAGCTAGTTAAGAAATTCAGAGCTGGTTTTCTGTAGGCACAGCATATTAATGCATTGAATGCAAGAAAAATAAAAAAGAAGTCGGGTGAGGACAACCCTGTGAAAGACAAGGCCATTTGTTTCAAACTTCTGGTTTTCTCCTATGGATTTGCCCAGCAGTTTGTGAAAAAAGATATAAATTTCCTTCTCTAGACTGATGAATCATTCTGGCTTAACCTCCTTCTTTGATAGGAAATGTTGGGTTATGTGAGTGACCTGAGACTGAGGCTGCAAAGACCTTTCTCAAATCTGAGTATTCAGGAAAATTAGAAAATTGTACAAAGGCATAGTAAAGGATTTTTTTTGGCTGTAGAACTGCTACCTGAAATCTAGACTGGCAAGAGAATATTATTTGCTTTATTTCCCTAGGACTTCATCTATCTGTATGCTTGTGTCCTCCTTTTCAGCAACCCCAGCTCATATCATTTTTTCTGTAAGCCACAGGGATTTTTAGTTTGGGCTGGGGCTAGCTTTGTAATAATATTAATTTTTCTGAAACTCAAATCTGTTTGGCAAAAACCCCTTCTAATTCTGATCTGCCCAATTACTCTTTTGGCGATCAGTCAGGCCTACATCCTTCTAGATATTTGAACCATAGCTCCTATGTAAGGGCCTAACTCTCACTGAAATAAAAAATACCAAATTTTATTTATTTTGGACTCTTGATTTTTTTGTGATTTTTGTGATTGATAGCCTTGGTCTCCTTCTACCACGTCCATTTAAATGTCTTTTGGGCTGAAGATCATAATACCTGTCCCCTTCTGCAAGGTTCTACGAATATTTTATGTGTTTTGCTTTGGCAGGGCAAAGAAGCTCTTTGTCACAGAAAAATACAGAGAACATGACTCTGTGATCTATTCCACTTCAGAGTACTGAGAATATATAAAGTTTTAGTTCGTGAAGCATATGTTTCTGCCAAAAATTCCAGGTCATACCGAGTTCTAAAATGCATAACTTGGACCAGACCCCATAGAATCCGTATTTTAACCTACAAACACAGGTAAGAAGAGTCGGAGCATAACTTCCAGCCATGACCCAACATTTCCTGGGCCTAGGTTCTCAACCGTTACTCTGTCATGAATTAAACTGGAAATTTAAACCTCCCAGTTTGTTAAAAGGTTCTAAACCAAACTAAACTAAACTAAAGACTAATCTTGTCTTCTAGGGATCAGGCAGCTCGCTCTGCATCTGTACTTAATGACATTTTTACACAAACTTTGGCATCAAAATCAATTGTGATTCCTTTTGTGGGCAGAGCAGTATCCTGAGGATTCAAATGTCCAGTTGGGCTATGTTCTTCAGAAAAGTGGGTATTAGTTTACATTTACTTGATATTTTTCTTCAGTGGTGTAAAAGCAGGGCACTGGACCATGTAAGAATATTACTTTGTCACTGAGGACTGTCTTTTGCTTACTTATCTTCATGTGTGGACATCCATTATTCTGACACATTTCCCACTGGAGCAGGAAAAAAAAAAAAGCAATACAATTATTAAAGGGTGAAGGATGCAATTTTTATGTTTTTTTCCATCCAATTTCTTTGCTGTAAGGATCATTTTACTTAAGATGCAGACAGATACACAGTGGTTAACTAAGTTGAGCATTTGTCATTTTGTTTTTTGTCTCTTAGGTAGCTTTATTAAAGAAAAAAGCATGAAACTTAAAGGTTGGAAAAGACCTCTGAGATCATCAAGCCCAACCTGTGACCTAACACCACCTTTTCTACTAGACCATGGCACTAAGTGACACAACCAGTCTCTTTTTAAACACCTCCGGGGATGGTGACTTCACCACCTTTCTGGGCAGCCCATTTAAATGCCCATTGACTCTCTCTGTAAAGAACTTCTTCCTAATGTCCTAACTAAACCTCCCTTGGTGCAACTTAAGACTGTGTCCTCTTGTCCTACTGCTCGTTGTCTGGAGAAGAGACCAATGCCTACTTGGCTGCAACCTCCTTTCGGGGAGTTGTAGAGAGTGGTGAGGTCTCCCCTGATCATCCTCTTCTCCAGCTGAACAATCCCAGTTCCCTCAGCTGCTCCTCATAGAACTTGTGCTCCAGTCCCTTCACCAGCCTCATTGCCCTTTTTTGGACACTCTCCAGCACCTCAATATCCTTCCTACATTGAGGGGCTCAGAACCGGACCCAATACTCAAGATGTGGCTTAACAAGTGCAGAGTACAGGGTAAGAATCAATTCCCCAGTCCTGCTGGCCATGCTATTCTTGGTACAGGCCAGGCTGCCATTTGCCTTCTTGGCCACCTGGGCACACTGCTGGCTCATGTTCAGCCTCCTGTCGATCAGCACCCCCAGATCCCTTTCTGC
>JAYRBT010000082.1:76460384-76475188 GCA_036023395.1 Myiotriccus ornatus | reverse complement strand
CCTGTAGCGCTGCAGGGGGTTGTTGTGGCCAAAGTGCAGGACCCGGCACTTGGCCTTGTTGAACCTCATCCTGTTGGTTTTGGCCCATCTATCCAGCCTGAATTTGACGATTACAGTCTACTGTAAGTCTGCTTTTGCTCATAAAAATCATGCCCCTCCCACTTAAATAACATGGGCACCTGTATTTTTTTCTCATGCTGCTTGTAATGTTATTTACTGTCTGTCTGTCACCCATGCTCACCCACTGATGAGTTACAGTAATATTAGGATGAATAGATACCTGTCAATATGTAAGAGTCAAATCTGTTGGTTCATTGTTTTCTTCAGTGCATGAACACCTCTTTTATATAAAGAGAAATTGTTCCTCTACACTGTTTAAGACCTATGTAAGTTGCAGGAGATAAGTGGACTGGTGGGTTGCATTCTGTGGTTTTTTTTTTTTTCCCAGAATTTTCCTTTTTTCCTCCAAGCATTTGAAAACCTTGAAACAAGATCAGATTTACATTGCAGCTACACAATTCAAGTATATAGGATGTCCCTTTTTTGCCTCTTGAAGAGGCAAAGAAGAATAGATGCTATAGTGCAAGAGAAGTAGGCTGGAATATCAGAAGAATCATTGTAGCAGAAACCTATTTGTCTTCTGAACATTATCCTAGACATCAAGTTGCACACAAGTTGGTATGGGATGAAGTTTGCTACAGGGGTGCACCATCAGCAGATGTGACCTTTAAGTCACAGAGGTGGGGAAGGACTCTCACTGCATTTCTCTCCCAAGTTTTCCCTAGTAATTTTGCAGTATTTCCTCTTTCTTGTGAGTGATAGGAAAATAATGATAATTTATTGTTTTAATTATTTTGCCCAGTCTAAGTTTAAGTAAATGACAGGAACTTTGTGCTCCAACAATAGTATGGTTTTAATTTTTTTTAATATTTTTTTAAAGTGCAGTGCCCTTGAAATTTTTTTTATGATTATGTAATAATAGGGTGGAAAAATCAGGAGTAGAGGTGATGAATTACATCTTCCTCTGTTTGCAAGTCTCTAAAAGACTTCCTCTTTTTTGTTTCATCAATCTAGTGGTGCAGACAGAAATAAGGCTAAAATGAGGTTAGTTCTGAGATAGATTGAATCTGTCAGTATGCACCAAACTTTGGCAGGATTCCACAACAGCCTGAAAGTTGGTGAACTGAGATGAAGAAGCACTTTCATCACTATAAACCAGACATGTCAGCATGCTGACGCCAAACACTCAGGAAAAAAACCCCCACCCTGAGCTTTCAAGAGATACCACACCTGCTTCTAATAATAAATTACATGTTACTTCCTATCTATTCACTTAAACTGAGCTATGTTTATCTTCTACCTGACTCCATGATAACTTTGAAGTTTGGATTAAAAGTCTTTTTAAAAAATAATTTCCAGTCCTGGTGCAGACCTCGGTAGACACTAATTACAGCTCTGACAACTAAAGAAACTTGTTCAGAAAATTTCATCACCAGTTTGCAATACTCACACAACAGTTTTTTCCAGCTGTGGGTACATCAGTGCTTCTGATTGACTGCCTAAGTTCACAAATGTGAAGTAGGATAAAAGCACACAAAGCATTTATACTAGAATGATCTCTACTGTGAAGGGGGCAGTATGTTTTGTTAAAAAGAGAATAGAATTTGATTCAGCATTTGGTAGTTTGAAACAAATGCCACTGTATAATGTCACCTTACAGTCCAGCTTTTCATAGTATATACTGGTAAAATGTCAACACTGTTTCTGTTTTGGTATCTAAAAGGAAATCTTTCAAGCTAATTATCCATTTTTAATTTGAAGTGGTTTAAACTAACCAGATTTGACTGTAAAGAGTCAGGATCAATAATAAATAAATATGTTTTTTGCTGATCAGCAGGTATTCTAATTCATCAGCACTCTCATTTTTATTGAGCTTTGTTCAAGTCTCTTTTCATAGGCACAACATTTTGTAGTGTAAAAAAGCTTAGCAAATAAACACTGTAACTACAGGAAATCACTATTAACAGCAGGTATAATAAGATACAATTTGAAAAATTCTTATACCATTATAAAATCATGAAAGCAGGAAGACATACATAGAACAGGTCAGTAGACTATTTAGCTAAGGCACAAAGATAACTTCCTTTTTCTCTGTTTTCTTTTAAAAAGATTTAGAAGGATTTTAGAAGATTTTTCTTAAGAGGAGCCCAGTCAACAGGAGAAGCTAAAACTAATTTTTTAATAATTTTTATTATTTGTTTATTTATTTCTACTTGTACTGAATCTATCAGAGGTTGTCCAGAACTGGAACTTGCTATGCTGCCAAAACAAATATTATTAATGATATACATAATTGTTCATTTGGATGTCTTATTTATTTAAAATTACAGATAGTGATGGCTTGGTCCTCTCCCCTTTTTTTTGTCTTAAAAAAAATTTTAGTATGCTCCCTACCTCAGGTCATGTTTCCAGCTAGCTTTGTAATAATACAAAGTTAAAGTAAAGGTAAACACTCCTAAGCAAATTTTTTTTTTTTTTTTTTGAGAGCTTCACTGAGAAACAGTTTTGGTAGTGTATCTGAATTAGTAGAGCCAACAAAATTCAAACCAGGTGTAGGAAACTGCATTATCATTCACATCCTTATAGCTGCTCCTTTCCACATCTGATCTTAATTTGATCCTTTAAATCTGCAAAACTGTGCTATAAGTTCACAGTTGGCTTTTTTGGGAGAATCTCAGCATTTTCTTTTCCTTTCCAAAACTAGAAAAACACAGGAAGACAAAAAAGAGACAAAAAAAATTAAGGTTATAACATAACAAAAACTTTTTAATCTCTGTCAAAATTTAATTCTACAAAGAAGCCAAGGGTTTGACAAAACTGAGGCTTTTCATACGACCCTAGAAATTCTCATAACTTTTCTCCTTATTGTCTTCTTCTGTTTTAATATGAAATATCAGATGTAAAAGGAAGTTTTAAAAAAAATAATCTTTCAAAATGTTTTTCATCATGTGTTCCAGTGCTATACTCCTCACTTTTCAGGTCAAAGTTGACCTCATGAGAGCTAAGACAATTCTCCTGTTTCAGTGTGTTACTCACAGATGCTGTTAGGAGTGGTTATTGAAGTGAACACATCTTTGCAACTATGTCAAATAAAGAAACAATTATAAACACAGTTTTTGAGTCTTCTCATGTTTTGTATCATAACTTCAAAAATTTTAATAATATAAAATAATTGATGATTAATTTTTGGCAAATCAGCTTCATAGTACCTGATAGATGGTTACAGATCTGAAAAATATTCTGAATAGGTGGTTTATACTCTCTGTTTTTCCAAATGATTTACCAGCAAACCAGAGAGGTTTTCAGATCTCTCTCATGCAGTTGTAATCAAATTATGTAAGGTACTTGTAAATCTGAATTCAGTAACAAAACATTGGTTAAACAGGCACACCTTATTTCTTTGCTTCTCTATTGCTCTTAAAAGAGATATCTATGGTCTTTGCTACTTGAAATTGAATTTCTCAACATCATCCAGAAGAAACAGCGTTCTGATACCAATGAAAAAATGCTCTTGAATTTAATTTCCTGCAGATTTTGCTCAAACAAATTTTGGGTCCATTACTTTCAAGTTTATAGATCTCCATTTTATGGGTAGATGACACACAGAGAAAGTTTAATCCCCTGGAAAGCCTCACTTTGTGGAATGACACAAGTGATCTGACACATGATTCTTGCAAAAGCTTGGGATAAGCCAGCAAGCTTTACCTCAGTTTACTCTAAAGTGGTATTTCTTCATCACATTTGTGTATGTGGGGAAAGCTTAAGTTTCCCTTTCAGTTGCACTGAAATTGCTGCCCACAGTTTCACTTCTAAAGGTTGGGTGTCAGAGGGAAATGAGAGCTTTAAATAGCTCTGATATGTTGTATAGGTAAGCTGATGAAAAAGTCAGCTGAATTCTGTGTCTGCTAGTAATATTTTGACATTCTTTATTGTTCCGTGGGATCCAGTGTAGGTTGGCAACATTGAAGAAGTTCATGGACTGTTCTTTCAGTCCAGCTGGCAAGGCTGTGGTCCTGCAAGGAATAGAGGAAGGCTGTTTCTTTTAATTGTGTGATGCTGGTTAAGTACACAGATACAGAGCTTGAAGAGTTCCCATGCTCCATAGTGTACATGTATTTTCCCGAGACCAGACTTTCCAGATGTTGAACCTGTCTCTGTGTTGTGCTGAGTTTCCAGCTGCTGAATTTCATATGTGTTGAATCCTTTTGATTAGAAGAAGTGACTAAGTAGTTTTCATATTTGGGAGCTCCTCTAAATGAAAAAACATTTAATGACATGCTTGTTGCAGCATGTTGCAGCAGCAGCAACTTAAAACCTAAACCTTTCGGTGACACATTTGTTTTCTGTTATTTGTCCATGCTCTTCTAGATAGGTGGTGGGGCAAACCCTTTCTCTTCAATGTCTTGGAAGTGATTTTAAATTTATAGTTTTACCAGTATGAGGTGTATCATCTCCACTTGGATGAAACTGTTTTAGAGGTTGTCTTTGATTGCTCCACTGTAAATTCCTAGACAGTGTCAAAGTGTTAACTTTCAACTTCAAAATGAACTCCTGAAGCCATTCTGGTGATTGAAGTAGAAATAGTATTTGCCATTCACAAAACTAATGTGTGACTCTAAAGCAAATGACACAAATGGAAACCTGCTGCTTCAGATGTTGGAAGATAGACTGATGGTAAACTAGAAAGCATTTTGGCTGGCAGGGCTAGATGTCCAAATATTATTTTCCATTTCTGACTTGTGGAAACATAAATATCTCCATTTATGAGAGAAACCTAATATCATTATCCTGAGTATAAACTTATGAACTTGCATAACAGAGTTGAAACTTTTTGTGTGATCAGGGGGGTTTTAACACTACTTTGTACTCTTAAATCATATTTCACTCTAATACTCATGCACAGTTTGTTTTTCAAAAAGCCTTTCTTAAGAAAAAAGAAAAATGAAAGCTCTGGGTAAAAGGAATTGAGTTGCACATTCAAAAGAATTGGCCATCTCATTGTCTGGTTTAAATCAGGGTAATTCCATGAATTTGTAACAGCTGGGTATCTGGCCCAGAGATTTGTCTAATCTGGGACCCGAGTCTTGATAGATAAGGAATTCCCATCAAAGCATTTAAAGCTCATGTTCTTTTTTTAATTAGGAGGCATCTGCAAAAATGGGCTGAAGAAAGCTGAATGGTCTCTATCTCTTCACAATTATAATCTATTTTCCTCATTGTAGCTACTTTTTAAAGACCTTTTAGATCTATTTCTTATTTGAGAGATAGAGCACACCTTTATTTGTAAAACAAAGCAAGAAATGGGTTTATTCTTCCACTGGGGCCCTCAAAAAAGGGCTTAGAGATAACTGTGTTGCAAGGAGCTTACATTGCCATAAATTCAGCTGAATTTGGTTCATGCTCTTCTCATACTACTAACCCTCACTTTCATATTCCTATTTAATTATTTATTGAACTCATTTTCTTCCTGTAGTCACAGTCTCTCTGATCCACAGAAATAGGAGAACAACTGCAGAATCAATTTCTTCTGCATTTTTGATCACAAAGTATGTGAATATCTCTGAAATGATGATGTTGTTTATCAAGGCACTCAACTGTCAAATACTGGATTAATGTGACAGTTAAGTGAGAGCTCTTGTATGTTATAACACACGAACACAAAACCAGCCAAACTGCTTCATTTGTGTGTGTCCTTGTGTGTATGTAGCAAACACAAAATCAAAGGTTAAAGTAAAAACTTCAGACACTATTCTGTTCTACTATTTCCAGATGTGCTGAATTCCCACAATGGAAGGAATGTCAAAAATGTTTCAAATTAAAACTACCGAATTGAAAGAGAGCAGCAACTGATTTGCAGCACTTTTGAAATTACATGAGAAAACAAGAATTTCTTAGAAGCTAGAAATACGCAAACATTTTGTAATTGCTTTCAGCCAATTGTTTATCTTTGCTATCTTGCTGCACACAGAAAGGTAACCGTATCTTAATATTGCTATTTTTATATTTATATGTATGTATGATTGGATGTTCCACACCATGACAAAAATTTGCATTTTTCTGAGCCTAGCAACTCTTATGTCACACCTAAATATTGCAGTCAATGAAATAGTATAATTCTTGCTATATGTTTCTTTGGGCTTGAGATTTATAGTTTACAGACATGTATGTTTTATGATGTTGAATCAAGAACAGGGGCAGCCAAAGAGTGGACACGCATCTGTCCTGCCACCCCTACTAAAGGTGGCCATGCTATTCTTAACCTGGCTAAACTCATCTTTGAAACCCTGAGCCTGAAAGACTTTATACGTGTGCTTGATTTGATGTGTGAAAGCACTAGAAAAGTCAGTGAGATGGCTTACAACATGTGAAGGTGAATGTGGGTGCTTAAGTCTTCCTAGCAACGGGCTCTTTGGAATGAATATCCTTGTCCCATTTCATGGAACAGGCGATAGAATGAAGTATGGTATGTTACTGTTCCTCTCACTGTTCTAAACAAAAAATTGCAATATATCTCTGGCTACCGAGAATCCCACAGGTAATACAATCTGGAAGCAAACCGTGTTGCTTGTAGGGGAAGGAAGAAGTGAATAGCCATAGGCAAATTAATGAATTGGTGAGAGCATTTTAAGTGCTAGAGAAGTTCTGGGCAGCTGATGTTTGAATAATTTTTGAAAGATTTGCTATAGTATGTGTCAGCCTCTATGACACATTTTATCTTGGAGCAATGTCAAAGAAGGATGTCTTGAAAGAAAATTCAGCTGCAGTGATTAAATGAATCATTCAGTGAACATAAAAGCAGGTACCTGGAGATTTAGAACAGCACTGAAATATACAATGAAAAGGAACTTTTAAAAAGGCAAGGTATCCTCCTTGTAATCTATCACTAAAAAGACATTTGAAAAATGCTGATTTGGACCCTTTCTGGTCTACTGAAATGATTAAAGGTGTTAGAAATACAGTTACTGATTGCTACTTTATGCATTACAACTGAAGAAGAAAGAGAAGTTTGAAAATCTTCATTGAGAATAATTCGGTAAACTCTCACGGAAAAAACATTAAGGAATGAAAGCTTTTTATTTTTTTAATGAAGGCATATTTTCTTCAGTGTCCATATTGCTGGTGGCACAAACTTTTTGGTGAGAAAGTCTGGAGTGAAATATTTGGTTGAAGCTTATCTTTGGCTTCACAGCTCTTTTTCTTTTATGTTCACTATTGATACAGAAAGCTTCCTAGCAGCTCCTTTTCTAGTCTGCTGTCTCTGGTGAAATTGCAGGAAGTTGTTTGTCCTCTAACAACCTTCTCTCATGCAATAGAGTAAGCTTCTCATTCCCTTATGCTTCCTATAACAGAATGGATAGAAGAGTGGGCATTTTTTTTTTTAATGTTCCTTTATCTTTTACTGTGATTGAATTTCAATTAAATCCTACACTGTTAACATTACAGGTTTGTATCTACTTCATTGTTAAATCTGTGAAATAAAACATTTCTTTAATTACTGTTTTTTCTTTAGAATTATTTTCCAATATGAGAAAATAGTAAACGTTGTAATCAGCTCTTCACTACATCTGAAATCTTGCTGTCAAAAGGAAATTCTCTTGAATATAAAAATTGCTAACAACACATCAGGACTAACATTATACAAATTGTCACGAAGGCATCAGTCATAGAATCATGTTTTATCTGTTTTGGTTTTTTTTATGAACAGACTGTGTGTGGCTTTGGAATCCTCATTTGCTCAACTAGAATGATCTCAAGCAGAATTTGGGTTTAGGCATGAATGAGAATTTAAACCATGGTGCATCAGATCTCTCTTGGTATAGTAAGGATTAGGAGAGAGGAGATGTTTTTACCTACTCAGAAAGTAGAACAAGCAGCTATTTACTGAACAGCTTCCAAAACTTTCCTAGTGATGTCCAGGTCAAATCAGACTATTGCCTGATTTCTGCAAGTGCTGAAGGGTCATCCAGACTTTTCAGATGGTCTTTATTTGTTGATGCCAATTCAATCTTACCTCTTATTCCATTACATACCTTATATGTTGTATGGGCAAATCACACATGCAGTTCTATCTCTTGTGTAGGTTAGACAACTTCAGAAATACTGTTCACAAGACAGTCTTGATTTGTCACCTGGGAGGTTCCATGTGTAAAGTGGAAGACATGATAAAAATAGGAAAGAATGCAAAAGAACAAAGATGCACTGCAAAGAAAAGCATAAAAGACTGCCATTTTATGAGATGGTTCTGATTAATTCTTGGATCCACCATAGTGACAGCTAGCAGGCACAGTACACAGTGCGGCAGCCTACCTAGACAGAAGACTAAGCCGTGCTCACAGGTTGAAGACCTGGTCTCATAAAGCTTTTTTTCAATGAAGGTAGGACTTGACTGAAGTCAATTAATATGCATTCTACTTTTCCAGAGTGTATAGGAGGTTGTGTGAGTTCATAAGCAGCAAAGACATGCCCTGCAAAGAATGTCTTGGGCAGCATGAATTCTTGTAGCTTATCCTGGTTAGAGTTTTGAACACTGTAAAGTAGATGTTGGCATGGCCCATTTGAAGCCAGCTGAGCTGTATATAATTTGTATGTATTTGGTGAAGATTTGATCCTTAAACTTTCCCTGTAATGCCAAAATAGGAGGTTCTTGTCTATTAAATGAGAATGTCTTGATGTAAACATGAAAACAACTTTTGTTAGAACCCAGATTCTGAAAGAGGGTATTTTTCTAATTCTGTGTGGTATTATCAAAGCTGTTCTGTTGATATTTATAGGCAACTATATATAGGTCAAACAATTCTGTTACCTTGATTTTTATTTTTTTTTTTTTTGGAATAAGCAATTTTGGGGTAGAGGAAGTTGTGAGTTGTTTTATAGAATGATTTCTGGTTGGATCAAGGAGCTGTAATACCTTTGACTTGAACAACTTTTCTGAACTTTGACTAATTTCCTGGAAAAATGGAATATTTCTTAAATATTTCAATAATATCATTGTTCACTTCTGGCAAGTTACAAGTGTGTGGAAACAAAAATAAGTATAAAAGCTCCCTTTCTTGTCCCTCTCCTGGATGTGCCATTTTAACACTCCAATATTTAGAGGAGATAATCCCAGAACACACACAAAAATATAGCCTTCTCCTTATTTTAGTTAGAATTTTTTCATGGTTCATGTACTTTGTGTTTTCTTGGGAAGGATAATACAATGTCTGTAAAAAAATAAAAAAGTTGTATATATATAAAATATTTATTTATTTATTTAAATTATATAATATATATATAAAATATATATATACACACACACAGAGTAGTGGATTTAGTGAAGTGGATTTAGGATTGAGATTAAAAGAGCTCAGTTAAGGGTTTTGGATCTTTTTGCACCACTTTGCATATGCCAAAATAAGGTTTTCTTTTAGTTGTTTTAAAAAATGTCTACAGGCTGAACAGTGAATCTCACACATTATGAGATTTTTGTAATTTCACTTATCAAAGCATATGATGGCAATATGTCATAAAAGATTAAATGTCTGAACTAGGAATTCTGAGTCAATAGTGAAGCTGAAGTGATTATAAAACTTGCTTCATGGGCAATGGAAATAAAACTCAAATAGGCTATTATTTATCACCTAAAATCTACAATACTGGACAGAATTTTATCTAGTCTAATCTCCTCTTATGTGCAACATTTAACACAGACTTTGCACAGTCATATAAATCTGTATATTATCTTCAACTTTATTCTATTTTATGTATTTTTTACTGTTTAGTCCTTCTGAGTTTATCAGAGCCCTACAGCTAGTTGCTTTTCCTTCCTTCCTTTCTTCAAATGAATGTTGGCTTGCATAAATCACTACATTTTCCCCCTCTGGGGCTTATTTGAACATTACCATTGTCCTTTCTGTAGAAAAGTCACAAATAACGCTGTCTTGATGATCTGGCTTTTTGTTAAAGAACTCAGCAACGTCTAGTCTCTTGGCATGGCCTCTGGGTGCTTTGTTTTCCAAAAATGTGGAAGATACATCAATTTCCTTAAGAGATGTTCACAAGAACAGATTCTTCTTTGAAAAACTCAGTTGCCACTGGACCAAGCTCACATGATGCAGAAAAGAGTCACATAGCAAGTTTTTTCTCTCCCCATTAAATATGGCCTTAAGACATTTTCATACATTTGATCTCTGCTTTTGTAGAAAATTTCATCTTTAGTTCTTAGACATCAGTAACTTATGATTTACAACTTTAACACCTATTGCTGTAACAATTAATCCCACATTTTCACCAGAGATAGCATTACACTGGAAGCAACAGGAATGTGACAGAAATACTGTTAATCTCCACGGGAAAGATATTCTGTCATTAGGTTAAGGATCTGACTGCTGCTCCATTTTAACACAATTTAATGTAGGTCTATGTAATTATTTTAGTGGAATTATTTGTGGTTTAGACTAGATCTGCCATAAGATGTACTATATAATTAAAAATGCATGATGTCGGGTCACAGAAGTCTTTACATGCATGATCTCCACCATTAGCTGGTTAAATTCTGGGGTTCTTAATTTAGGAGATTAAAAAAAATCAGTTGTTAATGAGTATTTCCCTGAATAACTTCACTCCCAAATTTGTCTTATTTGGATTCATTAGGAATGTCAGTTTAGATAATCAGTACTGTTACTCAGAAACAGGAAATGGCCTGTCTTTTTGGTAGCAATACCACCACCCAGTTAAGCACAAGTGAAGTGGTGATCCAATATGCAGAAATATGAAACCCGATTTCTTAGAGAGTCAGTAGATGTTGACTCACTTTTTGAACTAGAATTACTGGTTTACTTGGTTTTCATTGAAGAGTTACATAGTTTACAAAACATATATCATAGAAGACTGGTTGTCAAATCTTTATTTAGTGTTTCAGCACAACATCCGTAGAAAGCAATGGTAGGTGTAGAGGTCATCCTTTTGTGAGGGAAGTAGGAGACAATTGACCATTGAACTTCTCACACTATGTTGCAGTCATCTTTAAGAACATGGAAATGTTAAGAAAAAAAGTAAAAATCCAATACAGGGCTTCATTTCTTTCTTGATGAAAAGTATTTAAACAAACTTCAGATGCTAAATTAACACAGAAATATATTTGGCAGATTTCAATGTTGAAGCTTTTTGGATTAAAACAACCTTTTGGGTTTTATTGTAAGTATGAGGTATTTTCAAATACCAGTTTACATAAGTTTAATCAATTCTAAAAGCTATAAGAATGTTGGTATGATTTTTAACTTAACTAGTCCATTTTTTTTTCTATTGTACCTCTTAAATAAATTGTATGTATTGGAAAAAAAATATTTTCAAGTGTATTTATTCAAAAACTAAACTACAGTCTTTATTTTACAGAATTTGCTTTTTGACAACTTAGGTAAAGTGGAGCACGTAAAATGATAATTTGAGACCCATGCCTCTTCAGAGGCTTCTCTTAAAAAACAGTGTAGTAGGTTTTTCCATTTGAGAATACTTTAAGACTTTATTCTTTGTAGTTTTGTGCCCTGAAAACATCCAAGCTGCTTGAAGAGAACAACAGCAATACAACTTGATAGGAACAAATAAGTTCTCTTTTACTTCCCTGGAGTTGAGCGCTGTGGTACATTTAGGTGAGAAGAGCTCCTACTATTCCCAAGGTGTTATAAATATTTAAAAACCTCAAAGAGTATTGAAAGGTTTCATCTGCTTTTCCTCTGCTATGTCCTTACTGAATGTGAGACATTCTTGACCTGCAGAAGATCCCTCCCACAGCCAGCTCCTTAGCTGTAAGGCCTCTAAGGTACTTGCCCATTACATGAGCAGATGAGTCCAAAGACCATTGTCAGAATAATTTATAATGTCAGGAGCCCAGTCGTGGGAGAAAGGATAATGAATTTCTTGGGAGAAAGCTGGGAATGGATCTGTTCACTTGGTGCTGCACTGAAAATAGCATAGAGGCATTAGTATGAATGGAAATCAAGTGTGTATCTCTTTTTCTCTTACAATCTCTCATTGTAAAAAACCCATCTATACTAAATATTTTTCCTGCTTTCACAATCAAGAGGTGGAATGCCAAAAAGTGCTATAAATTGGTGGCCAAAAATGTGTTTTCAGTCCATTCGTAATCTCAAAGTCTCACTGTCAGAAATGAAAGAAACCATTAATCTAAATTATTTCCTTTGTCATGGATAGGTACCTTCCAAACCATCTACTCTACTCTATAAAGATTAAAAAATATTATCTCAATAATAATCTATTACTAATTTATTGCTTTAACAGAAAAGAAACCTAATACTATGAGGAGTAGGAGTTCTCAAAAATAATCAGACTAGTTCACGGTGTGTAAAGTTTTTGCTGACATAGAGGAAATTAGACAGTGACACTTTTAATGCTTAGATTAAAACTTCTGGCTTTGTGAGAGATTCTGTGGTTTATAAATAATTTATTGCTTAATATGTGTTATTGCCTCTTTTTTTGTTTCCAGCTTTATGGTACTAGAATATCCGGAACACTCAGATTCTGGTTCTGGATTCCCCTTATTGCTTGTGCTTAGATATGATCATCTGCCTTGTTGCTGAGCAAAAAACCTGGACATTCCTGGTAAGTCCAGAACATCCTGAAAGTTTGATCTGCTTGCATTTCTCTCTGTGAATATTTTACAAGTTTGTAGTGAGCCTATTAGGGCAATATAAAAGTGAAATAGGTTCTGTTTTGGACATATCATCAAAAAAAGGAGCTTTTAGCATAGATGTTCATTTCTTCAAGATGTTCTGAACAAATTCTTCTGTTCTGGAGGTGAAATAGCTGGTTAAAGCACAGATCCCACAAGACAGTGATTTTCAGGCTTTTCTTTTGCTTGATCTTTACACAGAAATGGTCATTATTGGATCATGCAAGAGCTATCCAGCAGACCTCTTGTAAAATAATAAATTATGTGCCCAAACTAATTTTTCTTTTACATGTACTTGGAGTTTTGTGTCTTGTTTGATGTGCCTTATGACCATTCAATTGAACACCATTTCTGGGAGAAAAGATAACTGAATCATCAAGACATTAACCTAGTTGTGGCCTTATTTGCACTGTGATCCTGATGAGTCTACTTTTTTTTTCTTTCTGGTTGATATTATTAAATGATAATTTAGTTTATAGCTATTTTATATTAGTAATTTGAGTAAAATTTATAATTTAGCTGAAGTGATTCTCATTCTTGTCACATATGCCTTTTAAAACATCTATTCATCTGCTGATGACTGGCAAAACACAGATGACCAAACTGTCCTTTTCACTGGTCAAATGAGCAACCACTAATTCAGTGCTGGCTTATGCTTATGGATGGAAGAATGGTTTTTATATGTGAAGGATTCATAGAATAAAATGCAGTGGCAGAACAGGGACCAGAACCGTGAGATGTTGTACTAAATCTAATCTCTTTACAGTGAGATCATGTAGTTACAAGAAGATATGTAATGATGTTGGCAGCAGCTGAGTGACACCATTTGTTAGACTGCAAATGGAAAAATTAAAAAAGATCCATTGTGTTGGAGACCATATTCTGAGATTGCAACAGATTCTTGTCATAATCAGACTAACAAGTGTGGGAGCTCTGTTTTTAAGTATCATTTAATTTTAAACTGTGATCAGTCAAGCATCTTCTCTAAAATCTTTTCTGTCTACGAAACTTCTAGGCTGTGTCTAAAGAATTTATTATAAATTAGTTTCCTCAGAAACACTGCACTGTCTAGTGCAACTCCACTGAAGTCAGGGGAATCACTCTGGGTTAATATAATCACCAAAACGAGAATACATCTTATAGTATCATGCAATATTATGAAGATTTATGAATGTAGGTTTTTTCTCCTGAAAGATCACTTTCTTCTTTCAAAAATAAGGTAATCAGTGCAATCATATTAGTGTAGGATAGCCTTGAGTTTTAAAATGTTAGACCAAGGACCCTGGCAGCTTCTCTGAAATTCATTCATGACATCAAACTGTACTATTTATATAGAGGTTTCCAAAGGATAATATAGAACTATTTATTAGCAGTGAATAGTAATGTCTCTATTCTGTGAATAAAATTATAAAACAAATTTAAAAATGTCCAAATTAAAAATTTGCTTTGAAACTGTACTTTAGCCATTACACCCAAACTCACACATGTATAGATTTACTAGTTGTTAAAATCAGTGTAATTATATATATAACCTTGTTGTGTCCAATCATCTCGGCACCCACTTTCTACCAAGAAGAGCTATTTTTGTAATGTTCAAAATTAAGACTGCTCTCTTCATTCATATTATTGACTTAAGGATTTTGAAAAGTTAGCAGTGGTTTCAGCAAGTCAAATCAAAATCGTCTTGTATTAAAATATTATCTTAATATCATACTCATGATTGTTTTCATCAAACCAGTCCTTGTTTTCTTGAAGGAGAACCCTAAGGATTCTTCAGAGGACTGCAGAATTCTACTTTTAATAAATTGCCAAAGTGCTTCAGGAGAGGGATCTGTGGAATGAACTTCGAGCCTGGATTGAAGATTTGCCTGGAAACTGTCTCTCACTGTAGCTGTTTTAAGATTGTTAACTTGAAGTCTCCTTCTAGGAATGCCACCCTTTTTAGGTTTACTGCCACCACTTGCGTCTCTTAGAACGCTTCCATCAGCGCTGCCTCCGTTCAATTCTAAACATCCACTGGACGGATTATGTGACCAACACGTCTGTCCTTGAACAGGCAGCAGTCACGAGCATCGAG
>JAYRBT010000082.1:76445345-76460284 GCA_036023395.1 Myiotriccus ornatus | reverse complement strand
TTCTGCTGTGCCTTCTGCAACCGGACTTGTCTATCTCGCATTGGCCTTTTTAGCCATCAGCGCGCTTGTAGCAAGCGCTGGTAGAGCCCTTCTCAAATCTTCATTCGCGAAGCCTAGCCATGATGTCATACTAGTTGTGCTGGTGATAAGTGCAGCAATGCTACAGGACATTTAAAAGGGGCTGAGTGTGTAATATATATTCTCTTACAAGAAATTTCAGTTTCCTTATGTTGAGAACCTATATTTTTAATTTTATGTGAAACATACTTTCTTTTTTTTAATATTTTTTAAATTATCTTTTATTTTATTTAATTTTTTTTAGTTTTGGAGAAAAGTGAAAAACAAAGACAAGCTCAAAACCAGACAGTAATCTTGGAGCTGTGTAGTGTGATTTCTTCATTGTTATTTGCCTTGCAACAACAGAGTTTTCAATGAAATCAAAGAAGCATCAGTAGTTTAGACATTCTTTAGCATTAACCTATGCACTTCTCTGGCAATTAGTTTCGTATTTCCTCCTCTGTGTGGCTGCCTCATATAATTTGCTGTTACTTCAACAGATCCAAAGTGAAATCTTCTTTTTTTTTCCAGACGGTTTGTTCTCATTGCACTCTGATGAAAAGGCAATATTCCATACCTGAATTCATCTAAGACACTATTGTTTATAGTTGTAGACTTCTGTCAGAGGTTTCTTGAACTTAGGTAAGACTGTATGACGTATAATAACAAATACCTTTGTAGAGCTTTAGAAATATTTCAGGAGATATTTTCTTCAGATGAGTTATTTTCATTTTAAAAGAATTTTAAATAAGAGGATTACTTAGGTTTTTTGTGTTGCACTTTCTTGCCCACAAGTCTCTGTGATTTTATCTTGAAGGAGTTAAATAGGTAAGTATTCCGATTCAGACTGAAGAATGTTATTTTCCTTTGTCCTGTTGAGGTGGGCACAGCTCTCTCCTGCTGTCCTGTTTACCCAGCCATATACCAAAGTAATTCACAAAAACATTAGGCAAATTATGTTGACTGACGTAGTCCTGTCCTGAGTACAAGCATGAGTGACTGTTATTCAAAAGAAAATAACAGGCTGAAAGCTGTGTTTTCAGTGGAACTACTTATTGTATATGGTTTAAAAATTCTGTATATTTCAGTCTCAGCTGGTTTACTGTGATCCCTCCCTAGCTAAGATAAAAAGACACTTCTGAAAGAAGACTCAGTCTACCTATTTTCTTATGGTGTGAGTTGCCCTCCATGTCCCAGTGATAAGAGAGATCTTATGAGTTTGGATGAAGACCTTAAATGAGGCCTCTAACATTCAGGCAATTAAGAGTAAATGAAATGAAGTCTTCCATTAAAGAGCTCCATCTAGTAAGGAACAATGAACTTTGTTTTGGTAAGGAACCTTGAACAGCTAGACACAGAGTCCGGTGTAAATATTTAACTTAGCATTAACAGTAGGTATAGATGTTAACTCAGAAGAAATCTGTACTACCAAAGCAGAAGTACTGACAAGAAATGTGCCTGTGTCTGACATTTTCAGGTTCCAGAAACTGACCTATAGCAGAATAGAAAATAATCAGAGATTACTTCTTTTCCCAGTTAAAGAAAACAGGAAAAAAATCAACTCTGACTCCTACTAAAGCAGCTAAGCAAATACGAAAAAGCTACAGTATAGAGGGAGAGAAGTTTTACTTTGTAATAGATGAAGTGATAATCACATCTTAGAAGAACTAATTTGCATTGTTCTTTATCAAAAAAAGTGGAAATAAGCATGTGAGGAGAACTGCTTGTGGGATAGATAACCATCAGCTCATTTTACTTCTTCTTCTATGTTACAGTTTTAGGCATTTAACTACACTGCTTTTAAGGAACTGTGCAGTTCCCCATAAAATTTTCATTTAAATGTTAAAAGTTCATTCCATTTCTGCAGCAACAGGAATTAACCTTAATTATTATGAACTTTAAAATGAAAAATATCTCTGAAGATCAAAATTCACAGATTTCAAAGACTAAGAACTGAATGGGGATTACATTTTCATTTTGTCACAGTCTATGGCAAGGGGAAAATTGCCTGAAATATATAAAAATAATATTGTAAAACTGATGCTCTAAGACATTGTGAAAGCAGAATGCTGTACCTTTCAGCAAAAAATAACTTTTATCCTACTGCAAACCTCAGAGAAGATTTACTCTGACAGAAGAAGAAATAAAGAACCTATTCTTTTCTGCTTCCTCTTATTCAGACACCCTCTTAGAAACACTAGTCCCAAAACATAAATTCTATGGACAACATTTCAGGGGCACGGTAGTGCAGCCACTTGGGTCCTGAGCAGTTCGGATGAACCAGTGTTGCTTTAGACTTTACAATTAGCTTGTATTTTGGCACCATGCTTGCTGTGCAGTAAAGACTTGACCCCAGTGTTCTGTCTGCCTGCTCAGGAGCGGTCATTGGCATAGTCACACAATCACATTCAGGCTGATATTCTGATAATTCTTAGCCACCATCAAAAGTCTCCACCTTTTGATCAGGACAAGAAGGAGCTCATTCACAGCTTCCTGTCTTACATAGTGCTTGTAGCACGTATCACTACTGTTACCCCAAGTTCAAGAAGATAAGTCAGTCTTACTGTTTGCAATAGGATAACTCACAGCTAGTGAGGTAGTGTGAAATAGGCTTACCTTTTTACCTTATTTTGTTTGGGTTTTGTTTTTTTTTTTTTGACTGTAGGATTTTTAGATTTGCCCTCTTGCTACCTGAAAATCTCACAGCATTTCAGACTGCACTTTTTCCCTAGGAAGTAGTTGTGCTCCCATAGACTGTTTCTTGTCTCTTGCTACTTCTTCCTTGGAGGGAGAGAAAACACTTCTAGCAATGGCTTATACTGGTGAATAAATAAAGCAGATATAAACACTTTCTGAAAATATTGTACAGTTTCCTGATTTGTGTTGGAAAAGTTTGTGTGGGGAAGATTTTTGTCTCACAAATATATGTGTGAGAAAAAAAGACAAATAAAACTCTTCTGGGCTCAGTCTGACCTCAAAAAATACTGGAGTCTCACACTGTTTCTTTATTTGGCTTGATATGATTTCCTCTCCTTCCGTTTTTCAGGTTCATGTAAACTAAGAAAATATATGTTCAGTCCTGGAGTTACATATTATATTTAAAGTACTGCAAATCTAGGTCTTTGCCTAAAAGCTTTTGGCAGGTACATGAGGTTCATGTAAGCTGAAGCTGTCAGTATAAAACCTTCTTGCCAAGGCAAGAGGTTGGTTGCCAAAAACTGTTCACTGAACAATGCAGCTTTGGATAGAACGGAAAAACCTCTTCAAAACTTGGCTCCTATGGCTATATTTCCTGTTTGATGTCCATAAGTTGCTTTTGGGATACTGAGGCTTCTGACAGAGTGCTGAAATCCCATAAGATGCTTTAGTCTTATTGATTTCAAAAGAAAGTAGGTAGAAGTGCCTAGGAAGAGAGTGCCTAAGCTAGCAGGCACAGATGGAAATGAACAAGCACTGTGTGCCCTGCTCCTGCCAAATCTAGTTTGAAAAACATGTCAGATCTTGCTAAGAAGTACTTTATCACTGCACCAAAAGTCATGAAGTTGTATTAGCTCTCATCCAGGTGTCGTGCAGCCTGGCAAGCATTCACATGTCTATATGGTCCTGCAGATTTACCTTAAGAAGCATATTTAATATCTATGCCTTACAGTTATGAAGATCCTTTTGTCCCTATTTACCCTTTCCCTGCGTGCAATGATATTGTACTCCAGTGAAATTCTTGACCTTTGAGAGTTCTGTTCTTCAAACATTGTGAGGTAAGAGGAAACTACCACAAGCATAACCTACTAAATATCACAGATATGGAGACAAAAGAGAGCTGAGGATTTATTTCTCCAGCTCTGTAAACTCAGGGTGTTGTTGGGCTTGGACATCAGATTCTTCCCAATTATAGGTTTCTTAAAGTTCTAGTTACATATAGTGCTCAATACTTGTGTTTAGATTGTTTGCTTTGCAAAATTAATATTTCAATGTTGATTCTTCCAACATCAGCAACAGATGCAAGCAGCTTCTAGTACATGATTAGAAATAACTTATAGATTTTTCCTGCTACTCCCTTGATACTTTCAAGTATCTTGTCTGATTCCTCTAATTATGACTTCAATTTTTTTTGTTAGTACTACGTTTTAGCTACCATTTTATCTGTATTTCAGTGTTTTCCAGTTTATTAACAGTCATCTATCATATCTTCTTAAACACAGGATGTGGTTTTTGGTTGTGGTACTAAGAAACTTTTTGCAGCTTTAGAGAAATTTAATTTTAGAGGATGGGAGATATTTTTCTTTAGATAACAAATAAATTAACAAATAGGTAGGCAAAGTTTGATGTGTTTCCTACTAACAAATATTATCTGCTGAAGAGTCTCATTCAATTTGCAAAGTATCAAAATTCCAACTAAGATCACAAGCTTAATGAATGTCTCCTCTTGGCAGGCCCTAAGTATCTTCCGAACTGCCTTATTTAAACTCTTTGTATCACTTTTTAGGTGTGTCTTTTTCTCTCTAACTAGAAACAGGAACATGCATGAAATCAAGGCAACTGAATATACTTTCCAAGTCAGAAGTATGAATTTAAACCCACAGATTTGGAAAAAAAATTACATTACATCTAGATGCAACATATTTAATGAGAGAACTGCTAAACATTGATTAACCCTCTAGAACAATAAGAAGGGCAGCAGGCCTGAACTTTTTCCCTAGTTTCATGTGTACTTTAGTTCTTCTTGTTTTGAGCATATGAGAACATAGGCAATATGTTTCAGGAATAAAATGGATAATTGCTTTAGAAGTAGTCAGAATTGTGAAGTTTGGATGCAAAGTGAGATCTGAATGTGAGCTATGATCAAAACAAAGTACCAGATAAAATGTTAAGAGTCTTGTTTTTCCTCTCTTCTGATTTATGTCTCTGATTAAATTCTTACACTCTTTTTCTTCCCATTATTCTTTACTACCTTATTTTAGTATTTATTTATTTATTTATTTATTTATTTATTTATTTATTTATTTATTTATTTTCTCTGAGAATTATTAGATCACTTGAGACTGCTTGGGTGAAAAAAACCCAACACACTCTGTTTTTTGAAATTTCTGATTACTCTGGGCTTTCCACACTATGAGAAATAAGATTGGACTGTAGAAAGCATTCAGGAAGAGAGCTGACACCTGTTTTGGATGATAGAAAGAAATAAAGGATGTTCCATCACTTTTAAGTTGCACGTTTTTTAGCTATGGATAAATTTTGTAAACTGAAACCTAAATTCTCTTGTGGTTGACTCATCCCCTGTTGATTTTCCTATTCCAATTTTTGAACTCACAATGTCTTGCAAGAATTGATAACTTACCTGCAAAGCTAGGTACTTTCATAGTGGAATGGTGGCTACCTAATGATATTATTTTCTCCTATTTTCCTTATGTAATGTTGACTGACAAAACATAATGGCAAATGGCCATATAACAAATTGCATTGGACACTTGCAATCCTGGCAAGATCACTGCCGTTGAATTTTGCATTCATCATCAGTTCATGTGGTCTAATAATTTTAATTTGATTCCTCTAATTGAAATATTTTCTACAAGCCAATTTACTAAACTAAGCTTTTTTTTTTTTTTTTTCTTCTAGCATTGTATTTCCACATTCACATAGAATCTACTGTTCAAATATGACTCTGTGGTAAGCAGAACAAATCAAAGCCTGAATTTTAGGGTCACAGTGGACCACTTCTTCAGGAAATTTTATGACTGCCACCTATATTCACACAGCTTTCACTGCAAAATCAGAATCTATCATTCAAATTGCTCCAGACCTATTTTTCTGCCAGTGGAAATTTTATCATGAGAAACAGTCCTACATTCTAAGGTGGAATGAAAGTGTGTATTCCCTGAAATGTTGACTTTTCGGACTTCACTGCTTTAAAAATGTAAAATTCTTGCTTTCAGACTTAACTTGCAATATTAGAAATAAATAAAAAGTTTCTATTCAATAATGCAATTATAGAAAGCCTATCTTTTGTTAGATCATTTTAATGTCCAAAAAAAAGGGGGGAAGGCTGAAATTCATACTACTCTAGTTATTTATTACACTGAGGATGTTCACAGCATATATATTTTCAGCATTTTTTTCAGCTTTACTTCTGGTTTTTGCATCATTTTTTAGTGCTTGGTTTACTTTAGATGTGGATAATTCTTCAGTAATCTACTTTGAATTTCTTCTCTGCTTAGAAAAATAAGCTCTTGTTCCCCTTGAAGTGAAGAGGTTTCTTCCTTCCCTTCAAATTTGAGATCCTGGGATTTTTAGTCTAATTTATTTCATATATGCAACATGTCTTTCTACTCAGAATGAAATGATTATTTTTCCTTTCCTAAACTACTAGACTTCTGGGGTCATTTCTGTTCAAATTACTTTAGTAATGGGGAATCCAGTGGGGAGAGGAGGTTCAGATTACATGTTTTTGTCTTGTGAAACCTAAGACCTTTTCAACTTGTAGTCATTCCCCAATCCCTTTTATACAAGGCATGCTAAATATTTTTCATTCAGAGAAAAAAAATCAGAAAATAAAGTCACTTTTACCACACACACAGCTACTTTGCTCCTGTGAAAGTCAACTCTCTGCAAATACTGCCCTGTTAATGTTCCCGTTTTGGTATTAAAAGATCAGGGCTGGAACAGTCTATTATTTTCAAAATTTCCATTTTTGCTTTTTTACCGTTTCTATTATCCTGCAATGACAAAAAATTTTTGTTTTTAAAGTACATTTCTGATAGCAGTGCAGAAAAATCAGCCATCCAAACTCAGATTTCTGAGAATACCCAAACACTGCTCCACTGGGCAGTGCAGTTTTTCCATAGCCCGTCTAACGTCCTTTGTCCCTTAGTGAATGGAGGCTTTAGACTTGGGAAGAAGTCCTGTGGAGAAACAACTGGAAGTCGCTTATGCTAGTTACAAAATTCAAGAAAAAGGGAAAGTCTTAGTCTAGCAGTTTACAACTGGGAATATCAGTTTCAAGCGGAACTTTAGCCAGATGGCTACATCTGCTGAGAAGAGATTGTGAGTGTGAAAGTGTAACCAGAAGCAGGTTAACAACAGAAAAGTTCTCTTTTGCAACTAAGTCATCTCCATTTCCCCATCAGAAAGAGTGGAGAGGAACAACAGAAGAAAGCTGGCATTCAGGATTCATGCTTCAATAGACCAATGCTGTACAAAAGGAAAGAGAAAAGACAGAGAGGTACCCCACTCAGAAAAATGTGATGGTTAGGTAACTCCTAAGTATTCAGGTCTCTGTTCTGCCTGGCTGGAAACAAGAATATAAAACTCTTGATGAGTATCTGAGCTCCTTCTGCAGGAGATCTGTACACTTTAGTAATCAACTGTCATCTCAGTGGGCTATACCTAAAGAAAGTGTATTCAGAATATTTTCTGTACTGTGGGTGCATAGCAAGCATGGAAAAAAAGGGATGTTTAGGGTCCTGCAATGACAACTTTAGAATTTGGCTTATACTAGATCTTTGAGTACCCTGTTAGGTATGAAACTCAATTGGTGTGAAGTGGTTTTATACACAATTGTCAAAAGAAATGTGCTGATAAACATTAGTTATATAATCATCACTGATGTTGCCCTTGTGAAGATGCAGTAATTAATACCCTATGTTAGCATACTTAGATAGTACTAAGACACATGAAACTACCCAGACAGTGTTTCTGCAAAATAGAAGTGAATGGAAATTAAGTGCCTAGATACAGAATCAAGTTACAGAGCATCTTGGAGTTTCAAAAGGATCTCCAGGAAAGAAAAAGTACCTTTGAGTAATCTGAACCTTTCAAGTTTGGAAGGCGATTCCTTCAACTTGGGCTTTCTGAAGGAAGAAAAGAATGGGCCTGACATTGTGTCCTCTCTTTCCAGTTCCTTTGGTCTATAGAGAAGACTGGATTAATCTCACTGCATTGAGAGGCAAATTATCCTGCTGCCTGTAGCAATATGCTTCATGTATCCTACAAATTCATCATTAGAACAGATTCACAGTGTCTAACCATCTGAATAAAACCAGTGAGCTTAGGTGTATTCAGAACAGTAAAACAATATTTTCATCTTGAAGTAAGTCGTATTAAATACAGTTTGAGACATCAGTCATAATGCAGTTAAACGCTGTGGAGTACAAAGTTGAATTGCTTGAATGAACATCATCTTGACTCACAGTTTGTGGAAGCAAATTGCTGTGGTTGCTGTCAACCCCAGAAAGGCCACTGACCAAAACAGAAGCTTTCATTTACTCTTTTGCCTCAGAGACAGTCCCCTAAAGGTAAGGCTGAGGCATGTTTTTGAACAATGGAGTCAAGTTTGAATTCCCTCTGCCATGGCGGATGACTGAGCTATAGATTTAGTTCTGTCTGTCTGCTTTGTTTCATCAGCAATAAACATGTTTGAAAGAAAAAGGTGGAAAAGGAGGTAACTGCAATTCTAACTTCTTTCATGAATGAATGAACTTCAAGATATTTCCATTTCTTTTCTGTCTTTGTGTCCCAATTGTTGATCCTGTACTGCAAAAAGGACATTTAAAAAAAAACCCAAAACATCTCTTCCTGTGTCAAAAAAGGGAGTTGCATCCCTATCTATTAATGAAATAAATGTTTTTTTCCTGTGTGTCATAGGACAAAGAGGGAATTATGACTTAAAACTCTAGCTAGCATGATGCATATATATACAGCACTCTACTTAGAGGCTTTTATCAAACAATGCATTCCTCACATAATAGTTCTTCTTGATGAGTAGTAGCCTTATGACTGGTCTGTACTTTCACATGACTGTAGCTGTTCATCATTTAATATAGCATCAAATTTTTAACTTGATTTTTAACTTGTTTTATAAATAAAACAACAAGAAGAAGAATAGCCAATCAAGTTGGAGGTTTTTAATATAGATCTAATAGGGCATATTTTTTGTGATAGATATATTTCTTGCTTTTGAGATACAGAAATATTTAATCTCTCCTTTAGAGAATACAAGTGTGGACATAATCAACAAAGGTGAGTTTTATGCCTTCAAAAGACTATGTTTCATTTGAGATTGGAATTCAAATAATATTTGTAGTATGTATTAGTGTTTCCTGGAAAGTTCTAAATAGTATCTGAGACAACAAAGAAGTTCTTTAAGGATGAGGAATTTAAGAAAGAAAAAAAGGGTTTATTCCTTTTTCTTCTTGCGGCTTAGGCATCTTTCAAATCCTGCACAAATTAAAACGTTGTCAAGTGCTTGTTGAAAAATCTCCAAGGTACTCCCTCAAAGAACCTGAATATGAGACGATCATCAGAAAAATGAAATTAGATATGAAATTTCAGCATCTGATTCAGATTACATTCTGGGACAGAAACTGTTTCAAATGATGAAAACCTAGCAAATGAACAAATTAGAAAATTACCCTATAAACATTTATTCAAAATCATCTTATAGAAGTGGTAATACACAAACTAATTTGGAACATTTGCATGATTTCACAAAATGCTCCCCAAAATGTTTGTGCATGTCTCTAAAGAACATTTGATCCATATTCATTGTGGATCTGTGCAGTGGTGCATCACACATATCAAGAGATTTTTACATCAGATGGTATGGCCAGAACGCTCTTTCCTAATATTTTACAAAATGAGCTATACAGTGTATCCATACATCCTTATTCGCTGGATTAAGGAATGCTTGTTCTTATACAACAGATTTTCAGAAGTTACCTATCTTCACTTTTGTGCCAGGTTTTCAAGGGGGACCTTAGCAGCTACCTAGGTTATAAAGTGAATGTTTAGAATTTTTCAGGGACCCTAGTGTGCTAGCAAGATTTTTCACAATCTGGCTCAAAGTCTCACAGTGGGAATATCTTAAAATTCTGGTCTTGTTTATAAAAGTTGTGATATTTTGAAAATCTGTTCCCATTGTGGCATGTTTTGATTAATGACATGTAGAGGTTTAACAATGATACAATCAGAGTAAGACCTAAATATCCCTGCAACTTGACAAATCTGAGTAATTCCTTGGGATGGAACATATCTGTAACTTCAATGTGATTACTAAATCAGAAGGATACTCTTACAGATGGATTGTGTAAAAGATGAGGTGTTTTACTGCATGGCAAGAGTGCTGGATGGAGCAAGGAGTTCCGATGCAAGACACTTGCTGTAAGAATATTTATCAGTTGTTGTCCTGAGTGATTCTGAGTGTTTGTAATTCATATAACTAAATGGTTTTTAAAGTTCCATTTTATCTAAAAGCATGGGTCACAACTTGAGCTTATAGTTCTTTACTGACTTTACTATTTTATGCTGAGTGTTAGTTTTCACCTCCTATATCTACATATATTTCAGTGTTTTGCTCAATATGTGTGTGATGTGCTGTGGAGAGTTGGACTCAACACACAAAATCTTGCCAAAGAAGTTTTACTTTTCTACAGTAGGTTGAAATACCTTCTTTTTCCTTCTGTGATTTATAGAATATAGGTTTTGTTTTTCTGCCAAATTTCTAGCAACAGTTGTGCAAATTTGATTTGTTGTAAGAATACAGTAGGAATACAATAACTCTTGTAGGAATTCCTTGGTGAACAGTCTTGTACATCAGTCTTGTAAGAATATGTGAATGACATCTATAAATCTGCTACCAGCTTGATTAGGATCTGCAAACATTGTTAGAGAACAAAAGGCTTGCATCTCATCTGCTAAATATGGAGAGACTAATGCCTTTACCTTATTCATTGTGAGCAATTAGTGAGAGTTCATATCCTTTCCATAATTTTTAAAAAGGCATCCTCTTGTAATAAAAAAGCACAACAATTACTGGTCAGCTTCCCCAGATCCTCAGAACTGCATGGCCTCTTCCAAGTTGTTTGCAAAGCATAGGTGCTGGATTGCATCATTCTGTTAGCTGTCAGTTAAATCCTGATGCAGTCAGTTAAATTTCACAGCACGATAAAGTGGAACATGGCTGTATGTTTAGGATAAGACTTTCCAAATTGAAAGGTCGATTTAAAAAGAAAAGAACAAGCAACAATCAAATAAACAAAAAGGTTAGAGTGTGTATTGGTATGTGTAAGCATTGTCTGGATTTTAAAAGTTACAAGGTGCAAATTATTTACTGCTAATAGATGCACTGGGAGGTGATCTAAGTTGCATACTGAATTTGGCTACACATTTTGTTGTCCTGACTTTCATGGTAAGTGACCACATTGCAGTTTCTTGTAGTCAAATTTCTTGACTTTGATAGACAGATAATGAAAATAGGTTTGAATATACTCTTTTTGTTTGGGCAAAGATCTCTCTGAAATTGGTGAGGGACTGTCAGATATAACTGTGCTCACTGCCTATCTGAGAGTTGGGCTGTAATTAATATTTACAGAACCCTTGTAAATCAGTGATCAAAGTAATTCAAATCACAATCATTTGTGCTTAAGGTAGGAACATGTTTGCACATCTCTCTAACCTGGTCAAGGTTATAGTATGGTCATGATGGGGTGGGATTGTAGGCAAAAGAAAACTCCTGGTAGAAAATATAGTATGTGTTAATCTTGCCTTTACTTTGCACCTTCACTCATGCTTGAATTGTTATCATCTCGAAGATAAAAAGTGCAGTTCCTTGTCTAGTAGCCACAGATTCACCATTTCACTGTGCCTACTAGAAGTTTATTCTTAATGATAAGGTGGACAATTTAGAAAAGTGGGAGTAAAAATCCTTGCTGTTGCCTAGGTTACAGCTGCTGACACACTCAAATTGCTGGGGAAAAATATAGAGAGGTTGCAGAAGCTCCTGCTCTGAAGGAAAGTGCATTTTGCATCATGGCAGAGGAGAACCCCAGAGCAATAAGAACATGGAATACATGAAAACACGAAGATCTCTTTATTAACCATGCTTTTTAACAACAGAATTATACTCAACTTGGCTGCATTTCCAGCAAAATACATCAGTGGTTTCTGGCTAGACAGGTATTATAAATCAGCCTTGTGTTGGATGGGCTAATATAGGTACTGTTATTTCACTTAATGTAGGAACTTGTTATTGAAATTGGAGATCGAGGTCTATATACCAAAGTCCCACAAAAATCTTGGCAAATCATTTACTTCATAATTTCTTTTCAAGAATTTATTATATTTTTATTCTGATACTGAAGAAAAAGTAGACTGAATTATGGAGGAAGCCGCATAATATAATTAAGTTTTGTCATTTCCTTACCTCTGTTATTTTTTCAGGTAATTTGACACTGATAAATCTGATGGACTGAGGTGAATAATAATGTACATGTATTATAAGATTTCCAAATTATTTCATTTTGCTTTTATATAAAATAATGTCCAGCTAGAACCCTAATTAAATAAACAACAAAGCAGGAATATCATGTACTATCACAAGTAATACGCTAGAATTTATAATTTCTTTCCTTCTGGAAATCTAGAGTTTATGTACATTTTGTTAGGAAACAATATTATGTAGCCCTCATCTTCTTGGGGGTCCATCTTGAAACGTTAATTGATAGATCCTTTCTCTGTATAGAAAGTCCTTCCTAAAAATGTTGTCAGGATTCAGCTTTTCATGACTGGAGAGAGAGAATCAGGTGGAAATGGCTGTGTTTATTATTGCACATGAAACTGAGATTAAGATTGACCTTACTTGATGTAATGCATTTGTTTATAGATATCAAAATCAGCTTTTTAATTTTCTACAGAAGAAAATAGTCCTTTCTAAGCATAAATATTTTTTTTTTATCACCTTGTTTAAGAGTGTTCTACTTTTCTAATCCCAAAAATTGTAGATTACCCCAACAGGCTGACTGAAAGAGGTTAATCCTTATCTAATGTCGAACTCTTTCTAATTGCTAAACCAGGAAATGAAGACTATTACCATCCCTAGGCGGAAAAGGGGGCAAAGTGTCCCTGGACTCAGTCTCTCATCTGTCAACATTTGTACAGGTCCACTTACAGTCAGGCTTTGAAATCAGTTGAAAGCTATAAAAAAAAAGAACCATATTAAAGAATTTAAAAGTGATCAATATCTTATGCATCACTTTTCTGACTGTTTCAGTGTCACACACAGTACAATAATAGGCTCTTTTTTACCCCCAGTTAAATTAGAGGCCTTCTATAAATATTGCATGGAGTTGACTTATATTTCTTTACAGAAATTACTGACCCCATATTTTATTTCAATTTACTTCTGTTATGTGAGTTTAGCTTTGGAGGAAGATGTCCAGTTGACAGCTGTGTAAATGTGGTTTACTGTCTCGGAACTGAAGCTGCAGAGCTGAGTCAGTAATGTTGTCTTCCAAAATGCTTAATCCTTGTGTAATCTCTTGTAAAATGAGAACAAATCCAACAACAATAACGTTTAGTTAATTCCAGTGTAGCCTTTTTTTTTTTTTGGACTAAAAAAAAAAAAAGCCCACAGTTCTTCGTAAAAAGATGCTGTACCTTGTAGCTGTCGTATGTCATTCATCAGCATCCTGTGATGAACTGCACCCAAAGTGCACTGGCCTATTGCTGGAACATCAATACAGGCCTCTGAGACAGCCTGACTTCAAATCCTTTTAGAAGGCAACACAGTTTTATTACTTATGTGAATTTTGTTTTCTTCTTCTTGGATTCTCTGTCTGAAAGATATACCATTTTGATAAAATGAAAAAGAAGGTAATTCATTATAATGTGACTATTGAAATGTTTTTGAGATTACATGTTTACTGAGTAATACATATTTTATGAAAAGCAGAAAATTTGTAGGTCATCCTGGTGGAGATCTAATTATTACTCCTGATAAAATGGAAGACATTCTCTTCTACATCACTAAATTTGTCTTGACAGCCTTATACATCTGGAAGTGAATACACCTTTTACTGTCTTCCTGAATTTCTTGCACTAGGCCACTGAAACAATGTCTGACCACCAACCAGCCCTGACTGTTGCTCCTGAGCCTCTCTTGGTTCTGCCTTCTGAGCTGCCTGTGGACCAAGAGCTCATTTCAGCCCAGCCTGGGTCCATCAGTCCCTGACCCAGGACTGCTCTAGGTGGACCTGGGTCCTGGTCGTAGTTGTCGTCCTGGTCCTCTCCCCTGCTGTCTTAGCTAATGAACTGGATTTGCTGGATGGACTGGGAACATCCTGCAGGCAGCTTTTGTCTCCAGCCCAGTTTCCAGTCCTTTTTCTCAGATGGATCTTGAACCTGTGTTCCAGCTCTGTTATTCTCTGAAAACTAGAGACTGCTGTGGGAAACATTCCTCTCATATTTTTCTCCACAGTGTTTTCAGCTTTGGGTGTACCTGCTGGAACCACTATCAGACATAAAAGAACGAAATATGGTCATTTTGGAAATGTTGCTTTTTGTCTGTACAGCATGCATTAGAATTTGTATTATCTAATATAAAGGTGATGTGTCTTCAGCTGAGTCATCGCTAAAATAATTTATATGAACAACACTTTACATAGTTTACCCAATTTTTTTTATTAAATTCTAAGCAAAGAACATGAATAGAGGAGAAAAAATAAATATTCTCTAATTCTACTGTTGCTGGGGGATTTGAGACCTGCTATTTGTATCAGCAAGGCTATGCTGTATGGTTCAACAAGTTACTATACTAAATGAAGATTTCCTTTTCATGTGCTACATTTTGTCAAAAGAAACAGCAACTGTTATTATTATTACTAGGTATGTCAGAGGTGCAAGGTCAATATTCAAGCTGAACAGTTAGTAAAAAAGAACTGATTTGCTCTACTTGAGATTATGATCACACAATTACAGACAGCATCACCAGGATTTCCATTTGAAATGGTATAAGCAGGGATAAGTCTCACATGCTACAAAATTTAGGCATCCCTAGGATGTCCCAAAATCACTGCTAGACTATTAATAACAAGATATTTCATTTATTGAAA
>JAYRBT010000082.1:76424054-76438803 GCA_036023395.1 Myiotriccus ornatus | reverse complement strand
ATGCATGAGAGAAGACTGAAGTGAGGCAGAGTCCTGTTGAAAACTTGTAACCCTGAAGAGAACCCACGCTGAAGCGAAAATGAAGAATTTTTTTACTCGGTCTTTTAAGAAAAGTGTAAAAATTCAATACAATGAATTGGTAAGGGGTTCCTCCTATAACTATGTCTTTTTAACTTTTCACGAACCTTAGTTCAATCAGAACAACAAACACAAACAGTCGGCCCCCATTATGAAGAACTTTTACTATCCCAGGTAGTAGCAGGCAGATACTGAAGACAAAGAGGGAAATAAGGGGCTTGTGGAGGAAGTTGAGAAATGATCTTGGCTAACGCAAGAACAGTCCTGATTGTTTGGAAATAGTGAAACAAAAACAGCAGTTCTCATTTGTCAGACACTTTCTTGTAAAGCTGGGATCAGGGCTTTTCTGGAGCATATCCAGTCTGGTTAAGCTGTCTGTAGGAGCTTACCTGACTGTTTCTGTGCTGTTTCTGACTTACCCACCGACTTAACCCCCTTCTGTGTTGTCCATCCCCCTTGCCAAGATGCCCTCTGGACTGAGCTGCAGCCCTCAGCCTCTCATGGTTCAGGTCTAGATCTAGCAGACTTGATTTGGCCCTTGCCATGCCTACATGTTCCCCACTCCCTCCTGGCAAACAGGAGGAGACTGAAGGGCCATGTTGCCTGCACATAAGTGCTATTTATCAAGTCATTTGCTTCAGCAAAATAATCTTGCACTATCTAATTGTAATCAAGCAACCAGTCAGTAATCGGTGCTTCCAAACTGTTTTATATCCTGTCAAGCAGAGACAACGCTTTAGGATGAGCTGCAAGGTCTTTCTGTCAAGCTAGTAAAGGTTATCTGGGGACACATAGCAGACACTTGCATAGCTTTTAGCCATCACTGAATTAGTTTGTGAGGCCGTAGTTCCTTATTTGGGTATAACGGCAAGAATCACTTTCAACATCTAGGTTTACCAGGTAGCACAGTACAGCTGGACATATTAGAAGAGTAGCCAGGGTATCCAGTCTCTAATTCTTCTAGAATTGTTGCACTGAGAACCCTCATAAAAGTTGCGTTTTGATTGAACTCGGTTTGATTATTGGCCAACTGCTCCCAGATATCTCCTTCTTTTTATCACTTATTGTTTCTGCTAGTTGCTCAGATACTAGTGTGGTGAGGTCTTCCTTTTCTGCTTACTAGTCACCATTTCTGACTAACCTGCTCAGAAAAGGATTGACTAGCAAATTTGATTCATTGTGCAGGCTCACATCACAAGCAGTCATCTTAGAAACTGGAACAGTTATTTTTCTTTTAATCATAAAAGTGGACACTCTGGTGTGTATTTGTGGAAGTGTCTTTTGCAGGGATCCTTTGTCATCAGATTTAAAATCCCTCCCATGGATTCTACCTTGCAAATCTGTGTTTCTTGCAGCTGCATTACACATCATTGCCCAATAGATTTAAATTCTCAAAGCCTTGTGGAATTTACGGAGTTTTTCTTGCAGAGCATGAATCAGGTTAGCTCTGCCTTTATGTTTTTAGTTTTGTCATTTTTACAGAGTTTTATACAGTGGTAGAAAAGTGAAAGTGGGTAAGTACAGCACTGTGAGGTCCCACCCGCCCCCAAAAGACAACAATTCTCCTTGTTGTTTTATCCCAGTGGCAACAGACTTCAAAGGGAAAAGTAAGGATAAATTGTAGTTAAGTAGCCTGTCTCACTTTCTGGCCTAGTTTGCTGATCTGCCCATTCCTCCTGCATCTTCTGCTCTGTAAAAACATTTCTTCCTCTAAATAAGTGCACTTACACTTTTGAGGTTTTGTTTGTTTCAGGGGTTTTGTTTGCCTGTTTGTTTTGGTTTGTTGTTTGCTTGTTATTAATCTTTTAGCCCGGTCCAGTGACACGTACTGTGTGAGCTGAAAAGAGCCACATCCTTTATTTATTTATTTATTTATTTATTTATTTATTTATTTATTTATTTATTTATTTATTTATTTATTTATTTATTTATTTAGGGTCACATTTCAGCCTAATCCCTCAGGCACTTCTGGCAGCAACGTGAGTTATGTAGTCTTGCTGGCTTTGGCCAGTGGATTGCATTCAGTTTTTGCATCTCCCCAGTGCTCTTAGTAGGGCTCTGTCTCTTAAGAGGCATAATTCAGTTCTGTCACTCTGCTTTGTGACATTTGCCTAGATTGGATTAGCCTCTCTGCAGGTGGTCTGTCTCCAGCTACCCTGTAATGAAGTGGAAAGGGACTGAAAGCAACTGAGCGCACCATAATTTTTCAGGGGAACAAACTAGGCTAAAGTACTCCTTCTAAATAGAAGAGCTCTGCTAAAAAAATCCCAGTCAGAAAAGCATTATTTTTCTACATCAAAATCTTTTGCCCTACTGTTTGATGAACCATTGGTAGCAATTTCACTAGTTTTTCCACAGTGTCTTCTTGTAGTGCATACAAGTAATAAATATTACTGTCCCATAGCGAAGGTTTTTCTTTTTTTTTTTTCCCCGTAAACATGTACCAGTCTCATTAATCACCTAAGCTATTGTAAATAGCTGACTTTGTTCTAGTCTAAGAATGGCTTCCACTCACCTAGCAAAAGTGGAGAAAAAAAAAAAGTTGTTTTAGAGCCCTTTGAACACAATATTTGAAGTATTTTGAAGTGAATTTGAACTTCATAATGTTACTTTTTAAGTTAAAAGATACACTATGGCAGAAAAACAAACTCCTTAATCAAAATTCTATGAAATGTGAAATCTTAAACATAAAGGCTATAACTTGACTTAGAATAAAAGTGCATAAGTCCCAAGGAGTAAATGGAATACATCAGTGAGTCTTCCTCTCGGAACAATATTACCTCTGATTCAGAAGCCAAAGAGGTGTATCTTCAATAGCTTATTTTTCTCTCTTTTGAGTCTGTTACTGTGGTAATTTTATTTTAAAGCACTCAAGAAGAATCCATTAGGTTCTTTATAAGTATTTGTTAAATACTGAACTATCTGAAAGCTTCAGAAACACGAATTTTTATAAGAAACTTCTGCAATAATTTGGCACCTCTGTTTTTCACATGGCTTCCTGAAGTAGAGATGATTTTAAGAGCTTGGTTCTGTTTCCTAAACGCAGGCATTTAGAGGAATCCGAGGCTATCCAAGACATATAAATTAGGGAAAAAGAACCAAGATATGCCTGTCTGAACTTGTGAGTCAGGCTTTGGATATTTTAAGGAGCATTACAATGGAAACCCAGTCCCAAGTCTCCTTTAATTTGAGCTGCCAACCTGAAAAATACCTATGACTCAATTTTTACAGAGCCATTTGAATCATATAAGCTCTTAATTTGTGCTCATCATGACTTCTGTTGATGTTGGTTTCAGGTACAATTACTAAGAGCCAAGTCCTCAAGGCTTCCACGTGGGCATCCTGAAGTGGTCACTCATGGCCATGCTGGTCTCTTAAGTAGAACTCAGTTGTCCCTTTGACACCAGCAGACTGATGGATGTACTTCTCAGGACTCTGTTTCAGTCATCTGAACCCAGAACCACTTGAGGTCTGAAGGCTGGGCTTTGTGGGACTTAGCAAGGAATGGCTTGACTGAGTCACTGCCCAGCAGGTCAGCCCATCCTGAGCCACATGATTTAGAGCTGCCAGCATGTGAGGACTGCTCTTCCCTGTTTTCAGAAGCATATTTCTTAGGTCTTCTCAGAAACCTTCACAAAAAGCAGTTACTGCCACAGTCCTGAGGACACCACCAGCTCTGACCATCCCTGCCCACTCTCTGGCTTCCCACACCTGCCCACAGCCAGGACCCCATGCCAGCCTCTCTGGGCCACCAACCCCTGCAGCAGCGATGCTTTAACAGGGCTGGTCTCCATCTCTTATAGCACTGCCCTGACTGGCTCTGGGCTCCACAGCCTGTATGGGTCTTTCTGGCTTGCCCTTGGACCTGGCTCGTAGATGTGGACCTGCCCAGCTGTGTCAGACCCAGAATCCTCTCCCTTGCAGTGTCCTGACAGATACAGAGTAAAACAGAGCATCTGGCCATGTTCCCTTTTTTAGGAGTAATAAGATTCTCAAATACTGTTTGTACTAATGTTAGGGCGTTGTTGTTTGTCTGTTTCCTGTTTTTACCCAGCCTGAGTATTATTCAGTTCAAGACAATAATTAATCTATTTTATTGCCCCATAAATGCCATCTAGAAAAATAAGACTAGTTCTATGTACACAGTAAGCATAGAGAAAGCTAGCACCTTTCATATATTAAACTAAAGTGCTTTCTGATATGGAAGTGCTCTGTCTCATCAGCTGAAACACCAGTCTTTTCATAGCAATGTTAGTTCAGGAGTAATTAAACAATAGAGGAGTGTGTGTGTACATACAAGTGTGATTTAAACATCAATTTCTAATTCTTTGCAAAGGGTTGTGCATTTAAGCAAAATATCCTCAATGTGTATTATGTGAGCAGCAAGTTGCCCCATGAGAAGTGTGTGCGTGGGGGAAATAGTTTTTTTCGGTCATCCAGTAAAAGACCTGATCACTTTTATTTTCCGTTTTAAAGGGAAGGTCTTAGGAATCTGCTGCAAAAGGACCTCAAGGCTGTGAAACCCAGAGGAGGTCCTCAAAGACACTTCTCTACAGTTCAAAATAAAATGTCGATTTTGTAAAAAGAAGTGGGATGTAAGAAATGCACGTGTCCCTAATGACTCCCATTGGCTGTTTGCTTAGTGTGTTGCCTTTCCATAGCTTCCCCTTGGAGATTAATTCCCTCTTTGTATAGGGAAGTGGGTGTATGGATATAAGATGCTGTGAAGCCTTGCCTGGAGGCAGGATGTTGAAATGTCAGGTGATATGAAATGATATTGTGATGTTTAAATTCTGCCTGTAAATTTAGCTGATGATGAAACCCAAGCAGGCCTGTTGAGAACCCGAGAGAGACTCACAGTAACATATGCTGCATTACAGTCCAATAACTAGGTAGTATATGTGCCAAACAGCTTAATTTAGGTTACACGAGTCATGTGTATGCTCAGATATTCTTACTTCAACTTGTCTAATTAAAAAAATTGAATAACCTTGAAGAAATATTTCCCTAAACAAATTTTTATGAAAGTCAAATAATTGATGGAGGAGTACCAGACACTAAATATGCCACCTTAGTCAAGAGAGTGGAGACAGTTCTTTAAAGACTTTGTTTCTGATTATTGATAGGCATACACACGATTCAAAGCTTGGGACTTTTTAGTAAGATGAAATTTTTTGCTTTGATTAAAAGGTTTACTGAGAAAAGATTTTTTCATTCTACAGCAATTGAGATAATTTTCACATATGGCAGCAAAGATTGATGTACTACCCCTATTAATGTAACCTATAGGGTGCTCAAGGCCCAGGAAATAAGGACAAACCGGACTCAGGGGCCACTGGAGGCAGAAGGTGCCCCATTGTCCCATGCTGCATCACATAGAACTCAGGCTCCCCGAGACACTGAAAACAAAGGAAGAGTGAGTCAAGGAGGATTGTAGTCCATGTATATACGGCTTGCACATCATGCTTTTGTGTGTGCTAGATGCTTGTGTAGCTCTCATGGTAAGATGGTAATTAATTATCTGGGCTCATTACAAATGTGTGCGGTGTTTTTTTGTTGTTTTTTTTTTTTTGTAATTCAAGATGCAGAGGGAGATGTCAAGTTTCCCCTCCAGAGTTCTGTCTCAGTATTGTAACCTGTGTTTGATCTGAAATCATTTTGAGGCTGTCAGCTCTCTGGATTTAGTTTCTGTCTTTCTATTTTATTTATTTTTTTTTTTTTTTGTCTTTTTCTGCTCAAATTCCCTATGGCATCATCTTTATTATTTTTTTTTCCCAGTAGGTTTTTTTTTTCGTATTTTTTACCTGCATCTCTCAAGCTTCCAGAGCACTGCCAGAGAAACTAACAGCTGAATGACAAATGACATTCAGGGCAGCATGTGCCTTTAGAGAGAGAGTGACGAGGATTGATAATGCTTGATATAAAGGGATTTTTCCTTTCGCAGAATGGCATGACACAATGCACATATCTTCCTCGGAGGGACGTGGGCTTCAAAGAGTTATTTTAATGCTAGCAAATATGCTTGTATAACTAAACCCTAACATTTTCCTTGCACTAGTAACAATTTGCTCTCAAATGCAAAACTGCTTTCAAGCATGCCAGTCTCTTTGTGCTGAAGCTCTTAAAGGGCAAACTGCAGCAGCAATTTCTTTCATGTTAATGACTGCTACAAGGCAGGACTTAATTTAGTGATTCATAAATATCATTAAACTCTAATTTATAAACGTGATCCTTTCAAGATATAAAGTACCCAATCAGGCCAAAGCAATTAGAATTTCTACATTTTTGTGGTTTTAGTATAAGTTCATTATGTCTGTCTACACCTTCTCAATCTTAGGGTTACCATTCATCGGTATTAATGAGAACATGACACTGAGCCAATCTTAGCAACAGCAGCTGTACCAACAAAATGCTTTCCTGAGGAATATTGATTTCCCTTCGTGGATGCACTTAAACAAAGGCTGGTATTGCAGACATCTTAACCTTTGTGTGTGCTTTAGTCTCCTGAACATTACTATATCATTGCCTTTTATTTATGAGAGAGAATTATTCTGCACTTGGACAGAGATGCATAGCCTTAAAAGTTTGTTTGATAGTAGCTAGCACATGCAGATAAACAGGATAAACCTTTTTTCAAAAATATATTTTTCCAAACAGACTAGTTCAACAATTAAATGTTTGATTTTAATAAAATATATAAAAAAGCGACGATGGGAAAGAAAGCCAAGCACAGAACACAGAATATTACTGACCTCCTGGAAGAGAAAATTGGTCTTTTTCCCATCAAGATGTGTGGCATTTCTGTAAAAACTTCGGAGAGGAGACCAAAATGGCTGCTTGGGATTCTCAGTGCTTGCTGCAGAAGACAGTCTGTGAACTGTGTCTATGTTTAAAGATAACTGGAGAGCTAGGCAAATACAGCAGAGCAAAAATTCTTAACTCATTTCAAAAATGCACTCCATGCATTTATCTTCCTTACGTTTATAGCACTCACTCCTCTGTGCACAATGTGAGCATTTACTGTTCCATTTGACAACAATTTCATGAGGTTGAACAGTACACTGAATGCCAATGTGAATAAAACATCTGCTCTTTAGAAACCTGATTTATTTCTGGCCAGGTACGGACAGCTAAGATTTGTAAATGAATTACTCAATGAATGAAAAGCAGTTCTGGAGATGTTCTGGGAGCATTCTGGAGGGATAACATCATCTGAGTAGGGGCACTTCGGTATACTCATACTGATAGTTGTTTACTGAAACTTAAAAAATTGGGTTTAAATAAATCTGGCTGAAATAAAAGAGAAGCAAAGTGCAAACTCAAAATGTGTAGCAAAGATCTGATTGAGAAGTGACTGCCAAAGCGAACACCTAGGGTGATAATCTTGGGCTATATTTCACAGTTGTACTAGGGAAATTCTTGTTGCATTTCATATGCTGAATTGTTGTTGTCCAAGGAGGCCCACCTGAGGTCTCTGGAAGCAGTTTGAATATATGGTCAGCAGGAACACCACTGCTAGATAGAGCTCATGAGCAAAGCTGTGGTATCTGGACAAGATGGATATGGAGAGGACAAAGTGCAGAACAAATGTCTTTGCCACTGGTTTTACGCTCAGGAGTTCAGCACAGGTAACGCAGATTCAGAGGGGCCACTCATGATGGAAGATCACAACTAGGTTCATGATGGATACTGTTGATTTGGTATATTTTCTTTTAATTTTGTTAAAGAATGTTTGTTTCTAACCAGAGGCTATAGTTAATTGTTGGGAGGGAGACAGGGTTTTTTCCATGATGGCTTCTTGCTGGATTGCATGGAGCCTTACTGACGGAAGGGGAGCCTGACCCTCCAAAGGGAGAAACTGTGTATAGCTGAGGGGCACCTTTGCTTAAAGTGAAGTAGGGCAGGCAGAGCATTTGAAAGACAATAAAGAATCAGGAGCCTGCAGCAGAGCAGACAGAGGAAGACAGCTGGGAAAAATAGGAAGCAGAAGAAGCCAAGCCCCAGGGGGCTTTTTTCCCCCTAAAGACCCAGAGGAAACTGTGCAAACTTCAGTACTATGCAAATCTCAGTCTTATCCAAAAAAGAACTGAGCTATTGAACTAAGATGAGGCCTAGAGCCAAAGGATCTCACTGCAAGGACAGAATGGACAGGGCAGGGGGAGGGGGGGGGAGAGGGGTGACTTGTTTATAAAACATTTTTATTTATAATATGTCTCATTCTGAGCTTTCTTTGTTTTAAAAAGTTTATTCTTGTTCATGTTGTGATGAAGTCTGGCTCTAGAGCTTGCACAGCACAGCATGGCTCTGGGGGCACTTGCTCTGAGAAATAGGTGCTGACAGACCCACCTCAGGGTACTGGCAAACTTGGGGTCCCTTCACAACCACGCGATTCTAAGTGACATCCCAGCAGGCTGGCTCCTGCTTCAGAAGGAGCAGAATATCACATACAGAAAAGACCCATTAATTTTATCAAGGTTCTATGTACATGTTACTGGGCTTGCCAGTCCTTACTAATTCAGGCATATGATTACTTAGGTTTGATGTGAAACATGATAGCTTTTTCTTCTTCTTCTTCATGTGTCTCCTCCCGCAATTTCTTCTCCATAACTGTCTCAATATCCTATCAGTATATGATAGCTATACCTATTTAAAATAGGACTTCAGGTTTGAGTTTAAATAGTTACCTTCTGGGGATTATTTGATTCCAGGCCTGTTTTCACTTTTAAAAATGTCTGGCCATCCTTTGATGCCCCTGTGTATCCAACAGGGTAAGGGTAGTTTATTATTCTGAAAATGGAAAAGCAGAAGGACGTGTATGGTAATTTTGTACATTATTTTCTTAAAGAATAAAATACTGGCTCTGAATTTAAATATTGAATTGTCAAGAGTAAGCTGACATTGCAAGAGCCTTATGATTTTTTTCCAGTAAAGTATTTATAATGCTTAACACTGATTCCACCTCTTTTTCTTTGGAATCATCTACGATAGAAAGTTGTGTGATGTCTGATGTTTTTCTGCCTTTTTGGTCACAGAATAGCTTTTGGAAATTCTTTCTTTACAGTTTCCAATGCATGATTTTCTGCAACTTTCCCAGTTTCAGTTTAGTTATTTGCTTCCTGAGCCACATGTGTGACTAAATGTAGTGCAAACATAATTTTCAGTTTTGAGAACAGTGTAAAGAGAGAGGCCTATTAAGAAGATAAATAAGGTGAACACAGGTAAGAGTAAAAGTAGCTGCTGGCTCTGTTACATTTCATCAGATGGAAGCAAAGTTCTATGAATTACAACAAATTTGCACTAGTTTCAAAGTGGAAAAATACATTTGCCAACCCATTTACCCAAATGTCTGTGCAATAAAACCCTAAAACCAAATGGAACCTCCAAATAATGCCAAAAGTCCTTATGAGATCACATTTTCCCCCCAGTAGTTATTGAGCTGGCATATAAGCTGACCAGTGGATGGGGTTATCATGACATAATAGCATGCCCTAGGCCATTAAAAAAAATCCAACAGTTAGTGGATGTTAATTAGATGTACTTTCTGATCCAGAAGCTCTGGGCCCCATCTCTGCAAAGTGTGGTCAACCCAGAGGCAGACTTGATGTACGGTAGTGACATCTGAGACTCCATGAGTACATGGTTTATCCACATTTCCATATCACAAGCCAGGCCTTGGGAAGGACTAAAAATTCTGCACTGTGCTCTCTGAGTTAGTATTTCCATAAAGCTTAAGATCCTGAAATATTCCAGTTGCTAGTTTTCTCTGTGTTACAAACCTTTAGGTCTTTTCGTTCATCTGGCTTATAAGTGAGATGAGTGTCTGCAAGACCAACCTCTAAAAACAAGAGGTATACCTGTGTAATCTGAAGTAGTTACTACACCTTTTCAAGGACAACTCAGGAAACAAGAGAGTGGGACCACTGCCTGAAATATGTTCTACTTTTCCGTCTTGATAAAGATCCTGATCAAACCATTTCTGTACCTGTAATATGTACTCTTCACAAAATCAATACTTTTCATTAAAGCAAAGTCATTAATTCTTTTTATATAGAACAATGCTGAAATGTGTCATAGGGTTTTACCCGAAGAAAATTAAAATGTGCGATTGCATCCTTTTAGGTCTTGGTGAATCTAGTTTTCTAGTCCTACGATGGACTTTTTACACAGCTTGGAACACTGACACTGTTATTAATTTCACTGAAATAATTGTGTCTGCTCCAGCTTTTGCTTTCTCCATCATTTAAAGCATGCAGTAAAATATTTAAGAACATTATACTGAAGAAGAATATTGTGATATTATTTTCACTAGAACACTATGTCTTCTAAAGCATGTCTTGGATGCTTCTGCAGATCAAAAACATGAACTCCACAGTAACTCTCATTTTACTTTGAAAAAATGTGAATTCAGTCTTATGAAAATTTGAAAGGGTTGTCTGTTCTGAAGACTATTTATACAAATAATCAACTCTCTGTACCACTCTATAGTCAATTCATTTTTCTCTTCTTTCTTTTCCTAATCCTTCCTTGTTCTCCATTCAAAGATAACCAATCTGCCCGTGATTAATCTCAGTTCTTTAGGCTGCTAAACTGCTTGCTTATTCTCCTCTTAAAACTGCATACATCTATAAACATTTATTTCTATTTTTGTGCTTAGGAGTTTCCATACTGAAGCAGATATGTGTGAATGGCTCATTTTAGATAGCTACTAGCATTAGATGCTTCTGAAGACAGGAATCCTTCAGCATACAGGCAGAGTATAGGTCATCTGCTCCTCCCCTCTCTAGTAAAAATTTTCAGGCCCTTTTTAGTGCTTAGAAAAGGGTATCAGTTCAGAGGCAAAATCTGAAAACTCTTTCTTTCACATATACTTACTCTAGTAATGCGTACATACATAAACAACTCAAAAGTCTGAAATCTTATGGGATATCCTACTCCTGCTCCTTCTCTTCTTGCAAAAAATAGGCACTGTATTTTTAGTTTATAATGTCAAAGCTATAGAATAGCACATGGAATTCTTACATATTTTTAGACCTGTAGTGACAACAGTTATTTTGCCTTTCACAGGAAAATGCCGGCGATCATCTTCAAATACAATTCAAAGCTTTCTTCCCAAAGCTGATAAATCAGTATATTGGGATGTTCTTACTCTTCTCTCTCAAACAGACTGTCACCTCCAAACATAGGCCTTCTGTCATAAACATCATCCCATGGTGAATGAAAGTAAAAGGATCTGTGGGTACCTGTGGACAGAAGAAACATTTGTATCTGGGGGTTAGTGAAACACAAATTCCTACATTTTCTATTAGTGGTATGCATATAGATAATCTGGCTTTGTATGCAATTCCTTCCAGTTTCTATATTCATAGAATTTTTTTTTTTAAAGGTTTGGCTGCAGAGAGGGAAGGGAAATGTTTAGAAGGAACTGTGATTACTCTGTCTATGAAAGGGACTGGATGTACTTTTGGGAAGAGCTTTTCAAATGGCGGGTGGAAGGAATAAGAATTGAGCCAGGGATTTACCCTAGGGAAAAAAAATGCAGATAGATGCTCGTAAAATATTTGTCATCTCACAAAAATACATTCATGTTTCTGATAACAATATTACAAATATCTCTGACAAGTTGGTGGCTTTCTACTTTTTGCGAGTTGTAGACCACTAGATATTTTTCAAGTTTGCTTTTTTGTTTGTTTGTTTGCTTGTTTGTTTTTCTGGGGGGGCTTTTTTGTTGGTCATTTTTTAATTTCTTTTTCAAGAAGAAAACACCAGAAACAAATTGCTGTATAGCATCTGCAACTTTCACGTCTAATGGTTTTCTTCAGTCATCCTTGGACTCCAAGTGCATGGATGGGAAAGTATCATAGAAACAGAGTTCTAGACCTGACCTGATTCTTTGTTTTATGCAAGTATATTTCTTTATTTGAGGGATTTCCTGTAGAGGTGATTGAGGTCTTGGCAGAAATATATATGTGCAAAAGGAGACTGAGGTTTTGGACCTAAGTGTGTAGAATCTAAGAAATAAACTGTTAGCAATTTATCTTGTTATTAAAAATATGAAGAATAGCCTTGCCCAGTTGATAGTTCTAATATTTAACTCAAATGAGCTTTTTAAAAAATTATTGCTTCATGATTTGGATTGGCACATTGAAAACAATATGACTGAGCAATTCTGTATTGATACAAGTATACTTGCAGCGCATGTGTATAATCTTGCACTTTCCTGTGTAAGTTTCAAGGACGGAGAAACATTTATTTTGAATACTGTACCAATAGGTTTTCTCAAAAAAAAGAATAAATAGAATAATTTCTGTACATAATTGGCCACTGTCTTTGTGTATGGCTCTAAAGTTTGTCCTTCTCTACCTAATGAAAAAATATTTAAATATTAATATCTATGAATAGATTACATGCTGTTGTTCATGACCAAAAAGGGCAGATCTTGTGATAGGCAGATCATTTAGTAGTTGTGAGTTGCTCCTACACTGACCTGCGCCCGATGAGAGGTGGTTTTTTTTTCCTTAAAAAGACATACATGATTAAATTGAAGATGTTTCTCTCATTGGGCTTTTATTTTTAGTAATTGATGACAGTAAAAATGTACAACTATATACAACTGATTTCTGATTTAAATTACTGCTTTTAATTTTTAGAATTCAAAAGCTTCTTAGTTGCCTGTATTTTCTTCTTATTAATATTTTCATCCACAGTAGTTTAGTTGTCTATCAGATTTAATAAAGAAACTGCTTTGAAAGGCTTAATTTCTAAGGTATTATTTCGAACTCCTAAACATAAAACAGAAAAGTGATTTAGTTGGGTTTGATTTGGTCATACTCAAGGGAGATATATATTTCAAATAGGTGGCCACCATCATAAATGTGGAGCTCTTCATTATCTTTACTTTGTTCTTTTTTCATCTTCCTTGTTCAGACTTATTTCTTAAATATTTTTGTCTCTTTCAGTGTCTTAAGTTCTCTGTTCAGTTGCTTTCCTTCCATGTTAATTTCCTTACTTACTTTTCTCCACCTTTATGCAATATATTATCTCCTTTTTTATCTCCCAACTGATCTACCTTTTCTCTCAGAAAACTTATGCTTTCCTACCTCTTTTTGATTGCTGCTTGAGAGAGACTGCCATGACCGCTTGATGTTGCCTTCACCTACCATTTGATTGTAGCATCACTGATGCCAAAGTACCATATGTGAGAGAGATTCAAGCTAGGCTAAGATTATCAGCTGTTTTTTTCCTCATAATCCTAGCTGCTTTCCAAAATTGCCTTTTCCTCTAGCTAGTTCCAAACTTTTGGGCTAAAATGATCCCTAGAGCTTGCAAGACACCATCTCAAATTATTGCATGGCTTCTTTACCTTTATTTCTCAAGAGGGAAAAAAAAGAGCAGCTACAACTGAGAAGGCTAGAAGTTCTATCAGTGTTTTTTTTATTAATTTTGTTGTTGTTGTTTGTAAGGAGATGGTACTGGGACTTGCCTAAGGGCTGGGAGTCGTGTCTGTCAGCTGCTATTGTTCCCTGGGACTCAACCAAGAAATCTGACACAGCTGTAGTGCTAGCAAGTCTGCTACATACTCTGGTATGAGATTAGGTTCAAATGCTGTCAGCACTCAGACCTTAACCCAAAAGCTGGTCAGGACATTTGAGCCACAATTTTTAATGAAAACTTCATCCTTTGTGGCTCAGCTTTACACCATGCTTGACATACTTTACACCTTTTCTTTGGCTAGCAGAAGGCAGTAGTTTCTCCTGAGAATCTGAATTCAGACTGAAATTCTAGAGGAAACAGCAGCATACCAGAATCTGAGTTAAATTTGCAAGTTCAGCCAACTGAATAAAAAATACCAATGGGTCTATACCAGTAAATAACTTGCCTTGTGAAGCTCCAATCAGTGACAGGTACCTCTACTTGTATTATGGTAGAAATAAGACTACATGCCAAAGTCAGTGATGTGAATTCCGTTTAACAGTAAATGTAGAGAGATAGAGAGAGAGAACAGCAGAAAGTAGAGAGATAGAAACAGAGGAAGTAGAGAGACAGAAATAAATAGAAAATGGTGGCAGAGGGAGAGAGAGAGAGAGAACAAGCAGAAGAGATCCACCCGTTGGATTCAGTGGCATCCCAATAAGGAAAGGTTGCTTATGTAGTTTGACATTGTTGTTTTTGATGGAAATAGAAAGTTCAAGAATGAAAATAGATAACTGGTTTATACACAGCAAATCTCTGCTTTTCATGTAATTGAAGGCTGAGACTTATTTTACCTAGACTAGTGAGTTTTTCCTATGGAAAGTTTTTTTTTTTCCCCAGGAAAATGGACAGCTGAAAGTCATAGAATCATTGAATCATAGAATCATAGAATCATAGAATTAACTGGGTTGGAAGAGACCTCCAAGATCATCAAGTTCAACCCTTGATACAACCCCACTGTGATTACTAGATCATGGCACTGATCTAGATCATCATCATGGCACTAGATCACCACATCCAGCCTCATCTTAACCTCCAGGGATGGTGAATCCACCACCTCTCTGGGCAGGCCATTCCAATGTCTGATCACCCTCTCTGTAAAGAACTTCTTTCTAATATCCAAACTAAACCTCCCCTGGCAGAGCTTAAGCCCATGCCCTCTTGTCCTACTGCTGATTGCCTGGGAGAAGAGACCGACCCC
>JAYRBT010000082.1:76413851-76423954 GCA_036023395.1 Myiotriccus ornatus | reverse complement strand
TCTGGGCCCGGCCCTCCAGCCAGTTCCTGACCCAGCACAGAGTGCCCCTGTCCAAGCCGTGGGCTGCAGCTTTTCCAAGGAGTGTATTATGGGAGACAGTGTCAAAGGCTTTGCTGAAGTCCAGATAGACACATCTACATCCTTCCCCTTATCCACCAAGCGGGTGACTTGATCACGGGTGACTTGATCATAAAAGGAGATCAGGTTGGTCAGACAGCACCTGCCCCTCCTAAACCCGTGCTGGCTGGGTGTGATCCCTTTTGTTGAAAGTGTTTTATTACAACTAAAATGAAAATTTTGAATTTTATTTTGGAGAATGTAATTTTTTTTTTTTTAACTGGATTGTAATTAGGTTTTTATTTGCTCATGGCATTTGTTATCAAGGTTTTTTTCTCTTTCTCTCTATTTTTCAGAAACAGCAAAAAACCCCTGTTTCCTAGGCATCTGTGAATAAGACTTTAAAAATCAACATTGTTTACAACATGGGCTCATTGAAATTAAAAAAGAATGCACCAAACCTCATATCAACCTTGTAAAGTCTTGGACAAAATCAAATAACCACTAAAGGACAAAACAAAATAAAAAACCTGAAAGTTGCTGAAACTGATGAACTTGCTGGCTATGTAGCAATGAATTGAATTAACAAATACTTTTAACAAATGTGACATTTAAAAGTTGTAACTATCTTTTAACTGGCCACTGTAATATTATTGTTTTAAAGTATTTTCTACCTATCTCCATATGTCTGCGCATTTTATACAGGAGTTGTTGGTGAAATAAAATTTGGCTAGATGAGGCTGGCTGCCAATTCATTTGGACTTCCAATTCTATGACATTTTCCTACTGACCTTCTATTCAGGTCAATCAGATTCCTGACATTGACCTCAGTGAAAGAGAGAGATCTGGCCTTTCATAAATGACTCCAGCCTCTGATGAGATAGTCACATTTGGGATAAAAAGCTACCATATTCTTAGGCTCAAAGGACACATGATAATTTTAAGCAGAGGAATTCAAACTAAAATAGGAATACAGAGATCCTTAGACTGGAACAGGCAAGCCCCAGAGGCAAATGAGAAGGCATGATTGCTAAAATTGTGGTATCAGTTTAACTAAAAGGAATTTCCACTTATATTTATCTGAATGCCTGTGCTGTAATCTCTGGTATTACAAGGCATTTCATAAAAGCCTGTTGCTAAGCTAAAAATTCTCTGTTCAAATTACTAGGAAGCAACATTTCTGTGAGGAAATACATGCTAAAAATGTTGACAAGAATAAATCCACACCACTGTTTCAGAGAGTACTAAGCCTTCATTTTGGAATTTAACATTCATTGAAGGAAAAGAGAGGCAAATGAAACTGTGAAATGTGTTTTCCAAATGTGTACCACATACACATAAAATTCCTCTTGTGTGGAAACAGGTTTTGTTTTATCAACTTCAAAACAATTCTCAGCCTAACTACCAGTAAGAAAAAAGTGAGTATGTAAATTCTCAGCTCTTTAACACTCAACTTTAGCAACAAGCAAATTCCAGAATATTCAAGTACCTTTTAAAGGATTATGCAACTTGAGGTTTTTGTTAATGCTTAAAATTTGCAAAGATGGATCAGTGAAGTGTAACAAATAGTTACTCAAGTTTACACTAATTTCTCTTTGTACATTAATCAGATTTTTCTTCAACCTTTTTGATATTCTTGTTGTTTCTTTTTTGTAGTCCCTTTTTTTCGTAGACAGAAAATGTATAGACCTGCTTTGATAAGGTGAACTCTGAAATCCATATTGTCTAAGTGTCTTTTTTTGAGCTACTTGGCTTCCTTTCCCTTTCAACTGATTTGAAAGCTGGCAGTGTCAAATATCCTCAAAAGATAAAAAAAAGGATATATGTTTTAGGAACATTTCTGCCATTGTGCTTCCTTTTGCAATTCAGTTCCTGCTCCAAGCTGTTGTGTGTTCCTAACATTTGCTATGTTTACTTTAGAGATGGCTATAATTCAAAGTAAGATGAAATGCAGGTGTTTAATCTCTGTGTTATCAGTAAAAGCTTGTAGAATATTTTTAGGCACAGTTGTTTTGGAAACCATTAGGCAAATGTCTTACCAAATATTTAAGTACAGTTATTTTTTAAGGTTTTTTTAAAGGTGAGCCCACATGGAGAATGTAAATTATGCACTTCAACAGGCCAAAATGTAATACTCAAGAATAAAATGAGAGCTTATCTAGCTGAAGTTTAACCTTGTTTCTTCTTACGCTGAGGAATTAAGCAATTAAGAGAAACCAGGGAGGATCTTGATAAGTTGATTTCTTAAGGAAAGTTGAAGATGGTAGCAAAATAAATTTATTTAATATATGTTTTCATAGGGAATAATTACAGTTTTGGCTGTACTTGCATGAAGCCAAGCTTACTTGCCCGCTGCAACCTGGATTAACGAATTATTACCCTTTGCTGTTCATTAAATCATTATCCAGACGTTTGGTTTGTTGTCTCCTTAATCCACCTCAGTGGAATGAATTTGGACTAAAGAGCATCCAGAAAAATATTTATATAGGAAAATAGAGGGCAATAAGCTCAGAGTATGTGGAGATGGGCTGGGGCTGTGAGGAGGAGAGGTAAGCATTTAGTCCAGATCAGTTTATAGCTGAAGAAGACACAAATTTTCTAGTTTTGTCAGGCTCCAAAATTCATCTCAATCAATCTGTAAACCAATGAAACCTCTATTTTCTCTGTGTTAATTACCATATTTTCAGGCCTTCTCATGTGGTCCAGTGACTGAACAATGGATTCTTTTGTTCCAGCTCTCCTCTTTTACAAAGAAGACTTAGTTATTTCTCCCAGTTAGCCAACATGACATTTAGTTTTAGAGAAGTTTGCAATTGTCCTTAGATCAAGGATAGTCTTGTTGGCAGATACCAACCACCTTCGGAATGTTTAATAGACTGGAATACATCATAGCTGAAATTGCCAGATTTAGGAAAATTGGTTATATGATATTCATTCTCCTATGCCTGGTGAAGTGTTTATTAGCGGGAGTGTTAGGAGAACTATGTTTATTTTTTATGTTTCTTAAAATACACTTTCATGAAAAACTGTGCTGGGACTTCTAGAGTTCTACATGTAATGAGAATTAAAACTGTTACTGTTGTGCATCAAGAGCTAGATTTTAATTTTTGTTGCAGTGCTGCCATAAGCTTTTCATATTGAAGACTAATTGTTAGCAATGCACTGAAGGAAAGCTGTTTCTAGAAGGAATTTTGGAGTGTTTTTTTTTTTGTTTTGTTTGTTTGGTTTTTTGTTTTGTATTATATAAATTAAAAAGAGGCAACAGTCCTAGGGTCAGAATTCCTGGGGTGTGTGCTTTGACAGAATATGTCATCATTCCTCTTCAAAATGGCTGAAGAAGGCTTACAAATGTTTTCTGTCTCCTGGTTTCCTAAAATTGCTTTAATAGTTTGCCAGCAGTGAAAGTAATGGATGAGACAACTTAAATTCTTAAAGGGCAGTAATATTTTACAGCCTCTCGTCCCTGAGTAAGGTTTTAACATGACTGAGATAATTGGAACATTTTTATTTTATGAATAATCTGAATACAAACAGCATTTAGGGTTTGCATGTTTTTTATCAAATTGTTGTGCATCCGCAAGTATCAAAATAAAGAAGAATTAGACAACCGTGTCTTTTATGGTAGTATCTTTAAAGCAAAAAAATCTCTCTTTAATAACATTGGACTCATGCACATTTTTTATGCTATCTGTAAAGGTACACCTCAGATCTAAAAAGTAAAAAAATACAAGTAAAAAGAAAAATAAAATCCTAATTCATAATAGCAATTCTGCTTGTTTACCAAAATTGAAAATAAGTAGAAGTCAGGATTTGATGGGACAAAACACCCAGATATCAGTAGAAAACATTTTGGAATGATCATTATTTTTAAATGCTTACCTCAAGCTTGACTTACAGTACTACCAAGAGGAAAGAAGAGCGTGATAGCACTGTTTCTATTGTAAATTAGTAACCAGCTTGCAGCTGTGTAGCTCATTAAAAACTGTGTCATTTAGAGATATTTTGAAAACACAGAGGTCCATTAAAAAGACCGGCAGTGTATGGTTGTCAAACAGACATGCAATTATTGTCATAATATTGCCATCAATTGGACGGGAGAAATTACATGATGAACTGAGAAGCTGTTTTATACCCTTTTGAGATTTCCCAGCACAGTTTTCCTTTGTTCAGACTAGCCATCACCCATCTTTGAATCTTTGAATATGAGGACTCAGAGTGTTTGCTGGGAACCTTTGTGAGTACTAATTATAACTTCTTCACTCCAGCTTCTGAGGGCTACAGTATTTTCCTACTGCTTTCATACTGCCAGTCTGTAGCCATTTATGTTCCCTGTTCCAGTGACAGATTAGCTTCTGGTTGTCAATTAATATTATGACATCTTTTCTTGGTGTCCACGTTATTCTACAGAGAATTTCTTCTCTGGTCATGCTGGTGTTGCCAGGGATAACCAAAGCTGGGAATCTCTTTTCTTCCCTCCACGATACTGACTATGCAACTACAGTGTCTAACTCACATAGCTCAACTCTATGACTGTACTTCTAGTTGTCCACATGTTTTAGCTCTGCACTGACATGCATATTTCCCTTTGCTGGCCAGCTTCTGCCTCCGATCACTGAAATCTGAGGTCTCATGCACCTTTGTCTCTCTCTTTTCCTTATCATTATAAACTGTGCCCCTTGGTAAGCAAAACGTCATGTGGCACCCAACTGAGTTCTGCTTTGCAAAGTTCAGAAAGTGCTTCTCTAAGGAGATTGGGGTGAGTCTGAGGCAGGCAGGGCTAGGGACAAAAGCTGTTGCTCCTTTAGAGACTTGTTCTCTAGACCCTTCACCAGCTTCATTGCCCTTCTTTGGACAAACCCCAGCAACCCTTTTTGCAGCCAGGGGCCCAAAGTGGATCAGAGGATTTGAGGTGTGGCCTCACCAATGTGGAGTACTGGAGGACAGTCGCTGCCCTGGTCCTGCTGGCCACACTATTGCTGATGATATTCCATTCACCACCACTCTCTTGGCCCAACCATCCAGACAGGTTTTTACCCAGTGAGCAGTACAGCTATCCCAGTGACAGTAACTCAGTTCCTCCAAGACAATCCTGTGGGAAACAGTGTCAAAGTCCTTACAAAAGTGAAAATCATGGATTTGATGCTCAGATTCTGTTTATGGACTTTGTGAGCAGCTATTTGTAGTGTTGATGTTGCAAAACATTTCCACAAAAAAGTCAGAAAAGCCTCCTCTATTTTGGTTAAAATGATTTGTCACTTCTGTGTGTACAAATCATTTCCTGTCTTCATTCATTTTCTGTCAATTTGTAAGGTGCTTTGTGAAACTGGGAGTTGAGAGGAAGACAAGCTATCCTTTTTATCAAATTCTGTTCTGTGAATAGGCTTTTATTTTGTTTTTTAATTATCACCTTTTTCTTTTTAAAAAAAATCCTAGGCCATCCAGACAGCTAGAGCTTTATTTAGTGCTTCATAAAAATTAATTTAAAGCACTCAAAGAAAATTAGGGAAAAAGTATGAATCACAGCAAAAAGGTACACATTAAAAATCTTAGGCCAAATTCAGTCTTTTTTTTTTTTTTTTTTTTTTTCTGTCCTTTCATTGAGTGTTCTGGGAAGATCAAATATAATGCCCACATAAGAAATACTAATGTAATCATTGTGTAACACCCTTTCTTACCTTTCTTAATCTAACATGTTTTATTAAATGTAAAGGAAATCTGTATGTTAGACATAATAACATAATCTTCTCTGTTCTGGAGAATAATCATTTCGGGCTAACATCAGACTTGAAGATACAATCTCACCTTCTCTGTATTGAAAGTATATGTTTCCAGTTCAGCATTTTGGGAAGGATCAATAGCTAAATGACACTACTTTTTGTGCTCAAACCCAAGACTGGTAAGGCTGAAGATCAAACTCCAAGACTCCATCCTACTTCCATTTTGGCTGCATAAACTTAGCTGATTTCGAGGTTGTGAAGTCTGGTATTTCTCAGTGTACCTAACTTGAAGCACATTTTTCAAATCTGGTTACTCTCCAAAGCTGTAGTAAAACTGAACAACAGGTAAATTTAAGCAAGAACTCTTTTGTGGTGTTGAGCAGTGACCATGCCTCTGTAAAGAACATTAAGGATACACAAAAATATACCCACCAACTTTCAAAATTATGGCTTGTGATACATTTGTCATTTGTCAGGCTCACAGCATCAATCAAATCCTTCAGCCAGTGACTGGAGTAATTATCTTGTCCAATGCTGTCCTATCTAATTATTTTAAGAGACATTTTCAGGGCACAAAAGATGTAAAATTTTTTAAATCACAATTATATGGAAACAAATGCATTCACTATACAGTGACCTTAAGACATCGTGCTTTTTGTTCATAACACATTGAATTACACCACCTGTCCTGCTACAGAATTGCTGATTACTAATGTACATATACTTTACTCTGTCATTACCACTTTGGCCAGAAGTCTCTCCATTTCCTTCTACCTGTTCTTCCTCTTTCTGCTAGCCATATGCAGTGTGTGAGTACAGATTTTCATTTCCCAGGAAAAAAACTTCTGTTTTGTGTATTGCCTGCTCCACCAATTTTGCCATCCTTTAGTGGTCTCTATACTCTGATATTTGATTATTTTGTGTTTGAGCAGGACTGCAGTAAGTGTTTGATGGCAAATAGAATTATAGTGTCTTCTTGAACAAATGCTTCTAGCACCTTTCAAAAGACATAAAGTCAATCTGTCCTACACAGCAAGCAAAAATAGAAACTGTCTACAGTTCATTTCTATTTAGTAAACATCAGAGTGGAAACAGGGTCTGGCTAAGGTGTGGATGAAATAAAATAAGAAAAAAGAAAGGGAATAATTGTTTTAACTGGGTCATCATGTTATCAGAAATGGTGTAATTTTCTACCTTGTGGAAGAGACGCCTTTATCAGGAAAGAAGCAGAAATTTCAGCATTTTGGGTTAGACTCAGTGTTCCTTTGCCAGAAAGAAGTGGCAGTGTTTTCAGAATGCAGAAACTGAATAGGATTTTATTCCCACCTTTTACTATACTAATATGGATGGAGGAGATTAGAGGCGATCTAAATTTAGATTTTGAGGAGGAAAGGGGGAAGACATTGCTGATTACACATTCTGCCCTGTGGCTGGCAATCCTTTCCCTACTGGGGTCTACTCCCACATAAACATGTAGTTTTTTTATTAAGACTACCATTAGTTAGTATTGACAGTTTTAAGTCAGTATTTGAGTACTCAATACAAGGGTGCACAGTAAGATCTGACACAGCTGAAGTTAGGGTACAGAGTAGGGGTTCACAGACCAAGGTTTGATGATAACTGATAAAAAAACTACCTTTCAGAGAAAAAAAAGAAACAAAAAAAGTTTAGCTGCAGAAGACTTCTGACTCAAGAATGATCTTATTTGAATGTGTCAGGGGAGCAACTAAAAATGCTGGCCGGCTTGGTGTGGATCTCTAAACAGTGATAATCGCTTTGTTAGGGTGTTTTTTCCCTTGTGTGAATTTTAGCATTAATAAAATAGGATTTAATAATGCAGTGATAGCTTGTACTCTAAGAATTTATGATCGTCCCCATTCCTTGGTTTTGTACCCATTTGTCATCTCCCTTTTCTTCTCACCCTAGTATAGAATAGAACTATTGGGACCTTACTCTTTTTCTGGATCTTTTGCAGATTTTGGTCAGTTTACTTGGCTAAAGGGAAATATATTAGTTTGGGTCTGCTATTATTTTAAGGGGGCAGTTTAATTACCTCTATACACTTACGTTTATTTTCCAAGCTTAATAAAGCATATAATCTCAGTGAGAGTTATTTACATGTCAGCACTAGTACTCTCATACCATACTTATTTCTACCTACCTGGAAATCATAAACAGTGAAAATTTCATTTGATCATGTCATTCTGATTTCTAATTTAAGTGCTTCCCACAGCAACTGATTTCATAACAGGACTAAGTAAGAGCCTCGTTTAAAAAATACAGTTCCATTTTGTACTTATGTGCTAGCTAGTCATATGTTCTTGAAGAATCTTTATGCTAGAATTTTAATTATACAACTTATTTTATGTGAATCAGAGACTAAGTTGTGTACTGAAAATTGTATTTCCTTAATAGTCATGTTCCCAGAATAATCTGGTCATTCAGAAACATAGATCTAGCATGGAAATGTATTGCAACCTTAATAAAGTGATTAGTACCAGCAAGAATGCAATAAATGATGCTTTTCAGTTCCATTGTCCACACTTGCCAGCACAAGACTTCATAAAGCCTCTTTGGAAGATATGATGGCTAAAATCTAGCTACTGTCTCATCCTGAATATCAGCTGCAAACAAATACAAAAAAGGAGATCTTGGCTTTCACTTCTGCAAGGCCCAATGAGCCCAATCTTTGTTGCACTTACCAAGGAAAACACACACATAACTGGCAGTGATAAGGACAACAGAAAGAAAGCATTAATTTCTTTGAACAGCATTAGAGGAGAGGACTCCTGCTGTGCTCACCAGTTACTTACTCTTCACAGCTGCCTTCTCAGTTGGGGGCTCTAAATCAGCACTGTGAGAATAGACAGAAAGGACCATAATGTGTTTGTTTATGGTGGCGATTTTCTTCACAATGGTGGAAAGGTACTGCTCATATAATACTCCAGACTTCTGTTTTCCGAGTGAGTAGTTCTTATTTTTCCCTATCACTGCACAAATTCAGGTAACTGAGCATGTCTTGACAGTGTTAGTAGTCTGATCTCTGAATAGGTTTACAGAAAACAATAAAATCACAGAGACACTCATCAGAAAACTAATGTGTTTTGTTTTTACTCAGAAGCGTTTTCTACTTCCCTCTCTTCTTGCATAGCATGCATTTATAGTTATGCTTGGTCAAATTCTGCTCAGATGTCACATGCAGGATGGGGGAGGGAAGCATTTCTGAAACTCATGTTAATCTAGTGCCAGCTAGAAACCATTTAGGCAAGGGAGATCCTAAGATCCTCTTCCCTGAGAGATCAAACAGGGACATAGGAGATAGAATTTGGTCTCAACAAATATTAAGTATTTACACAGTGACTGTATCCCTCGGAAGAATTAACCTATATCTTTTTTTTCAATCAATGGGAAAAAAAGGAGTATTTGTAGCACTTATTATTCTTTCATCTAAACTTCAGCAATCTACCTTTAAATGAAATGAGTTATGCCTAATAAGTTCTCCTTTTCTCTCCTGACTGCATAAAAGGACAGTTAGTGGTGAGCTCACATTTAAATGTCTGGGTTAGGTGACAAAAATCTCTCCTGAGGCTCTGTTTACTTGGGTGTTCCTCCTTCACAGCGAAATCTTTATAATTTAAATAGTTGCATTTCTGCTTTTTGTATGAATATGGTGTGATGCAGGTTGTTAATTGACAGATAATAATTTGAAAATAGAGCAGTAGCTCTCCATAATGCCACTCACATATGCTGATGTTCTAAAAGTTAGTGACAGATGGGACACTACTGAATAAAACCCCAACTTGTCCAACAAGTCTATGGACAAAATATTCTAGGTCAGGCCAAGATATTTAAAAGGACCTTCTAGCTTTCTTTTGATGTCTTTAAGTGTAGTCTGATCACAATGAATTTGTTGGCGAGGTTTGGTAGTGTAGCCACAGGTCTTGAGGGGATGTGGGTATATGTGACAGTTTGGACTTGGCTCCTTGCCAAATGTTCAAAGTCACAGTAGCAGCTTTCCCTTCTCCCTCCTTTCTTTCTTTAGGGTAAAGGAAAAAAACCTATAAAAATTAAAGAACCCAAAGTTAAGCTACTTATATAAAAATATATATATTTATGTATATTACAGTTATATACAGTTAAGATGCTATGTACACAGTAAAAGGGAATCCAAACACCCCCCCGAAGGGATAGGAAAAGGGGAAAAAGGGACAAAAAGGGACAAAAAGGGACACTGAACAGGTATACGCAATCGAACTCAAGAACTATACTAATAACTAGCTAAACAGATCTCACCATGTCCCTTAGAAAAGCAGGATTGGCAGACATGGC
>JAYRBT010000082.1:76401724-76413751 GCA_036023395.1 Myiotriccus ornatus | reverse complement strand
TCTCTAATCTCCAACTTATTTATACTCTGGTTTACGTAAAAATCGTATGGAATACTGGGTACTTGGCCACTTCCTTGTTTACAAACTGGTCACCAGGAAGGCCTAGACCAAAACCATCACAGTATACATATTTTAAATACACATATTTTAAATTAATTGATATTAAAGTGTTCCATGTAAATGCATCATTGACAAATATACCATGATTTTCATTAGCTACCAGACTTTTTTCTTGTCTCCAACTTATACTGATTACTTTCTTACACAGCTGATGTTGCATTGTGATGTGCTCTGAAAATTGGATTTTTGATGGGCACCTGCCATTTATTATAAAAAGACTTTGCCTAATCAGATATCATGTGTCAGATAACAGCCTTGGAAATCACTTTTTGTGAGTTTCAGATTTTGCCCAGCATTGCCAGCAAAATACTTAATTAGACAGTCTTTGAAATATAATGGAGCATCTCATTAACACCTTTTCCAAAAACAGTAGTGAGAGGTAACTCCTACAATGCGTACTTTGGAAGAATTTCCACTTCCTATCTGAGCAAGCTGACTAATAATCCTAGCAGGAAAGTTCTCCATGTTTTTGTACTGCTACCAATGAAAAAGGCTGAAAAATACAAACTGTGTATCAACAACATGTCAGAGGCAGCAATAAGGGCAATAATCTGGGCCACAGGAGACCCTTTTAAAGTTCCTTCCTCCAGTATTTACTTCCTGCATGTTCCTGGATGCATCCTTTAGATCCAGATTCACACAATATGTTTACTTTGGTAAATCCTGGAAAAAACAAGCAAAAATTGGTCCTAGTTTCACTTGGGGTTTTAGTTTCATTACAAGACTGTCACACAATTCTGCTCTCTGATTTCTAGCCAAACCTTATGTAACACTTCACACCTCACTGAGATAGCTTGTCAGTGCAGCATAAACAGCTATTCTTATAGTTGTAACTCGTGGGGGGAAAAATAATATATCAATAATCTTGTAAGGCACACACTCTTGACACCAAACATATTCAGTAAAAGAAAAACAAATCCCATGACACTTTCAAGCCTTTTATAGCTTTATCTGTTATGGCTTATATGTCAATATTTTCACTCTGATTTTTTTCCCCACAGAGTTTGAACATGTTTACTCATGCCTCAGTTTTCCTTAGTTTGATCTTAGTATTGAGAACTCTTCACTTTTAGCCTGATGTAGGTGGACGAGAAGTGCCTCGCTGTGTAAAGGAGTCATATAGCCTGGGATTAAAATGTTGTGTTATGTGCCACCAATAAATTTCATCTGCTTAAGATGTAGAAAAAAAGGAGAGAAACTCTGACTGTACTGAGCTTTTAATATCATGTTGGGATATACGTATGCTTGGTGTGAGAGGACAGTTCCCACAGCATTTCTGGCTGAGGGGTTATAGTAGAGGAACAACACACCAACTGTATCTCTATTAGTAATTTTTGTTTAGTGTCTCATAACTAGCTATATGGGAATACATTAGTACCCTTATAAAGAAATTAAGAGTGATCCTTCACGGTAATAATACAGAGTGTTTCTGTAGCACAGTCTGTTGCAGTACACTCCTGTGCATATCACACTTTCATGTGTACTGCAGATGTCAAAGACTAGGCTCTGAATTCCTGTTGTTCTCTGTGCTTGGCTAAGCCAACCTGAAGATGCTGCAAAAAGAAATTATTTGAGATTGTGTTTGTAAGAGCTAGAAGCTGGTGTGTGATCTGCCTCCAAACTGATCCAAATTCTTGTGCTGTGGCTGAGTCCTCACACAGCAGGGACTGAGGAGAATATGAAACATTTCCAAATCCGCTGTATTTACAAAAAAACTGTGGAGAAAAGGTGGAAGTTCACTTTAAATCAGAGGCGAAGGCATGGAGAGAGAAAGCCTTATGAAGTGGTGCAGAAAACGTCAGCAAGAGAGAGCTCCAGCACCCTGTGGAACCAGGAGAGCAGCATAACAGATCACGCTATCAGCAGGAGGCAGTTCATAAGCCCCAGTAAAGGCGGGAGAGCACACATCACACCCCTGTTCCAGCTTGTGCTTGCTGGGAGGAGTCCTTCCCCCCCGCCCCGGAGAGGCTGCGGATCCGGCAGGACTGCAGGGAAAGAGTGCTGCTCCCTCCCACCCTGCGCCCCCTCCTCCGCTATTCCTGCATCTCCGCTACTTTGGGGGTTTTGCAAGGCTAAGTTACCCAGATGCTGTTTATTTTGCAAAACGGTGAAGATAATTGCATTCATATATAAGTACACAGAGAGATTTTGTGTATGCATTCATGTGCGTGTGTGTGTGTAATATTTTAAGCTGTCTGGCACATTAATTTAGCCACCTGTCCTAGCCCCTTTCTGCTGCACAAATTAGATTGTCTCAAGGGAGCCTGTGCAGCTGATTGGGTCTGCCTCGTTACTAAGGCAACCCTTCTCCTGTCTGCTCTATGCTTTATAACTGAGATTCATCAGGCAAAAAATGGAAGGGGGAAAAAAAAGTGCTTCAGACCCTGGGGATACCAGTACTTAATAGATGCTCTTAGCGGTCTTATTTATTCAGACAAGAACACAGTTTCTAAATGTAGAAGAGTGGTGAAGCAAGTAAAGTCAAATATAATGGTACTGTATGAAGGGGATGATAAGGACCAAATTAAAGGCTTCTACAAATACTGTATGAATCTTAAATTAACAATGCTGTGTATAGTTGATGTAAAGGTATCATGACTGGATACATCAGCAGCTGTCCCTTTGAAGGTCATCCTTGATTAGTAACAACAACAGAAACTCTTTATGCCAAAAAAGCCACAAATGTAAGGAGGAGTCTTTATGTCAGACTGGCTACAGCCCAAATGATGTTTTATGATAATTTTTCAGATCAAAATTTTTATTTTTTTCCTTCTTCCTGCTTCTAGGTGATTTGTATTGATTGAATACACCACAGATATGGTGTGCATTTTATGCTGAAACAAGGTATGATTTCATCTTTGAAGAAGAGCTTCTTGATCTCATTGTTTCTTCAACAACAAATCAATAAACATGCTAAGCAAAATAAACATTATACCCAAGGATGGATAACCAATTAAGGTAATTATATATGCAAATGAGAAACAGGGATGGACCTTTGAGCTTTAATTCCTAACCTTTCCTGTGAGGACTTGTGTTCTAAGGTATGCATTTGTGTTTGCATTGGCACAGGCAATATGAACTTATAGTCTATGATGAGCCTGTTTATCTCTTCATTTTGTGGCCAGTCCATTAACTGCCTATGTAATGTTATGCTGAGAGGATCAAGTGGAAAGTTGTTTGGATATTCACAAAAACAAACAAATAAACAAATGAATAGGTGCTTAAGGAAATAAAACATGCTGGATTTTGGGGCTAAGGGCTTGTTTTCTTGCAGCCTGTCAAATTGCAAAAATCATAGAATCATAAAATGACTTGGAAGAGTCCTTAAAGATCACCTAGTTCCAACCCCCCTGCCATGGGCAGGGATACCTTCCACTAGTCCAGCTTGCTTAAAGCCCTATCCAACCTGACCTTGAACACTTCCAAAGATGGGAAATTCACAGCTTCTCCAGGAAACCTGTTCCAGTGCCTCAACACCCTCACAGTAAATAATTTCTTCTTAATATCTAATCTAAACCTACTCTCATTTTGAAACCATTCCCCTTCATCCTATTCAACTACATCCAACTACATGCCGTTGAAAAAAGTTTCTTTCCATCTTTCTTGCGGGCTTTCTTCAGATACTGCAAGGCCTCAATTAGGTCACTCTCTGAAGCCTTCTCTCTTCCAGACTGAACAATCCATATTCTCTGACTCTTTCAGTAGAATTCTTAGCCTTCCAAAATCCATCATCTGTTGCCAGATGTGTTAGGATCACAGGCAACATCCAGCTCCAAGTAGAAGACCTGACAAACCCCACTGCATTTCACTTGGTGAGGAAGAATACAATTTCATGAGTCAATAACCTGTAGAACAAATGATATGTACCTCCTAATGATTCTCTGGAAAGCAAGCTAATATTTTTATTCAATTTACAGTAATACAAGTGATACTGATCATATGAAACTAAAGACTTAGTAAAAGTTAATCACAGAATTTGATGCCTTTCCATGCTAGGCTGAAGAGAGAAAAGTCTTTTCACTTTTTTTGGAAAACCTCATTTCCGATACAAGCCAAAGTAAATAAAATATTAGTGTATTCAAACTACTCCATTATTCATCTCTCAATTTTCCACACATGTAAATTTGACTTCTGCTGTTGACTTCTGCTTTTCATTCTTTCAGTTTAAGATTTTTTCTTTTAAAGGACTAAGGAGAAAATAGTTCTATTGTTGGCAATGGTCTACAATCTGCCCAGTTTTCCTGATTTTGTCACAGTATTAGGTTTTGTGGATTTCTTTGTTTTTGGCTCTACCTCTGACAATTTGAGTGACTCAAACCTCGAACTCAGTAATTGTAAGTGTTCTGTTTTTTGGCATTTTTTGTCATCTTGAATCAGCTTGCTCATTCTATTTTTAAAAAGTTAATTTGTATATGGAAGGAGTATCAATTCAGGCAACTAAATATTGTTAGTGTCAACAGGTAAGGGAAAATAAATCTGAAAATTAATTTTAAAATGCTACTGTTCTTTGCAACGGATTATGATCCTGTACTACTTGATATTCTACAAGAATGACTTGAAATGTAATGTTTTGATTGTAATTATAGAACACTTACACTTGGTTGATTAAAACTGCACCTCATAGATGGTTTTAATAGTTTAACTGGTAGGTTACATCAGGACAGAAGAGACTTCATAATATAGTTGCCTTGTGATACACAATTCACTTTCATGTGAGTAGAAGTTATTCTAGAAGATCCAGTTGTTATCTACTCTAATTAAAAGTTTAAGGCCACCCTCAAGGGTTTGTGGCATTTCATTTCTAGATGTTATTCAGCATGAATATTATAATGCAGTTATCATACACATACACACTTTCAAATATCTGGAAAGATGTTACTGTTTATGGCCTTGTATTTCACATGCCAGTTGGCAAACATACGTTAATTGTTGCACATGTTCTATAAAACATAGGATTTTTCTGTATTAGAAGCAGATGGGATATTACTTTCTCCATCTTTTCTGGTAGTGCTGGCTACTGCTGCCTGTGTTACTCTTTTGGTGATGGATTGTGAACTGTTGTCCAGTTCCTTACATTTTACTTACTATATAGTTGAATGAGTCACATTGAAACACAAATGTCCATGCTGATCTGGTACCTAGAGATTTGTAGAGATCCTTGGCACCCTGCAATAGTCTTCACTTCCTTTTCTCTTTGTACTCCTGCTTTCTGTAATACTCCATGTGGCTGGAGACGCTGTTGCCTCCTTCTTTTTCCTTTCTCTCCTTCCTTCCCTACACCTTTTATCAGACCCTTTAAGCAGATTTTCAGATGTTTACTCCAATCCCTGTCTTTGTGGCAGGTTTATTGTTTAAGTGCCATTTTATCGCGGGGGGGGGGTTTGTCCCCTGCGAAGAGACCCTTGCGGCACACTTTGGATGGGAGACGCTCACACACGGATGACCCCAAAATGGCGTTTATTAAAACAAGATGTCAGTTTATATACGGGGGGATATGATATGGAAGGGTCGAGAACAAAGATGGGAGCCCGGCTAGGAACATCAAATCCTGAGGGTCAGTGATAAGGGATAATGTAGGGATTGGCCGCAGGGGATATGTCCAGCCATATAGGGAAAGGAGAGTGGGGAGGAAAGGAATGTCTGGGGCACAAGAAGGGGAGTTCTACAGAGTCTGTAAGGCTGTGCCTATTATGCAGCTGTCAGAGGACTTGCAGATGGATTTCTTCCTCTGAGACTTCCTTGCAGCTCTGTTGCATCTTTCTCCATTCTCTGTAGGCTTCTGCTGGCCCACCTCCGACACCATTTCTCAGGTGTTGCACTTTGCTCAACAACTATTCTGACAGTCAAACGCCTTAAATAGGTTTGCCAACCTCCGTTAAAAACCAATCAACCCACCAAAAAAAAAACCCAAAACAAACAGATAAAAAGTTACAATCTGACGGAGTAGCATCACATTCTCCTCTGCTACTGGTGAGCAGTAGGAAGGGCTTAGTACTAGCACCAGTGACAGATATATCATCAGTGTTTGTTTGGATTGGAATGAAGTTGCTATTTTGAAGATCAGCAAGAACACAGGTCCAAGGTAAGTGAATTCTTTAGAAATTTCCAGTGAGCAGCTTTGAATGGTTGGAAATAAATTATTTGCCTTTAAGGTTATATTTTATTTCCTTACAGGAAAACTCATACCATCTGAAATATAGACTTAGGTTATTTAGGTGCTAGATACCTGTTCCTGAGATTTTGCATGCTGGAACAGAGACATAGAGCAGCCTCATGTTCACAAGCCATGGTTCTCGTGGAGAATTTTAACCATCCCAGTATCTCCTGGAGGGACAACACAAGAAGGCATAAGCAATCCAGGCAGTTCCTGGAATGCATTGATGATAACCTCTTTTCCAAGTGATAGAGAAGCCAATGTAGAGAGGTGCTATACTGGGACTTATCCTCACCAATAGGGAGAGGCTGGTGGAAAATGTGAAGGTTGAGGAGAACTTTGGCTGCAGTGACCATGAAATGGTAGAGACCAAGATCCTTAGGTTGGTGAGGAGAGAGTGCAGCAAGATCGCTATGCTGGGCTTCAGGAGAGCAGACTTGGCCTCTTTCAGGATCTACTTGATAGAGTGTCATGGGACAAAGCCCTGGAGGGAGGAGGGGCCTAAGAAATCTGGTTCATATTTAAAGATCACTTCCTCCAAGCTCAAGAATGGTGCATCCCAATGATCAAGAAATTGAGCAAAGTATCAAGACACTGCGTAGATGAACAAGGAACTGCTGTCAATACTCAAGCACGAGCAGGAGATACGTAGGATGTGGAAGCAGGGACAGGCCACTTGGAATGAATATAGAAATATTGTCAGAGTATGTAAGGATTGATGAGGAAGGCTAAGACCCATTTGGAAATAAATCTGTCGAGGAGTTTCATGGACAGCAAGAAGGGCTTTTTCAAGTACAGATGTAACAAAAGCAAGACTAGGGAAAATGTGGGTTCACTGTTGAATGAGGGGAGTGCCCTGGTGAAGAAGGATACAGAAAAGGTGGAGTTACTGAATGCTTTTTTTGTTTCAGTCTGCTAAGACCAGTCCACAGAAATCATAGAATCATAAGTTAGTTTGGGCTAGAAGGGATCTATAAAGGTCATCTTGTCCAACTCCCTGCAATGAGCAGGGACAGCTTCCACTAGTTCAGGTTGCTCACAGCCCTGCCCAACTGACTTTGAATGTTTCCAGGGATGGGGCATCCACCTCCTTTCTGGGCAATCAGTTCTAGTGTTTCACCACTCTCATGGTAAGAAACATCTTTTAGTTTAAAACCATTATTCCTTGTCCTATTACAATAAGACCTGATAAGAAGTTTGTCCCCAGCTTTCTTGAAGGCTTCCTTTAAGCACTGAAAGGCCACAGAGTGGTTTCCCAGGGGTCTTCTCTTCTCCAGGATGAACAATCCCATCTTTCCCAACCTGTCCTCACAGGAGAGGTGTTCTAGCCCTCTGATCATCTTTGTAGCTCTTCTTTAGACTCATTCCAGCAGGCCAATGTCTTTCCTGTGCTGGGGACTTTGGAGGTGGACACTACTCCAGGTGACGTCTCACAAGAGCAGAGGGGGAGAATCAGCTCCCTTGATGTGCTGGAGGAAAAGAAGATTACCAGGAGTTGTCAACGTAGATTAAGCAAGGGGAAATCATGGACCAATCTGACAGCCTTCTAGAGGAGAGAAGAGCAGTGGTTGTTGTATACCCTGACTTCACCAAGGTTTTTTGACACTGTCTCTCATAACATCCTCATAGGTAAGCTCAAGAAGTGAGGGTTAAATAAGAGGACAGTGAAATGGATTGAGAGCTGACTAAGTGGCAGATCCCAGAGGGTCATAATCAGCAGCACAGGGACTAGCTGAAGGTCTTTGGCTAGTGGTGTTCCACAGGGGTCAGTACTGGCTACAGTCTTCTTCAACTTATTAATCAATGACCTGGATGAAGGGATGAAGTGTACATTTAGTAAATTTGCTGATGATAAAAAAATAGGATAAGTAGTGGATACACCTGAAGGCTGTGCTGCCATTCAGCAAGACCTGGACATGCTGGAGAACTGGGTGGAGAGGAACCTAACGAAGTTCAACAAAGGCAAGTGTAGGGGACTGCACCTGAGGATGAATAACCCAATTACCAGCACAAGATGGGGTTCGACCCCCCTGGAGAAGACTAAGAGAGGATCTTAACAATGCATACAAATAACTTAAGGGAGGGTGTCAACAGGGTGGGGTCAGACTATTTTCAGTGGGTCCCAGTGACAGGACAAGGGACAATGGGCACAAACTGAAACAGAGGAAGTTCCATCTGAATATGGGGAAAAACGTTTTTTACTGTGAGGGTGACAGAGCACTGGAGCAAGCTGTCCAGAGAGGTTGTTAAGTCTCCATCTGTGGTGACATTCAGAAATATCTGTGATTCTGTGCAACCGGCTCTAGCAGCAGGGATGGACTAGATGATCTCTGGAGGTCCCTTTCAACCCAAACATTCATGTTTTTTTAATTCTGTGATTCTGTGACATGCACTGATGAAAAATGTAGCTGACTACAGCTATACTTTTTGTCCAATGAGATTGTATATGTTTAATCTGTGTTTGCTGAGCTTCTTATTGACTGAGTCTCAGGAACTTGCCCTATCAACTTAAGAAAAATACATAAATACCCCTACAACAGAGAATTTTTGTTTTAAGGCTAAATTTGAACTGTACTTCTGCTTTGAAAGTAAAGAAAAAAAAGTTTTAGAAAGTTACAGGCGACTGTTCACTGTGGATTAGAAATGAGAGTCATGTGGTGGTAACTGTAATGATTGATGCTATTTTCCTAACCTATGTATCACCTATATACAACTTCTGGTCTGAAATCTTCATTAGGAGAAAAAGCTGACAAGTACTTTCAGGAAAGTATTGAAAGTGGACCCCTCCAGATATTTTGGTAGACTAAAGCAGTGAATGATGATTGTTATGCCTTTCTTCTGTATATTGAGTAGAAGGGGAATTATCCACAATGCTAAAGCAGTTTTTAAAGGGATGTTTGTTACACAAATGTGTGTGTTTTGCACTATCTGTTAAACTGTCCATGCCAGAAGAAGCTGCAAATCTGATTGTCTGCCTTGTCAATTACATTTAACTCTAGATGAAATATTCTGATTACTTTGCAAAGTGCAGATACTTCTAGTCTGAAGGATAGCTGGAACAGTTGAGCAATAGGTGTGCAGTGCTTATGAAGGTGATTTGGCAGAGCAATGTGGAAGACCTCACAGTGGTATCTGTGGATCCAAGAAAGTGGGGAGAAGTAAGACAAGCAACCTGCTTGTGAAGATTTTATGAGAGCTATCAGATGTCCAATAGATCTTAGAGAGAACTGGAGAAACAACTTAAATGTTGCATGTGCAACAAGCAACATAAACGTGCAAAGAGCACAGTTGTTAGTCACAAGAGGATGTGAAGCTTTAGATAGGTTAAAAAAAGCTGGGACTAAGCTTGGAGATTCAGCTTGGAAAGTCAGAAAATAAATATGTAACTGGAAACTGAAAACACCTACTAAAATGATACTACTAGACAGCAGCATGATTAACTTGTATTTGGAATAACTATGTCTTAGTTTTATGAAGGTTTTGAAGAGAAGCCCATGCTTTAGATTATTAGACTCAGTGTAGTGCAAAGTGACATGTGCTAGCCTGATATATAGAAAAAAGCAAGTTAGCTATATAGTTTCTTTCAGACATTACATTCTATGAATATAAATTCCCTTCCATAAGGGTAAATTGAAAATCTTCATTTTATGAGGTAATGAAAATACAAATTATGTAAATTCGATTTCCAGTGGTCTTAAATGAAATCCAGTTTAGCATTGGCAAGTCTATTATTTTATTGGAGAATTAGTGAATCACCTTGCAGAAATCACTCTTTTTCAGAGAGTACTTCTATTGGGTTTGCATGGCAAGGTTGGTAGTGGTGGAAGGCTGCGACAGCACTGGATCCTCTGAAAACCTGCTAAAAGCTTCTCCCATGTACAAGAGAGCCAATGCTGGCCAGCTGCAAGATGGACCTGCCACTGGCCAAGGCCAAGCCCATCAGCAATGCTGGTAGTGCCTCTGGGATAGCATACCTAGGAAAGGGGGAAAATCTGGGCAATAGCAGCAACAGCTGGAGAGAGGAGCAAGAAAATTTGAGGGTAGCAGCCCTGCAGACACCCAGGTCATTGGAGAAGAAGGTGGAGGTGGTGTTCTGTGTTCTTGCCTAGCTGAGGAGGGGCATGATAGAGCAGCTTTGGAGGGTACCTGGCATCCAGCCAATATGAACCCATCACAGTACTGTGTGCCCCAAGGAATTAAAAGATGCCTTAAATATTGGAAGTCCTTTTCCTCATACACCATTTTTTTATGTAGCAATGTCATGAGTTCTATCTTATGTAAAATGCCTACTTTTTATCTGAGGCATTTACTGTTTAGCAATATGGAAATGTAAAAAGACAGGGTCTGAGCCCCTAGCTCAGGGTCCTGTTACTTGCCCTGATATTCTTCCCATGATGTGATCAAACACTACCTTGAAAAGGTATTTGTCCTATTTCTTCCTACTCCAGTCCTATGGGGAAACATTTGTACAGTTTTGTTGCTAGGTTATCTAGAAACCATCTAATTTCTAGTCAGTTTGCAACCACTTCTTTTGTGTCAAAATAATCTTTTTTAACTTCTGCCTTCCTTGTACTTAATCCCTTGGTGTATCTACAGAGACTAATTAAAACCCTCTAATCTTTTAAGTCTGGCCTGCAAAAGGGTTAATCCAGTCTCATAAAGTTACCCTTTTGCTGAATAACCTGAATACATCTTCAGGTGTATGGGCAATCAGAAACACAGAAAGCACATGTGGGTCTTAGTAATGTCTAATATAGTTACATAAATATTCCTCTAAATCTACCGGAAAATACCTCATCCAATTTGTGCTAAGGTGCTGAGATCACATTTTGCTTTCTATTGGTCACATTACAGTCATCCTTAATTTATGTTCTTCAGATCTTATTATCTGCTGACCTCCATCTGACAAATTCCCACAGCCACTGTGTGATGTGACATTCGGTATAATTAAGTGTATTCTGTTTCTTGTCACACTCTTGTTAAGATAAGCTCTTTTCATTTTGTCATCTACTAATTTCAGTAGCGAATTCTTACATTAAAAATCTATGTGAAAAGTGTTAATGAAGTTTGGGTTGTGGCACCTTAAAAACGTGAAGATCTCTATTAGCAGGACTTCTGTGTCCTGAAGCCATCCAGAGATACATTCTCACCACCTTTGCTATCTGCACTGACCTTGTAGCACCTTCTTCACAGTAAAACTGAACATCTTTGCTGGTAAACTTAGTCATAATAGATTTCCTTCAGAAGCAGCTGCTATGGCTTCTTTGTTCCCTCAGGTCCCTGTCTATCTTATAAATCTTATCTGTTCCATGATCCAAAGGTATGAGATGATTCTTTCCCCTACTCTTAAGTGTTAAAATCCTTAATGAAGTTCAAATTAAATCCTTTATTTTATCTAAATATTGGTTATTTTATCAGACATGCTTCACCAAGTTATTCACCATATATTATATATAATAAATATATTATTCACCATATATTATATATAATATATTATTCACCATATATTCTATAATATATATAATATAACAAAGGACTCTATGTAACCTTTGTTGATCTCACCAAGGCTTTCGATACTGTGAGCAGAAAAGGTCTGTGGCATATTTTGGAACGTTTAGGATGTCCCCCCAAGTTCCTCAAAATGATCATCTCACTTCATGAGGACCAGCACGGTCAAGTCAGATATGGCGATGCACTTTCTGAGCCCTTTCCAGTAGCCAATGGTGTGAAGCAAGGCTGCGTTCTTGCACCAA
>JAYRBT010000082.1:76372668-76401624 GCA_036023395.1 Myiotriccus ornatus | reverse complement strand
TCACCTGGGGAGTCTTTCTGCTGTGCCTTCTGCAACCGGACTTGTCTATCTCGCGTTGGCCTTTTTAGCCATCAGCGCCCTTGTAGCAAGCGTGGGTAGAGCCCTTCTCAAATCTTCATTCGTGAAGGCTAGCCATGATGATGATATTATTCACCATATATTCACAAAATGCTGGTTTTCTTTAAAAAATTTCTTTAAACCTTGCATACTAGGGAAGCTATTTTAGTTGCCCTCTGGTTGCAAGTTTATTATGCTTAATACTTTGTGGGGGTTTTACAACATGTAGGAAGCTTTGTTTACCCTCTATCCTGTAGCGATAGTTTCCCTTCACCTTTTAATTAATTATTAAAATTCTGATCTCCCCAAAATTTCCAGAAATATGTACCAGTTCTTTCAAGAATTCTAGAAATGAGATCTTCATATCCATCTGTTTCAGACTTAGCATACAAAACTTCTCAGCTTTGTTTCCACATCAACGTTGATAATTATCCTGTTGACACATATGTTCCCACAAACCACTTTATTTGTGCCCCAGGTTCAGAATTTGTCTTGTTTAAAAGCCAAGGTAAAATGTTCACTTACAGTCATTCACATATTGTCTTTATGTTCTTTGTCACTATATAATGGCCTGTCTTTCCTTCCACCTTCTTAATTCATATAAATTATGGCCATTTTGCTAATTGCTTTTAATATTCTTATCATGGTCTAGTTCAGGCTAACTTCTACTGAATTACACTTTTCTCCTATTCTTTTTGACATCCAGGGTAGAATTATTATTATTATTTGTCATTTCTCTGTATTTTTGCCTACTCCTCCCTGAATAGTTTTTCATGTTTTTCAGGCAGCTTCCAGAAAAATCTTTGTATTTTCTATTTGAAGAATATAAAGCCTGATGTTGAAATCCTTGAACTTCTCAGTCTCTTTAATTTCTCAGTGTGTTTTTTCCCAATTAAGTAAATTGAATTACAAGTATGATTTTTCATAATTTTATTTAAGGTGAAGAGAGCTGAGTTCATGATCACTGGATCTGTACTTATTTTTCTATGCCTAGCTGTTTTAAAACACTGTTCAGTTAATTTATTTTTCTTTAAACTTAAAATAGCTTCATTGTTTGGGGGTTTTTTTGTTACTATTGTCTCACTGATGCTACTTGACTTCTCTTTTTTTGCAATATCAATTTCTTAACCTCATGCAGTTCTTGATACTCTTTATATTGTCAGTTATACCCTTAGCTCCATTTGATCACAGATTATAGACCAGACATCATCTCCTACTCCAAAAGGATTCATCAGTTTGAGTCTAGTCTCATAGGCTATTCTGACATGGCTGTTTCAGTCCTGCAGTAGGGCATACTTATGGGACATGTGTATATTTCTAGTCATTCACCTTTAAGTTTTAGTCTTCCTGCACTGGTATAACCACTGTATAACTTGGCTTTGATATCATCCAAATTTTTAAGTGGACCAAACTCTGTATTTCATTGTCTATATAATTAACTACAGACACTTTAAAATGTTTTTCAGAGAAACATAAATGCATGATGGGAAAGCAGTTTTGCTTTGCCAAAGCCATTACTTGGAGTTATATCAAATTCATCTTTTCATCTCAATATCAAAAGAAGGTGGAAAAATTTTCTGTAGTGTATAATATATCTGTACTTTGTCTAATAGGGTACAGCTTGATGTCTTAGGTATAGTCAGGAGTATCTTTTCTAACAAATTAAGAAAAATCCCTCTCCTAGTCTTTCCAACCACAGGACCAAAGTCAGACAGTGATCTGTTAATTATGATGGTAAATGGTCCCATTTACTCTCTAAAGCTTGTCCCTGGCTACAGAACTCTTGCCTATAGAAGGTATGAATGGACTTGAACTTAAATCTTGGATGAGAAATTAATGCAAAGACTGGTCTTTGACAGGTCTTTTTCTAAATTTTTGTCATCTTTTGTGCCTATTTGTCAAAAGTAATTAAACATTACTTTGTTTTTTTTTTTGTTTGGGGTTTGGTTTTGGTTTTTTTTTAAATCAGAGTGGTGTTTGGATACTGTTGTTCAACACAAACACCAAGAGACAAAGAATGACACAGACTGTAATTTAACATTGCTACACCGTAAGAGTTAGACAGAGTGATTTAATTAGATTCTAGTGGAAAGGTACTTAACCTTTTCTATTAACCAGAATTTTATGCACAAAATGCAAAGACAAAGGCAGTTTGCATCAAACACTGACTTCCTTTAACTAAAGAGCTGTGGAGAGATTGATTGCATTTGCTTAAGAGGAAGCAATGCTGCAAATTTCTTAATTCGAGTGGCTTTCATTTAGTTGTCAAGTGGCTCTAGAAAAGGAACAACTAGTTGAGAATAAATGAGGCTCCTTTGTTTCTGCTCCTTCCCAAGGACCCATGCTTGTAATCGAAACACGCAGGAGAATCATACACTGAGAGGATCTTGAACCTTTTACTTTTGTGTCTAAATATCCATGTACAAAGAGAGAGAGAAACAGAAGGACAGAGAGATTTACAAGTGTACCCCTATCCAGCACTCCCTTGACCATAGAGGGAGAATATTTCAGCTGTGGGAGGTGGTTATCTTTCTTAAAAGCCCAGCATAAACTTTCCTGTCAGGCACATTTTTTTTCATTGGCTGCAGTTACTAAGGAAACCACCTCTTCTGTGTGAGAGCATCATAGGTGCCTCTCTTGGGGGCCTGAAGCTGGGACTGCAGCCAGATACAACCTACAAATTGAAGACTGTACTTCAGCTTACTTAACCTTTGACATGACTATAGATAGATAATGTAATACAGTAAGCTTCTGCACAAGGGAAGTGGCTGAAGGATGAGTTCTTCAGTGAGGGAGTGCCAAGAAAACCTCCCTCCTTCCCAGCTCTGAAAGAGTGGTCAGCCATGCAAGACACAACCTATGGGACACTTGGAAGACGCTGATTTAAGTCCACTTGGAAAACCTCTGATTCTACAGCTACAAAGTTATGCAAAAAGCATAAAATGATAATCATAAAAGGTAGCAGAACAGTAACTGAACAAAAATCCTTATCCTCGTGAAGTTACATATATGACATGAGATGAGCTGACAAGCTCAGGAATATAGCTTGAACTATCTCTGATTTTTTCATTCAAATCATGCCATTGACCTACAAGCTCCAGTGACTCAAAATGAGGGAAGTAAGAGAAGGATTTATCACTTCTAATTAAAATTGATAGTTAATGCACATTTTAGTAATGGCATTTTGTTAGAATCCATGAAATTCCTCATCCTCTTAATACCTAGTTGGCTGAAATACAATTATCCTAGCTTCCTTTAGCTTCAGATTTCTGAAAGGCACAAGATAGAGAAACATGGCACATGCTAAATTTTTAAAAAGATGTGGGAAATTAAGAAAAGTCTTTCGGAATCAGTGACCAAAGTAAGTAGATATAGACATTACTGGGATATACTGCAATTATGGAATGTGAAGAAATTATAGTATACTTAGTTCTTAAACTAATGTGAGCCTTGTAAATGTTCACACCAATATTTAAGCAATAGTAAAATTGGGGCTTAGTCCTCAGCAAGTCGAAGCTCTTAATGGTTAGCACACATGCAGTCCCTTTGCGGAACCGGCAGTATCTGTTTACATGTAAAAATAAATATACATGAAATCACTTTCTCTTACCTTCTCTCTAATTAGATGGTAACTCTTGAGGAAAGGGATTAACTCTTTTCTGTGCTTATACAGTGAATCCCACAATAGGTCATTGAGTTCATCTGTGCCTTCTGTCTCCCACAGGTAGTCTTCATGAAAATGAGTATCTCAGACTGTCCTTTCAGCATTAATGATTGTAAGGAGATTATAGGTTTACACTTGACTCCTTTCTGCACTTAAAGTCTGCAGTATTTAATACCTCTGTGTATATCTGTGAAACATATTATATGACTTACATTTAAGGAGCAGCAGACAGAGCACACCAGTAGACTGCTGAAGTGAAATTCCTCTTTTGGTTCTGAATTTCCCTGCCACTTTGAAATGTAAAATCTAGTTGTAATAGTCTCATCCAAGTCAAGAAAGAAGATAGCTGAGTGAGTTGTATGGCCAGATGGTCACCATTTCCTTAGGTCTTTCCTTCATTCTCCTGGATAGTTTATTTACTAACATTAATAATGACATCAATTTAATTTGAATTTTGCTATTGCAGAAATTGCATCCAGAATTTAATATATTTTCTTTACAATATATACAAGTGATTATAAGCCCTGCAACCCCTTCCCTTTTTTGTTTGCTCTCTTGCTTGTTCTGTGAATGTATTCTCTATGGATCTCTTGGAACTAAATGTACAAAAGTGCAGATGCATTTATGGGCATATGATGGAGGAAGGGAAGGGTGGTGCAGGCACAGCCAATCCTCAGCTTTTAGAAACAGATGAGTTGCTGCAAATACTTCTGATGCCTACAATATGTGTTCAATGTAAACAAGTGGTTCTGTGAGCAGCTAATGAACTAATGAAGCCAGATTTCCTACAAATTTCTGTCTCTTGATTGACTTTTTAACTGAGACACAGTTTCACATTCTGCTTAAAACATTCTAACTGTGGAGCATGCCAAAAGAGGCAGTCCTAGTTTCTTTACTCACTTTTGAAACCTTCATTTGTGTGTGTGTGTGTGGTGTTATTTGAACTGGATTAATGAGCTGATTCTCTCTAAGATTAGAATCCCTCTGTCAATTTTGAAATGTAGTCAATAACTGTAAGGATTTCAGACAAGAAAGTGAGTATGTCTGCAGGTATAAGCATGGGTTGGATGTTTAAGTGGTATGGCTGTGTGCTGCAGTCTGATTTTTAAAGTACAGTTGAATGTAGAATTAAAATAGTAAAAATGTCTTTAAATGTCTCTATAGGCCACAGCCTATGACAATTCATGCCAGAGAAGCTTCAGGAAAGTAATGACTCAGTTAATATGCTACAATTCACATCAAGCTTTCTTGGTGGAAAAGGAAGTAAGTGGTGTGCTTTCAATGCACTTTGATGAAATGAATATGTAAATGTCACTTGTGGATATGTCAAGATGCTATTTCACTTGATGCACTAGTGCAACAGGATCTGTTGAAAAGAGTTTGTATTTATTGTCATGCTCAGAGTAAAATCAGTATCAGCATCTATGTTAACTAGTAATATGAAGTCAAAGACCTTCAGGAGAATAATAGCACAGCTACTCTGAAGGTGATAAATGACCTTTGAATCATGTATGGTACCCAATAAGCAGAAAAGCAGACAAGTGTCTTAACTTTGACGAATTTGCTTGAATTATCTGCACTTGGATCAATGAACTATCACACTGGCTTTAGTGACTGCCCTCAGAAATGTTGCTGTGTTTGTGATACATGACGTTGACCTAAGGTAATTTGGGAGACATTGCTTTAAGTGCATTTGCTTTGCATTTGGAGATGAAGTAGAAAGGCTGTCTGGACATATGCAAATACGCATACTGATGTGTTAACATCTGACACTTTATTAGTTCTGATCCTTTGTCCCTGGTTACTTTCTATGTTCTCACTACATTTGTGTCACATCTATCACTTGCTCTGATGACCACTAGGCCAGCTCAGTGTTGTAAGTGTTCATCTGGAGGGCTGTTGCCTTGCTGCTTCTTTAGCTCCCGCTGTGGGTGTGCTTGGCTCAGCCATTGCATTGTGCCTCCCCTCTCTCTTCAGTTCCACAACCCCTCGCAGGTGGCACACCTGTGTGCTGTCGTGTGCTTCACAGGTTGCTGCACAGCACAGACTTTGGGAAGCTGAATGCAAAGTGATTGCTCAAGGTTGACATTTTCAAGGCCCAGCTCAATGGCCAATTTTGTCTTGTCAGCTATGGAACAGCTTGAGCTCTTGCGATTCCATGGCTTCATAGATGAACTGATTCGGTGAACACCAGGGAGCTAATTGCTGCTTTGCCACTGGACTGATTCACAGCATTAGGAGAATCACATTGCTTCTGTTTCAGTATCTGCAAAATGTGTGAAGTTGAACTCAATATTCTTCTTAAAGTCCTTTGATTTGTGCATGGCGTGGGCTGTAAAACAGCTGAAACAAACCACCATGACAATTACACCAATTTTGATCTACCCTTCAACTTTTGTGGCATAACTAGTTTAGGGAAGCCAGTATACTGGTTTGAGTAATAGCACAAAGATGTTTGGTGAACTGATATATGCAGTGGCACAGAAATAGTGGTTTTGATAGCATAAATCATACCTACACTAAAAGTATTTGTCAGAGTTATGCCAGATAACCCTTTCTAAACTACATACAGATGCAGGCATGATATTTGTTTGATGTTTTTCACCTTCCACAACCCCCTGATTAAAGGGAATCATTGATGTTCATTACTGTCACAGGTTACTATTTTGGTATCATATTTGAGTTTGCACTTTACTCCCATTTTCTTCTTAGTAAGCAGAGCTATCCCCTACATCTCCCTTCACATTCCCCCCCTCCCCTACAAGATCAAGCAACAGACTTGTAAGAACTAGAAGGGATTTTAGGAGGGCTGGAGGCTGTGGAGGGTTATTGCCTGATGGAGTTATCTACCACTCTCTCTTTTTCACACCTCTATAAAGATATACCATGCAGTAAATGTTAAGTAACATTTTAATATCGGACTGCTCATTTTTTCCTTATTGTGGTAATAATATAACAAATAGTTCTTTTATATTATTTTACAGAATAAATTTGCTTCTTTTTGAGAAACCTGAGGGTGACTGATAGTCTTGGTAGCTTGGGAAATAAAATCATACATACCCTTGCTGGCTTATTTGCCCTGCTGAGAAAAATGCACTCTAGATCTACCAGAGGAATATTAAATGATAGCCACGTTTCCAAACCTTTGCTTTTATAAGCAATTACATTTAAAAGAAATAAAAAATCTATAGTATTTAGCTAGGTAATGCTTAAATAAAGGACAGTGACTTTCAGTAGTTCTTCCTTTCCCAGTCAAGAGATTTAGAGAATGCAATTTTGTGATTTTTTCTTAAAAACACTAATTTTTAATTTTACCTTAAAATTAAATTTGTTTCTGGAGCAATAACTGATACCAAACATAGCTAATGCCATGAGGAGACTGCTTAAAATGCAAACTAGAAAACAGGGCATTAAAATATGGCTGAGAGTAATGTTTTCCATATCTCCTAGTCCACAAAAAAAAAAAAATCAAACCAAAATCACCTACATGTGTAGAACATCTTTTTAGGAACTGCTTTCATACATTACTGCTTATGTACTAATGTCCAAGGATGCCAGGCTGTCATTTAAACCAGAAAACAACAACCCCCCCCAATCATTTGTGTAACCTCTCAAAAAGAGCACTCAGCCCTCTCCCAGTATTTGTGAACCAAATGTCAGTTGTAGTGTTAACATAAATATGGTTAAATAAACTTTCTATCTTTTAAAATACAAAGTCCATGCCTAGTTCTGTTCCAGGCACATGATCTTGACTACAGACATCCATAATAAACAAACTTTTACATGTTTTGAGAGGTAAACATGGACATTTCTATGTCAGCTGGGTTTTGATGACAGCAGCTCTGACACTACATGCAAATTGTCTTCTGTTCCTGTTGGTCAGATTTAACCTTTTCCTTCTACAGAGATCCTTAGATCCTTATTTTTGTTTCAATTTTAAGATATTAATTTTTACCGTCACCAATACATCTGTTATGGCTTAAATCCAGCCAGCACTACTTACTCCTCCCTGGTGGAATGGGAGAGAAAATAGGAAAAGTGAGAACATTCCTGTATTAAGATAAAGACAGTGTAACGGGGCAGAAAAGGAATATTAATAATAATAATAATAATAATAATAATGGCAACAAACGAGTTAGAATATACAGAACAAGTGATGCATAATGCAAATGCTTACTTTTTGCTTACTTATATCCAGCCAATTCCTGAGCAGTGGCTGCTGGTCAGCCTTCCTCTCAGTTTATGTGCTGAGTGCGATTTCACGTAGTATGGAACATCCCTTTGGTCAGCTGGGGTCAGCTATCCTGGTTCTGCCATCTCTCAAGTCCTTGTGCACCCTCAGCCTCCTCGATGGTGGGGTGGGATGAGAAGCATTAACGACCTTGTCTCTATGTAATCATTGCTCAGCAATAATGAAAACATCTCCGAGTTATCAACAATGTTTCCAGAACAAATTCAAAAAGGTGACCCTGTACCAGATACTAAGAGGAAAACTAACTTTATTTCAGCCAAAATCAGCACAGCATCATTTTACCTGTTAAGTTTGGTTCTGACAGAGAGGTGCCCTACTTTCTTTAGTCTTAGGGGTGCAGGTAAGTAGGCTTATGCAGGCTTTGTAAATGTGAAGTCCATATACAAAAAGAAAGAGACGTGGGGTCATCTTCTGTCAGGTGAAAAACAGCTGTCTAACATCACACAGCAGCTTTACACAGCAGTTTGGGACAGGATGTTACCGAGCTGAAATTAATGGGGAGAAGACAGATTGATACTTTGTGTATAAGAAATCCGAAAAGTAATAATGAGAAAAAAGAGAGAAGTGTACATTTTGATGTCTGTAACAAGTGTGGAATTACAAAATGTTGATTGATATTGCATTTACAGACAAAATTAGGACTATTTGCTACATGGTACATAAAAGTGCATTTGCTGTTAGCATACGCATTTTTAAATCACCAGATACGGGTTATGGATACAATGCTATTGAGACTTTAGTTGCCAGAAACATATGGTTAGGAATGTTACATATACCTAAGGTTAGCATGATGTACCTGTTCACTGTCTCAAATAAGTGCCAGTATCTTTTGAGGAAGCCACATGACAAATTTAGTAGTAATCTTCTTCAATCTATGCATGTCAAAAAACTGCCTGGTGAGCTTAGTAAGTGCATATATACAGTGAAATTCTTGTTAGCATTTGAAATTATATTTGTAAGCTGTTACTATTTCCAATATACACTTAATTTATTGTAATTATCCTGAAAACAACACCTACAGAAGCCAAACAGTGAAAAATGTCCATGCCATGAACTGGAAAGCTTGATTCTTGAGGGTGTTATGTTAACATGGGATTTAAAGAAAAATGCTGTACCTTGACTAAGGCTGCAAACAAAATACCTAGGAACCTTAAAATTGGAACCATGTCCAGCTGAATCGACATGCATGATACCTATTTTTCCATTTCAGAGTATTAACAACCAAAAATAATTGTACAGGATCCTAGAGTTCAATCATTTCCAGTTTCATTGTATAACCATGTTTGCACAGCATTTATGTTCCTTGCACATTTTGCTATCAAAGTTTTCAGACTTTTAAGCACTGAAAGCAGCACAATGGTGTATCAATCACTTCTAGAAATAAAAAAATTCAAGAGCTGAGAGAAGATTCATTACGTCCTTTGCTGAGTCTCAAACAGAAGGGACTAGAGACTCTGCAGAAAATTAAAAGTATGATAAGGTACACTATACAAAGTATCTGTGCCCCCAGGCTGTTCTGGTTTTACAATTTGATTAGCAAACTTCTCAGGTAGAATCATTTCAACAACAGCAGAGTTCACAGCTGAGTATAAGGTTCAGTTCTCCCTTACAGCCTCCATTATAGATTGTTTCCCTAAAATTTCCTTTAGTATGAAAATTTCTCTAATTTCTTCATTGTGCCAAGTGGAATATCTTGGAAAGCTTAAAATAAATATATTTCACCATTTTGGAGCCAGACAAGCGTTTCAAATGAATATTGTTCAACATTTGCCATTTTTCAAATTCCTTATTTACCTTTTGTTCTTGAGCAATCAATGTGATTCTAATTTAGACTTTTGTCTTGGGACAAGGCATTGATGGAGATGAGAACATCTATTCTTATACATCAGGGTAAATAATTAAATGATGTGCATGATCTGCTTTGTTGTTGTCTTAAGTAGTGTATGATACATTGCAAAGCAGTCCTACTGTGACATTTGTGTATGTTGTTTTACTTTTAACATGGTTTAAGAATTGATTAAAAAACCCTGCCAGACTTTTAATTGGGTGTTGGCACTTGTACATACAAAATCTTTGTTAGTTATCTGGTGCTTAACAGTTATATCAGAACAAGTGCTCAAAGGTAAACTCATATTAAGCTTTGACAAATGGAAGTAATGATGGTCTATATGTGCCAATGGTAAGAGAATCAAGATTAATTAATAAATTGCCATTTGCAGCTACATATGTTCATAGTATTCTAATCTTCAAGTTAGACACTAGAGATTATTTATCTATGACAGTGCTCATCAATCACTGTTGCTGGAGATATTTCATAGTGCTAGAGAGCTAAGGTATTTCAAGTCTGATGAAAGAGGCCAGAGAATAAGCAGGTAGCATAGCCATACTCACAAAGAAGTGACTCTGATCATGAGAAGTATTATTGTTGTTACAGATGTCAGAAAGAATGCTGAAATGCCACCAAACAACTTTGGATTTAAACTGACTTTGGTTGGATTCAAACTGTTTAAAAACTTAAATAGCATAATGGCAACAATATCTATTCAGACTTATCAAAGTTTTCTAGTTCCTACCTTTGCTTTTAATTGAATTACCTTTTTTAATATTGGGGCTAATATATCCAATGGCTATTTTCTTGGACAAGCATTAGATCTCACTTCTCTGGTAAAACATAGAAATAGAAGGTTTTGCTAATTCTTTAACATATGGTATGTGAAGTGTGACTTCTATCTATCTATACATTTAGGCGTATAAATTAGAAGAAACTTCTCAAAGGCAAAAATATTCAGACACTGAAAATCAGGCGATTGAGCTTCCTTTTTTATGCTTCAAAATACTGATGCTGAGGAAAGGAAAAATACATATTTTTCCCACTTAAGTGTTTGTGATTGCCTATCTCAACAAAAATAATGTTACAATTAGTAAGATCCAATCTGCATATATATTTTTTGACATATATTTACAAGGTATGATATGTTAAAATGTGTTGAATGAAAAATTAATTCTTATTGAGCTTTTTGCAACCATATATATACATAAACAATAATCAAACAAGGTCTTGAGCAGTTCTAGTCACCTATTCTTTAATTTGCTGTAGCTAACATATGAAATATTAACCCTTGGATATCAGAAAGAAATATGTAATTGATAGTTGCTTGCCACTATTTCTCATCCCACCCTCCTCCCACCTGCTGAGCAACAGTTTACACTGGCCAATAGCTTTAAAAAATGTACTTTACACAGAAAAAGTCTAAGTTATTTAGATTCAGATTTTTTTAATGCTTCTGTCTTGAACAAGCTCTGCACAGAATTTTGGAGTACTGAATTAAGATAAGTCCTGAGCATTATCTGCTTTATGTCTGGCTCTGTGAAATAGGAATTATGAGGACAGATGCTCCCATATATCCCTGTCATGGGTTTGCCAACCAGCCTCCCCCTGGGGCTGAAAATAGTATTTCCAGGTGAATTTCGGGAACAAAGGCAATCAAAAGTTTTAGTAACACCTCTGACAATTGCATATTTAAGAAAACAGAAGAGAAGCTGGTTGTGCAGAAGAAAAATGGAAGAGGCAGCATAGCAGCCGGCCCTGTTCGGGGCCACCCCTGGTGTTGTGCCCCCCACCCTGGGCCAAGTCTGGCCCAGGCGAGGGGGGCCAGGCCCCCTTCTCTCCTGTAACAGAGTAGAAGGAAAAAAAAATTTAGAGAAGAACCTGGACAAGACTGCTGCAAAAGGAATTCCAGGCAGAGAGATAGCGCAGCCTTCAAGACCAAAAATGGCAGCTGGAGGAGAGAGAAGAGAAGCCCGAAAGGGGGTCTCATTCTTCCCCCCCCCTCTTTCTCTCCCTTCAGCAGTGAAAAGATGAAAACTAAAAAACTCCTGCCATCTGTGGAAGATTGTTGGGGAGTGGAGACCCTCATCTGCAGCTCATGAAGGAGCCCACACCAAAGCAGAGGAGTGCATGAAGATGTGACTCCGTGGGAGGCCTACGATGAAACAGAGTCCTACTGGAGACCTGTGGCCATGGAAAGAGAGACCTACGCTGGAGCAAGTTGACTCGGGTAGGACCTTGTGATCCCAGTGAGGGATCCATGCTGGTGCAGCTGAATTTGTGACCCTGAGGGACAGCAGAGAATGGAAGAACTGTTGCCCGAAGGTGAACTCACGCTAGAGAGGTCCATCAAGGACTGTCTCTCATGAGGAGGGACCCCACAGGAAACAGGGGTGGACTCAAAAGCCATTATCCCCTGTAACTGTGGGAAGACCATGGTAAGACAAGTGTCCCCTTGCAGTCCATGGAGGACCCCACAGGGCCCGGGTAACCCTCAGCCTTTGGTCTTAGCCCAGGAGGTGGTAAGCCCAACCCTGAGGTCGACATAGAAGAGAGAGAGAAAGAGAAACAGTTCCAGCTGCGACACATAGGAGCTGTCGTCCTAGAGATAATAGAAGAAGAACTTTCGAATGCTACGGAACTGTTTGGAAGCTCTAGAAATGGAGAGGAGACTACTCCTCCTGAACTGATATAAGGGAGGAGGGGTACTTCTGTAAATACATAACACTTTTGCCTAGTTAGAATTGTTATATAAAAATTCTTTAGTTTTTATCTTGCTAGTAGTAAATCCTAATATTATTCTTCCCACATCAGATCTCTTTTGTCTGCATAAGCCTTCTCTCAACTTACAGCAATTGTGTCGGAGGTGAGAGAAAATTGACCCAGAACAAACCCACGACAATCCCCAATAAAAATGTAACAAAAGAATTTTTAATGAAAATTTGATAAACCCAGTGAAGCTCAAAGGAATAAATTCGTAGAAAGGTTCAAAATACTTTGACATATGAAGAACCAGACTTGAAAAGACACAGTATTCTTAATTTATTACACTAATGGCAAAATGAGGCATTCAGCAGTCAAAGAATGTTTTTTAAAAAGTTACTAGTTTTAATCCCACTTACTCTTTAAATTTTTGTATGGTCCCACTTAAGTGAATTCAAAATATGTTACTTTTTGTTGTGTTTTATTTATTTATTTACTTTAAGACATTCCTTTATGAAGGCTCTCAAGAAGAGGTGTGATGTATGCGCAGTCCTATGTGCACAAGAATGAGATCGTAGTGATTTAAGAATTACTATATTCAGAAGTGGAGCTTCCATGTGACTGGCCTTGAAGAAAATATGCTGGCAGAAAGAGACAGATGAGACAGTAAAAATGCTGGAAAAAGGGAACCTGCACAAGTAATCTAGGTTTATGCCACATGAAGAAGGGATAAGAATGCCTGCCGGGAAGTTATATCACTGATCCCAAATGCATAAATTCAAGCAAATCCATCTTTAACCAGTCACCTCAGCTGAAAGCTGTGGTGTAGAGGTAGCTAAGTAAAATTATACTGGAGCAAATCTGCTTTGGCTATTTAACTTGCCTTTTAGGTTATTTTGCTTTATCACCTTATGTGTGGCTACAGGAAATTATAATTGATGGGCGAATTTGTTGATCCTCCTATAATGATCATTAAGCAAGTATGAAAGAAATGTTTTAAAATTAAGATTCTAAAACGTATTTCAGTCTACCACAATACAATATATTCATCAGAACAGTAAACTGTTTTGTCTGCAATATTTAGCATTCTATACCCAGCCGTAGTTATCTCTTTAAGACTAATTCTTTTGACTATGAAAATTTCTCATGTGGATATAAAATACAGCTAAGGCTTATGGTTGCTTCAATATTCTGGGGTAATCTCCTGCTGAATGTGTGTGAACATTCCAGTCAAACAGTTTATACTGAAAGAAAAGCGCCTAAGAAGGAAACAGTGTAGGTGTCAAATACTGAATGTTTCTGAGGCCATTAACTGGAACATATATGAGTAAATTAACTGATGGGTAGCTTAGCCTGTGTGTGTGGATATAGCTAATTCCACGTCCAGTCTGTCCAGACTGAGCTCACTAGGACCAGTTTAATCTGAAATCTTCACTATAGTAAAATGAAACAAGGACTTCAGACTAATAAGCTTTGTTTGTAACCATTTGTATAAGTATACTATGAAAAATTGTGTGATTTATGTAGAAACAGGATTTTTTGTAAAATTATCCACTGGGTTCCTCATAAATTATAGGCAATACTGACAGAGTAATTTAATATTACTTAACTTAATATGGAGAACCTTTTTTCCACTGTAACTGTCTCAGAAAATCTAGAGCTGCAGTTACTCTTAGCTACTTTTTGAGTCACTGTCATCAAATTGACACAAAACATCATTTATTGATGTGTCATCTGAAGAAATGAAGGAAAAGGTTTCAAAATGAAGATTTCTCTTATTTCTGAAAGAGCAAAAATCTTTACATGAATCAAAACCAGAAGTACCAAATCCCTTAGTTTTTGCCATGGGTGAATTTAAATTTACTGTGAAGAATGTTAGATTAAAAAAACCCTCACATGAATTACAATTCTTTTCTTTCCTGTATGAATGAGTAGTAATTCTATATTCATGTGTTAACATGCAAGATCAAAAAGTTCTAGTAACATCAATCAGAAGGCAATCAAACTACCTTCTACAGAATTGAAATAGCATGGATTCCCTTGCTATGTTAGAGAAAATGAGTTCCGCTGTAGTTTTTATTTCCAAATGGGAGGAGTTGTAGGTAAGGGCAAGTGTGAAATGTGAAATTTTTAACCAATGAACAGAGCAAATCCACCTGACTTAGTAAAAGGGAAAAACAAAGCTCCGAGTGGTCAATTTGTTTAAAAATAGGGGATTGTTATAATCAGGGTCACAGAAGTGCTCAAAAATGTATTTGTGCCTCTCCCTTACCCTAAACCCCTCAATTTGATGTTTCTGGTTGTCACATTCGAAATGTCTGTTCCGTGACTACATTGGCTAGTGAGCTAGTATGTTCCCCTACAGTCCAGTGGTGCCAGGATTCTTCACTTACAGCAGAATTTATTTTATTTCACTGCACCTTTTGAACTTTTGGTGAAACTACCTAGAAATGCAGTTTTTTCTGTGCTTTCTGAGGCTACTGCTGATTCTGTAGACAACAGTGTGCCTCCCTCTACCACACTTTGCTCCTGGGAAAAGTGCTGCAAAGAAGATATGAAAATTATAGACAAAACCTCAGTGTGTCTCTGAAAAATGCAAATTTCTTTTGAAGCTGAGGAATGTCTAAATTTTCCAAAGACTTTCTGAACACCAGATAAAGTTGCATTTTCTGACAATGCCTTGGCAGTGTCACAGCATCCACTTTACTGCATTGTGAGATAAAACAGTGCAGTCAGGAGGGATCCTCTGTCTTAAAACATCTGATTAGCCTCAGATTCATGGAGACAGCTTTCTTTCTTGAGATGAGTCGAAGAGGACAATTTCAGAAATGGTGAAGAGTAATTAAAATGATTAAGGGACTGGAGCATCTCTCCTATTAAAAAAAAACAGCTGATAGAGCTGTGACTGTTCAGTCTGGGAAAATCTCAGGTGACACCTTAACAATGTGTTTAAATAGCTGAGGAGGGAAATCAAGAAGACCCAGACAGGCTCATTTTGTTGGTATCCAGTGACAGGAGAAGAGGCAATGTACACAAATTGAAATACTGAAAATTTTGCTAAAGCAAAAAGACCTTTCTCTTCTCTCTGTCAGTTGCCCAGCAAATCTGATTACCTGAGCTTCTGGGTCTCTTCAGTGCTGTGTCCCTCTTTTAATTATATAATACATTACTTTTTTATCTACATATATTAGTATATTTAAAGTGTCCAAGAAGAGATAATGAACACCATAACTCCCTCATAACATTCAAACAGAAGGTTTTCAATTAATACATCATATAAGTTGGCATTACTTGCCAATAGAAAACTATTACAGTGAGGAATCCAAATTTGGAAACTTTATATTTTCAACTTTGCTATGTTATTTGTGCTAGGTACTTGATATTAAGAAGATTTTTTTTCTGAAATCAAGATGATGTAATATTCATGATTGATGTGAGAAATGTCATGAAAAAAAACATTTTGAAAAAAGTTATATCAAACTGAGCCAAACTGGACTTGTTACATCAGTAACACACATTACTTCAGTAATGCATGTGCCATGATTCTGCTTCTCTGATCCAAGTGTAAGTTGAAATGTTACTTTCAGGACACTTTGATTACTGAGCCAGAACAGCAGGCATATGACAAATAAATGTGCGAAACAAAATGCAACACAAAATATTGTGATATTTGAACTTTATTTTTGTTATTTATTTATAAATACAGATGACTCTGTTTATAGACATTAGAACCTGAAAACTTGGGTAACTGTGTATTCCTGTTAAAGAGACCACACAGAAAGAACATATTCCCTTATTTATCAGCCTGGTAACAATGGAAATTACCCTCTAACTCTAAGGTATACTGGTATTCTTATCTGCTGAAGTTTGACAATACTCAATGGCAACAGAAATAGCTTATTCATAAAGGCTAGGAGCACAAGCTGGTAGTCTCAATACTTATGGAGCAAAACTGGTAAAACAGTCAGAGACTGATGTTTGTAAAAGTAAATGTCAGCCTGACTCCTGATCTCTTTTTGATTATGAATTTTGATATTCCTTTTAAGGAATTTCTCTGTTTACTGATTTGCAGTCAGAAAATGAAGATGGTGTACCAGAATGTTATTACATCAGTTAAAAGATGAATTCTTGAATTCAGATAGACTTTACAAAGCTATAACAAGACATATAATCACTGAAATTCTAGCAACTGGACTGAACAGTTTCTCTAAAAACATCTTTGCAATATCAATTTTGAGACAGGTATGTGAAGTTGATTACAAACCAAAAAATATTTTACCATTGTGGCAAAACATTGAAAACTTCATTGGAAGAAAGAGAAGTACTTGGAAAATGGAGGCCAAAATAATACACTATGATACAGAAGTAAATCTACTCAGCAAAATTGCCAGACTGTGGTCACTTCCTTCACTGAACATCCCTGTATCTCTACAAAATGCTGATGTAAGCAAATAAGCTACAGAACACCAAAAAAATATAAGACAGAAACACGAAGTGGATCAGGTTGGAAGGGACTACAGTGGACTATCTGATCCAACCTCCCTGCTCAAGCAGGGTTATCCCAGAGCACATGGCACCGGATTGCATCCAGCTGGTTCTGGAATATCTCCAGTTAGAGAGACTCCACAACCACTCTGGACAACCTGCTCCAGTGCACAGTCATCTGCACGGTAAAGAAGTTCTTAATCAGGTTTGGAGGGAACTTTCTGTACATCAGTTTCTGCACATTGTGTTGTCCTATTTCTTGTCATCACTGAGAAGAGCCTGACTTCATCTTGTTGATACCTGACATTCAGATATAGACGCTGATGAGGTCCCCTCTAAGCTGTTTCTTCGCAAGGTTGAACAGGCCTAACCTTCTCATAAGAGAGATGCTCAACTTCCTTAATCATGTTTGTAGCCCTCTGCTAGACTCAGTCAAGGATTAACACATATTTTGACTTACTAACACCTAAATTTGGTTCAGTTTTGTTAACAGTATTTTGTGCTGTCCTGAAATTAAAATGGCAGGTACATACAGTATGTTGACTGCGAATCTTGTTCTTCTTTCATTAGAAATGACAATTAAAATAACAACAAAAAAAAAGGTGTTTATTCTTTTTCCACCTGTGTATGTTTTCTGCATATATTCCTCTTGTTACTGATGCACAGATGTTTTTCAAAACATATCCTTACTTGTGTTTGTCCTCAGTATCCAAGTTAAATCAGTTTTGTGACCAAGGTAAGATTTTGAATCAAAGTATGTATTTCATATCAGGCTACCATTCTTTTTGTTAGGTTTTGCTTTTTCTCCCTTTTAAAACATGTAAACTGCTATAGGTAAAGGACTACTGAAATCTGTAGAAACAGCAGCTTTCTGTTACACTTGAAATTCGGACTGTACCTTAATGTGTGTCACACAGCTCTATGAGTCTAATTGTAGACAATCATGTTTTAATACTAACTAATTTGGCTGAGGAAGTGACTGGCTGTATAGCATTTCTCCCTTACTCCCTAATTAGATCATTTGATATTGGACCAGCTACAGCAGAAGTGGAATAATGTCCCTTTAAACATTTCAATTTAATCACATAAATAAGCTCATGGGAAAAACTGGCAGATGATAGGCAAAATTGGTCTGTATTAGACAAAGAATTGCATACAATGCAGTAGAAGCAATTATTAATTTGATCACAATTTGTGGATAAGTATTTGAGATTTGACATTTCATAATTGTATGTTGAATACAAACTGGATAACTTCTTGCATAAATTGACTTCACAAGTGATCACTTTCTGCATTCTCATTATTTCACCATTTTGCAATACTTTTGGGAAGGCTGACAGAGACTTTTATTCCAACTCCAGCAGTGCTGGCTGAAACCAGATTCAGTCCTTCAATTGCCTTTGTGCTTCTTTTCTGTCTCAGCCAGAAGATGCATTTAAATTCCTCTTGGTCACTTAACCCCCCAAATGAGAATGTTTCCTGTTATACAAACATTGCAGAGGAATTTTGGCTGAGGGATTTACACACAGTACTTTCATTAGGTACATTTAGTTTAGTGATATGCCTGTATTACAGTGTCTCCCCCACTCATATAAGAATATATTGAATACACATACATCAAGGATATTACTCTCATAATAAACACTATATTCTTACAACATATTATTATCAATATTGCTATTATTAAAACTATAGCAAAGATATTCAAATCTCTTTATTAACAAAATAGTTTTTAAGCTTGTAAGGCGCATCTATATTCCTACAACTTTAAACGTGTAACATGAAACTTCTTATTTAGGAATAATTAAACTGATAGATGTGATTATTATGTTTTTTATCAAATAGAAGTGGAACTTGATAGAATACAAAATTATATGGATAAAGGCATTAACTGAATGAGGAACCACACACTTGTCTGTCTCTGAAGGACCACAAAGTGGCAGTTAAGATTGTGCATTGTGTTTGTGTGAACACGGTGTAACTGAGAGAAATTCACTAAAATAACTGATTTTTAAAGATTTGTGTCAAGATATTCAACTAAGAAACCAAACTGAAGATCAGTCTCTTCTGCCTTGTTAAATACTTAGAAGAGAGCCTAATTTTAAGCACTGAAGTAATCCTATCCATTATTTATCGTTTACAATTGAACTTGAACAACTTGCAGTTTATCCTATGTATGATGGTCTGCTAAATCACAACCTCTGTGTGCTTTCTTTCACAAGAATGAAACACTGGAAAAATAAATCCTGAAGGGTATATTGACAATAATAAATCCAAAATGGGAAAGGAAATCCACTTCAGATCGGAACTGTAGAGCCTGAACAACAGCTTTATCAAAACACAAATGTCTTCAAAATATAATTGCTTTTGGACAAGCAATACTTTGTTACATATAAATATATTAATAAGCAAAAATAGATGACTAGATCTGTACAGCTTGTCTGTTGGTTGGGGTTTGTTTGTTTTTGGAGTGTGGTTTGGTTTTGTTTGTGGGGTTTTTTTGGTGGTGATGGTGGTGGTGGTATTTTCTTATGTCTTTAATAATAATTTTGGACTACAACTATAAGTATTGTAAAGAATTAAATGTGTGTCCATCTTGATAGGCAGTTACCAGGTGGATAAAACATAAACAGACTTACGGTTTGAAGGAAAAGGAATGTGAAAGTGTGAGAAGAAAAGAATAAAAGGTTCTCTCTACACAGGACTGTCAGGACAAAATGTAGGGCACTGAAATGGCATTAAACAAACATAAAGACAAACATTTTAATCATAAGGATAGCAAGGAACTGGAGAGATGTGTAGTCTTCAGATGTTTTACTTTTAATTTGCTATAATATTAAATATGTGCTCTTAGCACAGATATTAAGGAAAAACCAACATTTAATAACACAGCATTAAGATCAAAGTAGAATATATATTTAAAAATATGTTAGTACATACAAGTTGCAGTGGGATTTTTATCCTCATCTGCTATATACCAAGCAAAGTCTTATTTAGATCTCTTAAACTTGAATTTGCATAATGTTATACATGTGTACACTTCCAAAAATCTTAGGAAAATTATCCAAACTTCAACTTATGTGTGTATACAACTTAGGCATAGCTCAGAGACATAAAATGCACCGTTACATATTAAGGATGTGACAGAGCTAAAAACTGAATCAAGATCTTTTAAATCATTGATGAATTAGTCAACCACTACAACTACTAGTTATCTTTGCTACTGTAGTTATTATCTCCTAGGTATGAGGCTTATCTTTCAGTGTATGCTGAAGTTAATTTCTACTGATCAAAACAATATCAAAATGACACGGAAGTAACAATGTAAATTCTTTGTTGAATGAAAATTTAAGCTAGGCACACAGTGAGAAAATGAGTCTACAGAGCATAGACATAAAATGTCCGTGTGCAAACCCAGTATGAGAGGAAAGGGGAAAAAAGGAAAGACTGAAGCTTTATAGTATTTTTTTTCCACATTTTTTCAAATGATACGTGTTTCTAAATGAAAAGCAAAGATTTAACTTCACTGGACATGCCCAACTTGCGTGCCTACAACTTGTAGCGTTTATCAGATTAAGAGGACAGAGACAGACTTACTCTAAAGGTATAAGTGGGACATGAGACCTGTATGTCCTGCACCCAGCAGCACAAATAGGGTGTGAGTTGCCCTACACCTATGACAAATCCAAAACCAAGTATATGTGTCTGATCATTTATGTGGTGCTTGCAGAACTCTGTGCTGATATTTTGTGGAGATTTGTTTATGAACCATCTAAAATGAAAAAACAATGGGACATGCTGGAGTAGGGAACAGTGCTTTTCTCGGGATTATGGAAGCCAGTATCTGGCTAGAAAGTGAATTATGAAAGTGTTGGATGTATTGCAGCTTTAGATATTGACTGACCAATATTTCTCAGCTTACTGAAAACGTGAGGTTTTTTTCACATGCTCAAATGAATAAAAATAAATATTGCTTTTATTTTGTCTAAATTATTTCATCAATATTATAGAGAAGGAAATATGGCTAGTCTTGTAAGTATCCTAACATTACAGTGTTAATGATAGAAACGAAATATATATTCAGGATGCACAATTAAAGCAGCTGACTAATGAGTAATCTCCAGTACCCACAGACAAGTGGAGATCTGGAGGAGATGGTATTTGAAACAACTAATAGATTAGGAGAGCAGATACACTGATTTTGGGGATCTAAGGCCACAGACATTGGGTCAGTGTCAAAGAGGGCCACTTGGAAACTCAGCAGGAAGCAGTAACAACTATAGTCATGAAAAAGAAAGGGATCCCACAGGGTAAAATAGGAGAATAGTAAAGAAAGGGAATTTTTGACAGCTTATTTTTCTTCCTATCCTTATGGTAGGATTTATAAAGATTTGGAAAATACAACATTAAACCAGGCAGCTTTTAAAAAGCCAGTGAAAACAGGCTCATCTCTGAGGAGCACAATACTGAAGAAGAAAACAAATCTCTTCATCCAAACTGAGATCAAAGAGATTGAAGCTCAAAGGAGCTGAGGAAAAAGCAGGTAAAGAAGCCTGAGGCACTGGGATGGCTGGTAGTCTGCAAACAGGTGTGGTAGATTTATAAGGTTTTTATAAATTCTAATACCTATTTGTTATAATAAAGTGAGAAAGGATTAAGCAGAGATAGCCCAGCTACTGAGGGAGACATTTGCTGGCAATGGTGTTCCGTGGGGTAATTCTGTTTGCTCCTCCTTTCCCTTTTAAATTCAGAATGCAAGCTCTGACATGCCAGGAAACAGAGAAAACTCAGAGTTGCAATAATGTATTTATTCATGGCACAAAACCCTGTGTGTATTGGTGTTTGAGTAAAGGGTAGTTGTCCTAATGTAAGGGAGTAGCTTCTGGTTTGAGTACAAAAGTCACTGACTGAGAAAACAAGATAGGAGATTCTGGGAAAAGCCTTCTGTAAGTAGATGACATGAAAAGGCAAATGTAAAACACTAGAATCTAAACGAGAAACACATTCTTTGGTGCGTACCTAAGATTATCTTATTATGTATGGTATATGTAAATCCCTCATTGGCATGAACAAAATCCTGTTGCGTTGTTCACATAGCTAGCTATTAACTTGGAGGTAATATAAAATGACTATCGAGATTTTTTTTTTAAATGATAGAAATTTGTGGGGTTTTTTAATAGAATATATAGATATCCTCCAATGCGTGATTTTAAAATTACTTTGCAAAAGGTATTGATCCTTCTTCAAAATATTGGTTAGCATAACAATTTTGCCTCACTTTAGAATAGACTTGAAATCTGTTTCATACTTTCAGGTCATTTTAGGGGAAGAGAGTAATTAAAATTCATGTTGAAAATATAAGTTCACTGTTGAATGTAACATAGAAATCTATGAACAACTGTCTTTTAAACTATCTTGGGAAATTAGAGTCACAGAATCATAGACTGGTTTGAGACCTTAAAGACGATCTAATTTCAAGGCCCCCACTAAGGGCAGGAACACCTTCTAATGCAGTGATCCAGAGCTGGAAGCTTGTTGTGTTAGAATATTTGAGGTCTTTTTTGGTCTTGAAGTAATAAATCTCTGTTATCTGGCCGTGAAGAATCATTTACTTTAGATCCTTTTTAGAGAGACTTTTCTGTTGAAATCATTAATGGAACATTTAGTAATTGGTTATTTTTACATCTTTTTTATAATCTAAATCCAGCAATCATTAAATCATGTAAATGAAATGCTTTATTTTGCACTGTTATTGTACTGAGACCAATGATTTGTATTTGATGTATTCTTTTCCCTAAATTATCTGAGTCTTTGAAAACATTTACTATTTCTTTTACTAGCGAATAATGTCATTTAAAAAATAAAATAATAATATTAATAATACCTTTTATTTTTCTAACTTGTGCCTGACTTTCAAACCTAAATTTTTCATTTCTATTATAACTGTATCTACTGCATTAAGGACTTTTGCATCCCCTGTAATAATGTTTTGTAGAGTTGTTGAGAACATGTCAACCAAACAATTCTCTGTATCTTGTTTTAAGCTGTTTCAATAAACTAAACCTTTAACTCTCATAGTATGACATTTTCTCTGAATTTCCAGAAGTTATTTTGTATCCTTTCACATAATTTTTTTGTTTTCTTTCCCAGTGATGTTTCTTAGTATTCCAATAATAATAATGAATACAGAATTAATACTGTAGCCATATTTCAAGATTTTACTCCCTTTTCAGCCTCATGGTTGAGCAATATTGGAGTGGAATTCTGTGTTTGATAGTGATGATCTTCGATAGCTTAGTGACCAGACTTAGATTATTATTCTTTCTACCTGTTGAGAGATCTAAATATTTGAATTTTTCAGAGGGATGAAAATTGGTAGCTACAGTATAATTCAATTAGTAAAAAATGATTCACTAAAATTAGCTGGTAGACAGTTCTGTAGCTTATTACCTCAATATTCCCTTAGATTAATTTTTTTTGAAAATAAAAAATCTCTTACCTTCTTATGTTGTAGCATTTATATATAGGGAGGTACCTTTGCTTGCTGGTTTAGACAACTACATTATTCAGTTATATGCAGTATATGTATCTGAGCACAATACACATGTATGTACAGTCATATGATCACAGTGCTATGCAATACCAATTACATCTCTCTTGTTTAAACCCTTGGATCATGTTGTCTCACTGTCCACACGTGTGTTCCTGGGATTAACATTATCCGTCTGTCTTCAAAGGAGCTAATTTTCCTCATAGCAGCCCAGTACCATGCTTTGCATTTGTGCCTGGAATGGTGTTGATAACACACAGTGTTTTGGCTACTGCTAAGCAGTGATTGCGCTCTGTCAAGGCTTTCCTTCCAACCCCTTTCTACCCAGAGTCTGGTGGGCTGGGAGTGGGTAAGAGGTTGGGAGGGGACACAGCCAGCACAGCTGGTGGACACTGACCAAAGAAAGATTCTCTACCTTATGATCTTGTCCTCAGCAATGAAAGCTAAGGCAAAGGAAGGAAATACAGGGCTGTTTTTGGTTGTGGCCTTTGTCTTCCCTAGCAAGTGCAGACCATGTGTACCGAGGCCCTGCTTTCCTGGAAATGGCTGGATGTCTGCCTGCTGATGGGAAGTAGTGAATGAATTCCTCTTTTTACTTTCCTTCTGTGTGAAGCTTTTGCTTTTCTCATTAAATTGCAATTCTGTCAACACAAGTTTTTCCACCTTTTTTTCTCCCCTTGTGCTGTTAAGAAGGGGGAGTGACAGAGTAGCTGGGTCTTGCACCCAGACAAGCTCAACTCCCCACCCATGATCTTTAAAACTATATTTCTTAGATTAGTAGGCAAGCAAATATTCACTTCTGATGCTGCCCTGTACAACATTTCTCTGAATTGTTATTATTTCTGTCATTCGAATGACACAACTGTCTAGTATTATTTTTCTTTGATGGTGTATCAAGGACAGTAATAAAGCTTATCAACACACAGCTATTTCCAGTTCTGGTAACTTATGTGGCTTTTTGTCATACCATAGTTCTGTGAGTATGTCTTCCACCTATTCTTGCAGCCCGAGTTTCTTAAATCAATCTAGTCTGAACTCAGGCCATGTGTACACTGTAAAACTCTATATCATTTTACTCTGGTCTTTTTTTTGTGTGTGTGTGATTTTGAAGATTTTTAAATTAAGAAATATATTAGATGTATATCTACAACTATACACAATGTGTTCCTCTGCTAAGTATATATTTGTTTCTGCCATTAATACAGCCCACTTTTGCCTTTATGATTGGGTTTTTAAGGTCACAAAGTATATTGATGTTTCTTGCTAATGAATCCTCTTTTCATCATGTCTCTAGTGCAATATTTCTGCCTTGAATGTTGGCAAGCAATGAAGGAGGAGCTGATGTCTTAATTCAAATTTTGTAATGAAAAAAGGAAGCAAGAGTGAAAGGGCTGAATACATTTAATCCAAGTACAAAATTGTCAAGTCGAATAGATAATGCTTACGCTAAAAAAAAAGAAAAAGAGATGTTCTTGAAATCACTTGTGGATGGGCTGTTCATTTTGCTCTGCTATGTTGTAATTACATCCTGCTGAGTGCAGGAAAAGTTAGCCAGCTCTCAGCCTCCCTAGAACAAAAATCAGCATGTTGCCATTTTTCTTCTCTACCAATATGTCGTCGTCAGCTCGACTTCCTGCTTGGTTCTTGTTATTTTCTGTTTCTTCTGATTCCTTGCATCGACTGGAGACAAACTGCACTTACTTCCTTTCTTATTTTTTGTGCAGATTGGGAAAGTGTGATCTGTGTTTTGGACTTTCATGGTGTCTCTAGGGATATGAGCAAAAGTAAATGAAGTATTTTCTCTTAATATCTGCCCTAATATACAGACTTTATGGAAGTGTACAAGATTATGATAAAAGAAGATAGAATTCTTCATGACATATGAGTTGTCTTCAGTGTGGCTGCTGGTTGTGTGGATGGCTTACGGATTGGGGCAAAAAATTTTGGAATGTGGGATTGTGAAAGGAAAAGCATAAAAAAATGGGATTTTGTTTGTTTGTTGGCTGTGTTTGGGGTTTCTTTTTGCTTTAGGAATACAGCTAGTTTATACCAGTCAGAGCTTGATTTACAGTCATATATGGAAATACAGGTACATCACAAAGTACGATTTCAAAATGCCTTCCACTGATGTTAAATAGCTAAAAAAAATGTGATTATTGTTACATTTGATCTAGAGATGATAGCATCAAAGAAAACACCAGTCTTTACCTCAATTGTAATATTGTCTGTATTCAGAAATTGCCATGCATGCCAAAATGATGTCTTAAAGCACATTATATCTCGTATCTCTAAGGCGTTACTATTACCCAAATAGGGGGACATGAGTTTGACCTTGCAATCACTGAAGAATGCATTAACTGTATGCTAAATGCTTGTTATTGATTTCCAACTGAGTATTCACATCATTAAGTTCTGCAGAAGCTCAAGTGTGTGCAGGATTAGGGTTGATTTCTCTCCTTCTAATTCCTTTGAGAATAGATCTCTCCTTCCAGGTTTGTTCAGCTTGGGAGGAGTATTGCTATAAAGGTTTGAACTTGCTGTCTGTTGCTGCCACTGGGTACACTAATATGTATTTAAAGAAAAATGCCTGTAAATGTTAAAAAAGTAAGAAGCATATGCATGATCTGTGGGTGAGTGCAATGAGGAAATATCTATTCAAATACTCAGCATTTTGTTAAAATGTAAATTAGAAAAAAGAGAAGCAGTTGCTAGAAATGAATGAGGATTTAACTAAAATATGGTTTGTTTAAGTACTTCAAAATGACACTGTCAGACAGTAGGCTTTCCATGGGTGTCTGCTGACTAATAGCACTACTGTAGCTAAAATTTCAGTCATTAATCTTCGTATGCATTATGAGAAAAGGACATAAATAGCGTATTTTCTGTGACAGGTTTTCCCTGCCCAGACTGTGAATTTTGCTTTCCTCCAAGGGAGCAGAAACTGCTCAGCACCACTGAGTTAGTTTACCCAGAGGCTGTGACTGGGTACTTCAAAAGCAAAAGTAGAAAAGAGCTCACTACCTGTGTGCTGGTTTTGGCTGGGATAGCATTAATTTACTTCAGAATAGCTGGTATGTTTTATATTTGTGTTGGAAACTGTGGGTAACACAGAGATGTTTTTGTTACTGCTGAGCAGTACTTACACATAGTCAAGGACTTTTCTGCTCCTCACACCACCGCATCAGTGATGAGGCTGGGGTGCACAAGAGGTTGGGAGGGGACATAGCTGGGGCACAATCTTAATTTAACTGAAAATGTTGACATGGAAGTTCCTTTCCTTTAGTTCATTACTCTGATTTTTTGAGTTTATTATAATGAGAGGTGTCAAAAAAGTGATGTTTCCCACAAGTATACTGTTTTGTTAAACGTTAAAGAATCAATTCAGGAAATTATGATCAAAGTTACTTATATTTTATCGTTTATGAGCCTTAATGAGAAGACCTTTTGCATTGTAATTACAGAATCTTAACTCAGTTATTAGGAATCACATATGAATGACTGAACTGTTACAGTTATTTCACAATATTTTGTAATTTTCCTCATTCTTTTCCATTACATCTGTCAAGTAAAAGAAACTTCTTGCTTTCATGGAAGAGTCTCATATCTGCATGTGTTAAAGGAAAATTCAGATCGTGGATAAGGTTTTCTACATTTGAAAAAAAAAAGAAAAGATTAAACATGAGGTATTCATACCTTTCCAAGGTCTAGGTAAATATATAGTTTATACTAGTAAATCACCTCTGTTGAATGATGTGAACAAAGTGCCATATAGAGTAAGCTATACAGCTCAAAGTTTTATTGGCCTGCACATCAGTTTCAACTAGGGTATGATTTTTATTCAAGTTCTTAACTAATGCAGTTTATTGTACAAAGCTTTCAAATGTAGAACAAGACTGGGTAATTCATTTTTCCTTTTCAGTGGAAGTAAGAGTGTAAAACTGACAAACATGAATGTACCTTGTGTAGAAAATAAGCGATTATTTTGCTTATCCTTTAACAAGTTGTTCTTTAATTTGAACAGGAGTGATAAATGACATATGACACACATGATCTTCCCAGGACAACAAATAGTACATGGATGACAGATCTGGGGGAAGATAAAAAGAAATTCAAGCCTTCAAAATTTATCAACTTTTTTTAATCTGCTCGGTGCACCTTTTAAAAAGTACAGGATTTTTTTTTTTTTCATATCTGTATTGTGGTTTGTCACTACACTCACAATTCTCAGAATGTGCATTTCTAATTAATTCATCAGTAAACCAGTATTTTTATTGTATATTAGATTTTATATTAATGTATGATTTTAATAAAATTTTTAAAAAGTATATAATATGCTGAGACCCTCTTGAACACTTGGAAGACATGTTCCCCCACTTATGTCAGCTTTTCTTTCCCAAATGTGCTTCATGATTACTTTCAGAATTGATTAACTTCCATTTTATAATGACACATCTTGCATTTGTGAAATAACCAAATTCAGCACTTCTTCCAGCGTTACTTCTCTCTGATTTGATTCAATCCATTTTAAAGTTATTGAGTTGGACATTTCCTCATTTCTCAGTGGCTACCAAACAGGAATTTTTAAAGAACCACAACCTCCAAACAAGCCTCTATTTTTTTTCTTCCTTATTGTTATTTTTGTGAGTAATTATATATGTGTCTATACATAATTTTTTTCTTTGCTGAGGTTTGTCATTGAAGGACACATCTAGGATAGTACTCGAGAATATAAACTCCTAGAAACAAGAAAATTAATTCTGCTACAAAAAGTTAAATGAGCCATATACATGACTTACCTAGATTCTTCACAGACTTCTGAGAGCGAAGTGGAAAGGTGAGAATGTTTATTTTGCTTAAAATATTTTTTTCCAGACCAGAAGTTCATCATGCAAAGTTTGAAATTTACCACATCTTAGGAAAGGATCATTACATATTTGTTTTCTACTGTAATGACTAGCAGAAATACATCATGCTAAAACCTATGTACACTTTAACTTCTTCTCAAGCGTATGATAGATTTTATTCTTACTCCACTTTTTTGTTATGGGTATATTGTCCTATCTCCCTGTGGAGTCTTGAGTGTTTTAGCTTATTGTTTAGAAGAACCAGAGTCAGCTGAAAGGGTCAATCACTTGAAGAGACAATGGACTTGTAGATACTGTTACAAGAATGCCTGAGCAGAGTAACTTCACTGAAAGCCACAGAAACCAACTGCTCATATTGAGTTACTTTGCATCTATGCAATTTTTATTAGGCTAGGAATGGACCCTGGCCTTATTCTCTTTCTGTTCCTTAGGCTACGGAAAGAATAAACATATTGAAAAAATCATTAGGAAGTATTTTTAGCAGATTTTGTTTAGAAGCTCCCATGAGACCAGTCTGGAAATTAAAAAAAAAAAAAAAAAAAAAAAAAAAAA
>JAYRBT010000082.1:76335912-76372568 GCA_036023395.1 Myiotriccus ornatus | reverse complement strand
TTACAGGGCTAACGGGCTCCATCTGCCCGGGGAGTGGCCCTGACCAGGAATCGAACCCGGGTCTCGGCGGTGACAGCTCCGCGTCCTTAACCACTAGACCACCGATAATACTTTCTATACAAAACCACCAGATAGCTTTTTTTTTTGTCCTGATATCTTGGAATTAGGTAGAATTCAACACATTGTTAATTTAAAAAATAAACAAAAAATTTACTGACATAAATAATTTAAAATTTCTGAAATTTAACTTCTATAAAAGTAAGCATAAATGTTCTAAAAATTTTAGAAAATTAATATTTTTGTGTAAGATCAACTGGAGCAAAACAGTTTTTTAAATGTCTGTAGAGTGTGTAAACCATTCTTTTCACTCTTTTCTCAGCTGTCACAAAACTTAAAGAAGTAGCAGTTTAATGTTATAAACTGTGACGAACATCTCCTTCTTGACTGATCATGCATACTGGGACCTTCCAGAGGAGGCACAAATTCTACTGAAGGCAAATGATGAGAAAAGAACTTCACCAGTAAACCGTGCCTTAATGCATAGTTAGAACCCCTTAAGAAACTACTGTATCACTTTTGTTGAAATGGCAGAACTGAGGAGTGTTAGCTATCATCTTTCAGCCAGAGCTAAAAATACCCCCCAGAAGAAATCACACAAGTTATTTTAACAAAATTCTCCCTTTGTATGGCAGATTTTTTTTCCTGTTTTCTGCTTTTCAAATGGAGATGAACATCATGTTCTCTTTGCAGCTGAATTTTGTCCAGAAACCAGCAAATGAACAAGTGCCACACTGTAGTTTCTGGAATTTCCATATGATAGAGCTTGCACTTTGAGTGGTTGCACTCACCATCAGAAGTTCCCATAGAATTCACTAGACTTGAACTAAAGCTAAAATCCTTGCTCCTGTCTGAACATCCAAAGATTTCAAAATCTCACATTTTTTCCATTGCAATTTACTCACTATGAAGGATCTCCCAGTTTGCCTACAAAGTTATTTCCTCAGCATTTTAACCATTTTAACTTCCTTGAGCTTCCTGTGAAAACAAATGACAGTCAGTTTAGCTCTAATCCATGCTCTCGGCTATTTATAGATGCAGTCACCAAAACATTTTTCTTTTTGTTTTTGGAGGCTTTTTTTATCTTGGGGATTTCTGAACAACCATTTTGCTTAATTTTTCGAAAGTTCTACTGTCTTCTCTCTACACTCTTTAAAATCTGGTAAAAAACCATACATGTCCAACAAAGCTTGAGCTCAGTTGAATAAAGAACACTGTGAATAAAGAACAGTTGAATAAAGAATACTACCACAGCTTGTCAGTAGCTACTGGCTAACCACAATTATTTTAGAAAGAAACTATTAGTGGACTGACTGTTCAGGGGTTTTGTTTGTGTTTTTTTTTATCTTCAAAATTAATATTGTAATATCCTGTGAATAACTGCTGAAGAATACTAGATCCATAATAAACAAGTCTTGAGATTTCAATGGAGCTCACTAATAACCATATAAATTGATAAATGTAATATTTTCATGTTCTCAGCATTCTATGTATTTATGTTGTATAGATAGATACACAAACAAGCTCCCGTAGGCACAGCTATAAGTTTGTATGTAAGTATATGTACGTCTGGTTTCTTTTGGTTTTGTTGGACTGTTGCACACCTTTCAAATAGCAGCTATAATCACACTATTAAACAAAATCAACTTCTCTTCAAAACTATTTTTAATATTTTCTTCTTTTATCAGTTTTGTCTTTAAAAAGACTTAAGACTCAAGTCTCTTGAAAGAGGTCAGATGAACAGGAGTAGTAAAAGCAAATTTTGAATACAACATCAGTACTTTGACAAAAGGCACCACATACATAATCCCAGTTTCTCTGCCAGCCAAAACACAATGACAAATGTAAACGTTTAAGGACAGAAGAGTGAAAACCCTTTTAAATAAAGACAAATATTTTAAGAGTAAATAAGCGTTAATTAGAAAAATATATGATCTGAGATGAACAGACATAGTATTTCCAGTGACACACAAGTACCTAGAGAAGCTGAGCAGAGATTTCTAGATTATCTTTTTATGCTCTGTGGAGCTTTTCTGATAAAGATGCAGAGTTGTGAGTACTGGAAGATGTTCACATATTCAAAATACATAATTTTGCAGGCAAATTTTCTATGTTTGCGAATACACTCTTTCAGTTTCTGATAATGATTAAGCCACTATAAATTTGCAAGTGGGGCATATATCTGGATTTTAAAAGGATTAAGAGGATTGATATTCATGTGGTCTCAGTTGTAGTGAAGACCAAGAAGTGTGTTTTAGGCAGAAAATTTCAGGTAGTACTAAAGTATTATTAGTCTGGATTTTGTTGAGCCTAGCTTATTTTATTAAGCTGTCAATACATACCTCCTTGGTATACAAACCCTATTTTCTGCCTGTTTATTTGAAAATTTACTTTGAAATACAAAACACAAAATTAAAAATTTCTCATGCAGCAAAAATATTTCTTGAATTGCAACTGTGATTTTAATTAAAGAGTAAAATTTTATTATTAAATATCATCCATTTTCATAATATTTATTTGAATGCCATCATACATTAGTCAATATTAAAATTATTACAACTTAATCTCTGATGTTAACAGTAAAAAATATTCTTCCCCCAGAATAATTCACAACATTTTTCCTAGTAGTAGGAGGAGCTGTCTTTTCCAAAGAAAGTATTTTTCCAGTTGAAATTTTTTTTTCAGTATGTTCCCAAATACGTTTTTCTTCAGTTTGTGTTCTTCTTCTTTAATCATTCTTCTTCTGTTTGCTCATCTATCAGTGTAGTTAAAAATGTTGCCCAAATGAGTGTACACCTGTGAATAAATGCAAAAAATATTGTGTTGCATAGGTGGTAGAAATATAAAAATGTGGTGAAAACAGAAAATCAAAATTATTTTAGTTAGATTGTACTATTCTTTCTCAAACAGATCTCCATCGAAGTAACTGTATTGTAGCCATGATTGCCACTTGAGTCTGTTCATAGTTTCAAGCTGAAGAAATATTTGTGGCAAAGGTATTTTAATTCTGATTCTAGTTTTAAATCTCTTTATTAGCATACGTAGAAGAGAGCATTCAGAACTAAACTGATAATGAAAGCAAACAAAGTTTTGCTGGATCACATTAACCATTTTCAGTTTTAACGTTTACATTGACACAGAGGTAAATCTGTAACATTTCCATAACTCTGGGTGATTCTAAAGAATCCAAGGCAGCACAATGACATGTGTGGATCCAAACCATCATCCTTCAGTCCTGACAATATTATTCTATATGCAAAAAGTGTAGCTGATTCACACTGTTCCGTTTAGCATTCACTAGTGTCAATATGAATAAGTAACACTTGAAGAGTTGGTCCTTCTCTTAATAGAAAAAACATGAATTTCAAATGCAGAGTATTGCTGTAATCAAACATTGCCATATATGGCTTTTAATATGTTAGGTTTTTAACAGTCTTAAATCATCATTCTAGCTTGCCAAATTCTGTTCATAAAGGCCATGTACATTCAGTAAAGATTAAAGTTCATGCAGGTGATCTAGGGCATTTTTTAAGCTCATCTCACAGGTCATACATATATTACGTATAAGTGAGTTGAAATAAAGGTCAACGATCATCTGTCTGAGCATAGCCTGAGAAAATACTAATTGAGATGGGTAAAAGCCATGCCAAAGTGTGCACTTGTAACAAAAACCTTTTTTTTGTGTGCTTAAAATAAAACAAGTCTTGTCTTAAATAAAATTGACTAGAAATGGTGTAACAGTTTCTGGGCTGAGTTGTCTTCAAAACCATAGTTGGAAGACTGAGATAATGCTAGTTGTCATGATCATAAATCATGCCAAGAACAGTGCCAACAAAGGAACACAGTGGCATTACATTTATATGTATTTGTAAACAATCGTTTTGCCTGAACCCTGTGCATTGCTTGTGTTAGCAGAAGAGGTTTAGAAATAAAGGCAAGTAACACGTGCAGGATGAAATTACTATGGTTTATTGTGTGCAGCCCACCAATACATCTCCTTGACATTATTTTATTATTGCAAGATGCATTAGGCACTCCTCTGCAGCATCTGTCTTTCTCTGCCCTTATCACTAGTCCTTGAGATCTGTGTTGATTCGTTCTTTGATTTTGTTTGCTCTACTCTGCCTGTACAGCACTATGAGGTATATAATTATAGCAGAGGCAATTAAGAAGGAATTTTTGATTTTAAAGGTGAATTATCCCATCGATTTACCTCCTGACTTCAAGGTATCCTGCCAAATTCAGCAATTATGCAGGTTGTGTTTGGAATTTTAATTTATTTTTTTAAGACAGTCAGACTTTACAAGGATGGAGGTGTTATATAGCTGCCTAATTTTTTTAGTGACTAGTGCCTTAGTCTTCACCATATATGTTCATAAACAGCAGCCAGAAGGCTAGTTGCAGCTACAAACGTGCACAGCCTCAGAGGTTGTAAAGGCTCTAAAACCATTTGGAATCACCACTTGCAAGTGGAAACTGTCAGACAAGTTTCTAACTTGTCTATCTCTATGATTATTGTGGTATTCCAAATATGAAGCTCAAAGAGAGTCTCTGTAGGTATAAAATTTATAACTCATAAGTTAAAGGAAGAAAAATGGTAATTTTTCATCAATACATGGCAGTCCCAAGAAATTAGTGGCATTTTGTGTTTAATTTGCACTCCCTTGCCTTAGGCTGTTTACAATCTGTTAAGACAATTGTCTTCCTGGATGTCAAATTTGTGATTTCTTTATTTGGATATACAGGGAAAATTTCTGCCTCACTTTTATGATAAGTAGCTGATGTGATACAAAACTATATGGGAAAAAAAAAAAGGTTTTGTACAGTAAATGTCACCAGTGATATCCAGTTATTTTATAATCCTTACAAATCCCATTTTAGAATTCTATTGACCAGCTATGACTTGACTAACTGAGCCATAACGTGTGACAGATGGTGGAGGAAAAAGATAGTGAGATTAATATGTAATTAATATATCTAAATTTTAATTAATTTATTTAGTATGTATTCTCTCAGGCCTTGCTCTCTGCAGAACTGGGCTAAGAGATCGCTGCAGTTAACATTAAACTTCTATGGACTTCTGATCAAGATGATTATTAAAATGTGTTCCTGATATTGTGGAAACACTCATTTAATGTTCTAGATGTTACATGGGACATCTTAGAACCTCAGCTGGCAGATATTACAGGCGCAGCATCTATACTGCTAAGTGAAATTTGAAGTAAAAGCTTGAAATCAAGATTTAGTCCTTTTAATTACACTGGAAGGTTTGAAATAATGAAGTTAAACAACACTTTCTCTATTCATATTTGATAAAGTCAAGTAATTTAAAGATCAGAAGTTCTTTCAAACCAGTATATAATCAAACTACAGTTTTATAGTAACATAGAAGAGAGTTGTACAGTAACTTAAGAAACAGCATTGTGTATTATCCTACTTTGGATTTTACTGAGATAGGAAAGGACAGTTTCTTTTAATACATTGAATTTGAATGCATGCCACTGATGTCTGAGGGTTTGCTTTTTCTTTCCTCAGAATATTCTAAAGATCTAGGAATATACAGAACAGTTATATCTTAATTTATCAATAGCAGCTGAGGGAAATATGGATTGTGTACAGTCCTCAATGTTCCATTTTTCAGAAATGTGGGGAAACTGGATGGAGAAGTCACTTTCTATCATCCTGCCTTAATTTTTTCCTTAGGTAGTTTTATAAGACAACAAAAGCTCTATCAGATGAAACACTGAAAAATCAAATAAATGCACTAAAAAACCCCCCTGAACTATAACTCTCAGCTAGAGCTAAACTGCGAGGAGTTATGCATGGAGAAGAGTTTTTACCTTTTTCTCTCACTTCCACAGGCTTCTGTTACTTTCCTAGATGCTGCAGGTAGCAGCACCTAAAAGAAACATCTAAAATAATTCAAAATCTGGTTGTCTTTTTCAAATGAGTTTACATTATTTTTTTGGTACATGTTTGTTCTGAGCTAGACAGAACATGACTACAACTACAAAACAGATTCCCTATTGAATACTGGCTTGCACATGACTAACACAAACATTAAAGTAGTGAAAGCAATGATCCTCACAGACTGTAAAGCATCACTGGAGATACCATGTAGCTGAAGTAATATCTGGTGAATCCTCAGTCACCTGAACTTCTTGAATGAACTTCTCCAATGGAAAGACATAACTGAAAAAATTAATGGTGCTGAGGGGGGCAGAATGTGATCCTTTTCTTTTCCTGTTCCAGGGAAATCTGTTTTCCCTGTGGTTGAAAAAACCCTCTCTTTTAGTTGTACTGAAAAGCTTTGTACCTGTATGTGTCTGGAAGATGCAAACACTTTACTTAGTAAAACACTTTACTTAGTAATACAATATTTTTTTTTCTTTTTCTTATCTAAATTTCCTTTAAAATAAAACCATAAGCATCATCTTTTAAAAGTAACATCATCACTGCCTCTGGCACCATGTCATAGTCTCTATTTTGCTTTGTCTTTTAGACCTGTCTTTGCAATAAGAAAAAAAAAAAAGCAGATAAAGGCAAGTTACCTAGAGATGCTTTTGTTCACATTTTCTTTTTCCTTTTTCTTTTTCTTTTCTTAAAAGTATTTGTGAACAAATTCTTCTCTTTGAGATGAGATCTTATCCGTTGCTGCTGAATTTGACCTTTTGTTCTTTTTAAGCTTCATTGGAAGAGCCTGAACACCTGTTTTGAAAAGCCAGGTCCCACCCTTTGTACAAAACAAGGAAGAACATGTCCTTCCTAGAAGAATGAGGAATGAAAGGGGAAACTTTCCGAGGGGACTAGGGCAGGCAGATTGTCTATGATTAGACAGCCAGATAACAGAAGATGCTCAGTGAAAAAGTAATATGATGTTTTCTAAAACAATTGAATGGGAGATGGGAGGGCAGGCGAGGGTGGGAGGAAGAAGCAGCAGAAAAAAATGCAAGATAAAGTAGACTTAAATTATATGCAAATGCAATAGGAATAATACAATTGGGAGGCAAAAGTTGTATGTAAAGCAGAAATATATGAGTGTTAATTTTACTCCATAAGAGTACAGCATCCATGGAGTCAGAGAACTGAAAATGAAAAATTGCATTCCTCATTGTCTGCTGTAGGACATTAACAGAGAGAGAAACATGAGATGATACAGCTTTTCAGGTATGGATCACATGGAATAAAATGTCACTGTTATAATAGCTTGGGTAAAGTAATAAAATTTGTACAAAAAACAGAGTTTGGGGGTGGGGTAGGTTACAGTTCATAGAGTAATCTCTAGAAGAATGTAAATCAGACGCAAAGAACAGGTACAATACTGCTGATGCAAATGAGAATACCTGAAAACTTCTATGGCTTGAGGAGAAATACAATTGATATCTTCATGAGGTATGTTTAAGCATAATCACATAACTATAATCACAAAATTAGGTTTTAAGTTACTTATATTGTACACGAAGTAGGGAAAAAGGAGGATTAATGATTAATGAAACAGTTTTAATAACTCTCTAATTAAACATCTCTTTACTTTTCCACATTGTTTTCAGTCTTAGGATATAGAAAAAAATTCAAGTTATCACTGATTCTGCACCAAAGTGTTCAGTTTGCCTCATGCTTTCACCTTAACAAAAATGGACATGTAAATTGGACAGATTTATAAAATGAAACTTTATTTATGTGTGCAACTTAATACATATTACTGAGACAAACATTTTAAGAGATCAGTTCAAATATTATTGCCAGTGTGTGTCACAGACTACAAGAAACTACAGCTATACGCAAAGCAACTGCCAACAGAAGGTAAGACACTTCTGGAAACAAGTAACCATTCAAAACAGGTTTTAACATGCAAAAAAATCCTAAAAAATCGTCAGATAAAGACATGTGGCTCAGTGTTGTAGGCTAATGATTTGACATTAGTAGAAAGAAGATTTGTAGAGAGGAATAATGCATAAGTATACACATGCATACATATCTTTATATCTAATTATATAAAGTAGGCAAGACTTTCCAGAAACATTTTTTAAATAAATTCCTATTGACTTGAAATAATATGGAAGCAAAACACATTAAGATTTCAGATGTAACTAAAACAGACTGGGCTGTTTTGAAAGTTGGTTGGCAAATTCCACATGGTGACAGGTGATGCATTCATAAGATTTTCATTAGAAGCCAAGATTTTTAGTCCCTGAACATGACTCCTTATGGACTGAAAATAGAAAAAAAGATGTCATTAATTACTGTCATAGGCCTGCATTAATATAAATGACGTCATTCTTCATTTCAGCAGAACTCCCTGCCTCAGACATCAGCCATCAGAATTGAGTATTCACATAGAAAGAATTTTTTTCTATATATACCTTTCTTACTGCAACGTATGCATAAGTAAACATAGGTACAGATATTATTGCTTCGTGCAATCAGAGTTGTGGGAATAAAACCTGCCCATTTCCTTCTTGTTGGAAAAAGGAAAATTACTTTGTGCTGCCCATGCACAGGAAGCTTCTAGACCACATCCTGACATAAGTGAATGTAATAAATTAATAATTTACTCATCTCTTGTGAGAGAAAATCTCTCAGACATTCACATGTGATTGTGAGCATCTTTAATCATATGCGTATGTGCTTTGCTGTGTGAGAAAGGAAGGCACTGCTATTTGATGCTAAAGACACAGGGAATTCTATAAGAAGGGCGAAGGGGTTTCTGGGTTTCATTTAAAAATACTTGTTTTCAGTCTTGAATATTTTGATAGAAGCACTTTTTCTACGACTTCCCTTGCAGAGAAGACTCCTACCAGGTGAAGATTTGAAATGATGTAAAGCACGTGGATATACATTCCAAATATGATTATTTATGATGTGTCTTACAATCAGTTTGGCTGTCTGGCACAGGGCACAAATTTTGGTGTCTTCTCACAGAAGTCACCTCTGAAGTCACGCCCTGGCCTGTCCTGGCCACCAAAACCTTGCCTCATAAACACAACACTTCTGGCTATGAACAATGTTTTCCTGACTCCCGAATCCCATTGTTTCTGATGCTATCTTTTCTCTGGGTAAGCTCTCCTGATCTGCAGAAGAAGGAATTGCCCTTGCTCTTTAATAAAAGTTGTTACATCCAGTCTTCTTAGAGAAACAAAACATAATTATTCACAAAAAAAAAAATAAAGCAGGATAGAAATACCTCAGTTACAGGACACCAAAGTCTTGTCTTATGATTCCTATAAATTTGATTGGTTCTGGAGGAAACTTAATCTGAGCTATTAAAAACAAAAGCTGGTAGAAAATGACAGGGACAAAGACTTCTAAATGAATAGCATTAAATGAACTTTCTTTAAATGCTTTGAAAAACCAAAGAAACAAAAAGGGGTGTTTACACTTTGACACCATGATGTTGGCAAAGCAAAGATCTAGTTCATAGGCTGAGGAAATGCACTCTGCAGATGGCAAAGGCAAACCTTTGTCCCAGTTTGTACTCTAGCAGCTGGTATCCTAAGTTTTGTAGCCCTCATTGGTCTTCCTTTCATTTAGCAGTCAGCCTGTTACTTATTTTCCTTACTAACAAATGGGGCTTTTGTTTGTGTTCTTCCTTCAAGCAGCCCTTTTAGTAATCATTGTTTGTTCCTAAACTTAGGACCAGGTTGCTGAAACATCACTGACATAAAGCACAGCGAGGGTAATGTATGTGAAGCAGACTACTGAGCGGAGTATGTTACTGCTAATCCACCTGCATTTGTTCGTGAGAGGAAAACGCAGCTTGCTAATTTCATGAGAGGCAGCACAGCACAGTCAAAGGAATTGTACCAGAGCCTGCATCACAAAAAAATGGGTGCCATAAACTTACTTGCTGTGATCCTTTGTGGGCACCACCAGAGTTGGAAGGTGGGTATTTTTTCCCATAGCTCATATTAACTCTTGGACAAGGCAGCAGCTGCCTCTTAGGCTGCAGAGCAGCCTGGTGACAGCACACGGGAACAGATGGCAGAGCAAGTGTCTCTTTCTTTGCATTTATGCAGTGCCCTTCCCCTCTCCTGCTTCTCACAAACGGCCACACTGATTTTTTTCATGGTATAAAGATACTAAATCTTTTCTTTTCACTGCAGGAAACAATTACCCTTGCTCTTTGAGGACTAAAAAGAAGAGAGGGGTGAAAATCTAAAGCATTAATTCCACACCCACATCCTTCTTTCACAGGTCAGTTGACTGAAAAAACAGAGATGAACTTTAAGATTTTCTTTCTGTTATAGTGGGCTGATATATAGACAGTCTTAACAGCTTTTGGTAGTTGCTTTGCTGTACAGAGAAGCAATAGGACAATATGATTCAAAGTAGAGAAGAACTAGTATATCCATTCCTTGACTTATGCATCAATGCCAGAGTTTTTCTTTTTGTATAAATAATCTGAAAAGATAAATGATTAGTTTATAGATATAAATAGGTAGTTTATACAGACGTAAGAAAAACTTCTGCACAGAACATATTATCTGATGACTATAATTTTTCAAGTATTGCTAGATGAGGAAAAATGCAAGAATAAGAAACAGATTTCAAATGTTACAAGATTTCCTCCTGTTTTAGATTAACAAATCAAATTTTTGAAAGTTCTGCAATGACTTGCACCTGACACAATAAAAATTAATTTGGACGTCCTATGGACACTTTTAAAGTAATCGTTATGGCTGAACTCCACTGGGACCAAATTAACATGGTTAGGTGCTCTGTTCTTTTCTAAGAGGAGTCCACCCAGCCGTTCAGAGTCTGCTGCTGACAGGAGTGCCTGGAGCAACTAGACTTGGATGGGAGATGCTGGTGGTAGGTCACCACTCCGAGACTGATTGATCCAGACTGTCTGCAGGCTCACTTAGTGCCACTGAGTTGGCTGCACTCTCTTTATCTTTTCAGTGGTGAAATCTAGAGATGCATGCATTTTTGAAAAGGCAATTTTAGATTCTGACATAATTCCAAGTCCTCTGGGACCTCAGACATTCTGTAGTCACTATAATGTCTAGACTTTGATACATGCTTGCTGTCAGGACCCTATTCCTGCAATTTTAGTTGTTCCTATAACTCTTACTACCACACATTTTAAAAGAATGAAACATCAATCTAAAGAAAAATTCAAAATCCATGTATATACTGAAGTAAACCAGAGGGTAATTTATTTATGTACCTGGTGAATATTCCATTTCCTGAAAAGAAAATATCAATTACAACTTTAAAGATGCCATGTGTTAATTGAATACAAATATTTTTCAATGTTCTAAAAGATCAGAATTTGAGCCAGATATTTGCACGGAGAAGCACTTGAACAGATTTATTGACTAAATACTCCTATGATTGAAGTCTTGTCTCTTTGTTTCAACGTCTTTAGAAATTCTTTCCTGGTCACCTCCCTCTGTAAACAAGCACTCTTTACATATTTCATTAATAGGTGTTTTGTATTGCTGCAGATGAATATGATGAGACTGGACCCTGGGAGACACTCTTTGTTACATGCTAGTCTCTTCAGGGCTTTGTGGGATGTCACTTTGAAAATGTAACATGATGGAAATTAGTGAGCTGTGCTCTCTCATGCAATAAAGTTTACATAAACATTGAAATGTTGCTTCTGGTTGATATGACCTGTAACTTCTGTGAATATTGTCCTCAAGCTGCTACTTTTTGAGAGAAAACACAAAATATCTTGCCTGTGTTTTTGGTGTTGGGAAATAATATAAAGGTTTTAACTCACTTTTACATTACTTGGCATTGAAGTGGCAAAACCAAAACAAGAAATCTCAGGCCACAGGGCCAAGATAGATAACACTGCAAGTACAAATAAAATGTCATAGCTCTGTCACTGTTCATGGAACATGCAGTTAAGTTTGGTTTTTGGGGTTTTTTTGTTTGTTTGTTTGTTCAGGGTTTTGATTGTTTTTAAGTAGAAATGCTTTCTACATGTCAAATAACCATAGTCTTTAGCTTAGTGAACTTGCAATCCAGGAGGCTTAGATACAGGAGTACTTGCACAGGAAATCCCTACTAAAAGCCTACAGAATCAGAATCAAGGCAGATAATTAAAGCAACTATAGTTTTTTTCTCTCAAAAGTGACAAGATCTGTTTTCTTTTATAACTCATTCTTGAAAGAGTAGGTGTTGCAACTGCTCTTGATGCAGGCTAAAGCTCTGTGAACTTTTGTTGTGAAACTTCACTTACTTCTTAGACTCTGGATTATATTAAAGAACAGAAATAATTACAGTAAGGGGCCTGTCCTGCATTCCTAACATAAGCAGAATGCTTATTGGATTTGCAGTGTAGGTCTGTCTTTTGTTTAGGATAAGCTTTGAAGCCTGTTGAACAAGGACCAAGTCAAGGTCTTTGAATGAGACCCAAGTAGTGTTCTGCATAAATTAGAAATACACTCCACATACATGAAGCATAATTATTTACATTTTTGTAAACTATATTCCTTTGTCATGCACTGATTTCATAAATATGAACTGGCTTTTGAGATGGCAAGAAACACAGCACTTCATACAGAGAGGTTTCTTCATATATAAAATACGAGTGATGGGCTTGATGGTGTGTATATTCACCACTGTCCTCTACTGGCTGACTATAGAACTGTGCATCTTTGTGTTGAGCAACACTGGGCAAACAGGAAAAAAAATTGCTGTCCCATTCATTCAGATTTAAGAACTAGTCCTGAATCAACGATGCTTTCGGTTGTTTTGTGTTCATCCTCTCATAATGTTAAAATGAAAGATTTATCTATTTATATTCAACTACCAGCTTTATAAGAGTGCGATAGTATCTTTTTCTAGGCTAGTAGATATAGCTAGAAAAAATGGACAAGATTTCAGGCACAGAAGCTTGCATCGTGTCTGACAGAGAAGCCAAAACACGCAAGAAAAGCAAAGGTAAAAAACAGGTGACCTAAGTTTAACACAACTGCTAACTGGATTCCTCAGAGAAAAGAGGGAGCTCATACCTTCAGGTTAATGGGATTGCAGTGGCAGATGTGAGTTCCCAGATACCTGTGAAACTGAGAATATCTGTGGCGCCCAAATGCCCTCCAGAGTGCAAAGGACAAATTAAATGCTGAGATCAGGCCATTTGGACATGGAATTTTATGGCTTAATTTAATATATAGCGCTTTGGGGCATTATGCTTTGATTTAGTTTTGGTTGTCCCTTAAAACTTCTATTTCCCTTAAACCCCTTTCCTCTAATGAGTGTTAGCTTACCTGTTGCTATGTTATACTTCTCTTAATTATAAAATGTGATAAAGACTTTTTATTCATTGCAGCTTAAGAATATTATGTAGTTAAATCTCTTGACATTTTTTCTAGAGATCATACTTGAAAAAATACAGAATTTTCCCTCTTCACTGATCAGCTTTAAGCACTTTTGTATCTGGAGAAGCTGGTTTTGTGTCCCTAGCCAAGAAATGAAAAGGGAAACGACCTTTTGCTTTAGCTTGGGAGCACAAAGTTGGCTTATTACAGCAGTATTCTCTCTGATTTTGTTCAGAAAGGTTGTATGTGTATGCAGCAGCATTTGGAAAAATGGCTGCTTGGAGATGTGAACCTCCCCTGAGATCTCACTGTGGGGGTGTAGCTTTGATTTCTTTCCTAATACAATAAAATCTCGTGTTTTTTCATACTGCCTCAAGTCCAGGGAGCTTCTTATTTTGTTTTATTTTTCCAGGGTGGCAGGCATAAGGGGGGAAGAAGCATATTTGGGAAGGGTATTGCTTCAGAAATGTAGTTATGATTATCTGACACTTTTACATATTCATTTAAGTGGCAGTGCTGGAGCTAATTAAGGGCCGCTGGCTGGTGGACAGCAGTGTGAGGGCCACCCAGCCTGGCACCAGGCATCCTGCAACCGAGCTGCTTCAACGTGACAAAATGGAGGCATGTCTTCATAGCAGTGTGCAGAAACCTCAGCAAAGAAGCAGTCTGGTTCTCATGGTAACCAGGATTTCCATATACTGCAGGGATACACATAGTCTGACATCACTTTGCTGCAGGGAGGATTTCTGTGCGTACTCAAGGACTAAATTAAGTCCTTTGTAAATGGAGATTGTGTGTCCATTTTCGTGTATGTAACTGTGTGGCTTTCTTGCTGTGAAAGGGGGAGGAATAGGAAAAGGAAAGATGCAAAATTTTATTTAAGTGGAAATAGAAATAACCCTGACACGCCCAGCTTCTCCATCTCAGTTTGAATCCTGTTTTAAAAAGCAATAATATCTTGCACAGCTGGGAAGAAGGATGTAAGCAGTTTCTTTAGGTCTAAGAAAATTTGCTTTGCTAATCAGAACATAGGGAAACAGATTTACTGAATGTTGGATGATGCTTTTTGCTGCAACATCATATATACAGATTTTATCAGGGCAAGTCTGTAATGAAGATGTGATATTCATCATGCATGGTACAGTGACATCTGGTGTAAGACAGCCTGTGCTGTGAGCTGCAGTTCCCAGCTAGGAAGATAATCCATGTGCTTCTTTGCTATCAGACTCTGCCATGGAGCCCAGTGAGAGGTTTCCTTACCCCCCATTTAAGATGAGTCATACTTATTGCAATATCTTCCAAGGCCCTACGTTATTCAATTCTGTATATTTTTTCTGTCCTGGGGAATTACAACAGAAGACTAACATGACATGAAATCTCTGTTGTTCTATTAAGGAGATTGGAGTTCCCTGAGTGTGGAAGGTCTACAGTTGCTTGTAGATCATTTAAAGGAGGACTGTATGTGGATCTAAATAAGCTTGAAATTGGCTTCAATTGGTTGAAGGCACCCAGAATATGGAGAGATCTTTTCCCCTTTTTTTTTTTTTTTTTTTTTTCAGTAACACAAGCTCTGAACTGAAAACACTTAACCTACAGCTATTCTGGCTTGTATTGAGCTAAATAATTTTTAATCCTTCCACTTGCAAAGGTTTAGTTTGGGCTTGTGTGAATTCTGATATATGGAGATCTTGTAGGGCTAAGGCAGATACCAGTTACTATTAAGTGAATCTGCAGTTTTTCCCTTTTCCTCACTACAAACTCCCATCTTTCCAAATGAAGCTCAGTGGAGCTCTGCATAGGTGGGGCATCTGCCATTTCAACTGCATAATTAAAAGTCCTTAGCTTTGTTTAATTTTTGAGCAAAGGTTTACTTTACCATGTATTTTTTGAAGAACCAAATATATTCCCAAATGATTACAAATAAAATGAAAATTTTAAATAAACACAAATATATTTCTTGTTAGTCTAGTGTACAGTTAAGTGATACAAACCTTTCAACAAATTGCTGATTTTGAATATTTTAATCAACAAATTTCACTCTTCTTCTGAATTATGGTTCCCTTCTTTCTGCTTGGTTATGAACTAAAATTTTTTACATGATTGTACTTCAAGTTAAATGTGAGACATATAATCACAAATTGAATGATAAATGTCCTTTCCTGGTCACCTACATGTGGGGAGGGAAAGAAAGAAAGAGGTAAAAATGAGAAATGAAAGCCAGACCTTGCTATTTTATCTGGTCTATCCTCCAGTGAATTGTTTTTATGTGGGCAACTTCTGGTAAATGTGGAAAAAAACCTGGTTATGTAATGACTTTAGTGGAAAGAGAGCTTGCTTTGAACTGACAACAGCCTTAACAGCTTGAATGTTGAAGCCAGAAATATCTTGTCAGAAGTATTGTCTTTAACATTGCAGAGCTGTATTGGAGTCCTTCACTCTAGGAAGGAAAGGTAAGTGGCACCTTTGCCTGTGATTCTACTGCGATAGTGCAGGTCCACCAGCGATGGCTACCGATAAACACCTGAGCTCTGAATCAATATCAGTAGATGGTGTGTGCTCACTGACCCTTCTGTACCCCAGAGGGAGCTGTTTTTTTCTGGCCTTTGGGTTGGAATGTGGTACAACCTCGGTGACAATGAAATCAAAAGGAGGGCTCCTTTAAGAAACCTGTCCATGTTGCTTGACACCAGAAGACCTTCGCTTCCTTTTTTCCAAGTGAGTCCAGAAGTGCATTCAGAATTAATTATAATTTTGTATTTGATTGTATAACTATAATGGAAAATATTTATCACACAAGTAGGAGGACACTTGCCCAGGCTGACTGTGACATAAGTGAACTAATACATCTTTCTCCATACTGTCCTGTATAACTTTTTGTCACCATTTTTAGTATTTTTTATTTATTTGTATGTAATAATTCAGTACAAGGATGCATGTTATTTATTCTAGTTATTTATTCATAAAGTAATTTCTAGGTCATACATGTGGAACTCAGAGGGATGTGCATAATCTGCAGGCATCAGCAGTAACCTGTAGATGGCATTATGCTGCGAACATGATGGAGAGATGTACAGCCTAAAACTATTGAGTTAGAGAGACAGCAAGAGAGAAACAGCGAGAAAAGACATTAATAACAGAAGAGAAGGTCTCATTATTTCATTAAAAGAGGAGATATGTGAGAAGGGACCATCAAAGTTCTCCCTTCTGATTTTGGTTTTGAGGTTTTTTGGTTTGGTTTGGGGTTTTTTTTGTTTGGTTGCTTTGTTGCCTTTTTTTTTTTTTTTTTTTTTTTAAATTAATCTCTTCTGTGCTTAAACAGCCCAGAATGGCTGAAGTTCTTGGCTGGGTGCACTGCCCAGTCTCTGACATCCTCTCAGGGATGTTGCAGCACCCAGGTACTGCAACCATAGTAGTTCTGAAAAAGCAGTCCATACAGACAGTGCCCTAGGTGGTGCTCCATCGTGCTCCATATAAGGAGGTGTTGGAGATTTTGCATGCCTGGAGCAACCAATACCATTTAAGCACATCCTGATCTCTTATGTACTTGCCTTCTTAGGTACCACTGCCCCTGCAGGTTCCTGTTTCCATGGGTGAGAATAGGAATAGAGGAGAGATCTACAGATCTGGGAGGTCAAGACAAAATATAGTGGGTTGATCCTCGGTGGATGCCAGGCACCCACTAAAAGCCACTCAATCACTCCCCTCTGCAACTGGACAGGGGAGGAAAAATTTAACAAAGGGTTCGTAGACTGAGACAAGGGCAGGGGCAGATCACTCACCAAATACCATCACGGGCAAAACAGCCTCAAATTGGGGATATTAACTGAATTTATTAATAAAAGAATCAGAGCAAGATAATGAAAAGTAAAATAAATCTTAAAAACACTTTACACCCACTCCCCTGCCTTCCCAAATTCTACCTCCTCTCCCAAGCCGTGCAGGAGGACGGGCAACACGGGTTACAGTCAGTTCATCACAAGTTTTATCTGGTGCTGCTCAGGGAGAGGTGTCCTTGCCCTGCTCCAGTGTGGGTCCCTCCCATGGGAGACAGTTCTCCATGAACTTCTCCAATGTGAGTCCATCTCTCCATCAACAGTTCTTCACAAACTGCTGCAACATGTGTCACTTTTCCATAGGGTGCACCCCTTCAGGCACAGGCTGCTCCAGTGTGGGTCCCCCACAGGGTTACAGGTCCCATTAGAAAACCTGCTCCAGCGTGGGCTCCTCTCTCCATAGGTCTGCAGATCCATGTCAGCCAGGAGCCCACTCCAGCATGGGTTTCCCACAGGTTCACAACCCTCTCTTGGACATCCACCTCCTCCAGTGTGTGTCTCCTCCATATGGGCGCATATGGAACTCTGTGTCCCTTCGGACCTCAATGGGCTGCAGGGGGATAACCTGATTCACCATAGTCTTTACCACAGGCTGCAGGGGAGCTTCAGCCCTGGTGCCTAGAGCACCTTGTCCCACTCCTTCTCCTCTGACCTTGGTGTCTGCAGAGTTGCTCCTCTCACATATTCTTGCTCCACTCTTCTCTGGCTGCAATTATATCTACACAATAACTTTTCTTTTTTCCTTGTTAAATAAGTTATCACAGAGGTGTTACCACCATTTCTGGTTGGCCCAGCCTTGGCCACCAGTATGTCCTTCTTGGAGCCGCCTGGCACTGGCTCTGCTGGACATGGAGAAGGCTTCTAGCAGCTTCTCACAGATGCCACTCTTGTAGCCCCCCTGTTACCAAAACCTGGCCACGCAAACCCAGCACAAATATGTAAAAGTATGTACCATGTTCCGTGCATGTGACATTGGGCTTCTTGTCACCACAGGTAGAATATCTGCCTGTGACTGACAAGGACTTCTACTAACCCAAGCCATGCCACCAATCAAACTATGAATATTGTCAAACAGTAGACCATCAGCTCCTCCCTTGATCCTACCTGATTTTCTGCTGCAGGCAGCGTTGGGGGCTTGGCAGGATTCCAGTAACAATTGTGACAGCGACAAACCAAATTATACACCTAAAGCATATATGCTTCTTTATATACAACAATTACTTGTACTTGATGTCAATTTAATAAAAGTGACATTTAAAGTATCATGCAAATATGATGCATGAATTATTTATATGTGTGTATATATATACCTACATATATAAAAATAGATAAAATTGAGACCTACACAAAATATACTTGCCTGTTGTCAAAAGCCTGAGTTCACTCTTTGGCAGTACAGTTTTAACATTTCAGTCTCTGGGTCTTTTCTGCAACACTGAAGGAAAAACTTATCTCTTGTCATTCATTTATTTTTTTTTTTAATCTTCTGCCCTGTTATAAATCAGGATGATAAATTTAAGAGCTTCTATATACCAAAAATATCAGTGAGTTTGTAGTTAAATTCAGAGCAGTTTAACTGCTTGGTTCAGTTTTCAACTGATATTTCAGTTCACAAGTTAAAAATAGGAATTTTTATTCCACTTTTTTTTTTTTTTCACTAATAGATAATGTCATAGCCAAGTGTTGGCTACCTGTGGTAAGGCAGAGCTATCAGGCAGAAGCTCTGGTATCAACATCACCTCAGAAAGGAAATAGGTATGTTCATACTTGTGTACCTTATATACAGTCTTCTGTGAGCAGCATATGCTGTCATATCTCACATTCCTCAGAAACTCTTTAGGTGATGCAGGCATTATGGACATAGCAGTGTTCTCACTGCTTCTGCACGTCCTCCTGGCAGACAATGGGACTTTCAATTGTCTAAATTTCCATATTCTTATTGTGTTTTATAGCACAGTATAGCACTCCACAACAAACTTTTTCAGTGGTGCTTCTTCGCTGTATTTTAGGAATGGGTAAAACTGTTAGGCAGTCTTTTACCCTCCCTCTCCGGACAGCTTGAGCTGATTACTTTAAAATTTGATTGCAACCCCAATCTTGTGCTATTAAGTTTAACCAGGGGTGGTTCTACAGGGGTTGTTTGACTTTTGCTGTGGGATGGGTTCTGCTCTGAGCTGTATTCATCTCCTCTCTACCCCTGATGATTCTTCTTTACTTTGCAGCTGTAGTTTTTATGTGATTAAATCCTGGTTGTCAGAGTTCTAGTACTATATTGTGTAGTGTGATCTGTAAAAATGGCCTCCTCCTTCTCCTTCTGCTATTTTCTTATCAGGTCTCTGACTTTCTTGATTGTTTCTTACTGTTTGGATAACATTTGTGTATCCTACAGCCTGAGGAACTATGATGACCATAATACTTAAAATTCAGCTTTTACCTATAGTCTGCCCAATGGACTAAAATAAAAAATCAATCAGTCGTGCCTTGGAAAGAAAGAACCTGTCTGGCAATAAATACTCAGCATTCAGAATCATCTCTAAAGTGGGATTTCCTGGAATGGTCAGTTAGGTGACTTATGGATTGAAGATTTCACCAATTTCTTTATTTTAAATTTTTCCGATTTTATTGTATTTAAGGTTTAAGGATGGGTAAGAAATGTTTTGAAAAGAAACATTATATTCTTCTTCAAAATTTTCTTTAGAAGTACCAGACAAGGACTGAGAAAACCATATGAATCTTCAGGACTACTGCAGGGAACTGATTTTCAGAGCTACTCAACAGGTGCCCTGATCATGTTGAGCTGTATGTACAGGATAATTTATTTAATGCCTGCAACTATAGGGTCAGAACTGTTTTAAGTGTAGCAATTTGGGTTTTTCAAATCGAATTTACTGAGCTGGAATCTATGATCACAAAAGGTGTGACTTCAGCCACTCTCAGCTCTGTATTTCTGAGCATTTTGAATCCTTTCTCCAGTCCCTTCCCAATATTATTCATACCTTTGAATATTTTTTACTAGGATTTTGAAATATCTGTATCTAAAGCCTGAACATGCAGTTAATCCACAGGGTTCCAGTGGTAATTTTGGGCCATAACGCAGTATGTTTCAGGTTAATTTTCCTGGTGAACCAGTTGTATGTCATGTTAGAAGACTAATGAAAGCAGTCACATTCAGCCTTGTGATGCAGCTGATTAATGTCAGGTTCAAAAGGGCCTGATGTGTCATGAGCACTAATTCTTGGTGATATTCAAAAGAATTCAATGCAATGGGCAGCCCAGAAAAATGAGATGATGAAATCGTAATCATGACGAGAATAATAAATATTATAATGATGATTGTAGGAATTGATACTCAGTTTTTACACTATTATTTATTATACATTACTCCAAAAAAGGATAAAATCATCATGTGAATTGCACAAACATGAGATCTCAATATTAATTTTTCAATCTTTTTTTAAAAATTTTAAATATATAAAGCAATAAAAGTATTATGGGTGTATTAATCTTAGTATTCCTTGTTTAGAAATCTGTCTAAAATGAATTTGGGGATGTTTACAAACACAGCATACAATGTTACACCTAGAAAATCGAGGCAAGAGCTGATGTCTTTCTGATCCGGATTCAAAGACTGCAAACACTTGAGCTAAAAGCATTGCTTTTAATATTTTAATAGATTTTCTTATCAGTGAGAAATCAGTGTCTTAATCTTCTCAGTCTGGTACCAATATAGTGAAATCTAGTTCTCATAATATAATGTGAGATAGTAGTTTTCTTGGTTTGATGTGAAGGCACACAAAAATTCTCCCTCAATGTATTTTTCCTAGATTAAGTTTTTCTATAACATCTTTTTTTTTTTCTGCATTTTCTTTTAGAGTTATTACAGATGAACAAGACAGTCGATTATGTCATTTTTTGAAAATCTGATAGAAAAGAGTTTTTTATGTATATATAAATACACAGGATTGAATGTGCAGTAAATTTGAGAACTCATTGAAAACAATTGCCATTTAGGGGTAGTTTCTACCTTGTCATAAAATCCTTTACTGCTGCCAAATTATTTTTTTATAAGTCTAATATATATTGTTAATCATAGACTCCCATGAAAAGTTCAATTGTCTTTGGCAATAGTATTTTTATATCTAATGAAAACACTAGCAGAGTTCAAGTGCTTGAGGAGATTACTATGTCACATACAGACATCCAATTAGTTAACTTATCTTTGAAGAGACATTCCAAAGTTTTAACAGTGCTTTAATACCAGAATATGTGCAAAAAGATTCAACTAGGTGCACCAAAATGTCCTCAGATCCGCAGAGTACTATTCAGAGTCCTACTCAGAGTAAAAGTTCCATGGCATATAAGATAAGTTTTACTAGTGCACTTAGAAGATCTCATCTCCCTTATACTGCGCTGGATGCTTCTGCCACATCACGTGTTTACAATCGAAGGGTCAAGGCTTGCACCACTAACAAGTCAAGGCATAAAACCATAACAAAACAAAACAAACAAACAAAGAGTAGTTAGGGGGTTTAATGCTTTTCTTTGGATATCTTCTGGAAAGCACTTCACTTAATGGGGAAAGATAAATACATAATTTTTTTCCTTCAGGTTTACCTAAAAAGTTTCTTCTAGAATTAACTGCTAGATGTTGTCATCAAACAGCTTACCCTAACCCTGAGCCTTGAAAGTAGGAAGGTTGTGTGCATACACCTCAGGAGCTGTGCCCTGCATAGCCCTGAAGACAAAGTTGAATAGATGGGTTTTTTTTAATCTACACAGTGTATGTTCTGCATTGGTTTCAAAGAAAGACATGACAGGAAACTGAGTGAAAGACTAATAGTACGTTAGGCAGTATTTATCTAGGAAAATGTATGCTCTAACTATTTTCCATTTTATGATTTTACTGAGAAGTAGAGCAGAAGAAAGGCAAATCTTCCTGTTGGGCTCAGAGAATAAAGGTGACTCTCAGATCATTTAGTATGAGACATTGTGTGCAAACGACAGGCCCAAATTAAGGCACTTGTGTACATCTTGATTGGATTTAGAGTAATGTCAAAAAGAGATTATTCTATGTGCAGATAGTAAAGAAACTTGTAAGATGGATCAGTGGTCTCAAATACTTTGAGAAAAAGGTGACTATTGTAGTGTCAGAGGCTGGAAAGATTCCTGATATTCCCCCTCTGTGTTGCCACAGCTCGTGTTCCACATGGTCTGGCTCTGGATCCTCAAAAGCACCTGGCTAAGGGGGAAACACCAGTATTGAAGGTGACATGAAGCCTGAAATATGTGAATTTGGGCTTGCATCCTAGGCCTTGCATTTAGAGGTTAGATAGCAGAGGGTCAAGCAGCTGTGTGCTGGTACCTCAGGATTTGTGGGATAAGATGAACAGTTCTCTCTGCCCTCCTGTTTCATTTAACAAGGAAACATTTGTAGTGATTGCAGAGGCTGATGCTTACATTTGGTTGATAAGCAGTGGGATGCAAGGACAGCTGGCTGTGAACCTCATCTGTCCAGACACTTTTCTTGAGCAAGAGCAGAATCTGCAGACTTGTTGATAAGGCCTAAACGATCATTCTTCAGGAAATACTGAATTCAGATACTGGCTGCCTGACAAACAGATGTTGCAGTAAGAGGGAAGGCTCATTTGGCGTTGTGACCAGTAGAGTAAGGGCACCTGGAAAATAGCCCTAAGAAAAACAAAAGCAGAATAGATTGTGAGACAATACCTGGGAAATTACTCTGCTCTTCCCATTGATATGTCCTTTAGCAGATGGCGATTATGGCCAGTAAATAGAGGAGCAAGGACAAAAAGAGAGTTTCTATAATATTATTGACCTCCTTAGGAGGACTCAGAGCCATCCATATTACATCTGTGGCTATATCTGGAATTTCATGGAAAAGCATCAGTCTTACAGCTTACAGTGTATAAGCTGTACATCTATTATGATGCATACAGCCAGTTTGCATTCCTTTTCTCCTTTTTGAGACTGATACCAGTTCCTCTCTGGTTTCTCTGGGATAAGTGCTACAAAGTAATCCTACAGAAAATGTAACAGCTCATTTATAGGAATTGACCACTTTAAAGGGAACAGGCTCTTGTTCAAACTCTTTCTTCAGAGACTGCACTCTTCTAGATGTCTCAGGAGAGGCTGTAAAGGATGAAATGGTTATCTGCTCTGACTTTCCAACCAAGATTCTACTTTTCATGAACTGGTTACCTCTCTATTCATTTTTGCAAATACAGAAAAAACTGCTCCAGAAGCTTTGCATTTAGATGTCATGACATTTTCCTCAGACCATCAACATGTAGGACTAAAATGCTTCTAGCAACCTGCTATAATTGCAACTGACTTTCTGGCTCTCAGAACGTGATATAAGGAAAGAGAAAGAGCAAGAAAATTTACTGCCTTTGCCTCCACTGGGAAAAACACATGGTATGACTCTTGGGGATGGTCCTGAGCAGGGCTAAGAGTTGGACTTGATAATCCTTGTGGGTCCCTTCCATCTCAGCATATTCTGTGACTCTGTGACATAGCTCCTCAGCCCCATCCATAGCTGCAGTAGGTTATAGAAAGCTAGAACATATGTTCTGTATGGTTTAGTTGATCATCACGTTGACAAACTAACATAATATGTGAACAGCTTATTTGCAAACAGATTGAGGAACATAAACCCTTTCTTTTCAGCAAGGTTAAGTGCCTTGTGTGCATCACTATGCCAGTGTTGAAATACTGCTTCTAGTCTCAATGTTAGTTCACTCGGTAAGAGCACAAGGTACGATTCGTTATGAGATGTATACAGACCCAAATTATACCTCAGAATGATGGCAGAACTCTATCTGCTGAGAAAGAGAAGCAATAAAAATGAAGTGCAAAAGTGATTGTTTATATTACTTCTGCAGGGAGGGTCCAAACACAATAATAATGTGAGTGGCTGAGAGAGAGAGGTGCATGGGAGAGAGGGAGAGCTTCATGGCAGGGTGTGCTTTGGAAAGGAGCTGGAAACAGTTTGGAAAACATTGCCTTTGGCTGTCAGCATACAACTGACCATGATGAAGTGAGAAAAGTTTTGAGATTTTGCCTCCCCAGGGCCACACAAACACTGTGTTCACACGTGTGAATTTAGCCTTCTGTAGTTAAGAGGGAGAATAGTTCAATGAGAGTTTGCATTAACATGCCTTAATTTGCAAAAACGCTGGCAAAAAGCAGTAAAAGCTCACTGCTACTGTGGCTACCTGACAGGCAGTAATTTGTTGGCCAGCTTTATTTGATTGCATCTGATATGTGTTCCTCTACCCTTAGTGTATAGTTAGTCTGCCCTTAGCATTATTTTCCCTCAAAATGTTCCAAGCACCCATGAAGCCCAGCCTAACTGGAAGAATAAAAATGAGTAATGAGGAGCATTTTAGAAATGCAGGAAAGCAAGAATTTTTTTTTAAAAAAATCTTCTTGATAGAACATGCCAGCAAAACTCACTGAAGCCTGAAAATATATGGAGCTTCCTTATTGTAGAACAAGATATATAATGACACACCTAATGTGATGTGATAAAGTACAACTGGTTTACAATAAACAAAAAAATGCTTTTCAGCTCTGCTTTTTATCAAAAATAATTATTCATAATAACATGCTAACAATAGGGTCTTGCACTTTTGAGGAAAAGGGAATTATTTCTCATTAATTTTATTTTCAATTAAACAGCTGTTCTTGTTTGTTTCTCTTGGGATACATGTACTAAAGTTTACAAATGTTCACTGTATTTTTACTAATTTAATATGTTTATTGACCAGTTGTATTAATGTATTCCCTGGTTTTCCCTCATCTCTCATTCCCAACACTTAGTTACTGTTGTTTAAAATTCTGGGGAAGATGTTTTGTTGTATGCTTTGTAATTGGGAATTGACTGACCTGTCTGTTGTTGAGAATAACTTTTTTTATTTTAATTTTTACTTTAAATATTGAACTAAAGAGGCCTACAAGATATTTCTGGGACAAGAAGTGATAAAGGTGTACAAAGTCAGACACTAGACACCTGTGCCTAAACATCCAGCCTGCTGGTGTACTGGGTGTTGTCTTAGCACTTCTATACTGCTGATACTTCATATTAATTTTTGCCTGTTCAGGGGTGTCATTTAAACTTTCCTCCTTCCTTTTTGCTTCTCACAAGTGCTTCTGCCCCTAATATGGAGTCACAGAGGTAGTTTTTCTCCCTCCCTCTGGGCCACAGGCACAGGGCAGGACTAGCAAACTGTCTGGGGAGTATTTTTTTTCTTTCTTCACCCAAAGGGTTGTTGAACATTGGAACCCGCTGCCCACAGAGCTAGTAGAGTCACTATTTCTGAAGTTATTAAAAGACATGTAGATATGACATCTAGGGACAGCCTAAAGGAGTTGACAAGAGGAAGTTAAACTCCAATATGACTCCTATTTCTTTTCCAAGTTTCCATGTTTTCCAAGTTTTTATTGCTATTGGTTCCTGAAGACTGAAAAGGTAAAAAAATATTCTTGCCTGAAGAGGGAATTTTATGTATAGTGTTGAGCAAAATTCCACTGCCTTGGCAAGTTAGAAATCTGAATTAGAAGTTAATGTTTCGGTCCTAGATAGAGCTTCTGAGGGGCTGATATTGGTTCTGAAAATGATAGAGTTGTAAGAAAAGGAAAACGCAGAAAGATACAGAGTTTTGCTATCACCTACGTAAAACCAGTCAGATGTTTAAGATACCCTGAGTGACAAATTTTTTGAAAGTAGACTGGCTATGTGTGCTCCATATCAAAAGAAACACACTTAGCATGTGTTCCTGTTCTTAGATGGTCAAGGAAGAGAAAGCTAGTGTTTGAGACTAAAACTACGATGAATATTTCATATAGCAAGTAGATTAACAAATTTTATAGGAAAGGACTTGTAAGGGACAAATAGAGAACTCTACTGCTATTTCTGACAAAAAAAATTGTCTGGATCCATCTAATCTAGGAGATACATTTCTTTCCAACTTTTTATAATAGAACTGTAACTGCAAATGAAGTCTTACTATGAAAGATGCTATCCTTCAATGTTTGAGCCTTTAGGAAGAGAAAATAAAAAGTATTGACCTTAAATATTTGACAGGCATATACCTGTATGCATCTTGATGAGAAACTCACAGTATAACTCTTAGGATAAATATTTTGAGGCCTTCAGGGGCAAAGCTACAAAGAAATTATGCCTATATGGTTTGTGGGTTCCATGTTATGTATGCATGTCAGGATTAGCAGGCTAGGACAAGCAGTATTTACATTATTTCAGTGTTTAGAATTCGCTTTCAATGTTTTTGTTTTAAAATAAGGGGAAGGGTAAATGAAGATGGAACAAAGACTGGCAGTGTGCTTGGCTTTGCTCTTGTGACGGTACCCAGAGAAGTGTGAGTAAGAACAAGGTCTTGCAAACTGCCTCTAAAACTAATGTTTAGTGCAAGCTCTAGCTGTAGGCTAAATCAGTAGTTGCTTATGACAATGCCTGTAAGGAAAATGCAAAAGTCACACAACAAATTGCCACTCTGGTATGTATAAATTAATCTTGCTGTTTAAAAATTGCACTGGCAACTTGAATGATTGAGGTAATGACTGTTTATGTCAGTAAATTTATATTGGATCCAGTATTGACTATCCTTTCAGAATCAGCATAGTATGATATGCTGTATTTAATCCAAAACACAATAGTTCATGTCTTTTGTTGATCAAATTTGGTTTTTTAGATGGTCTGACACAGAAATGGTGTCAATACCCATGGCTCAGTAACTAGCAATTTCTACTTTTACCCTCCAATACCATCGCCTAGAAACAGCTGGGTTAATTATACTCACTTTCTTTCCCTTTTCATGGTAGGAATAGCTGAGTCTTAGTGAAGTACCCAAAGTTTGCTGATGTAAGAACAATTTTGACTATGTTAATGGGAACCAATGCAGACAATGCTTGCATATAGGTCTTAATAACTTGCTTATATGAAATTGCAATATAGAGAAGTTGATTTCAGTGACATGAAATGTTGGAATTTCAGTTAGGTAATATTTTACCCTCTCTGACCAAATAATACGAAGGGGAAATGGAATTAGGTCCTTGGATGGCCAACCTGTAGCTGATCTGTCCTACATGGCCATTATTCCTTACTTTGATAAAGAGTTGTGAACCAAGTAAATAAAAATCAAGATGAACAGAATGGAGTAAGTGTCCTTTAAATGCATCTGTGGCAGATCACAGAATCATAGAATGGGTGAGTTTGGTAGGCGCCTTTGGAGGGCACCTCTAGTCTAAACACCGTGTTCAAGCAGGGCTACTGGGCCTTCTTGATCAGGACCCTGTTCAGCCAGCTTTTTAATATATCTGTGGAGGTAAATTCCAACACCATCTTGAGCAGCTTGTGCCTGTGCTCGATCCTCCTCAAAGTAAAACAGTTGCTCTTGACATTCAGAGGGAACCTCCTGTGTTTCAGTTTGTGCTCACTGTCTCCAGTCCTACCAGTGGGCACCACTGAGAAGCACATGACATCCTCCTTCTTTCGTTGTCTCTCCATGCATTTACACACATTGGTGAGATTCCTTCTGAGACTTATTTTCTCTGTGCAGTCCTAGCTTTCTCATCTCCAATCCCTTCATCACCTTCATGGACCTTCTCTGGACTCTCTCCAGTATTTCCATGTCTCTTTTGTGCTAGTGAGTCCACAATTGGACAAAGTACTCCAGGTGTGGCCTCACCAGTGCTGAGCAGAGGAGAAGGGTGACCTACTTTTACCTACTGGCAATATTATGATGATCTGCAGAGCAAAAGTGTTTCACACTCCAGTTCTTTCACAGATTCTGGTGTACAGAAACAAATCATTACATAGGAGTAGTGTGCAGAGGTGAAGAGAAACTGGCTTTAAGGTTTGCCCAAATTTATGTATGTGAAAGAAACTGTAAGGTTTACCAGCCCAGATTAATGTCTTTTTATTTTTTTTCATCAGGTGGTTAGGGCTTTTTGTGTGATATTTCCTCTCCTGAAGCACTGCTTTATGGGTTATATATTCACAGAGGTTCCTGAAATGAACAGCTACCCTTGAAATTATGGACTCCACAGAGCACAGTGGATGAGTTACTGAAAAAAATCTTTAATAAATTCTGCTACTTTGGGATATGATGTCTCCTTTGTTTTATTTTCAGTTTAATTAGATTAAATTTTATTTTAAAAAATCAGGTGGAGAATCTTCTTCAGGTCAGTGAAAAGAAATGAGAAGTAGTTTAATCATATTTAAAGAGAAAAGTGGTTGGATCCATTTGAGAATCTGGACAGATTCCAAAGTGTACTGTGGACTGTCTCCCATTCCTATCACAGGCCTGTGAGCCCAGACTTGTTTTGTGGTTTTTTGGTGAGTCAGTGTTACAGGATTGAAAGACTCTGACTCCTGCTTTGTTTGTTTGCTTGCTTTGAATTTAATATTTTGTCTGAAAGTAATTTTTTTTGGTAGGAAGTAGGCTTGCTTTTTTTGTAGGAGCAAAAAACAGAGGAAATTAAACCCAATATTTCTAAATAGGTTATGAAAGTACGTGGTGGAAATAATTAAATATAGCAATTTCTTAAAAAGTTATAAAAATGCTTTTGTTGAACTCAGCAAAAGTTAGGAAATTAGTTGTTCCTACTCTAAGATGATACTTTTGGGGAAGCTCCTGAGGAGTTAGTTCCTGGCATCTCTCCATACTTCTTGTTTTAGGAAAGTAAGCTGTCATTCTAACTCTGTGCTAAGGAGGGGAATGCACAGGAAGCACACTAGCTAAAAATCAGACAATTACTTTATAACTCTGGGCTTTATTTTCTCCCAGTTGCTCTCTGCATTAATTTAATAACTGAACTCACCAGATCTATTTTCATACTTTCTTATTAAACTCTACTGTCTAAAACACTGAGAAATAACAGACTACATTTCCCTCTGCTAGATAGCTGAAATGCCCTTAGCAAGGAGTTCTGCTGTGTAAATGAGGCCAAGTTGGAATTGCTGTGTGGGTAGGCAATGCCTAATAGTTTAAGAAGTGGCTCAGAAGTCAAAAATTTTATAAAAGAAGTATCTAGCCCATGAAAATCCTCTTGCCCTTCCCGTACACTTCAGTGAAATTGTTACTTAACCACTGTACAACTTCCACTGTAATTCTCTGCCAAAATACTCCCACATCTCAATTTTTGTGTGTTCCCCATCAATCTTAGTGATTACTGCCTGCCATATAAAGCTTGTATATAAATGAATGTGTATTGAAACCCACTGGAAAAATACACTTTATTTGTGGTAAAATACTTCCACTTTGGAACTTTCTTATATATATTTTTATGAGAAACATTGTCAGGTGAGGAGATTAAATTTTGCCCTGATCTCTTCCTCCCTGTCTTTTTCTCATCTCCTCACTGCACCCCCTCCGCCACAAAAAGTTTCCGGTACCAAAACCCACATATGGACAGAGTCCTGATCCAGACTGAGAAGGAGAAAGAGGTTGAAGAGAGGACACTAAAGCCTCTCTGACATGATTACTCCTGCCAAAAAGAACAGGGAAAGACTGAATCCATAGCTTTTTCAATTATTCTTTAAAGAAGTACATTTTAGTTGCCAATTTAGAAAAAATTTATTTAAATGTATTATTTCTAATAATGTTTTCCTGTTTTATGTAATGCTTAGCAGTTAAAAGACCAAGGTGGAATCATTTATTGGAGGAATGTGTTTGATTTTCACGTCTGGGCCAAAAAATCTTATAAGTAATTGACTTTGTATCTGGAAACTCATAGATGAATAAAATGGTATAAGTGTGTTAATTAAATGTCTCATAATTATATAAGGGCTTTGGAATGTGCCTAGTCTCAGTGTTCCTGAATGTGAAAGGTCTAGCATATTTTATTTAAAAATTTAACACAGTGAACTGCATAATAAAGTTATTTTTAGTTTATGGGACTCAGTTGGTCTCAAAACTTCAAGGGTTGGGAAAAAAATGCACCAGAGGAAACAGAAGTACTGCTTGTGCTTCTTCTTACTGTAAGCTCAAGAGTGAGCTGGGACAGTCAGCAGAGTCCTTGCATGGGATTCATTCCAGTGGAAGGTTTGCAGATCAGATTTTATTTTTTTCAGGCTGGGATCTATGTAGCACTACTTTCCTCTGGAGCCAATTGAGTGGGTCACTGCACTTAGCTGGAGTGAGGTGCATGAGCCTACTAATGTAACCAGAACTGCTTAGCTCATCAGTTGCACTCCCTCCTTCTCCAGGCTCTGCTTCCCCACCGCTGAATTATATCTCATTTTTTAAGTGAGGCAAGGAGCTTGTTTTTATTTCTATCTGGGGAAACATAATTTCCCAGGTGCATATTAAGATAAACAGCCTTTGTATGGGGGCATGTGTATTTGTGAGACTCCAGCAATTCATCTCTATTTTAAAATGGCCACTGGGCCTTTCAGTAAATGAGTTTTTCTTGAGGAGTGCTTAGCAACTGAACTGTGTTGGACAGCTTCTCAGCAAATAGAGTGCAGGTCCTATATTTTGACTGTTAGCAAAAATTATATAATCCTATGTAATAAAACGCACTAGAAAAATGTATCTCATACATGACACTGGTGAATAAAATTGCAGAATTTTTCTTTCCTGTTTCCCTTTGTTTTTTGCTTGCTTGCTACTATAAATATAATAATTTTCCTTTCTTTTCCAAGACAAATTTCCAATTCCTTACCAAGCCTTACTTCCTAAAATATTTGTATTTTGTCCTCCTTAAAACACCATATTAAGGATGTTGTTTTTACATGTATGTTAATAACACAGCATAAGAACTGTAGTTTTTTTCCTACATGTCTCATTTTCTGAGCATTTACTGTAATTTTAAAGTACTTAGGACATATATATGTCCATATATTCTTACTTCATCAAGTAAAACATTCTTAGATTCCTGTTGAAAATTGCAATCTGAAATTTTTTTTTCAGATTGAACTCTTAGCCCTTTACAACTTCAAAAAGCCTAAATGCCAGTTTAAATCATGTTGAAGCCTTATGAAAGAATATGATGAAGTGATTTCTAAAGTACTCTTTTTGGACAAAATCTTTTTTTTGGGATTATGGAAAATACAAGGGAAGATAAATACTGATATTTCAATAAGGAAGTAATATTCTGTAATATTAGGCTGATTCATCAGGTACATCATCATCATGGCTAGGCTTCGCAAATGAAGATTTGAGAAGGGCTCTACCCATGCATCAGGTACAACAAACTAAAGAAATGAGAGAACTTGCTGTATACACTGCATAAAAACGCTTGCTTGTAGAAAACTATTCCTATTTTTTGTTGGCAGTGGTAATTGTTTCAACAATTTAGGCCTTCCACACTATTGATATATATGACTATGTATGGTCATCTCTGGTCTCTGAGACAGTCACAGGTAATATTTTCTCCTTTTGAAACAGTGGCAGTCCTTAGGAGGCCACCTTACTCCAGGTGAGGTGAGAGAGTTTCTGTGCTGCCAGAGTGGAATTAATAACATCAGATCATATACAGATCATGCTTAACCACATAAGGCATATGTGAAATATTTGCTTCATATACTGCAACATACAAAAAATGCTAAGAAAACAGTTATTTGTCTGTTTTCATTGACAAGATTCAGTGGGTATTATTAGATTCCCATGGGGTTGCTCCATCATTTTAAAAAGTTCAAAACCTTTTTTTCAAGCCGCTTTTTTCCTTAAAAATGTATATCGATAAAAAGAATTTTTAGGCAACTGAGGATGTTTTACAAGACTATTTATTCAGCATTCTTCAAGTTTCAAGTACATTCTGTAAGTTTTCATAATTACAGGATATGTTTTTGCATCTCTTTGGAGCATATTGGATCTAATCATAGGGCTGAAAGTGACCTGAGGATGTTACCCAGCCAATTTGAATGCCTCAAGGAAATATCAAATATACCTACGTCATTCCTGGTGAAATGTCTGTGTAATATTTTCGCAAGGACCTTCATTGATGGACATTCTATCTTCTTCTCAAAGGAATTATATGCCCCTGGGTAGTCCAAGGAAGTTTTAAAGGGGTCACAATCACCATCTTTTGCTTTTGCACTTGCAAGAATAGTCAGTTCTACTTCTTGCAACAAGAGACAAACATTGCAAATAAAAAGGCCAGGCTGGAAAGATTAAAGTCCTTCAAATATGCCATTATAAATATAAAAAATCCCTACAATGCTAGGAATGCTATTAAATCTTGGTACAACTGGATAAATTTTGGTAGTGTTGGAAACTGGTGTTGGAAATAAACTGACATCTCTGGACACTTGTTACTCTTAGGATGATGCAGAGTTAACACGATCCAGACACTGAGAAATTATTCTCTGTTGCTCTTGCCATTCTCCAAGTGGATAAATCTTAAAGGTTTCCAGTAATCAAGTCTTTAAGATAAGCAGGATTAAAGCAGAGTAGATCTCTATTGGTAATGAGTTAATTACCAAAGGAAAACACATTGGTCTGTGATAAAAGCATGTATTATTGAACAGCAATCCCTGAACAAATTGTTTACCAGAGAAGTAAAAATAATATTTGAGGCTATAAAAGTAGTGTACTTCCTTAAAAGTAAGCTTAGCAAAACACACATCATGTGCTATTGGGCATTCCATAACAAAACTCATTTTTCTCACCACAGTGCTGTCTTTCAAAAGAAAACTTGGAAAAAAGCTTCAGTTTCTGACTATATGAAAAAGTTTTTATTTGAGATGCTTGATTTGAAGGGGTTGATCCATTGTTTCAGCAATGGTTGAGACACATGCTAACAGACAGGTTGAAAACAGAGATATCAGTGTATCTATAGCACACTTTAAAAACTTCTAATGGGAGGTCACTGAGTTGCTAAATTATGGAAAAGTGTCCTGCTATTGTTATATCTTGTCTTCTTCCACTGTACTGATTGCAAAAATTGGTTTGAGCACTCGAATTACAATTGGTAGCCTTATGCCAGGGAAGATGAAAAGTTTTAGCTTAACTGTTGGTAAGTTATTGATGTTCCATTTTCCTAAGAATATTGCTTTTTCCTTCCTGATTTATTTTGCCTATATGTTACACTGGGTAAGGAAATGGATAAAGAGTGGTGTGGAAAGATTCAAAGAAAGTTGAATTATGAACTGATCTATCAAATATAGTGCTAATTTTTTATACCCAGGTGTCTCTTATAGATCGTTTTACAAGATGCATGTTTTTCTGTTACTTGTCAATAAATAAGAAAATTCTATTTCCTTTCAGCACGCGGAGTTATTTTTTTTTTTTTAAGTGTTAAAACTATCATTACATGTTGCATTAATATTGGATTGATCGATAGCAATGGATTCAAAGAATAGAAACAGAAGCAGAAGAAGAGAGGAATCTCGGTGTGACCACTACATGGTAGGAGCTCTGTGATGACACTGGATCACCCCTTGCTCAGGCTGAGGTGTCACACAGTTCTTGGACACTAAAAGGAAACTCTGTACAAAGGACATCTCAGTTCTCTGTAGTGTCCTTCATGTCTTAAAAAAGACTAAAAACAGAGGTCCTTTTCCATTTTATCTGAGTTTCTAATAACTAGGTAATGTATAAAAGTGAAAAATTTGTCAGAATAGATACTCGCTATTTTTTCTTACCCAGATCCCGCAATCTAATGCACTTAATAAATAAAATTTGGAGAAACAACTTAATTTACTTCAATATTTACTTCTAACTGATACCAGAATTACACTGGAATAGGCTCCCCAGGAAAGTGGCCACAGCACCAAGCCTGACAGAGTTCAAAAGGCAGTTGGACAACAGTTTCAGGCACATGGTGTGTTTATCAGGGCTGTCCTACCCAGGGCCGGGAGTTGAACTTTGATGATCTTAGTGGGTCCCTTCCAACTTGGCATAATCTATAATTCTGTGATTCTGCTTGGAAAACGTTACCAGTAAGGAGATATACTTGCTAAGAATTGTCCTATTAAATATCCTATGAAGAACAGTTTATCAAAATGCACTCAATTTTGTATGTGTATAAATGGCATTATTTTGATGCATTGTGCTTGTTTGTAATGTGTTTATGATTCTAACTAAACAGGAAATATTGTTTGATTTTTCAAAAATAGTCTCTAAAATCATATTGAAAACCACAGAGGAAAGATGTGAAATACTGCACAGAAGTAAAATTATTTTATATTTGTTTATCTCTGAATGATTTTTCTTTTCTATTATTCCTTTTATTATTGTTAACAGGATGTAAACAGTGGGGTCATATCCTCCCTTTTTGATTAAATAATGGATTCTCTGCTGCATTCTGAACAAGTTTATTTACTATAAAGAACATACCAAAACTAATAGCAGCATTAGGTGGCTGCACTAGCCAAGATTATAAGATGGAAAATATGATGTAGTTTGAAAAGAGCAGGAAGCTGAAGCTCTCAAGCCCTTTTTCAGGCCTCATAAAGACAGACCAAACATTAAACTAAGTAGTTAGTAATTGCTCTGTATATTATTGAATTATACTAATAAGATAGGAAATGCTGATAATAACTGTAAGAAACTAGGGGTCAAACAAGCAAAGTGCCTATGTGCTTATTCTGAAAATGGTTGCTACTTCTAACATGTTTCAGAAATCAACAGTAGGCAAAAATGGTGATGAATTTGAAGCATTTAAGATAGGAAGAAAATTCTAGTAGGCTATCAAAAACCCCCATACTTAAGGTCAGAATTTCACTTATCCAGTAATATTATACAGATTAGTAGGTAAAGTAATCTCCTGAAAGTTAAATTTTGAGTTTTGGAAATATTTTTATATTTTTTTACCCTTTAGCTGAATTGCAGCCATAATAATTCTTTCCAGTGCGTGCTTGATTCACGTTAGGCTTGAGAAAGGGCTTGTGTGCCCTAAAGCTTGAACTTTCCAATTTTCTGACTGTACTATTTGGTCTAATAAAAAGTATTATCTCTTTCTAGATGTTGATTTTAAGAGATAAACTGAAAAAAAAAAAGAAAAGATGGTGTTCACCTTTGTATTATGGAAATAATTTCTTGAATGACCTCTGATACCTTAGAAGCCTGGTCAAATCAGAAAGAGCCTATTTTTTTAATGTTAGATAATGACATTATTACTGATCACAGGCATTTCTCATTTTTCAGACTAGTTCACAGTCATATGGGTACATACCATTAGCCTGCATACAGCAGGGGAGATCAGCTGATGTGTACAGCCTTTCCTAAGCTTAATTGTCTACTTTTGCATTTTGCAGATGTTAAATTTCCAAATCAATAGACCTGGAAATGCACACAAGCAGCTATGATGAAACACAGAATTTGATTTGCTGCTGCTTTGGAAGACAAACCACATTTGCAATGGAAGATTTTGAAGTTAAGGAGAATATGCCCTTGCAAACTCTCTTACCCGAGGGTAAATGATAAAATTGAACGTCAAGGTCATCATGACAGACAGCATGTGCCTCGCAGAAGATGAAATGGCCACTCTGTAGACTCTGGGTTTTAATATTTTAATGAGGTCTGGTTGAAGATTTTTTTTGCGTTTTTTTTCCTTATTTTTTTTCTGTTTCCAGTCCACATGGCAACAGCAGCAGCCAAGGTGCATGGCTGCGTTAGGCGTGAGCAGGGACAGCCCCTCAAGAGGATACATGAGGCCAGGGGGCAGCTGTTGCAGTGGCACCAGCCCTGCATCACTGCAGCAGCCAAAGGGTGATGGGCACAGCGGCAATCACTTCCTTAAGGCTTCAGCAGTGGAAAAGGGTGATGCCTGCAATGTAACACCAAGGAAGACACTAAGCTTAAGAATTAAATAAGGGTTTTACACTGCTTCTTGGCATGTGATTGAGCCAAACCAGACTATCATGGCAAGAATATCAGCAAAGAGGTCACTCTGTGGTTTTCAGGTTTGCTTTTTAAAAGAGTAGGTGTCAGCCTGCACACATTTCACACCATGCAATGCTATAATCTTTCCACAAAACACTGTGAGCATGGAACTTGAAGAGAAATGCAGGGTACAATATGATAGCAGTTTAATATAAGGAAATCCTATTATTTGAGCAATATCAGAGGGTGAGCAAGATGAGGAGAGGCATGTGAAAACTAAGTGATGACACCGAACTAATCAGCTGTCTAACAATTACCTAGCAATGGTATTGTTTTGAAACCATCCCTGTTCCAAGTGTCTGTCCTAGTGTGCATTGTTTTTCTTCTCTTCTATGTAAGTATTCACTGCAGTACTACACAAAATGGCTGGTAAATGTCTTTCATGTACAAAAGTGTAATGGGATTTTGGAATCTACAAAGGATTGTACATTGAGCCTACCACTGGTTTAATGATGTCCAGTGGAGTTTCTGGAAATGTATTCTATTCAGAAATATAATCCCTTTCAAAAACTAGACTGGTATATAATTGGCAACAGTCAAGTGCCGCAGTCCGATGTGGAGATGGGACACGCAGCACCAAAGGGGTTCTTGTCTCTGTGCTAGATCCCCAGGAAAAA
>JAYRBT010000082.1:76300565-76335812 GCA_036023395.1 Myiotriccus ornatus | reverse complement strand
CAAACTGTGCTCTCCGCCCCGTACTCCTTATAGATTTTTCTCCATTTTTGCCGTTTCTCTGTCCAGTCCTCCGCAGTCAAGATACTGCTTGGCTACTTCATACCACTGTGCAATTCTCTGGTTATTTTATTCTTTGCACTCTTCCTTGTGAATATCTAATTTACATAACAATTTTACAGTGACTTCTTAATAAGGTGTAGCATGTCAAATGTTACTATCGGATTACAGAGTAATCTGATTTCTTGAAATCCATGAACAATTGCTCTCAATAGCCTCAGTATGAATGTACAGGATCCTGCACAACCAAGACTGTCTTCTAATCTGAGAACATTCAGGCAGGTTGCATGTGACAAGTGTACCCAGCTTAGCTTCCTTGCTGTCTTCCACTGAAATCTGCAGAGATCAGAAGTTACATGAATGAGAAAGAAAATTAAACAATTAACCATACCTACTCATTGTTACTCCACCATTGTGGTATTTACAATACTGGAGAGAAGACATCTGGCTATGGAAGTGTAGAGCATGTATATGCAACAGCTTGCAAGTATCATGGTTTTATGGCTGTGTAGACGTTTATTTTTTTTACCTCTGAAGTTTTTTCTTCTACAGCTATATAACATGCAGTGGAAAAAGATAACTAGTCACCACTTCCATTTCATGTCATTAAAAAAATAATTTATGGTCTTTTAAAAAAACGTTGTGAGACTGTCCTGACAAGAAGAAGCCATACTTGTCCTGTCTGCAGCCATGCTCGCTGTCTGGAGGTGATCCTGGCATACACTGCTGTGCCAACTGTACTCAAGTCATATATTTGAAGGTGACTTGGTCCAGATTGTTCTTTCTCAGAAGAGATCTTGGAAGAGATCTAGAGGGTTTTCAAAGCTGTAAGGAGTTAAAGAGAACAGTTGCCTGTCTCAAACATGTTAAGGGCACAGAAGGACTTTGCCATGAGATAAGCACAGAAGGGAGCAACATGATGGCACTAACTCCAGGCCTGGGGAGGCAAGATCTGGGTACACATCCTGGTTAACCCATCCAGACAAAAATTCCCGCTGTGTCAAATTGTGTAAAGAAGGAACTGCTCATATGTTTATGACTCATCAAACAAAGATCACCCCAAGTTACGGACAGATGGTACCTGTGATCACCAATGAACACCAATGCCCCCCCAGATATGCCTCCATTGGCACCTGGAAATTGGACTGTAAGATAAACCACCACAGCAGGAAATTGAGATGAGATAAAGGTGGTACTATTGTCCGGGTGTTATCTCAGACTAGGGGGAGGTTAACAAAGCTTGGGGAGAAGAAATGTTTTACTTATAATGGGCACAAAGAATGAAGAATTTATGGGCCACAAGGAAAGCCAACTCAGCAACTGTGCTGAATCAGCTTGGACTGGATAAAAGGTAATTCTGGAAGGGGGAGATAACAGCCACAGACTCACGGCCCACCGACCTAAGAAACCCACTGACTCAAAAGAAGAGAGAGACTGAGCATGGGACTAGACTGAGCATGGGACTAATTAGCATTAGAAAGGAGAGAATCATTTAACCAATGGAATAAGAGAACTGTGTAGCCAATGAGCATTAATTCTTTTGTTTGCTAAAATGTATAAAAAAGTGAAAAGTTTTGAATGACCATAGTACCCCCACCACTGAGAAGCCCAGGGTGAAGGACCAATGGGACACCACTGGATCCATGGGTGGTGACTATCTTCTACTTGATCTGTCTCTCTCTGTCTCTCCCCCTCCCTTTTCTATTTCTTTCTTATCTCTCTACCTCACAGTCATTGTTAAATAAAATCTGTATTATTGAATTCAGCATAGGGTCTTGTTTGCACCTTAGTTCAGGCAGAGGCATCTCTCACTAGTGGGATCTTGGCAAATGTAATCAACAAACAGTGAACCTACCTGAACCAGCCTATTAAGTGATCTTAATTGATAAAGTGAGCACATCCAAACACAAATAAAACTAAATAATTTGGACCAAATGATGCACTCAGCTGAAGTAGCACCATGAAATGATTCTTGTTAAAACTGTTTGTTGGGAATGCCCTACGGGAACTGGGAATCTACATCTCTGGTAATAGCAGAAAGCAGGATCTGAATCTATATGTGTAAGCAATAGATACCCCCTCTTCATCACTGAGCAAGACTTGAGAAGTTAGATGTCAAGGTCAGTCCAAGTATTTTGAATTGTGAATCAACATGTAATCACCACTTTGAGAAGAAGGGCATTAGTAACTCAGCTGCACTGAATGAAAGGCACTTTTTCCAAGGCTATGATTTTGTGTTAGCATCATTGTAAATGTGTATGTTTTTGGATATAGATAACATCTCAGCCCTAGAGTCCCTATTTTGCCTGAGAGTAGCTCTAGTCTGATAAATGTCTAATAATATAAAAAAAGATATATATTTGAGTGTGTTTCTGTGTTAACATCAGAAAACACAGATAAAAAATTCTCCTGAAGTAAAAGAAATACTGAGTTTGTTAAAAGGCAGCTGATGAATAGAAAACAGACTCTTGTCCAATATCCAAGTCTTTGGTAGTAGTGAACAGATGCTACACCAGCAGTCCTGGGACTTTCATGAAACTGCTACGAACATGTTCACAGCATGAGGATACGGGCAACATGCTGTTAAAATCCTGCTTCCCAAATCCCAGGACTGCTATAGTGCTGGTTTAGTCTGCCTTAATTCCACGACATGCTTAAAAAAGGCCCTTTATGATAGAGCATTCTGAAATCATGTCAGTGATTTTATAGTTCAGCCTGTTTATGTATGAAGGGCTGGAAAGGAAAATATCTGTCTTGCTCTATTCTGATGTAGAAGAATTCATCTTTGGGTTTGAGATATTTGGTTCAAGTAATACTAAATAGCCTTTTCAAAAATCATGAAATAATTTAAGGGAATGCTTTAATTAAGCAGATTTATCTTGTGTTGCAAATACATATATAAAGAAGCCACCACTGTACAATGTCACAAGGAATTTTAGTTTTTCATTCAATTTTTTAGAAATAGGTAAATAATCTTATACTGAATGTATGCAAAATACATAAAGGAAAAGTTTTGCTTACTTCTGTTTTTTAAAAGTTGTTTCAGGAACCTGTTTTTACTGCTTCAGTCATGTTTGGATAAATTATGTGCTTGGCATGGTAAAGACTATACCAGAAAATAAAATTAAAGGGTCTAAAATAAAGAAAGGGAAATATGGAGGACCATGATTATTCAGCAGAACATTAAACAAACCGTTCTTTTCTTCTGATGATAACATTTAATAATAGGTATAAAGCCAGTGATAACAAATACCTGTAAAATCAGGAAGAGGTAAGGAAAAGGTTGCTAGAGCTCTGGACATGTTTTAGCTTGGGTTATGTATTATTTGGTTTCTAATCCTTAGTCCTCATGGAGGACATAAATTTAATACTTACTTAGTCCTCATGGAGGACACAAAAATACAAGGAAATAGTGAGAAAAATTGTATTTTCATTTTTGAAATGACTGCAGCATAAACATCTTTAAAAATCAGAAACAGATTTTTTTATGAGAGAGAGATATCCACATGTACTGTTTCCAGCCCTGAAAAGTAATAATTCTCTCTGTACTTCTGGTCATAGCACTTTCTAGGTGTAGTTGAAGGTACAACCGTACCTAGCTAATACACTACCAAAACTCTGTGAACCAGAACACTATCAGTCACTGAACAATATCTGCAAAGGCTTCTTTAGAAGTATTCACAACAAAATAATTTTTTTTTTTAAAAAAAAGGACAGGTCTTTCTCCATGTTTGAATGATTTTTATTAGTTGGGATAGGGCAGCATAGTTCAAGCACTTCCAGACCATTCTGCAACAAGAATTAAAGTATAGTTACAAAGGGTAATGAAGATTTTTTTTTTTTAAAGTACTATAAAGTGCAAATCTAAACATGTACTAATGTATCTTATTACACTGATTAATGTGACAGTACCAGCCTATCATGATCAGATTCTTAGTGTGCAGCTAGCTGACATTCATGTCATGTATGGGCACTTCATAATAAAGCATTTATTTTCCTTTGTTTACAGACCTCAAACTATACTGCAAGACTGATTATTATTCTTGCTATGGAATTATACAACCTTGCTAGGTAGCCATTATATACTTTGTGCATATATTTAACACTCAAAGGCTTTGTGGTGCTGCTGCAGTAGAGCTCTCTTTATTTCACCACCAAGCCTGCAGACAGCTAGAGACCGAAAAAGTCCTAGTTAGAAAGAGGATTTAGGGAAGTGGACGTTGGCACTGTGGTAGAGAATTGAAGAAAACTTTTTATTTGGCCACTCAAATGAAATAGCTTTCTGTGTTTTCTGTATGTACAGAATGGCTAAGGAAAAAATGGAAATATTGCTACCAGTGGCAGCACCTCTTACTGCCGCATCTCCCAGCCTTTTTTTTTCCCCCTCCTCTCAGAATAGTGAAAAAACACATCAAAAACCTTTTAATTCATGGCAAGAATAGCTAAAAATTTTCCTCATACCTGATACTGCTTCAGTAATTTAAAGCATGGACTGAATTCAAATATAAGTGACATATGTAACAGTTACTTTTTTGTTGAGTATATTTAGCAGAGCCAATTTTAAATGTTAGTGTGTATATCTGTGTATACATGCATGTACAATACTGTATGCGTGCTTGTTACCAGATAATTGTTTTGGGTTATTCCATACAGTCTCTGAGGGAGAATGGGAACTGAAATTGGATTGCAACAGCAGTTTTGAAGAGGAATGGATCCCGCTGCCTGGGGCCAGTTTCGAGGAAGTGAAAAGCTGCTTTGCAAAGCAAGTTGCAGTCTATACTGAAGCTTATCATGCACTTCATATACTGTGGATTCCCATAACCTTAATTGAACTTTTGAGATTTGCTTGGTGTTTTTTAAAGCTTTGACTCTTAGGATCATGTGTACTTTTCCTTGAAAGTGACTTTTATGCTACTCATGGTTGGACAGCAAAAGCTTTTCAATTGATTTGCCTAAAACCTAATTGTCAAAAGCCAAATGAGAAGTACAAAAGAATTTAACATGCATTTGTTATTCAAAATGAGTTTTTCTGGGAGCTGGCTTGCAGGTTTTCTTTAAGTTCTTGAGACTGATTCTTGAGGTTGGCAAAAAAATACAACAGCTTGCAATGTTCTTGTATTTACCTCGACTCCATGGAATCATGGCAGAAAAAAGTATACTTGATAATAAATGAAAGCACTAACATTTTATCCCTTTTTCTGTATTCTTCTTTTCTGTAATCTTCCATTTCTAAATTTATTCCAAAGGATTCTTCTTTTATTTTCTTTCCATTTTTTTTATCAACTTTTATTTCAGCTGAGTTAGGAAATATCTTGATATGAAAATTGAGAATCTGTCAAGTAAATTAAAATGAATCCAAACAATTGCAAGGCTTTAATTCCTTCTTTACTGACAGTGCACAAAGGCTTGTTATGGGACTCTTCTCTTTGTTGTTGTTGTTGTTGTGTTTTTGCTTTGCGTTGTGTTTTTTGTTTGTTTTGGTTTGTTTTGTTTTGTTTTTCTCTGAAACCTGGGTGGGATTCAGCAGCCACATTCCACGTGCCAGTGAAACTATTTTGGGTTATTATGGAGAGATTGAAATGTTATCACTGCTGTCAATTAAATCATTCTTCTCTGGATGGGTTGCTCTCTGCCCATCTTTTTCCTTGTTTTCTCTTTTTAGCAGCGATGATATTATCAGTTGTCTGTATCAGTTGAAATGGAATGAATGCAGGTACACGGAAATAAGAAAATGACAAATCTTTCAAATTACCAATATAAATGAAATTTTTAGATGTTCTATAAGCAACAGCAGGCAAGAAAAAATGTTTGTTTTGTTAACAGAGACACTGTACTCACTTTTCAAATAGTATAATACTCATTTCTATTAGAATCATAGAATATGCTGAGTTGGAAGGGATCCACAAGGACCAGGGAGTCCCGTTCCTGGTGCTGCACAAGAATCACAACATGTGCCTAAGAGCAATGGATGGCATTTGGACATGACATATTATGTCACATGATCTGTTGTGTTTGACAGGCAGAACGCTTGCAGAAGAAGTTCCCAATTTTAATCTGTTCTTGAAACAGAACAGTTTGGTTCAGTGATGTTTACTGGTTGCTTTACACCTACGCCTGGCTCTGATTTTTAAATACCAGAAAGATACATACTAAGACTGTATACTCTTTAGACCTCTTCTGGGAAGGGTCAGATGTCTCAGCGAGTGCTTCAAATGAACTTTCAGTGATCAGGAAAACCAGCCTCATAGAGATTTTTTTGTGCATCCTATTCTTCTGTCATAAAATGTGAAACAGTTTTGCAGGATGAACACCTACAAAAATAAAAGGGAAGGTTGTAGTTCAGCTACAGATTTCTGAAATTTCTAAGACACAATTCAAAGCCTGAGCCTTACAGAAAATAACTCATTTGCTGACTGTCTGCTCTGTCAACTTTTCTCTTTGTTATTTGTCTGCAATAGCTTTTACTGCTAGGTTCTCTATAAATATTATTGTCTTGTCTGCCAAAGAATATTGTCCTACCATCATACTCCTGTTTTCCTGCTAGAGCTGTAGAAAGCCTGCATTCTGTGATATCTATTTTTCAATATCAACTAGCAAATAGCTTCTTATAAACCAAAGAATGTTTAAATTTCAGAACCCAAAGGACCACTAGTTTATATTTTCTATAGATTAATGAAACCGTAACACTAATAGTCATTCTGTGTTAAGTATGCAGTTTTTGTTCTCCATCCCACTCTTGACTGTGAAAATGCATGCTTTTGTGTGAGTGTTTTTGCACTTGAGTTAAAAGCAGTTGCTATTAGCATAATGTTGTGTAGGCAAACATATTTGTAGGCACAATTAGAATCACTGGATGAGCTGTTATCTCATATAAATGAGAAAATTTCTGCTTCTACTTCAGGTTTTGAAATTAATTTGGTTTTAGAAGCCAGTTACAGTGAAAATAGTTTAATGTTATTAAGTGGATTTTAAAAATTCTGTGTACTTGTTGGGAGCAGAATACATTTTGCTTTGTTCTTGATCAGTTTTTTAGGACAGGTATTAAAACACATCAGAGGAAAAAAGCAGTGGAGATTTTATATTTCTTTCCCAGGATTTTGAACTATAAATATGTCCTAGAAATAATTAGTAAATTTTTGAACCATTTTAGTAGTGGTCCCTGACATTCTTTTGTGTAGAAAGTGAGCTGGTCAGAGTAGAAGCTGACCAGGCCCCCCTAATTTCCTCACAAATGCATGTGACAGAAGAGATGTTAATTGATTAAAGCAGTCAGACAAGACAACTTTACTACAAATGGTTTTATAACTTTTGGAGTTATTAGATGTGAAAGCTTGAACTTCAGGGAGCTCTTGGAATGTCTCAGTGAATATTACAAGCTCCATTTGAAGTCTTGCAGAAGTTACAAGGAAGGCAAGTGTGTCTGTGGATTTTTTCTGTCTGAGAACAATGATAAAAAAGAGTTTAAATACAAGAATTCACAGCATAAGCAAAACTTTAATCCATCCCATTTTTAATTTTTTTTTTCCTGATCTGAAATATCTGGGTTATTGTTGGAACTAGATGAGTGCAGAATTGTTGTGAGGTAGGAGATGTGTCCTTATGTATGTAAGGACTGTCAGGACAAGCACAGGCTCCCATATCAGTAACAAGTAACATACTCAATATATTCTCATAAATTCCACATACAGTAACAAGTGGTGTCCCTCAGATGTCTGTACTGGGAAGGTACTGTTCAGTATCTTAGTGACACAGTGGGACTGAATACACTTTCAGCAAGTTTTCAGGTGGATGGCAGAGTGGTATAGTTAATACATTTGAAGGAAGGGTTGCCATCCAGAGGGACCTTGACAGGCTTGAGAAGTGGGCCCATGTGAGGTTCACAAAGTTGAACAAAACCAAGTGCAAAGTCCTGCTTTTGAGGTAAGGCAAAGACTAGTACTACCAGTATCAGTACAAGACTGGATTTAGAGCAGCTTTGCAGAGGACTCAGGGGTACTGATGGATGAAAACCCAAATATGAGCCAGCAGTGTGGGCTCACAGCCCAGAAAGCCAATAGTATCCTGTGCTGCATCAAAAGAGGAGAGGCCAGCAGGTTGAGGGAGGTGATTCTACCCCTCTAGTCCATAACTTGTGAGACCACACGTGGAATATTAAGTCCAGTTCTAGGGTCTCCAGCATAGGAAAGATCTGGACCTGTTGAACTGAGTCCAGAGGAGGACCACAAAAACTGAGAGGGGATAGATTTGGATTAAATGTAGGTAAAAGATTCTTTATTATGAGAGTGGTGAGACACTAGAACAGGCTGCCCAGAGATGCTGTGGTTGTCCCATCCTTGTAAATGTTCAAGGCTGGGTTGGATGGGGCTTTGAGCAACCTGATCTAATGGAACCTGATCTACCCACCCATACCTGGGGGGAATTAGACTAGATGATCTGAAATTCTAAGAGTTTATCACCTTAGTCAATGGGAACTGTGTAGTTAAGCAAGCTTTCCCATCTACATTAGGGACAAATGTATCTTCCAGGCTGAAGAATAAGTTCTAGATTTAATTTTAATTTCTGGTTAATCAGAGGTCTTCTCAAAATCAGGTTTAGAATTCATGGGAATTATTTTGCTTTCTGGGAAGTTTTTGTCATTTGCTTTCCCATAGCTCAAATCAACCTTAGGGGTGGCTTAAAGCTTTATTGGTCAAAGCTTTAGAAAAACTCCCATGACATTTGTGAAAACAGCAGAATTGCTTTTGTTTGGCCTAGATGTTGAATCTTGGGCTTATTAAATACAAAATATTGATCTTTGATGAAAATTTCGGTCAGTAGTTTTTTAAATCTGAAGTAGAAATTAGAAGTTATCAATTACATGCTTTTTTTGTTGAATCAGTTGAGTCTCATAATGGAATGTTACTAATTTCTCAAGAAACTAATGCATTGTAATTTGTAGTGAAGGAATTTTCAATGTCTGAAGAAAAGCTAATATGAATATCAGTGTACCAAAAGAAGCTTAGAACAACATTTAGTCACATTATTTCTGTGAATATAACTTGCAGCTTTGCAAGGTGTAACACGCAGAATCTGGGGCTCTCTTCTAGTCCTGATGGGATCTTCAGTCCAGGCAGCATCTGTTCAGTGGTTTATTCAATAGAGGTATCAGTTTTGGGCTGCTGTGAAGAGCTATCTCTTTTCTCTCTTCCTCAGAAGTTTCTACGAGAAATTTAATTTCTAGTGTTCAGGCTTTCAGCTTTAGGTTAGAAATCAGACACTTTATAGTAGAAACTAAAAATCTAACTATACTTCTATGTCCCATTAAAATCATTCTCTACTACATATCATAAATCTATGACACTATAATTTTTGAGACTTTCATGATCCTAAATATTCCCTTTCACTATCTGCAAAGGTCTTGCATAAAGTGCTAGAGGCCAGAGACACCAAGATCTCTGCTGCTAAATAGGATATGCTAACTGCTTTCATATTTGGTAGACACTGGTCACAAACCACACTGCTCCATGCTAACCAGTTCTCCCAGGATTGAAAGAGACTCCAGTATTTTGTGTTATATAAATCTTCTCACCCATGTTTGAAAAACTTTACTATCCTGAAGATTAAAGCTGGTTTAACTCTACTGAGGTTCATCAACCAAAGCTTGAGTCAGCACATGGCCTGAGGCCTAGAAGCACTCAAGTCTCTAGACTTGGTAGGGATCAATTATTTTCAATTAAGAAAATAAATGTCATTATGAATTGTATATAACTTTTCATTAACAACTAACAAATGATGGGAGGAAAGCAGTTTACTACTTTGTGGCACTATTTTCACTGTATTTCTTAATTTTTAAGTCTTTCTTCCTTTGGGAGTGCAGTGTATTTGCCTTTCTGCTAATGGCTAATACAAAACTTCAAAAATCTTTCCCCAGTCCATCAGCTGTAGGGAGCTGCCTTTCACTATGCTCACTTAGTAAACTTGTTTGATTTCATCTTGTATTCCCACTGTGGGGCAGATGGCAGAAATGGCTGATATCTGTGTTACTCAGGCATAGTGTCTTCAGATGCATGCATTGGACTTGTATAACGTAGAGGGAAGCAATTTTTTGGCTGCTCCCTCAAGGTAACTCTGTTGAGTGATGAGGCGTATAAAACTTTGGGTTCAAACCACAGAACTGTTTTGTTTTCCTTGTCTCTCCTCCCTTCCTTGTATCTCTCTCCATTCCCTTTTTCTGATGAATTGAGATATAAGCTTATTAATTCTGTTCTAAAACACTGCTGAGTGTTAAATAATATCAACTTAGTGATTTTATTCTGTTCTAACAATGGGAACAAAGCAGAATGTGCTACTATGTAATACAAATCTCAGTGAGTTATAGATGGCAAATGCTGACAAAACTTACTGATGTTAAAACAAAATATATAGGCTTCAATCAAAGTCTTTTTTAGCTTTCATGAAACCTTAATATCTGTGTTTCACACAAAGTTGTAATTATGATTCCAATGTAAAAAGAAATCCCTAATGAGATTTCTTTGCTTCATGTTATTATTATTATGTTGCTCAGTCTTTTTAGCTTGTGTAGTGCCTGTGTAATAGAGAACTCAGTTTGCTCTCATTTTCTCTAATATGTATTCCATTCCATGAACATCAGGGCCAATGCAGGCCACACCAAAAAGCTTTCTAGATTTCTAGATAGATTTCTACTATACAGTTCAAAACTTTAAGGATCCTGTACTATCTTTTAAATCATTTGCACTGAATTTTAAGTCTGTATATTATTCCCTGAACTTCAGTATTAAAATCAGGTGTGATATAAAAGTTTAATGAAAAGACTGTAAAGTTTTTTACATGTTTCTTGAAGGACTGTGCATTCTAAAGCTTGATTTAGATATGACTGTGTGCCAGTTTTGCCTTTAATATTTACAGATGGTGACTGATAAGGACAACAAAAAACATTTTATTTTGTGAGACAGAAAGAAGATACTGGATCCCCAGGACTTGAGTATGTATCCCTTCTGACGTGGAGAAGACTGTTAAATTCTTACACTGTTTTCAGCTGAGCAATTTTGTCATTGAAATGTTATTAACAGAGTTATATCCAGCTAAACTACAAGCAAAGAAGTTCAGTGTGTGGTTTGGTGTGAAGGTTGTAACCCCATTCCAGAATGCCTGTGCCCCAGGTCTTTTAAACGCATGTTTTTCCTGCTGTATTTGGCTTGCTGTCCTTCAAGACACATTCTCAAGGACCTTACTGCTTTCAGCTTTGGATAGCTAAAATAGCCTGCTGAAACTCCTGCAAAACTACGCATATTGCAATGGTCTGACTTGTTTTAGTGTAGGAACTGTAGGAAAGAGACTTAGATTCCTAATTTCACAGCAAGTATTTTTCATGGATTCTGGGATATCTTATAGCCCTCAATGAAACTAAAAGAGATGAGGAAACAACAATGAAACTAGGTGACTCCTTCCTGAATAACTTATTTTAGAAAGTGTTTGCACTGATTTTGATCAAAAGTTAATCTATAGAAATAAAAAACAGTTTCAGCTCCCTTTCTGACTCTTTCCCTTTCTGTTGATTTTCTACAATCTTCGTGCTATATATATAAATGTATGCCTTTCAGGTCATCTGTTTTTATGAAAGCTCATACGTAGAGAGAGGTCTGGCCTTTGCTTTTGTGTCTTTCTTATGTGTCATCATGGGGAGGACAGATTCTGTGGTGTCAGGGTATGTGTGCTGACAGAAGGCATAGATGCCGGTAAGAGGAATCATGGTTTGTAGGACATGGAGATCTGTCATGGCTACATGGAGTTCCAAAGCAACCTACTCAGAAAATTGAATGTTTTTATGAGTTCAAATTCACACTTGTGGCAATACTGCCAATGAAACTACTATCCCAAACTTTATAATTTTCTGAAACTTTCATCATTACCTTAAGAATGCAGGAGAAATCAAAAGCCTCCAGTGTAACTGAAGCTCTTACAACTCAGTTCCTGTCATTGGGAGATTCTCCAATAAGAAAAGAAACAAAAGAAGTAAAGCAGGATTGAAATTTCTTACCAGGATTTATGGAGCTTGATGAATAAACTAGGCTTTACATTTCTCAGTTTGGGTTTCTGATCACTTTACCATGAAAGCCATAATCTTGTATCAGAAAGCCACATCTATGCCAAGTAAATCTGGTGCGCTGGAGCTATAAAAAGTTCATGCACAGTTGAAGCGGAAGGTCATAATACAACCAAACGTTCATTAGCCAGTCTGTAAGCATTTGGTTTTTAACAGCAGACTCATTTATTAAACTACATATACTTGAATGATTTTTAATACCCACGATTAGTGCTTATTTGGGACATCCACACAGAACTCTGACTTTACATTACATTTGTTCTTGGCCATAAACTCTTTCTTGAAGAATCTTGCACGTTATGAATTGAATTCCAAAAAGGAAGTCCTGTGTGAGACATTTGTCATTGAAAGCTCAGGGAAGGTTTGTATCCCGAAAACAAAAGCATAGTATGTATGGGTTTCAAATGCATAAACATAATGGAGATAGCTTGTAATTGAGATCAACTTTTGAGTTAAGGGCAGAAATTACATAAATAGTATTTTTAGTTGAAAGGAATAATTGCAAATCTGTTGTGCATTTTCAAGAAAAAAATAAGAAACTTAAATTTTTTCTTTTTAAAAAACAGGATTAAACTTTGAAATAGGAAAAATGCAATTCACACAGTTTTATAAGTAATCTGATGTTAAATTAAGATAACTTTTTCTCATTCTGTGACGGGTGGGAGGTAACTTTCTGATTTTGATGTGCAGTCATCATTGCGTTGCCAGCTTTGTGTGTGCTCAAGCTTTGCACCATGTCTGGTGAGATTTGAAAATACACTTCAATATTTTACAAGATTTAATGCTTTGTGGCTCGTATAAAGAAGTCATAAAGTTAAAAAGAAAATATAAACCACAAAAAAAACCCCAAACTAAAAGCAAAAAAACCAGGCTTTCATCCTGGAGATGAACATAGGATATATCCTTTAAGGTTACAGTTTGATAATTTCCAATGAGTAAGTTGAAAACAACTGTCAGAGCAGAAGTTACTTCTAGAAAAGTATTATATTTAGTATGTGTGATAATACATGTACAGCAACTGGAAGGAAAGTATATACTACAATATAATAAGTCACAGAAAAGTGACAAACTTAATGACTTTGATCTCAAAACCAAATAAATTATGTTCTAAAAATACCTTACTTAATAGTAGTATAATAACAGAAATTAAATTACAGTAACTTAAAGAACCATAGATCCACTTTCTTCCAATGACAGTTTTAAATGGGTCTAAACTTACAAAATACAATTATCAGTAACTTCAAATTGTTATGAAATTAGAAGAATTGTACTGACTTCAGTGTGCTGAAAAAAGCACACAGAACTATCTGGAAATTTTTCCCTTTTACAGCCTTTGTGCCTTGAGAAACGAGGATGCAATGTTGAAAAAGTCACAGGAATCAGGACATTTATAACCCTGCAAATGTGCTTTTTGTTGTATGGTTCTTGGTTCCACACGATAGTCTTGATGTCTTGTATTACGGGATGGGGTGAAGTCTACATGACTTTTTTTAACATTCAGGCTTATGAGAATTGTGAACTAGATTTTCTTACTACCATTTCAGATAATGGGGAAAGTGAGCTTGCATCACTGCACAGCTGTGGGGAGATTAGAAACAGATTACTGTTCAGTTTGTGTTTTACTCGATTTGGCTTACAAGGAAGCAGTTCTAACCATGTGCTGCACAAAACTTTTCTCAGTTGGTCTGCAGCAGAACCTCTAGTGTTCCTTGGGATTATGGTAAGAAGTATGTTCTTTATGAATGCCAAAACAATAACATGCCCAGGAAACTTGGAAAGACTGAACAAAATTTATATGCAATATGTCATCATAAATTTGATGTGGACACATCTGGAGATGCAGATCTGAAACAATTTTTGATATTTGATATTTATGCTATTGGGTTTGGACTCTGACATGCTTCAACAGCCAGACTAAAGCATTGCTTATTGTAATGTGTGGAGTCTCATAATTTTCATTATCTTTATTGTTAAAATATTTGAGACTTTCCAATAATGCATTAAAAATGTGACTAATATCTTTAATGTATATGTTTCCCAGGAGAGGAAATGAGGCAGTATGTGTGCAGTACTGTTTTCATTTGAGTAGTACAGCTAACTGAATTTTTTCCAAAAGCCAAATGAGTCTACCCAGAGCGAAAATATTGACAGAAGAGATGATATTTTCAGGAAAGCTCTTATGAAAATGGGATTCCTTTTAAAATATCCTTATTCAGCTAAAGAATTCTAGATGCCGTATCATGTCACTATTTCTCTATTGTATGGTTACAATGCGAAATATCACAAAAATATAAAAACAGTGCAGCTCTCCAGATTTTACTATTAACTTTATTATCTTATTATGAGATATAAATTATTCTAGATAATTTGATTAAAAATAAAATACTTTTTAGAACAAATGAACAAGCCTCCAAACATAATTTAAACAACAAATAAGAAATATGTTTAGTTCCTTATGCAAAATAGTATGATAAGATATAAGCAAAATCCTAGGACTTGATAATCTGTAATGAAATTCCTTAGCATTTCAAAAAGTTGGAATTCTGAAAGAAATCTAACTTTTGGAAAACCAGTGCTTCAGTGTTTTTGAATAAGCTGAGCTTTAAAATTTTTATCATTTACTAACCAATGTTCCTTAAAAATTTTAGTGACATGTATTAAATGGCTATCCAGGAGGAAAAGAATTGCTCAAAAAAATTGTAGGTTCTTATATATTTTTCCAGAGTAAAAGATTTGTACTGAAGTTTACAGATCAAATTAAAACTAGGGTTCCTATTCAATTCCTTTAAGATTAGTCCAGTGGGTTTTGGTTTTCCTTATTTAATTGTTGTATTTGTAGTGATGTAACTAGAATATGCAGTATCTCAGAGCAGCATCAATCAGTTGGAGAGGCTAGCTGTCTTGATATAAAAGATATTGAATTTTGTTCTTGACAAAAAAAAAAAAAAGTATAAACCTGCTTTTCTTTCCTTAAATGTTATTTTTCGTCAGTAACCATGAAAAGCAAGTATATGATTCCTGAAAGACAGGTGACTGGCAGTGTTGTTACTATTCTGTTTATCCAAAACCATGGATTCTTGAGAAGTGTGTAACAGACGTGATACTCTGTTATATCTGTGACTAACAGGGCAAGAATGGAATGAGGTAGTTTGGCATGTATTGGCAAAGACTTCCATAATACAGTTCATCACCAAGAGCTCTACTGGCAGATAAAACATAAGCTTTCTTAATCTCTTTTTCCAGAGTATTTTGTGGCTAGCTGATGAATACCTCCTGTTTACAAAGGATTTTTCCTAAATAGAATAACTTGAGGGTTTGGGTTTTTTTTTAATCTTCCTGGCAGCTTTTATGAAGCGTTAATGGCAAAAAGGAGATACTAGGTCCTTTCTTATAGAGAACTAATATTCACTTTGTACACTGTTTTGGAATCCAAAAATGTTAGCAGAGGTAGGGAAGGAACAACATTTAAAAGATGTGCTAACATTACCCAAGATCTCATCTCTTTCCCAGTCTTTTGAATCTGTCTCAACCCTTTGAATCTGTCAAGTACTCATCAGCATTGTAGAGATGTACAAGAAAAGGTTTTGTTTTCCTGTGAAGTATATCAGTCATTAGCATACTGTAATGGGTGCATATTCTGTGATTTGGAAGACCCATAAAGCATCATTTAGAATTAGCACTCAGTACACGTTTTTCCCTTTTAGTGGAGTATTAGACTGTACACCTTACTCTTTACATTTTAGGAAAGCAAGCTTGTTGTTCACTGTATCCTTTCTATTTGGATATATATTTTTTAAGAAGACATGCCCAAAACCCCCATGTTACTGTAGACTAGATGCCATTAAAGAGGGATCATATACTCAAAATACCTGAAATGTTGATAGAAGTAATACTGCATACATGCATAACTACAAAAGCCTTTTATTGACTGGGGACCACAAGCACAACAAAAAGGTAGGCTGTAATGTTTTAAATTTCAAAGAAGAATGTGTGTCACAAATACCGAACACTGGTTATTGGAGAAACCCCAACACATAGTCCAGAAATAAGACATTTTGTAAATTGCTGATCGCTCTTCAGAAAAGTCACATAGACTTAAACATACAAAACTTGATGATTTCATTGATAACTTGCTCAAAAACCCTCTATATATTTATGCTTTAAAAAAGTTATTGTGAAAACCAGGATCCAATCTTTAGAAACTCAATCATCTTTAATTTAAAAATTCAAATATAAAAAATTTAGCTAATTATCACAGAATCACAGAATACGCTAAGTTGGAAGGGACCCACAAGGACCATTGAGTCCAGCTCCTGGCCCTGCACAGCACTGTCGCCAAGAGTCACACCATGTGCCTGAGAGCATCCAAATGCTTCTCAAACTCTGTCAGGCTTGGTGCTGTGACCATTTCCTTGGGGAGCCTTTTCCAGCATCCAACCACCCTCTGAGTTAAGAACTTTTCCTAATATCTAACCTAAACCTCCCCTGACACAATTTTAGGCCGTTCCCTCAGGTCTTGTCACTGGTCACCACAGAGAAGAGATCAGTACCTGTCCCTCCTCTTCCCCTCACAAGGACATTGTAACTGCAATGGGGTCTCCCCTCAGTCTCCTGTTCTCCAGGCTAAACAGACTAAGTGACCTCAGCTGCTTCTCATATGGCTTCCCCTTTAGGTCTTCACCATCTTTGCAGCCCTCCTTTGGATGGTCTCTAAGAGCTTAATGTCTTTCTTATATTTCAGGCCCCACTGCTGACTATTATAATTAACTGTACTTAGCTAACAAGCTTGGAGTTGTGTGCCTAAAATAAAAATGAAGAATATTAATAAAATTTGCTCTACAAAAGAATAGAACTAATACATAGTTGTCAAAATGTTTTGAAGTGCTTAATTTTAGAGGAAAGAAGCACTGGCAAAATTAAAATTCTTTTTCTCTCTCCTCCTACTCAGTTTCTTTCTTTTATTACTTCTTTTAGTGGTGTTTTTAGACACAAATGCCTTGACTTTCTCAGATGTTGTGAATCTCCAGTTACCTAAAAAGAAGATAGAGAGAAGTAAACTCCCTTCTGTTTTATATTGTAGTGATGATGAAAGTGATTAATGTGACTTTAAATAACTTCTAAAATATGAAAGAGGAAGGAATGATCTAAGATAGGCAATATTGCCCAGATATGGTCACAATTTGTCTAAACAAATCAATGACTCATATAATATCTCAAACTATGTAAACACTTTTACTTGATTTAAATCATGTATTGTGCATGGAAGTAAACCAAAAATTTGTACAGTATGGAACTCTAAAGAACTGATCTTCAAATTTAACAAAATAGAGAACAAACTAATTTTTGTATTTTTGTATATTGATGAATCTTACTTTTGTAATACAGTAAATTTTAATTTTTCCTGAGTTTTCTGTCTTCATGTTTCCTGGAAAAAAATCTTAGTGTTTTCTAGACAGTGCAAGTATTCATTAAACTACTAGTATATTATTTTTATAAGATATCAATTTTTTTTTATTTTATAGATTGATCTTTTCATAATTCTGAAGCATTGGAAGATTTTTGCCTGACTAAAAGTTTCAAGTACAAATTGAACTGGCTAGGAAAAGTTAACATAACAGCTATACTTCATAGAGGAAAACTACAACACACTGTTTACCTAAATATTGACTTCTATCCTTAAGGCAATTTAGCTCTTATACTGTCCTCTTTAAAAAGATGTGCCTTGAAAAGACTTGTCAGCTTATCAGGAGGCAAAACACAAGGCAGAAAGGTAGGATCCTGAAGTTTAGAAATTCTGAGGTATTTTTAGACAAATAGTGTGAAATATGATGAAAGTTTCCATTGCCCTCTCTAGTCTCTTGAAGAGCTTTCTCAGTTTATGACAGCATGGACAGCAGAAACCTATACAGACCTTTGATATTTATGATCTTTGATATTGATATAATTGTATTCTTTGTAAACTGTTTATAAGCATGAAACATTTTGTTAGCTTCACTTGATTTGCACTGTACTTATGCATACTATTGCAATGTGTTCTAGGAGGGAAATAAACAGAAGAATAATTTGCCTAATCATTAAGATAGTGAAATGATGGATTTAATCTCTATGTATTTTTGGAAAACCTTTGCTTCTAAACCTCTACATACTGAAAATTGGCATGAAAGCAGTATCACTAATTTAAGGATCACTGGTGAGCACAATTGAAGGAGTCATGGGAAACATGAGTCTGAGTTTGCACTAATTGCTAGTCACATATACTATATCCTGCTATGGATTGTTAAATCTGTTTTAGGGTTAGAAGACTGTCCAATACCTGAAACAAATTAGTATAAAGGTTTTGAGAATTTTTATAATATTGGCTGCTAACCCAAACCACCAGAGGGTTTCAGTATGGTGTTAGACTACTTCGTAGACGGATTTTTTGGAGGAAAATGCTAAGCAAATTGTATTGGAAAAATTTCAGAGGGAATGTGTTGATATAAGCTTGCTTTGTATACTTACATTCTGGATTATTTACAAATGCATTGATATATGTATATACATGTTTTGAAATATATTTTTCTATGGATATCTACTTCCATCTGTGATAAGAAGAAGGGAAGTATTCAGGTTCTTATGTTTTAGTTTAAGGAGGTATTTCCACCTCTGAAGTTGATTGCAGCCTAACCCCTCCTTTCATGCATGTGACAGGTCCCCGCTGTCAAGGGAAAAGAAGTTTGTCCTCTGTCTTCCTATTAAACATTTTCAGTAGCTCATATTAAAAACAACACTAATAGAGCCATGGTAACTGCAAGCTAAATAGCTAAACAAATACCGACAAAGTGAGTACATTGCTGAAAAGCTACTATAAAAACCAACTAATCTTCACAATATTTCTCTGAAGTACACATCTTTATTCACAGAATAAATCCACACCTGGCAGCGGTAATTAAGTGGTATTTTTAAATATGCTTTAGAAAAATATACATATTGACTATTTGCTGACATTAAGGGGAATCAGGTTTAGGATTAATATGTATGTATTTTTATATGTAGACATACTTGAGACACATGTATTCTTCCTCTCATTTCCCAGTTTGCTCTTTCCTTCCATTCTTGAAGTGGTAACTTCTCAATATGCATCATGGGTAATAGATTTCTTCAAAGTTAAGAATCCTCTTACCCACTGGGAAACTTACATATTAATGTGCACGATCTGAACACTATGTGGGAAGTCAAATCAGAAGATCTTTTCCAGCAGCAAGAAATAAAGATCGGAAGAAGAACCAATCTGGGGAAACAACAGAGAACTGTGCAAAACAATTGCTAGATGTCAAACACTCAGGTCTCTCATAGGACATAGATGAAATGATGAGCCTGTATTCCCACAAGGTATGAATGTTAAAATTCTGAAAATTAAAAAGGACTAGAGAATCCCTAGGTGTGAAGACACCAAATGTTTTAATAATAATTGTCCAAGGCCTTTGAGTTTTGCTTAGACAGCCTTACCTTCCCAGAGAGAGAAACGTGGGAATGGGGATTTGGTTGTAACCTCACTACCAGTTCCAGTTTTGGAATCCAAATCTTCAGCACTTTGTGGCTACCATCTACTCTTTCTCTCTTTCCATCTTCCTTCTCCCAGTTCCCCGAGGCCTGCTTCAGTGCTGTTAACTGCTGCTTGTTCACCTTCTATGACAGGTGTTATTGTTTAGCCTTCCATTTCCAACTAGAGAGGTAAAAGGTCTTTCAGCTCCACCTCTGTACATGCTGCCCCATTACATACGCTCATGTAATCAAGGAATTTGTATTTTGGCACTATGGGAAGAAGCAGTGTAACCTATTTACCTTGGTTTACTTCAGCATGCTCTTATGTTTTAAATGTTCTCTTCTTCCCATTTGCTGAATAATCCAACATATTTTTTTACTAAGAAAAGAAATGAGTAATTCAACCCACCCTTTAGGCTGACTGCAGGTATACTTATATGCAGGAATAGATTCAGCGGATATTGTTGGTCTAAAAAAAAATCTCCCACCCTCTGTACATGGGCACTAGGAAAGGAATCTGCATGGATGACTCCTGCTAAGAGCCGCAGATACTGTAGGGTGAGTAACAATTCTGTATGCGTTAAAAGATCAGTGAGGGTATATCTAGTATGCAATATTTTAAGCGTAGTTAAATAAAATATTTTGCCACCCTATTAAGCAAATGTATTGTCATAGTGTTGTTATCTGAAATGCTTAGTATATACTGAAGAGTTCAGTGTTTGAAATGTATTTTCTGGTTTTATTTTTTTTGCTGTGTAGGATAGAAATAATAAGCACTGGTAAGCAGGCATGAAAGAAAGGTCAGTAGTTTTACATCTGCAGTTCTATATTTGCACAGGTTGCTAGGCAATATGAGAAAATCATAGCTCTTAACTGCAAGTGTGTTTTCAGACATCAGTTATTAAAAGAAATCAACAACTGTCCTTAATAGTATAGTTCAGTACAATTGCTTTTCACTAATGTTGCTAATTTTTGGCATTTATTAGGGGTAATTAATATTATATAGTCTGCATTTACTTTAGAATTGGTGGGTCCTTCCTTTGAAGGATCAGCTTATATTTGTCTTATCATACCATGATAAAAATTTCTTATTCCCTATTTGAACACAGGAAACTGATTGCTTTCCTTCCTACGTTTTTACTTCAATAGGCATTGACTGTCATGATACATGTTGTGCGAATTATCAGATTGAAGGAACGTGATATCTTCTAGTTTTACAGCTGCTGTTGAAACAAAAAGCATGATTCTGCCTGGCACTCGGGAGGCGTAAGCCATCTAACATTTTTCTGATACGGACTGAGGAAAGGCTGTCTGAAGATTTACAAAATGTGATTGGTATTGGGCCTGAGCTTTAGAATGGGGATATAGAAAGAAACTTCTAATGCGAAGGAGAGGGAAGAAGAGAAGACTGGAATCAAAGGAAAGGATGCTGCCTGCCCTGGGGCACTGTCTGAGGCTCTGTCTACGTAAATTTGGAAGCACAGTGACTCAGCAGGGATCCTGGGGATATAATCATGGTGGGGCAGAAGGTGAAAGAAATTTTTTTTCTGGCTCACTGCATCACTTCGTATTATACATAATGGATGAACATGAAGAAGCACAAGATCTAAAGCGCAAGTCTGTGCTTCACTTCAGTATTTCTGATTCTGATGTTGATAATCAAGATCGATTCCTTTGAAAGCTCCAAAAATTGTACCAGTAAGGGAAGAGGAACTGGTTTTATGAATTACATGCTAATTTGCTGTCTCTATTTTACATGAATAACTAGCTGCAGGAGGAGAAATTAAAGCATCAATTCAAGATTTTTGTTTCTGTGCCATTATACAAAAATCTGAATGTTCTTTTTATCCTTTTTTCCCTGTTCAATACATTTAATTCAAAAACACACATGCAGATATATTCCGCTAATAACCTGGATTCTGCTCATTATAATTAAATGTCATCTGAGACAAACAGTCCCTTATGATTCCTCCCTGTTGCAGCCTGGAGCTGTTCAGTTAATGCTCTGCATGTTTATCTCTCAGTGGCTCGGGTTAAGTCAGTTTTAAGCAGAAAATCTCTGTCTGAATATGTGAAATGCTTGTGCAGCTACACAGGGTTAGAGTTTTCAAAGGCTTGAGAATATGTTAATATAATCCGGAGGTGAACTTGTCTTTTCCTAGCTAACCTGATCACATCAGAGAGAGGGTACAGTTCAGAAAATTTATACCAAGGAGCCTTGCAATGTAAATCATAGAAATCACGTAAGTCATTCAGGTATTTGCATAAGTTATAACTGAAGTGTGAGTTTAGTTATTGAGGAAATAGAGGAAAAAGCAGAGGTAAGTATCATAATATGTTCTCCTAAATGCCAGAAACTAATTTCAGAGAGTGAAATTTTTAACAACATAATACAAAGGAATGCTTAATGAAACCCGAAGTCTAACATTAGTCTTTCTTAAAATAATGTCATTGAAGAAAAACCTGACTGCTCTGGTTCTCAGCTCCCCAAGAGACTAATGCCTTGTTCAGATATTCTCAGTATAACTATATGCAATTCAGATAGTATAATCGCATGCAAAATTTCTGTCAGTAAATGTTTGACCCTCTTAAATAGAGATTAGGTATTGCAGTCATGGCCAGCACAGTTTTGTAAACAATTTAAATTTTTTTTTCCCCTCTGGTAAAAAGTAGAATTACACATCTAAAATAACTCCTATGCTGTTATATGGAAGTGTTTTAATTGTTTGATACTCCACTGAAAGACAGACTAGTTCTGTTTTCATGTGCATACATGTGTGCATCGATGTTGTGCAGCAGTGACCTGTACTCACAGTATTTATCTGAAGCAAGATGCATGCCTTATTCTCATCAATGACTGCAGAGGGCTTCAGAGGACAGCCTGGGTAAACAAGAGAAGTGCAGTAGCTGCTCCTATAGCAGCTTCTGTCCAACAAGGGGAAGTGCAAAGTCCTGCACCTGTGGAGGAACAGCCCCATGCACTAGTACACGGTGGGGGCTGACTGACAGAAAGGCAGCTTTGCAGGAAAGGATCTGGGTGTCCTGGTAGACATCAGGTTGAATTTGATCCAGGAGAAACATGAACATGCTGGAAATAGAGTCCAGAGAAGGGCCAGGAAGACAACAAAGGGACTGGGGTGTCTAACATATGAGGGAAGGCTGGGAACACTGGGAGAAGAGAAGACTCAGGAGGGATCTTATTAAAGTATATAAATATCTGAAGGGAGGGTGCAAAGAGGACAGAGTCAGGCTCTTTGCACTGATGCCCAGTGACAGGACAAGAGGCAATGGACACAATCTGAAAGTCCTGTCTGAACATCAAGAAACAAAGGTGCTTTCCCAGGGAGGCTGTGGAGTGTCTCTCCTTGAAGATGTTCAAGAGCTATCTGGACATGTTCCTGGGCTCTAGGTGACCTTCCTTGAGCAGGGGGATTTGGATAAGGTGACCTGCAGAGGTACATTCAAACCTCTGATTCAAATTCTGCGATTTTGTGAGTTGTGATTCTATTCTGAAGGAAGTCAAACATTGTCTCGGAAATACAGATTTAACTCGTAGGTGAGATAATTCAACAGTTTCTAGTATGCACTCATCTAACTGGTTATATTGGCACTCAAGAAATAACCCATATTTTTCTTCTGTTTAGTAAATTGTGTCATCAACAATTTGAAAAACCATGCTCTTTTGGCAGCTATTTAGTGAGAATAATTTTATTTATTTCAGTGAATTCTGTAACAGTTCCTCACTGTGTTTTTTGACAATATAATCCTAAAAGGATTTTTCAAAGATTAAAATAGTAAGAGTAGTATATTAGTAGAGAGAAACCAGTTGAATAGCTGACAGTGCAGAGAAATAAGAAATACATTTCTACATCTTGTTGCATTGTAAATCACAATTCCAAAACTACTTTAACAAGCTTTAATATTTTTCATATATAGCATAGTATTACTTGCTTGTGGACAGACATACAATATTCAGCATACAGAAAATATTATAAGGTCTTTACAGACTCACATTTTGATTACAATTATGTAGTAATATTTTAACACTATATGAAACTTGTGCATTTACTTCCTCAAATAGAGTAAGTTAAACAGATCTTCTCGATGTTTCTTTCCTGTAAGTGCATAAAGAAAGTTATTGCAGATGTAAATCTGAAATATGGAAAAACTCTAAAAAGTAGAGCTGTTATTAAATATCAAGGAGAAGAAGGAGACACAATCTAGGACACAAAACACTAATATTTTGTCTGATACTTCTTCATTTGGAGTCACTAATTTATTTGCCAACTACGTCTCCTGTCCTCTTAATTTTTTCACTACTGCGTCTCGTAATCCCTTAATGTAAAACAATCCACACATAAAGACTGTTTTTAATTACATTCTTTTATGTTAATAATGGTTGATTTTTTTGATACAGCATTATTGGGTTACAGGATATAGTGCAATTCATCTAATTATAATGTATTGATCTAATATTTTATTCATACTTTTTATGTATTTATTTCATGTCAATAATTTTAAGAGAATACTGGTGCTACTTGATATGATAGAAGAGATATTGTGTAATATTTTCCTTAATAGCATAAATTCTAGTTCCTTAGGGCATTAATGGGCTGAAGTTTTTAGGTTTTCCGTTTGTTTGTTTTGTTTGCGTTTTTATTTGTTGATTGCCTGCTTCATGGCTGATGTGCTTTTACTTGATTTGTAAGGAAAGAAGACCTGTTCAATCATGCTGCCATATTAGTCCCTGGTTGTTTTGTCTCCAAGTGCCAGTTTCAAAGGTTTCATGGACATCCAGTCATCACAGACTGTGTAAAAATCATCAGCTATAAAAGGGAGAAATAAAAGTTACTGTCTCAGCTAAGGGGTAGCAGAGGAGCTGACTATTGACTCTGTTAGCTGCCAGCCAGCAGGCACATAACTATGGAGCAGCCACAGCACTTTCTGTGCTTTCACAAGTCATTATGCTAAAAAGGCAGGCAAAAGACTCAGAGGATGCCTGGGATAAAGGATGGACCTCTTGCTACTTGGATAAAAATCTACTCCAATTTGGCCATGTTGATATTCTCATTCTAGTGCAATTTTCATGTGCACATGTAGAAGCTGCTCTGACCATAACTAGAGTTGCACATTTAACCCAGGATTAAAAGCCTATCAATTTATGAATTCATTGACTCCTTGTTGGCAAGAAAAGAGTTGGTTTAGAAGATTCTGACCCTGTTTGTGATCCCTGTCAGGTGTGATGCCAAGGTTCTGAGTGTATTAATTGGCTTTGATTGCCCTAATGACTTTACCTGTTCCCTGCCCTGTTCATGAGTCTATTTGAACTAAGACTGAGGTAGCCAAACTTTGTATAAGCTTTCTTTGGATTCAGGCCTGCCTCACTGACTGGGTTTTCTAGATAGATTTCAAATCTATGCAGTGTGTGGCAGTTTTGTCTCCTCTCTGGGCCTTGAACCTGTTTTAAGGGTAACCTTCTCTCTTGAATGCACTTTGGATCTGTTAGAGCCTGGTCTCCAGCTCTGACTCCTTGGTGAACCTTGGATCTGCATGGTAGGTGACTCCTCTCCAGTCCTTTCTTTGTCCATGTCTACTGCTATTCCTGTCTGGATTCTGCTGCACAGACCCTGGGCCTGGGTGGTGTGTTACTTAGTCATGTCTAGGGTGGCAGATACACCCTATTACTCTGATCTCATGTGGGTGTTGTGGGATAGTGTCTATTTGTGAGCCCTAGGTGCAGAGGGTTGCCCTCGGCTCCTGGGTTGTGCTGTCTCTTAGAGATCCTGTCTTTACTGATCTCTGGTTCTTGGCAGGAAAATGTGGTGAAGCTTTCCTCTTTCAGTTTACTTACCACCAAGGCTGCATATCTCCTGACATAAAATATCTGAAAAAAAGTCTACAGTCCAAGTTAAACATTAAGGAATGCTAGAATTAAGTTGTTTGTGGGATGCTCATTTGCCAACCTGAGATTTCTATCTGTGTCTGTTGCTATAATTTCTAGATTTTGCTCAGGGTGCAGTAAAGTGTGGATAGCAAATCAACAGGCATGTTTTGTTGTTTACTGTATAGCTCAGACCTTATTTCAGTCACAGTATTTGAACATGGAGACGTGAGGTTTAATTCTGAATGTATGTTTCTGTGCTAATTCTTGTTGTACTGCATAAGGCACTGAACTAATTATATTAGATTTGAGTGTGATTTTTTTTTACTAACTTTTTTTCTTGCGTAGTAACTGTCCAAATGTGCTTATCAGGCAGAGGTTAAGCTAATTTATTTTTCTTTTAGTGGAAAATAAGCTTCTTATGCGTACTGCACAGAAAAAAAAGCAGGTTCATGGACACTGTAGATACAGATATGCTGCAAACTGTTGCCTTGCTTCTTTGTATATGCCTTCATGGTGCTTCCAGACCATGAATTTATTCATTTCTAAAGCACTTCGCAATTTATCCCACTCATTGCTTTCAAAGTCTGTCTCCCGCTAACCTCAGATATAGGAGGCTGTATTTATACTTTCAACAAACTGAAATTCAGAGTCTCAGTGACTCTGAGTCACTGAGAATTCCGTAATTCTCAGGGAATTACGAACAGGCCCTTTGCTGACCACTTGTGAAAAATTTGGGTTTGACTCATCATCAAATCCCCTGCGCCAGACCACTGAGGCAGAGCTAAAAACATTTTGCCTACAAACTCTTTTGTACAGTTATTCATGTTTCCAGCACTTGTAACAAATAAGCCAAGTCTCTTCTAGGAAGATTTGTATATGCAATGTATATTTCTTAATTTCTGAGTTAATTCAATACATTTTTGATTAAGAAAAAGAATGCAAGTGGTTCCACAGAGGCTTGGACCTCTACAGTTCTTCAGTAGATTTGATTTCTAAGCAAAGCAATGTCAGCAGGTAAACATAATAACTTCTGTTAGGTCATCTACAGTTTTGTATGTTTTAAAATTATATGCACTAAACTGGAAAGAAAATGTGATACAGCACTGTTGGCAGCTGTGCTAGGTAACAAATAAGTTATATGTAACAAGGTTTTCTGCAGTAATAATTTCAGTGACTTAAATGCAGATTGTTCACTAACGGAAACACTTATGCAGTAGTTACTGTTGCTACAGGAGCCTTAATTTACCCCTGCTTCACAGGGGCAGTAAGAGTTTATTGAGGAATGTTTGTGACAATTTGACACTTCTGACTAAAGATGCCTGACACTAATGAGACACGGATGGTGAGTGCCAACATAAGTTAGAATAAATTTAAGGATGTACTTTTATCATATCTACTTTGGATGAGTTATGTCTGTGCTTGAGCTTAGTTTATGCTATAACCCCAACTCAATAAATGTGAGCTAATGAGGAGAGGGAAACTCCAACATTTGTGAGATGGGTATGAGACCATGGGATCAGGGTAACTGACAAGTTGCCACCCATGGTAGATTCTTTATTCACCCATTACATGAAATAAAGTTTCTCAAGAGAGTTGTCTCAGTCTGTGAGACTGCCTCATTTTACAATCCCCTTGAGAAAAGGGCAGCACTATGTTCTGGTGCCCCATTAGGAGAGCGTCTTTGAACTTGGTACTAGGTACACATTGGGGCAGAAAAATCAAGGTCTCAGCTGCTTCTTGCCACCTTATGCAGCACTGAAGATATTTCTGCAATGGAAATATGCAATGGATATTTCTTCTTTCCCGTTATAAAGTAGCTCCCAATGCTCTGTGGTCTGTTTTCATAAATGGGAGGACCAAACCAGTAAGGTCAGGTATTTAAAAAGTCTAACTTGATGTTTGATGCTGTAGAAATATTCTGAACAAAATCATTCTTGCTAAACAAAACAATTCTTTTCGCTATCCTAGGGTCTGCAGAGTATTTCTTTAGGGTGTTGAGAGATGCAAGTACTTTGACTAGGACTCAGATATCTTGACATTAACAATGTGGGCCACATAGTTCACCTCATTATCTGTTTCCAGATATGATTATAAGGCACAGAAAAATATATTCACCTTATAAAGGTCTTCAACACTAATTATTTACTGTATCAGCTGAATATTTTATAGAGCTGAGAGCTGCGCTCAAGTTGTCTGTATAACTTATTTCTAATGTAACAAATCAGTGTGATGGTCTGGGAAGAAAGTACATTTGACAGAGACATGGATTTTAGAATACCTCCACTATATTTAAAATTTGTATGTTAGTGCTTATGCCACCACAGCAACTTTCATTACCAGTACTTTTTTAATTTAAGGAAATCTTCCCAAGCTAATCAGAGCCATCAAGACTAGAGACAGCCTGGGCTGCAGAGATTGTGAGCAGGTAGATTTTGTAGTCCTGAAGGACATGGATCACATAAAGAGTAAAACTAGGTCCTTGACCTTTAGGAAAGCAAAATTCCAACTCTTCAAGGAGATGGTCAATAGGATACTGTGGGAGACTGTCCTCAGGGAAAAGAGAGTGGAACAGAGTTGGCAGATCTTTAAGGAAGTCTTCCATGGAGCACATGGAAGTGCTAGCAAGAGCTAGCAATCCCCAGGAGCAAGAAACTGGACAAGGAAAGCAGGAGACTGGCATGGCTGAGTATGGATTTGCTGGTCAAGCTAAAGGGAAAGAAGTAAATGCATAAGCAGTGGAAACAAGGACAGGTATAGAGATGAACTTTGGCCTTCCTCACTCCATCCCTACACAACCAAAGTGAAGCTGCAATGTAACCTGTCAAGGCATGCAATATTATATTTAACATGAAATGCTTCTACAGATATGTTAACCAGAGAAGAAAGGTCAAAGAAGGTGTATCCCCCCAATAAAAAATACTAGAAAACTGGTAACAATGGATGAGGAGAAGGCTGAGGGGCTGATTTGAAACAGCCACCACAGCTTCACCAAGGGCAAGTCCTGCCTTAACAACTTACTGGCCTTCTGTGATGGAGTGACTACATCAGTGGACATGGGAAGGGCTATGGCTATCATTTATCTGGACTTTTGTAAAGCCTTTGACACTATCTCACACAACCTTCTTCTCTTTAAATTGGAGAGAGATGGATTTGATGGGTAAACTGTCCGGTGGATATGGAATTGGTTGGATGGTCGTATCCAGAGGGCGGTGGCCAATAGCTCAAAGTCTCAATGGACATTAGTGAAAAGTGATATCCCTCAGGAGTCTCTGTTTTTGGACCAATGTTATTTAATATCTTCATTAATGATATAGGCAAAAGAATCAAGTGAACCCTCAGCAAGTTTGCAGATGACACCAAGCTGAGTGGTGTGGTTGACACACTCGAAGACAGGATGCTGTGGGAGCTGTAAAAGCTTGAGAAGTGGGCACATGGGAATCTCATGAGGTTTAACAAGGCCAAGCGCAAGGTGTTACACCTGAGTTGAGGCAGCCCCTGGTATCAAAAGAGACTGGGGGGATGAACAGATCCAGAGTAGCCCTAAAGAAGGACTTGGGGGTGGCTGGTGGATGAGAGGCTGGACATGAGCCAGCAATGTCCACTCAGAGCCCAGAGAACCAATTGTATCCTGGGCTGCATCAAAAGCAGTGTGGCCATCAGGTCAAGGGAGTTGATTCTGCCCCCCTACTCTGCTCCAGTGAGACCCCACCTGAAGTGCTGCATCTAGCTCTGGGGTCCCAAACACAGACCTGAAGGAGCAAGTCCAGAGGAGGGACACCAAGATGATTAGAAGGATGGAGCAGCTCTCCTAGGAGGAAAATCTAAGAGAATTGAGATTGTCCAGCCTTGAAAAGAGAAATCTTGGGGGTGACCTCATAGGGGCCTTCCAGTGCCTAAAGGGAGCCTACAAAAAAATGGAGTTTTTACAAGGGTATGTAGTGATAGAACAAAAGGGAATGGCTTTCAAACTGAAAGGCAATAGGTTTAGATTAGAACGAAAAAATTCTTTACTGTGAGGTTGGTGAGGAAGCAAGAACAGGTTGCCCAGAGAAGTTGTGGATGCTCCATTCCTGGGAGTGTTCAAGGCCAGGTTGGATGGGTCTTTGAGCAACCTGGTTTAGTGAAAGGTGTTGGGACTAGATGATCTTTAAAGTCCCTTCCAACCCAAGACAAGTATGATTCTTACTTTTCTAATTTTACTTACTGGTGGAAAGAGAGGTAGTGTGCAGTGGTGAGTTTAAATGTGTGCACTTGCATGTCCAGAAGTTATGAAGAAAAATGTTCTAGTAGATGCAATTTCTTAACTTTTTGACAAACCTATGTATAAGCTTATATTTTCTTTACCTCTCTGTGTTGTTTATTGATGCTTGGGTGATTTGAAAAGGATCTACAATGGTACATAGATGTATTTGTACTGATTAATCAACCTGGAGGAGACCAATTTTTTTTTTTTTGTGAGAAACTTTTTCCCACATTGACTCAATTTTAATTTAGTAGACAATTCGGGTGCTGTTCTTAACCCAAATAATATTTGTTGCTCCATTCTGTAGTAATCATTAAAGTCTCATTTCAGCAGTATGTATATAACAAAAGAGAAGTCTTGACCTGCTGGTCTGTTCTTAACATAGCATCTGGAATTCAAATCACACATATAATCTAAATGGCAAAGAGCATTGTAAGTTCAAATTCTGACCCCATTCTGGTATGTTACAATGACCGTTTGGGGAGGGGGGGAAGTAAACATATAAATAAAAAACATTACCCAGCTGCTTCTTATTTTCGGTATGTCAGGTTATAGAATACATCCAACATTACTAATTTATAGCACTATTTCTTTAGTTATCTAGAGAAGTAAGTTAATATCTGTACTCCAAGTTTCTCTGCCCACTAATCCATTATAGTTTGATAAACTTGGCAGAATGTTTGCCCAGTGTGTGAGTTGCATGTATGTGATAAAAAAAACCCTGTAGTATCAAACAATATTAAAAAAAGGAATTAGAGATATGTACTATTTTAAATATGCTTAGGAAAAAAGTGAATTTTTCTTGATGGCTATTTATGTTTGATCAGTTACATTTCAGAGTCTCAGTTTCATGTAGCAGGATGCTGTAACAGTTAAGGGCACTACTTAATGTTAACACAAGCTTATCTCCCCTTCTTTTCTGTGCCAAAACAAACATTTATAGGTTTACAGAAATAAAGCAAATGACTATCCACAAGGTTGTACATCTGGACTAGATTTCTACTGCCTATGGTACTGTTTCCTACCAACCAAATAGCTGACAGAACCTGTCCCCTCCTAATTTTCTTTTGTCTGGGAACTGCACTGGTCAACATTGTACCTGTTTTAAGAGAGAACATAGATTCAGAGAGAAGTGTGTGTGGGAAGGCCTGAATCAAAACTTTTCTTTATTGAAGAGTTGCTCATCCGTTTGTAGATATATCGACTTCTGAATTATATTCTTTAGAGAAGTCCTGTAAGTAAATGTCTATTAGTCAAAGAACCAACAGAAGAGATACTTCCGTGGTAGAAACATCCCTCTGAAAGAGGCTAATAGCTGTTTCAAGCTGCAATTTGTGTATTTTGATTTGGGACGATTAAACAACTCAACTGGAACAAATAGCAGCTTTCCTAACACTATTAACCTGAAGACAGGCATATTCCTAATGAAAGTGAGAAAAACTGCTTGGTTAAAAATATAGAGCAGTAAAAGCTGATTTTTCTCTAGTGCCAAAAAAGATCACTAACTATACATGCTTTCTTTTAGTGAGATACTAGCACTTAACAATTTTACGCAAAATATACTATTGAAGAAGACAATTAGTATAGATTTCTGGTTTGTTGTTGTTGTTGTTGTTTTTTTTCCTGGAGAATTCTTAAGAAAAGCAACTAACCAAGCAAAAAATAAACAAAACCAAAAACCCCTAAAAACACTTTCACTGGAAAGCCCTGACATGTTGCCACACTTTATCCTTTGGTTGTCTTTCTCCTGACTAAAAGTGCCTGAATCTCATTCTTCCACGTTAGAGGACCTTTTTGCTTTCTGCAGTTTTAATAGCAGAAGTAGGTCATAGAGCAGGTGCTCTGACTGTGTAGACTTTAATGGTGCCCTAGACAACTTACAGTTCAAATCTACAAGAACCTATACAAATGTTATGACTTGAAATTGCTTCCTAGCCTGCTCAGTTTCATAACTCGGCAAAGCGAAACCTCAACAAGCATTTTTCTGTCTTTAATTGTTGTCAGAAGATGTTTTTCTTCAATCTTTCTCAATTTCTTGATTCAGATAAGTGTATTAAAGATAAATTTTTCCATTTTGGGGTTGTGATTGGTTCTTTTGATGCATTTAGTTCAGAAAATTTTCTTAGTAAATTTGAAACTATATAAATTAATGTTATTTTTCAAAAGATGAATGTAGTGTTTGCCTAGTACAGAAATTTGTAATTTTTAGGAGAGTAAAAGCCTTTTATTAATCCATAACTTCTGGTTCACTCAACATTTTAAACAGTGGCATAATTTTTAATAATGACTGTTGGTCAGTTAAGTATGTTCCATTTCAATTTTGAAATAAGAAATTGTGAAATTGATTGCCAAGGCAAATATGTTGGAATGAATTTAGCTAGAGGGAATTATAGCATCAGATTAGCTATCCAGGCAGTTATTAACTTAATAAATGGACTTTTGAGAAAATGATACATTTCTTTTCAGGATCTGGAAATGAATTTCCTTTACTCTGTGTATGCCCTGTCTGTGATGTACATTATTGTTCATTAATCTCTATGCAAAGAATCAATTATTGTATCATCTTTGAACACTTTTTGCAATATGGGTTACATTCCCTTCAGTCTTTGACATTAATACTCTTCCAACTGTTCGTTTGTGAAAGGTTACTAGTTGGTTGCAATCAAGAAAAGGAGATTTAGTTGTGGCATGAAAAGACAGGTGATAGCAGAAGATTATAAGAGCTAAATAGAACCAGCTTTTCTGCTTGTTTGTTTTCATTCCAACCTTTAAACAGCTTGAGAGGCATGTGTTACAGCAGTAATGATACATAGCTTTGAAGTTGTGTGTTGATGACTTCAACCTCCAAGTTTTAGGTGATCTCTAGAGTGGAATTGTAAACATTATTCCAGTAAAGAATCTGCTTTGGTTTTGGCATGTGTGCTCCTGAACACACACACCCTGGCACTCTGCAAAACAGCAGTTGAGATGTGTCCATCTGTTTTGTTGAAAATAAAACCTAAGTAAAACTGATTATATATATGATTGAGTGAATCTGTAGAGATAAGCCACACAGTCATATGAAATTCAAATATTCAAATTGTAAAAAAACCCAAAAAAACCAAGGAATTTAGTAAGAAACTTTTATATATTTTAAAATTTAAAGATAAGTTTGTTCAGTAGGAATCAGACACTGATATATGACATAGTGAGCAGCTCAGACAGTGAGCCCTAAAGGTTTAGGCAGTACTCACCAAACCTGCCTAGTCAGAAAAACATGCACTATGGTCAGTCAAGAAGTCTATTACATTTACCTACTCTACATGTGATTTCCTAAAAATTTGATGTCTTGCTGAAAGAAGATGTGATTTGGGAAAGCTTGCACATTTTTTTATTTTTTTTTTCTCTTCCAAAGACTTTCTGGTGTCAGAGGCACTTTGTGATAAATGTTAGGGTTCATCGTACAGCTCCACAGAACACTGAGAACATGTAGGTTAATGATGTGTGTCACCACTTGAAAAATTGCTTCCCTGGGCAGATTTATCCTGTGCCAGCTGCTAGAACTTTTGTTAGTGAAAAACTATTATGCAGTGTTGTTGCCTGAAGTTTGGAAAAAGACTTTGTTGTGAAGTGGTAAGTGGCTTAAAAAGTCTATATAGTATAGAACAAGAATTGTGTCTGCCTAGAAATGTGGAAAGTACTGACACCAGAGATGAAAAATACAATATATATGAAGATCAAATTAGTTTACTGTCAGAATTTATAATTCCTCTTTTGAGCAGAGAAACACTATTCAGTCAAAAATATCTGCAACTTTTTTCAACTTCATAAATGATTTCTTAAGAGTCTGAAATACTACATGGTCATGCTGTAATGATATTATTAAATGCTCCCTGGAGTAGCAGATAGAATTGTGGTAGTATTGCTAACAGAGGAGTTTGATATAGGGAGATCAATGAGATATCATGGTTCATTAAGTAAATTAATTAAATTTATTGAGATAAAACAGTCCTGCTCATGTGTTTAACAAAATGGTGAGTGTGTGAAATCTGGCAGAAATTAAGAATTGATTTCTATTTATCACTGTTGTTCTTAGATCAGCCTTCAGAAAGAAATCTCATTCAGACTGAATTTATTTGTTGACTTCCATTTCAAATTGTACTGTTAATATCTCAGAAACTTAATAAAGCTACCATTAGGCATCATGTACCATTTGCCTAAAATTAAAATCCATGAGCCATTTATGGGTCTGACTGCTTTTTGAAAGTGGACATCATTTATCTATCAGAAAAGATGATACGAACTTCTTCATTCCCTCAGTATACAGGAATGTGAAGAATTTCACACGTGAATCTATCAATTCACAGAAAGCATCAAGAAAATGCTTTATATATTAAAAAAAAGAAATCTTCATGGGAATTGTATGTCCTTTGCTGAGGCTGGTATTATTTGAGGGAACAGGGAGTGGGAATAAGCTGACAAACTTGATTTTCACTGAAATTTTTCAGTTTGGCACAACTGATCCAGAAGGTCTATCAGGTAAGCCACAGGCCAGGAAGGTTTCTTGGCAATTTGACCATCTTTCTCCCTTGTAGATAGCCTACCAGACTGCTTTTGTCTTCTAGGGCCTTTGCCAGGTAATGTTTCTGTGAACCAAGATATGCCACATGATAAATATTTAGGTTTATTTGTAATGAGGAATTTTGGAATATGAAATTACTGGCAAACTATGATTTTGCTATTTGTCCTTTTCTAGATTCAGTTGCTTCCTAAATATTCTTAAATTAGATGTGGTGTGGATGTAATACTAACTTCTATGATAAACTTGGTTGCTTATATCAGTGATTATAGCAGTTTTTGTAAGAAAAAAAATCATGCATCTACGTCTGTTAGCTTATGTGGTGCAGGAGGTAAAATTCTTTCAACAGAAAGGTAACTTGATATTTTTCACCTGTATCTTGTGGCAAAGATTACATAAAATGAAAATGCTTTCTTGGCATATAAAGAAAGATGTAGATCATTTGCTTTCACTGGTATATTGCTCTTCGCTATGTAGCATTTATAAACTAACATCTTTTCCTTTTGTAAAAAGAGCTGAAAAGTTTCGACATGTTTAATTTAAAAAAATTGTAGGAGATTAATTACAGGTCATACGGATAGTGATTTTAACTTAATATTTTATTTTGAATTCTGTTTGAATGCTTACCAGGGAAATTGGGCACTGTAGCTGGCAAGTTAAGGAATGTTCCTTCTCCCCTAAAGAACTTGCACATCAAAAGGTATCGCGGGGGGGTTTTAGGTCCCCCGCGGAGAGACCCTCGGGACACACTTGGGATAGAAGACAGTCACACACGGATGATCCCAAAATGGCTGTTTATTCGAACAAAAGGACAGCTTATATACGGGGGGATATGGAAGGGTCGAGAACAAGGGTGGAATCCCGGCTAGTAACATCAA
>JAYRBT010000082.1:76275591-76300446 GCA_036023395.1 Myiotriccus ornatus | reverse complement strand
CCTCTGAGACTTCCTTGCAGCTCTGTTGCATCTCTCTCCATTCTCTGTAGGCTTCTGCTGGCCCACCTCCGACAAAAAGGGAACAAGTCATGGCAAGTAAGGGGTCATAAATGGAAACGAGAGGACCATACTGACAATATAATGTGGTTATTCAGTAAGGCATGCCCATATCTGAGTGGGTTTGTTTTACTTACTTTCATAGTCTGAGGTTTTGAGGACTTAGAGAACATGAACTTTATATGAACTACGGTTTTCTTGGGTGCCCGACGGCTGAGCTGCAAGGCTCTCGAACTGCACGTAATTGAAAAGACAACATATATTGGTGTGTCAGGAGACATCACTTACATCTTTTTATGCTGCATTTACATCTTATAGAAACTTACCAAAAGACATTCCCTCAGGTCTAGAAAAGCCATTGTGAATATTTTCCAAGAAATGGCAAAACAGTGCCTTTTTGGTGATTCCCCTTTTCTGGACACTCATTAATCATTTAAAAAAAAAAAAAAAAAAAGTGGTAACCAAGAATGATTCAGGAAAATAATTTGAATTACAGAGGTGTTGCAACTTCATGGATGAAAATCCTCTAATAATTAACTGAAACTTAACTTCCTACTGTTGGTACTTGTGATGAGCCATCTGGAGCTTGTTCATAGGATCTAGAATTATTGTGAAGAAAGAACACTAGAGAAATATCTGTCACTAGATGACTTGTGAGCAGCAGATGATACCATAAAAGTATTACCTCTCTGCCTTGCCTGGAACTTTCATTTCTGGACTGAGGAATAACCAAAAAGAAGTGATTGAAAAAAGGATATCTGATGGATGTTTTCAAAATTACATCAGTATCTTACCTGACAATGACTTGTTTCTGAATGACATATACTCTCTAACTTTTTCAAATAAAGCACTAAAGCCCTAAAACTTCAGGAGTTAAATCTCCCCAATTTCTTTTTGTAGATGTGCAGAAGTATTTAGTAATCCCCATGAAATTAACTTGCCTCTTTACTATTTCATTACTTATTTGTTTTGCTAAACTATAGTGTGGGCAATACAGAGTTTGTTTAACCTTTCCAAACTCTGAGAAATCCCACAGCTGAATAGTGGGGGATGTGTTTTTTTTTTTTTTATCCTTGTCAAAAACAGTAGTTTAGAAATAGCTTCATCATTTGTATCCATTTCATGCACAACTGCAGGAGTTGGTTGTCAGCAGGAAACAGAAACAGACCTTTATAGTTGTTAGTTGCCTTACCTCATAAGCACTGCAGCAAGTCAGATCTCGGGGTGTCGCTGAGGTCTATACGAAAATGGCAAGAAAATGGTTGCTGTAAAGCAAAAATAATAAGAAAAATAGAACTGTTTTCAGTTTACAAACCTATTTAACTGTGTAAATAACCATCTGCTTGATAAGTAATTTCTGTTCGTTTTGGTTTTAAATAGTAAATAAATTATACACTTCACATATGACAGGGTTTTTTTATTAATGCTCACTAGTACTAAATTTGCTTACTAAATTCTTGAGAAAGGAATACTTGAATTCAGAATGTTTTCAAAAGAGCAGTGGAGGAAATCTCAAGAGACAGTCTATTTATGAGTCTGAAACAGCAACATTTCCAGGTAAAATAAGCTCAATATTGTGATTAAACATATGAAGTGCCAGATGTTTTTCTAAAGCTGTAGAAATAGGATCCACATTGTGGATTTTCCAGAATGTCTAGAATTATCTGGTGATTTATTCAACTTTTAGCTTGTCCATGAAACTTAACACTGATAGGCTTTATTGTTATATTGGGATGTTATTATAATTACAGGGGATGCAATGACCTTAAATTTAGAAAAGTTTTGAAGGTTAGTGGAAAATCAGTTCCAACTTTAATATAGGTTTATTGGCTGTCAGTCATGCCAACATAAATGGTAGGGAGAGTGGGAAGTAAAAAAAGTCCTCTAATCAACTGACTGAGTTACATTTCATGAGGTTTCATAAACAACGGAAAAGAAATAATAGAAAAGGTGACCAAAATTTTTTTGAAGGCAGAAGTTTGTAGGCATGAAATTGCTGGCACAATTTAAATGATACCTCCTGGGGTTTAGTTTATGTGATTTTCTTTGCTGGTTATGGGATTTGTTAGTGTATAATATGTCTCAGGTGAACTACAGGACTGTAACACAAGTTTGATGGTGCTTAATGGTACAAAAGACAAAGACATGAACTTAAAAACTAATTCTGAAAATTCTGCTGCTTGGAGTTTTACACCCTGAAGAAATTCAAGTATCAGATAGGATAGAGGTATTGTCAATATCACATCAAAGTCATGAAGCCTTGTTTGCAGTGTAGCCATCTAAGCTTAATTAGTGCAGTGATGGCTGTGAGCAGAAATTGGGAGACTGGAGTTACTAAGATGAGGTACTGCAGTAGTTACTGCATAGAAATGCAGGTGTGTTTGTAGATAGCACAAATCCATTCTGTAAGGACAGTGGAACACATGGCTAGAACAGGTTCAAAAACTGTGTAGATATGTAGCCCTTAATCTCACTATATGACATGACTTGTTGCAATCTGTGTAGAATAAGAAACTTTGGAAAAGCCACTAAACTATGTAGCACTACATAGGAAAGATGGATGAGCTAGATGTATTTGTTACTGCTCCGCAGTGGGTGGGTGGTTAAGTCTTCTTAAGGTCATTATGTTGCTGTTATTACTAGAGCATCTTTGGGGTTATGTGCCAACTACAAGCTTCTCCTGTTGTCAAGTTATCACCTGCAGAGGACTTGCTTTCTGCTTACTGTGTCATATAAATTAAAAAATACCAAAACCTAAATGAAGCACCCTTCACCCAAATGCTACTTGTCACCTAATGTACCAGATGAAGAATTAGTAATGAGGTATTAATTAGAGCATTTATATATCATATGTGCATTTGCATTTGTGACTGGTTTTCTTCTGGCAGGATTAAATGAGAGAGAAATTCTGAGTGGAGAGAAAAAAGTTCTGACTGACAGCAGGGAGAAGGCAAGCCTTACATAGAAATAGGTTATTACAATACTACTGTGATTCAAAAATTACAACTTGAATTTTATGTTAACAGTAGTGATATGACAAAGAATGTTATGTTGGAAGGAAGACCTTCCCTTGGTCTAAGAGGATTGGGTCAGAGAATATCTAAACAAACTTGACATCCACAAGTCCACAGGCCCCGACAAGAGGGGGGCTGAGTGCTGAGAGCTGGCAGACACCTTAGTCAAGCCACTCACAATCATCTTTGAAAGGTCACAGAGATCAGGAGAGGTGCCTGAGGACTTGAAGATACAAATGTTATCCTGGCCTTCAAAAAGGGCAAGAAGGAGAACCCAGGAAACTATCATTCAATCAGCCTCCCCTCAATCACTGTGAAGGTGATGGAGCATCTTATTCTGGAGGCCGCCTCTACCCACATGGAAGACAACAAGATGGTCAGAGTAGTCAATATGCCTTCACTAAGGGTAAATCATGCTTGACCAACCTTCCATGATAAAACAACTCTCTGGATGGATGAAGGGAGAGCAATGGATATTGCCTACCACAAGTCCAGCAAGGCTTTCAACGCTGTTGCTCACAGCGTCAGCCTAGGCAAACTCAAAAAATGTGAGCTAGATGAGTGATCAGTGAGGTGGATTGAGAACTATCTGAATGGTAGGTCTCAGAGGTCATAATCAGTGGCACAGGATCTAGCTGGAGTTCTGTCACTAGTGGTGTCCCACAAGGTTTTATACTGGACCTAATATTGTTTAACTTGTTCATCAGTGATTTGGATAAGGAAGTAGAGTGCCTCCTCAGCAAGTCTGCTGATGATAGAAAACTGTGAGGAGTATCCAATACACCAGAGTGCACAGCCCTTCAGAAGGGCCTCAGCAGTTTGGAGAGATGGGTAGAGAAGAACCTTCTGAAATTCAATGAACACAAGTAGAGGATCTTGCATGTGGGGAAGAATTATCCCATGCACCAGCACAGGCTGGGGCCTGACCTGCTGGAAAAAAGTGCTGCAGAAAAGGACCTGTATACCTGATGGACAACGAGCTGTCCACGAGCCAATAGAGGACCACTTCTCTGTGGTCAAGAAGACCAGCAGAATCCTGGGATGCATTACGAAGAGCACTACCAGAAGGTCAAGGGAGGTGATCCTGCCCCTCTACTCAACCTTGATGAGGCCACATCTAGAGTGCTATGTCCAGTTCTCAGCACAGTAGAGACCTGGAGCTCCTGAAGCAAGTCCAGTGGAGATCTACACAGATGATCAAGGGAAATCAGGTTAAAAAACTCTTGTCTACTCAAGGGTGTTTAGAAATGCAGTCATTAGACTTTTTAGAGAAGTTCTGCATCAAAATATTTGTTGTTTTTGTGAGTGGTGTGAATGGTATGTGTGGTTTGTTTGTTGTGGTGCTTTTTTGTTTGTTTGTTTGTGGGTTTTTTGTTCGTTCTTTTCCTCTTTACACTTCAGATAAAGCATTCAATTCAAATAGATGTAGAATATGTGTGTTTTTTCTTTTTCTGCTTTAGTGTGGGATCCTGTTCAACACTAATATTTCCTCATTGTCATTTTTCCTATTCTTTAAGACTGCAACACTTTCAAAATGTTTCCAACTTTGTTTTGAACCACTATGAACTTGTCTTCTGAAATGATTATCCTCATCAATCTAAACTGTATCCTTACATGCAAAGACATGTTCTACAGGTATCTGAGAAGGCAGAATGGTCCAGAGATGATTTAGGGTTTTATCTACTAAATAAAATGTGCAGAAAAGAGAGTAACTTGGAAAAGGGGATAGCGAGGGGAAGGAAAATGTAAAATGGCAGAAAGTCTTGTGTGTCAAGCCCAAAAAGAGAGAAATTCTGTACCTCCTGCAATACTAGAGTACACAAGCTGTGAAATAGTGTTACTAAATTCATCAGGACTTGGACATGGAAAGACTCCCTTCAGAATTGCCAGCTCAATTTCTAGTGTGCACTGAGTGCTAGCTGAAGTGGATGGGCACAGAAAAAGGAGATTATTCTGTGGTTCAGATAGGCCTGCCATACAGGTATTAAGAGAACTGCAGGTTCTGAAACCTTCTTGGAAGAAGAAATGCCTTTAAGATCCAGAAATCTCAGCTCACATTGACACTGAATAAGGGAAGATCACGTTTTACGGAATCACAGTATCAATTAGATTGGAAAAGATTCCTGAGATATTTGAGTCCAACCTTTTAAGTCATTCAGTGAAATTAGGAATGCAATAAAAAGACAGACACGACCCATTTTCTGTCCAGATGTGTTTGCAGTAGAGCTTTTCTTTCCTGTAGTAGAATAAATCCTAAAAGATTTCCCCCAAATGTTGGTAATCAACAGTTCTGTGGTTGTTCTTGTGAACTTCTTAACAAAGGATTGCTTAATCCACAATCTTCTCTAAAATAAAAAGCTACTGGTTTTTAGATGTAAGTTGTATGATGAGATCAAGGAATTCAGTGGTCTGAGAGACATCAGTCTTAGTAAGATGAGCAGTTTTCCTTTCCTTCAGTTGTAGCACACTGCAGCTGCTCAGAAACTTGCTATAGGGGCTTCAAACTGAAGTCAGATTGCGTGCTGTGTTAAATTTTAGATTTATTTGGAGTGCAAATTCCTTACTGAGCATTATGAAGATAAAAAAGCTAAGCTCCTCTTCCTCATCACCCAGGGGAAAGACTTGGATTTCATTTATCAAAATGTATATTTTATATACTTAATATGTAGAGACCACTTGATTCCTATACCTAGTCTGTTGTATGTCTCTGTATCTTAACTTCTTTTCACCCCCTCACTTTATACTTCAACTGCACTCCTATTTAATTCATTTGCATAGCAGTAGTGCCCCAGGGAAGTGGAGGGAAGGGAAACTACCTATATTGACATCTACAAGCACTTCTGCACTATAAAAAATAGACAAAAAAGAAGTCTTTCCTGCAAAGAATAATGTGTTCAGAACAATCAATCTTTCTTTACAAGGTTTGAGACGTAGTTTGCTTGTTATTTAACCTTCATTGCTGTCAGAATAAGAACATCCAACTGTTTAAATGGAAAGTAACTGTGGATTTAATGGTTCCTGCTAATGTTAACACCAAAATTTTTAGTCAAGTCAAAAGTTTAAGGTCATATTATTTGTCCAGTAAGATTTTTCTCCATGCATCTCTCATGGCAGGCCATGAAACATAAAATCAAAAATTCAGGCTGTGATTTCATTTCCTTGTGTAGAGACTTAACACAGAGAAAGATTTAACACAGATTTATTTTCAATATCTCACTGTTCAACTGCATTAAGGTGAATGGAGGTAGGATTCACTAGCTATTCTGTGATCTTCGTTTGTGTTTATTTTTAGAAAGCACTTTCTGTAATATTTTTACTATTTCTTCAGAAAGCTAAGTAAGGTGTATCGCTAAGTGATTATTGTATTCCTGAGTCAATAATTGCATAGAATTCAGGATATTTATTTGGCACTTTTAACTATAATGCCATCTAGCTCTAATAATATATTTGTCATCTATAAGATATAACTAAAAATACAAGAATACTTAACCCCAGAAAGTACCTCTAATAGCAGAATAATGATACCAACAGTATGGGTTTGAAACTACTTCAGTATTTTATACATTGTCTTGCATAACACATTATCAAGTAGAAACAATATTTTTTGCTTCCCCTCCAAAAATTTCAGGAGCAATTAAAGAGAGTAGCAAAGGAACTATTTTTTCCCTAAACTTCTAAATTATTATGATTTAGATAAACTTCCTATGGAAAAGGGTTTCTAACTAAAAATATATTCAGTAGAAAATGCTGAAGTAATATAAAGGCTTTTCTAATGCTGCACTATAACATCAAAAGACATGAACTTTAAATGGTGAAGCTAAGTTCTAGTACCTCTAAAGGCCACCTAGTTTTACATTCATAATGAGCTTTTTTTTTTTTTTCAAAACCAGACTTATTTGTAAAAGATTCAATATTTCTTGTCTACAAACAAGGTTTTTTTTCTTGACAGTAAAGGAATTTTGGTACCAGAATGACGAAGCAAGAGGAAAAGTGAAAGTTTCAATTTCCTGCTCTTTTTACTATTTCTAGGAAGGCATTGCAAGTCATCCTGTGAAGCTTGATCTCTCAGGTTGGAATTTAGGTGAAATAAAAGTGTCTGAGAAAAAAAGGTGTCTCAAAATGGCTTTGGCGGCCTTGACAAATGACAAACAGAAGGTCTCCTGATGTCCTTTGACTTCCCACATGAATTAGGACTGCATTGTTAACATAACTTGAGGCCTGATATTTTCAGTAACAATTACAAGATAAATGTTAGTTAATTCAGCTGACAGGGAATTAAAGGAGAACTGTTTTGCTTCTTAGTAGCTTGTATAATGTGTTTTCTGATAACCTGTAGATGGGGATAGGAGGTTTCTTTTCAAAATGCGAAAGTTCATTCAATCTCCTGCTGCTCTAAATAGGATCTATTGTATCATAGAGTTGGCTTTCACTACAGTTCTCCTGATAATAAATACTGTTGATGTCTCTGATGACATGGGCCTTCAGTGAGATAAAATATCTGTGCCATAAACAACCTCCATGCTATGGTAACTTTTTAAGAAAAAATACATCATACTCTTTAAATGGTTTTGTTAGCAAGACTACCAACCCAAGTTTACAAAATACAGAGGTATTAAAAACAAACAAGCAAAACTACCCTGAATCATCCAGTATTTTGGCAATTATTTTAAACTCTCATTAAGCCAACAGCTGTTGGAGAGGTGAAGGGCAGAATATTTTAAAACAAGACTAAAGACTTTTGTTGTGTAGAATTTTCAAGTGCTACATCTGGAAAATAATTTTTGCATCTCTTCTTGCTTTAGTTGCTCTATTAGTGAAAGTGTTTTCTCCTCATAATATTGAGACTGAATCCTTCTTGAGTACTGTTTTGCCTTTTCTCTTTATCAAAATATGATTAATGTAGTCAAATGTGAAAGACTGGTTATAATTCAGTCATATCTTTTGCAATGGGAGCCTGAAACCTCTGAGACTTCTTTATTGTTGGTTACAGATACCACTAAAGAAAACTGCTTTGTCTAGAAAATTTATTTGAAAAGAAACTCTGTCTCAGTTGCAATTTTACCGTGAACACAAAAGCTGAATTCGATGCACTGCTTCAAGCAAATTTTTCAGGCCATTGGACTAACTCAATTCTTTCCTGTCTCCCAGTGTGGATTCAATTGTATCTATTTGATTTTTCTGCCAGCAGAACTGATTTTAGTGTTTGGGGGTATTTTTCTATTTACATATGATGAAATTAATGATAGGTACAGGATATTTCATAGAAACCTTTCAATGTTTTGAGAAATAGTCATGCTGACAATGAAGGCATAATTTTATTGTTAATGACTTTAAAATTGCTCCAGTGTTTATTTCTATAGTATGTCCAGAGAAGAGCAACAAGTCTAGTAAAGGGACCTCATCTCTCTCTACAACTACCTGAAAGGAGGTTGTAGCCACGTGGAGGTCGGTCTCTTCTCCCAGGCAACCAGCAGTAAGACAAGAGGGCATGGTCTTAAGCTCTGCCAGGGGAAGTTTAGGTTGAATATTAGGAAGAAATTCTTTACAGAGAGAGTAATCAGGCACTGGAATGGACTGCTCAGGGAGGTGGTGGATTCTCCGTCCCTGGAGGTTTTTAAGATGAGACTGGATGTGGCACTGAGTGCCATGGTCTAGTAACCACGGTGGTAACAGGTCAAGGGTTGGACTTGATGATCTCAGAGGTCCTTTCCAACCCATCTGATTCTATGATTCTATGATAACAATGATAGCAAATTCTATGATAGCAAAAAATTACTGTTCAGATTTACTCTTCCATGTTTACGTCTTCATTATTGTACAGCCATGAATTTTTAAATTCACTGTGGTGGGGTTTTTTTTGTTCAGAAAAGCAGAGCACAAATACTCAAAAACCTCACACTTTAAAGAGAAAACTAACTTAATCTTGAAAATTATGATATTATTATAAAATTGTATCTATAAGGGGATATACAGGCAACACCTTACCAGTTTTGCTTTGTCAAATTTTCTACTGTTCTTCCAAGTCATTGCAACCTGAACATTAGTACTCCTTTAATGGGTCATTCCCTTTTTATGGGAGGGGAACATATATACCAAAAGCTTTTAGCTATTAGTTGATAATGTTCTGTAGAATGTCACTTTACTTTGAAAGACAATCTTTAAGCATATCTAAGAATTAGATAAGAATACTTTATGAGTGAATAAAGCTGGTTTCCTGGTTAACTTATAAACAGTAAAATACTCAGTAGCATTTAAAAATCAGAGTTCTCTATTCACAGGATTCTTAAGATCATACATACATCAAGTAACTTTTGTAGCTAAATGACTTCATGATAATGTTCAGTTTTCTAAACAATTATTGCATTTCTGTTCTCAAGGCCCTACAAAGAATCAAAAATAAAGCGAAAAATTTAATGAAATACCTTGAAACCTATTTGAGATTGTGAAGATATTTTCCACTATTATATCACAAGTTGGAAGGCACATGTACAAATCATTGAGTACAACTCCCTGTTCCTTGCAGGACCACCTAACACCAAACCATATGACTAGGGGCATCATCCAGACACTCTTTGGATTCTGGCAAGGTTGGTGCCATGACCACTTCCCGTGACCATCTATCCTTTCAGCGAAGAACCTTTTCCTGATGTCTAATCTGAACTTCTCCTGACACAACTTCATTTCATTTCTTTGTGTCCTGATGCTTGTTACCAGAAAGCAGACATCAGCTCCTCCCCCTCCACTGCTCCCCTTGAAGAAGTTTTAGACTGTGAAGAAGTCACCCTCAGCCTTCTCTCTTCTAGGCTGAACAAGCCAAGAGACCTCAGACACTTCTCGTAAGTCTTGCCCTGGCAACCTTTCACAGCCTTGTCTGTCCTCCCCTGGACACACTATAATAGTTTGATGTCCTTCCTATATTGATGTACTCAAAACTGCACACATCCTGCATGGATTTGCAGGGTGTAAAAAGATCGGACTGAGAAAATAAATAAATTGAGAAACCACCAGTGCATATCTGAGAAACAGGTCATCTAGGAGAGAAAAGTGAGGCTTGTTCAAAAATGTAGTAGAGAAGAATAAATCTTTGTTAGCTGAAGTGGGCTGAGGACTGTCTAGTGGAGGAGTAAATCAAGTGAGATTGGTAGAAGCAAATTTTGTGGGTGTGATATGCTTTCTTTAATAGAAATAGAGTTAATGAATAATGCAAGAATGTGAAATACCTAAATTTGGAAAGAATAAAGGTATTTCAAGGGTAAGAACAGAATTAAAGTAAGTTAATGGCTGTAATGAAAGACATTTGTAGCTGGTGGTGTTACAGTAATCAAGACCTCTGGGAAAATATTATCTTTGATCAATAATATCTAAAACTCATTCATAAAATAGTGATTCAGAGAAACAATGTATAAAAAACTTTTAAAGTAGAAAATTATTAATTAGGTGAACAAGTTAAGCTCATAAACAGATAATGTAATAAATCCCTTACAGGAAATTAAAAATGCTGACAATTAATAATGGAGTCATATATGCAGATAATACTATATAGTCAATCTTAATATTACTTTAAAAATCAAAATATTAATTATTAATTCCAAATTAATCAGAGAGGGAGTGATCAAAAATTTCATGTCAGTGGTATCCAGTGAAAAGCCTGACTGCCTCACATATGTTTGCTGTAGAGCAGTCAGTTGAGGCTGACAGCAGAAAGCATGTCTGACTCAACTCTTTAGGTGCCTGACAAGTCTCGGAAGTGCAGCTCACCACTTCAAACAAGGCAGCAGAGATGATGGTAGATGGCATTCATTAAAGCAAGAGTGATTTTAAAACCTCTCCTTAACAAATATGGACTTTAATCAACGCAGGGAAGTATTAATTACATCAACATAGTCCAGGAATGAATTATCAATGAGACATGAGACAACATTTAAACTGATCCACATACCCCTACACTTTCCCAAATTTTCTTTGAATAGTTGGGCCTCTTCAAATGAGAGATCTGTTCTTTCTCTCTCTACTGTATGTTTCTTCATTTAAGGAACTTAAGCACCACCAAGAAAGCTTAGACTTTATCTAGAAATAAAGCTAGACTCATCACAGCTTCCCCAACAGTGGCAAATTCTATTAAGAGAAAGTTCACCTGTAATGTTTGACTTAATTCTTAGGGTCTCAGGATATGACACAGATTGCAGAATGACGAACTGATACCACTGAACAAGTTCTTTGGGTGAATCCAGCGGTATAACAATAAACATGAGAAATTATTCCAAATCTATATATGAGTTGAAGTTAGCTTTTACTATCTGAGGTGTTGAGTGCCCCGAATGTTGTTCTATTTTTCCTGATAGTATCACTTAATTTAGTATTACTTTAATTGCCCATATATATCTTACTTATCTCTGGCAAAGGACGTGTGAATATGTTTCTGAATACCGCAAGTGTATCTTTTGGCTTTATAGCTAGTTACTTCTTCTTTATTCAAATAGGTTGGAAATTATGTGGAACTATTCTTCCTATGAATATTTTCAATGTACTTGCAGCTGATTATGCCATAAATGTGTGCATAAATGTTGACACGTTTCTGCTCTTACTTTACTTCATTTTCCCTTCCATTTCTCCTATGGATGTTCTTGAAGCTGATTAAAATCTCAGTGTAGGCAGGTACCTTCTGGAGTAAAAGGGAAATTTTTATAAAACTTAAGATATAGGAAGCTTGATGGTAGAACAATGTTAGAATAAGAAATAAGTGAATTTTGTAAAATATAAGACACTTCTCATAAGTCTTGCCCTGGAGACCTCTCACCAACTTGTCTGTCCTCCCCTGGACACACTCTAATAGGTGATGTCCTTATTATTGATGAACCGCAGACTGCCCTCATCCTGCATGGATTTCCATTTGGGAGCAGGTTTGAAATATGGCTGCAATTCTGTGCATCATAAGCAGATCTTGCTGAATAGTGAAGATGCATCCTACTCTTCCATCCCCACTTTGAACCCAGAATTACAGTTTCTGTAGGAGCTTCTGGCATGCTGTTGAAATCAATCTCTTCAGAATAATGCATTGTACTATATTAATTGTCTTCCATAGCAACTTTAAAAAGAAGAAATCTAGGGATAGAATCTGCTAATCAACTAAGAAATACAGATGAACTGTTTAAATAAAAATCTTTCTAACTCTCCAGTGGCACTCAGTATCCTTCTCTTTCCCCTGTGAGTTCATTTAAGCAGACCATTCAAAATACTGTATAGTGTAAGAAAAGTGGTTCTCAAAGTACTAAGCAGTGACCAATACCTGAGACCTGTGGCAGTTACTTGACTAATTTTTTAATTCATGTTCCTGTTCAGCGCACTTTAACTGACTACAGCCACTCATGCCACAGATTCACAGATTTATTGACTGCTGAACATTTAGATACTCTCTGCAGTGGTGAAGAGCGGGTTGCAAATCTGGCAATTAAACTAGTTGTATAGTTGTGGATGCACTAAAGGTGAGATTCTTTCCAGATATAGTTACTAATGATGATATGATATTTCAGTCAGCAATAACAATAGAGTGTTTAAATTCGCGTGGAGAAATAAACCTTTGAGAGGATCAGGAGTTGGATCTGTCTTTGTCTCATCCCGGTTTTGTTAATCTTCTGATGTGACTTGCAGTGAATTCTTTGAACAGATTCTGTTCCCTGGATGGCACAATGGACAATATTGCCTCCCTGCAGAATGGGTAGATAAATGGATTCTTCATAAAGCTGTTTTAGAGGGAATGGAAGTCCTTAAAGGGCAAAATGCTGTGCTTGCTGCTGTGCTTGGAAGCTTCAGGACAGTAAGCTGCTAGCAGTTTTTATTGGCAATGCTACCAAGCAAATTTGCTATATTTTTCTGGGTTTTGTTTTTTTAATTTGAAGTGCTTATACTTTTTTTGTAATATAAATATGAGATTATAATTTATATTCCCAGACAGAAGAAAAAATAATAACAATTAAGATTCAGTTTTGGGGAATAAGGAGAAGATGAAAACTTGAAAGCCAAAGCTTTTATAGAAGTACTGGAAATTATTCTCTTACTCCTCTCCGTCATATTCTACAGTGAAGAAGTCTATAATACATGTGTGAACTGTTCTTGGAGATATGCAACAGAACCTGCACAAGTGTCACTTGTTCTCTCATATGCTGTTTTCTTCTCTCTTCAGAACAACCATCAAATGTTGTCTGAAAGCAGTCTACAAGGTCTGGTTTTTACTTTTAACTTTTAACTTTTAAGATGCTGAGCAGGGCATATTGTAATTAAAGACATAAAGTAGTGGCAAAACAGAATAGTTACAAATGCTTTGAGCACTCTCAATGTATTTGAAATCAACTTCTTGCATTGGGAAATGAGGCCATGGAAAAGAACTTTCTTCTTCTAGGTTTCTCATCTTTCTTTAATTCTCAGTCACTGATGTGTTACTCATTTCTCTTCCACCTAAATCATGGAGCAAGTGTAATCTTAAGAGAATCTTCTTCCTCTATGCTGGGAAAAACTGCTGACATAGGAATATGAACTATCTGCAAGAATTCAATTTCAAAATTCAGAATTTTGGATGCAGTTATGGTATTTGAAATGCATTAGACTTCGGAGAAAAACAGGTGGACTGTGACTGCCACTCAACTCTTGTGTAATCAAAACATGGTATTCAGTCTTTGAAACCTTATATAATAAGAATCTTTCTTTCTAAATCTCTGTTACTTTATCTCTCAGGAGGAAGACAGGTCCTTAGGCTACTATCTAAACAGAAAGCAGAGAACTTAGTTTAGGCACAGAGGACTGAAGGAAAAGCATGCTTTCTAGTCTAGTGGTTCTCAGAAATTGCCACTGTGATCTTTTCTATAGTATCAAGTGTACTCAAAGTAAACTACCATTTAAGAAATGTCCATTTTACCTTAAAGGAAAAATGAGATCTCTCAGGTAATACAGTAGAGAAGAAAACCCCTCCCCACCCCTGGTTAGTAAATCTTATATCCTGTTGAGTTTCTCTAAAATCCTCTAGCTTTGTTTTTCCTAGATTCATAGAAGGGTGTGTGTTGGATGGGGATTGAAAAGATAATCTACTTCTAACCCACCTGCCATGAGCAGGGACATCTTTCACTAGATCAGCTTACTCAGGGCCCCATCCAACCTGGTCTTGAACACTCCAAGGCATGGGAAGTCCACAACCTCATTTGGCAACCTGTTGCAGTCCCTCACCACTGTCCCAGTAAAGAATTTCTTCCTAATACCTAATCTAAACCTACCCTTCTTCAGCATAAGGCCCTTCCCCCTTGTTGTATCATGACATACTCTTGTGAAAAGTCCTTCTTCAGCCTTCTTATAGGTCCCTTTCAGGTACTGGAAGGTGGTCTCAGGTCTCTCCAAATCCTTCTCTTCTCCAGGCTGAACAGCCCCAACTCTCTTAGCCTGTCTTCATTGAAGAGGTACTCTAGTTCTGTGATCAAATTAGTGCACCTCCTCTGGACTTGCTCTAATAAGTCCACATCTTTCTTATGCTGGAGACCCCAGAACTGGATGCAGTATTCCAGGTGGAGTCTCATGAAAGTAGAGACTCCACTCATCTCCCCCCATTCCTGCTGGTCACTCCTCTTTTGGTGCAGCCCAGGATAGAGTCGGCTTTCTGGGCTATGAGAGCATATAGAAAAGTGATGTTGAGCTTCTCTTCCACAAATACCATAAGTATTTCTCCTCAGTCTAGTCTCAATCCATTCTCCACCCAGTCAGTTCTTGTGCTTGGGAATGCCCCAACCCAGGTGCTGGACCTTACACTTGGCCTTGTTGAACTTCCTGGGCATACAGGCCCACCTCTTAAGCATATTAAAGTCCCTCTGGATTTTAAAAAAACAAACCCACAAACCCAAGCCAAAACAAACTGAAAAGTCATTTGACTCTATGCACTGCACTTCATTCCAACAGCCTTGAATGGTAGATCCTTTCCTTATCTCTTTGGGGAGAGGTTTTATTTCATTATGGGGGCCCAATAACAATCTGCCACTAAACATTAGAGAATGGAGGCCCATAGCAGAATGATAAACTGGATGTGCACAAGAACCTTTGTCAAAGATTGTTATCTTATTTGGACAGAAATTATGTTCCTGGAAGGTGTTTTGTTGTTGTCCTTGTGATTTCAGAACAAGATTTGCTGGAAACAGAACCAAACTGTAGATAAGGTATTTCTGCCACACCAAGAGTTAAAATATACAAAAAGAGTTGAAATATAGCTCTTTGTATGAGCAAAGCCAGGCTCTGAAGGATTCCCTTCTTCCAGACTCATTTGGTAGACAACCCTGTCAGAAACAGTAACTCTAATCTCTTATGACTTGCCTCCACCTGCGCGAGCCTCTACCTCACTTCATTTTTACAACTTTCAGCATTCTGTCCTTTGAAACACAGAAATCTGCTTGTTGAGAAAAAAAAAACACCATATTTTTCTTGTCATGCTCAATATGTTTTCCAAAGTTTCTTGCTATTTCTAGTAGTGGTTAGCATAAATAATTTAAATCTATGTTTACTCTTATACATTTTTCACATGCAAATGAAGAATCACCCACTTCATGGCCACCTGCTATGCATTCTAACCCAGCACCTACTCTTCCAGCGTTTGTCTGAGTTCAAGTTGTGACTGTCATTTGGACCTCATTTTAAGATGAAATGTGAAAATACCAAGCTTACTATCTCTTAGTGTTAAAGTTAAAAAGTGATGGATTAACTCCAGCCTGCTAAAATTGTAGGCACAAAGCTGTGTTGGCAACCAGATAACAAAAATATATGTCTGTAGTAAACTGTTCAGGTTATCAGTCCATTTTCCCCTTTTTTTCTTTTTCTTTTTTAACTGTAGGTATGATCATGTTTTTTTACTTTCTAGATGTTTAGAAAAGTTCTTTGTTTAGAAGACTGTATATTTTAAATGGTAACACATTTTTGTGCCATTATAGAATTTTTATTTACAATCTCTTCTGAGCTAATGCTACTACTACAGCAAGCCTATCTATAGGCAACTTTCTGAGCCTTCTTTTTGCAATGGTGAATAAGCAAAGTCTTTTTAAATATATATTTTATACTCTCTTATCTCCTGATCAGATTGGGAAGATTGAAATAGAAACGCACTACAGAACAGAAAGTTCTACAATGCCAGCTTGGCAATGAAGCCACCCTCATATCAGGATCCAGGTTGGATGTGAAATAGCCCTAAAACACTTACAGGTCTGAAATTTTACTAAAAGGGAAGGAAATAATAGGTCTGTTTGGCACATGAGAGAGGAACAGAGTTGTGCTGAATTTCAATTGGAGAGAGACCTAGAAGGAGAACAAAAGTTCTTCCATGTCTGGTAGAGGATTAAACCATCTGGCATGACATGGTGTGCTCCACTACTTCAATAGCATCAAATTAATCAGACACTGTTTTCAGTATAGAAAAAAAAATGTGCTCTAAAGGATGGAATCACAAATAGTGATGTCTATTCATGTATGGATGGTGTGTCTGGGGCTTTTTTCAGCCTAATGAGCATGGCAAATGGGATCAAAGACTAAGAATAGCAAAACAGAGTTGAATTCTGAAGGACTGTACTGAAAAGCATTCCCCTCTAGTGATGACTCCACTGCACAACATTCTGTTACGTCTCTTAAATAAGCTGAAACATTCTGGTAGCTGTTACATTTTTTGTGTCTTATTGTTATGGTGAGGTAACAGACTCAAATGGAGTTAATATCGCCTAAGTGTTCTGGAGTTACTATTTACTTATGAAAATCAGTGGAATGTAGAGTGCTATAAGTATTTTACCATAGAAATAACTGGAGATAAAATTTATCCTTTTGCTTTCAAGCTTCTATTGTCCTACTGGTCCTATAAATATTTATAGTAAGTATACCATCAAAGCAAATTACAAAATCTGAGAAATTATGGAAAAAATCATGCACACTCACCTTCTAATAATTCCGTAAAACCTCTTAATGATCTGCAGTAATTCAGGAACTTGTTAATGCAAGAAGCATACAATAACACCTGTAACTTTCTTATTGAAAATAATTCCAGATTTCATAGAAGATGGGATTATCTAGCACTTTGTCCAATTGCATGTTGAAAACCTCCAGCAATGTGGGCTCTGACATGCCCCTGGGAAAGTTGTTCCAGTGAATGATTATTCTTATTGTAAAACTGTTTTTCTTATGTTGAGATGAAACTTTTCCTGGTGCAACTTGTACCTGTAATCCCTTGTCCTCTCCATGTGGCTTCTTATGAAGAGAGAACCTCTATTTTCTTTGTAGTTACCCTTTAAATACCAGAATACTGTGAAAAGCACACCCTGAACCTTTTCTTCAAGGAGAAAAGATCCAACTACTTCAGTCTTTCCTCACAGGGCATGCTCTCTAGTCCACTGGTCACCTTGGTGGCCCTCCTTTGAACCCTCTCCAGCCTGTCCACATCATTCTGGAAATGTGGGGACCAAAACTGTACATGATACTCCAGGTGCAGCCTGAAAAGCACTGAGTAGATTGGAATGACCTATATCTATCTCTGCTAGTAATGCCCCTGAGGATGCAGCCCAGGATCCAATTTGCCTTTGTTGTTGCAGCAGAATTGTCGTGACTTACATTAAGCTTTCTGTCCACAAAAACCCCCAGGTGCCTTACACCAAGGCTGCTTCCCAGCAACACAGACCCTAGCCTGTACTGGCCTCTTCAGTAATTCTGACCCTGCTGCAGGCACTGATTATCACCTTCTTCCAGTCGTCACAGACATTACCTGGTCTTCAACACTTTTCAGATATTACAGTCAGTGAGTTTGCAATGTCAGCCACTTCGTCTAACTCACTGGGGTGCATTCCCTCCAGGCCCATAGACTTATGTGGGCTGAGACCTTGCAAGGAGCTGTAGAGCAGCCTTTCTTCCAGTACTGGTGCACTGACACACATGTGCTGTCTTTCCTACTCGATCCTGTGATCTGGGGTCCAGCTAAGCCAATAAAGACAGAGGCAAAGAAAATATCAGATGTCTTTGCCTCATCACATTCGTAATATCTAGTTTCTCTACCTGGTTTAGCAATGGGTCTATATCTCCTTTATGCTTCTGCTTGCTGATCCTATTTTTCTTGAACTTAACATCTTTGACCAGTTTTAGTGCAGCTTGAGGTTTGTAAGCCACTTTTAAGAGCTACTATGTAGTTTTGTTTGTGTATTAAGTAATAGATAGTAATTACATTTCTAGATAATCACTGACTTACTACAGAGCTAAACTATTGAATGGTGAACCATTCTCTAAACATTTTAAGCATCAGCTTGAATCTTTTTACACTGAATTGGAACAAAAATCAGTTGCTGGAAATATTTTTCAGAAACTGTCTAAAGTTCTGATGTTAAAAAGGGTGTCAGCAAAGAAAACTGAATTTCGGAAGTATAGTGTCATTATGGAAAACAAAATAAAGTTTATTTCTGTAATATGTTTCAGAGTTGATATTTATTCAACTGACCTGCACTGGTCTTTATTTGAGTTTTTTACTTCAATATGCCTGGCACTCTCAGTTTCTATTAGGGGTGAAAAGAAGTAAAGGGAGAACCACTTTGCCTAGCTCAACCTGTGAATTTAAGCCCTTGAAGAAGAAATCAGGGGTGCACTAACTGATAAGAAGAGTCAGGCAATTGTGTACTCATTATTAGCGCCAAGTAACAAAAATACTACCTGCACTCTTTCAAACCTTGGGAAATGATATCTGTAATAAAAACTTATAATTTGTTTTCCCTCATGGCCTCATATTTTCCCTTGTGTCTATTAAAAATCCTCAGTAGGTCAGACTGACTGTGGCCCTGGCAGACGGTGCTGTTGGCTGCAGTACAATTCCTGCAGGTCACAGTGACATAACTCACAAGCCTCTAAATTTGTTTGTTTCCTCAGGTTTTTTTTTTTGAATGTCTGAGGCAAATTTGTCTCCCACTAATGAACACTGATCTTATTTTTACCCCATTTTCTCTTTATCTCTGTACTATCTATTGTCAAAATGAGGCAAGTATTAAGAGAAAAACGCTTAAAAATTTCAGACTTGATGTTTATAGTGGTTTTTCAGGGAGTCAATCAGACCACAGAAGTAAGATAACTGACTACACTGACTTTAGTAACACATATTCTATTTATAGCCAAAAGAGAACAAAGTATTTCTAAAATAAATGAAGCTAACTTTAACATCTTCCATCTGGAGAAAAACTGTGAGGAAAGGTTGTAAATTTTAAGACAAAGGCATATCACATGCAAAAAATTCTGCTATGCTGAGTCACACATCAGTTGACCTGAAGTCACTTCATACTTCAAACATCAGGACGGAGAAGTATATTCGAAAGAGATATTTGAAAGTGCATTGAATGCCTGATCTTGACTCAGTGATTCTTGCCTACAATTGAATGTACAGCAGCTGGGGCTCACGGAGGCAAAAGAAAAAAAGCATTTAAAAGAAGCTTAGTAATTTTTTTACCATTATTTTCATTATATGCGTTCCACATCTTCAAGACTGTTGTCATGTTTTACCTTTCAGAATGGTGTTACTATATTACTCAGAACAGGAATTCCATAAACACACTCCTGTTATTTTGTAAATTATTGTGTTAAAAGAATTTTGGTTATCTAGCATCAATAAAAAAGATTTCAGGTTTTTTTTTTTTTTCATTTTTTTTCCCCATGAAGGCTGTACTAGGCAAGTCTCTGCTGTCATTTCAGGTTCAATAGGCTCTGAACAATTGATCCAAAGGACGGATCAGCTTTGGATTTAAATTTGAAATAATGGTTCATCGAAGCACAGTTGAGTCTGGATAGTAATACGCAGTCATATTTTTAAACAACTAATCACAGAAGACAAGATAGAATACCTGTTTAGTGGTGGGCTCGGTGTGTGCACCAACAAAGCTGTTTCATCTTGCAAAAGACCTGCAGAAATTATTTCAGATTGCTGGATAACAGGTAACATGACAGAGTTATCATCTAGTATCTCACTATTATCAACTTCAGACAAAGCTTTTCTTAGCCACCTCTGTGTTGGTCTGGTGACCCAACTTAGGCAAGTTAGCTGCTGAAGTGTGAAATCATAGACAGCAGCCAGCACTGTTATAAGGTCAGGCTTATTCTGCTTCATTTTGTTTATGTGCATGACTTTGCTAATATCGTATAGTAAGTCAGCAGGAAAGGAGTTGGTCTAGAAAGATCATTGTTATAACTAATGGATAATTTTTTCACAGATGCAATACCATATATAATTTTCAATGTCTGTGGAGAATTGATGACTTATTCCTCATTTAGTTTGCTTAGAGGAAACTATGATGAAGATACTTTGTTCCAGAAATTCTGGTATTCCTACCAAAAGCAAAGTTCTGGCTTTTGCTACACCTTGCTACTGGACACTGTGTACATTCATATTTTTTGATATGAATGTACATACCAAAAAGCTTATCTTTGCCTGGGACCTATCTGTTGCAATAACCTCCTGGCTTTTGATATACATGCATGTCAAATGTTATATTAACCAAAATGAATTATTATTTTTTTAATTGATCAATATTTTTTTAAAGCTGGTATTTCACCATTTTGTAACATATATCTTCACTAAAAAGGCAAGAAAATTTTAGCATTTGTTATTAAAGGATAGTAAAATGAAAGTGTAGCAAAATTTCTTTATAACCTGAAAATGGCCTACAAACTCAAATATTACAATTGCTAATTTGTTTCTTTTATTTTAAGGTTACTCTGTGGACTTTTTTAATGCATCTCCCAAACCCATGATGTTTATTCTAAACATATGTTCATCCTGTCCTTATTTAGAAAATTTGTAAACTAAGGGATGTCAGGTTTACTTGATAATGCTTAGAATTATTGCAAATGTTTTATATTAGTGTGTTTAGCAAGCATAGATACCTTAATACATATTGAGAACATTAAAATCATATTCACATTTTAAACATTCTTATGCACACTTAGTGGAGACATAGGGAATGTATTAAAATACATCAGAAGAGCTATTAATCAGTTATTACACAGTTTTTTAAATCCATGCTTAGTAGAAGGTACAATTTAATCTTTATTGTCAATAAAATAGTTAGATAAATTGAAACTTATGACTAAGAATTTGTGATGGATATAATGATTTAATTTTTTTCCTGATCTGAAATATATGTATTTTGTGAAATAGGAAACAAAGAGTGTGAGAAATACTGTTATATTAATATATAATTTACTGATACGTAATGCTCTGGTTTAGGGAAGTATTGGTAATAGAACAATAAAATGTTTTTAGTGTTCTTGCTAAAGAAATTCCTTTACACCATATGGTGTAAATTACAGCCTTTTATGATGGGTTATGTATTTCCAGATCAATAGGAATAAAATGACTGAAGCCAAGGAGAGCAACATGCAGAAAATATTTAGAAGAAATAATTATCTCTGCAGCAGAATAGCAATCAGATACTAATGATATTTTTTAGCTCCCATTTTGGATGTGGGAAAGTGAATGTCGCAAAATTAGTAGATTGGGTAGCAGAAAAAAGTAGAAAGGTTTTGTTCAAGAGAGCATCCAAACTTAGATCTGAAATAGTCAAAAAAGATTTAAGAGGTTCTGTGGCAGAAAAGACCATATTTATTCCTTCCAACATACTGTAAAAGGTGAGAGGAGAAACTGCGAACAGGAAAAACTCCTAAATTCAAAAAAACTGAAGCATGATGTGCACTTTGGTGCAAAGAAATAAAAGCAGATATGGGATGATTTAGTAAAAATCAGTGTTCAGATTTTAGGCAAGCTGAGGAGTAGATATGGGACCCCCTGAGAAAGCCATATTTCTAATATAGCTTTGGACGAAAGATAAATTGAGTAGTTAAAAATATCCAGTTAATGTTTAGAGATATTCAATAAGGTGTTTTATTTAAGTAAGTCACAATGGTGGTAACTTTCACATTGACAACAAAGAGGTAATTTTGTTCTCTGAAAAGCTGTTGTTCTTAAATTAAGATTTTGTGTTGAAACCAGTAAAATATCATATAACTTCAACTCGTTGAAGTATTTTAAAATGTATGTAAGAAGTTGAGCCCAACTTCATTGGAGAGTGCATTGCTGTACTATCTCTTGGAATAAAGATTGAATTTAATGATTTCACCAATATATACAATCTCCATATCAAGTCCCTAATATGACATGACAGCACACCGGAAACATTCCTTGGAGAGAATCTCAACAGAGTATTAAAGGATTAAAAAAATAAAATGATTGAATCAAGTTGACAGACCAGTTATTTTTAAAAGACCTCCAGATAAGTTTTAAAATGCAAGCACTGCCCTTGCTGCCAAAATCTGTTCTGTGCTAGTTATCTCAGGAATATGAGTTCCTTGGTTTCTGTTCTTTATAAAGACATTTCTGAAATTTTCTGTTATTTTTAATAAAACTGAGCTTGGTATATTTCTGACACTACTTCAATCAATATCTTCAAGGGGTAATCTAGACTTAAGAATGATGTAACTTTTGTTAGGGTTCAAATTTACAGACAGAGACTTCTATATGGCTGATTTTACACAGTGTATCAACTTTTCCCTCATATTAGCTACATAACACATCATTTTAGCATCTTTTACCTCAGGACATCATCTTTCCCACATGTACAAGCACACTAAAGAAGCCTTTCTTGGCCAAGATAATAGCCATATGTACAATGCCAATGAACTCTGTAAGCCATGGGAAAGTTAGTGTTTTAAGCTGAGGGTTTGGGTTACAATTTTGTTGGCCAACCCATGAAGAGATGAAACTTAATTTGTTGGCGATATTATTTATATAATTTGTCCACATTTTAATGGTGTTATTTAGTCATTACATATACCCTGCCTTAAAATAGGTAATTATGAGTCTCTGGAGTTTTGTCTTTTCCCTTTATTGCTTAAAGTTTTTCTGCAGTTTTAATTGGCCCAGTGTGTTCCAGGAATTGCCGCCTAGAATTGTTCCTTTATTTTTGTATAGTACATTTTTCGATGAAGTCCTTGCTCACAGTTTCTTTTGTCTCTTCTTACTGCAAATATTAGGGAAAAAAGAAGGTGATTCAGATAGTCTTTCCAATGAAGGAAATATCAGTAACCAAACACTTTTAGTTATCTTAAATGCATATTTTTTTCTGTTATTCTTCTATATAAATATATTACTGTAAAATGTCTGGCATATGGAAGAGAAATGTGTTCAAGAAAAGAAATTTAAAGGTGGTCTTTTTCTATATATCTGTATTATGAACTCCCGAAAATGTCCTGGGCACTCTTTTCCTACTGCGCTTGTTTCAAGCTTCTGATTTAAGTAAATCTTGTGTTCAGACTGTTTGCTTCCATATTCCACTCATCCTAGCACAGGTGAACTAAGTGGGAAAGAAGACTAGGAACCTCTCCTTTTACCTAGCACATGTGGCATTTTGGTTGCCTGCAGACATCAAGGGAACAAGGAATGACACTGATGGCTTTGGCAGGCAGCTGGATACATCTGTCCTGGCTTTGCCCTTCTGATGAAGGACTCTGCCGGGCTGCTGCTGCTGCTCTGAAGAGGCTCCTGCTTCTGCTGCTCAGTTCCCCTTCTCTCAAGTACCTTTGCCAGCACTGTGCATATCCCTCCTTTCACCATTTTCAGTTAAGGAGCTGCAGGGACAATGTTGTGAAGGCTTCACAGCAGTTCAGGCTGTTTGGAAATTCTACTAGTTGTTGACCTGGCACCACATAATACCTCTGGGTATTTGATGGAAACCTTAATGGAAATCTAGTTTTCTTTCCCTTTTGACATTCAGACTTTCAGTTTTCAGTCACTCAGAGAAGGATCTGGCCAAGTGTATAATTATTTGCAAGTTTCAACAGTACAAATGTTAATTAATTGTCTTTGACTATTTGTGCCATGGGTCTGACCCGTACTAAAATACATACATGTGCTTATGCATAGCTGGAAGTCAGGGTAATTGGCTGAATAAACATGAAGGCTTGAATGTGACCTCAAGGAAAACCTTTTCTTCCTTTTGCATTGTGCTTCAGCTATCATTGTGTTTGTGCTGGCTCAAAGATGGAAGATGCACCTCAGTGTTTTGGAAAGGTTGACTCAAATGAATGAGTGTTTGAGCAGAAATGGGGTACACATGCGACATCAACACAGGAGGGTAATATTGTGCATGGCTGTGTAATGAAAATGAAAAATCAGAGGTAAATTCTACAGTTACAATGTTGCTTTTAGTTACTTGCTGTTTGGCATGCTATTTTTAAACCAGTAAAAGTACATAGTCTTAATGTTTTAGATGATTTTTGCTATAAAGTGTGGCTTGAAGTTACTGAAAAAAATAATATAAGTATCAAAGTAATGCTCACATTTTTGCTACATAAAACAGCAAGCTCAGTGTCTAATGTTCTTGCAGTCCTCAGCAATCTAGACTAAGCTAACTTCCTATGTTTAGTTTTGTTTTGGTGGGGGTTTGTTTGTTTGTTTGTTAAGAAGGTATCAAATGCCTTACTAGTATAAAGACAGCAGGTGTTCCTCTATGCAGTTTGGCATAATATACAGGACAGTAAAGTTCTGTGTTCCAGCATTATCATTTTTACAATGGTTCATGCTGGTTTATTTCAGTGTGCCTGGATTTGTATGCCATGTATGAAAAAAGTAGTGTTGTTCTGTCTCCAACTAGAGAGTCCTAATTATTTTATTCTGACGCGGCTTTGGTGTCCTGGAAAGGAGCAGACCAGTGTCAGGGGTTCTTGCGCTAGCCTCCGAGGTGGAGGTCTCCGCAGGGCAGCCAGC